>OZ012737.1:698668312-699868312 GCA_963859935.3 Lathyrus sativus | reverse complement strand
ATAGGTTTCCTTTTAATAAAATTTTAATATAGGGTTTATTAGGATTTTTTTTCTTAGTGGAATTATTAGAACAGTATTAGTTTAGAAGTTAATTAGGGTTAATTAGTTAATCATTGATTAGTCTCAATCAACTTTTTTAATTCATTTTTTTATACTAATCCATCTTCATTTGCAATTTTTGTGAGGTTATCAGTTTTTTGGTGGGCTTCAGTCCATTTTCGCAGCCCAATAAGTCCAAGAATAATCCAGCAAACTGCCAGAATTATCCAGCAACTTCCAGAAGCTTCTGGAAGCCTCCAGCGAATCTCAGCTATTAAAGCAGAGCCAGCCACGTGTTGGCCAGAGGGCTGGCCCACGCTTCATGATCACATCACGCCACCTCATCCAGACGTTCCTCTCCCTCATGCCACGCCAAGCTACACGTGGCGCACATGCGCGCCCTGCCTCCACTAACCTCCCCCACGCGTCAACCACCAAGCCTCCCGCCTGAAGGCCACCACCGGCCGGCCTGCATGGCCGGCGGCCACCGTCACCTCACCGGAAAACTCAAATTTCCAGAAACCACCACCTTCATCTCCACCTCCTCCGACCAAACCCTAGCCACCACCAAATTCCAGATTCCGGCCAACCATCTTCATACCTCCACCGCGCCTCAACCCAGAGATTCCCAGAAAATCAATAATCTTCATCGTCCTCCCTTCATCACCCTCCCAACAACCTCCGATCTAACTTCCGGCCACCACCGTCCTCTCCAGAAATTCATCAGGAGCGATGAAGATACACCATCATCTTCATCCAAGCGCTATTTCCAGAAAGAAGCTCCAACAAGCCTCAAACCTCCATCTTCATCGTCCTCAACCCAGAATCATCATTCAACCACCAAATCCCCAGGATCCTTCATCGCCATCCATCCTCGATCATCAATCACTAGAAAACGTAGCACATAAGAGCTCCGATCAGTGTTCATCATTGTTCTTCGCTCGTCCAAGAACACCTTCGAGCTTCACAGAAAAAACCTCCAGATTCACTCATCAAGACTCTCAAGAACTCCCCAGAAATTCATCTGGAATGATGAACGTTCATCGATCCTCTTTGTGACCTCTCCAGAATCTCTCCAGAAGAAACACGCAGCAATCTTCACCGATCGACTAGTCGTCAAACTTCGTTCAATCATCATCGCCCTTCATCATTAAGAACTCAGAATCCACAAACAACCTTCAAGAACGCCTCTAGTCTTCATCAACAATAATCGTTTCCCAGATTCGGAGCTCCATCACGCATCAAGAACAACTCCTATCCAGATTCGGCAGATCTATCAGCGCGTCATCAAGAATCGTTCCCTAGGTTAAGATCCTTTAAGAATTCATCAGTCCCGCATGGATCTTCCTCATTTATCTTCAAACGAGCTTCTACAGGTTTATGTTGTTTAATTTGGGAGAGTGATGTTTCAAGGGAAATTGAAGCAAAGGTTTAAACGGAGATGGGGAAATGGAGGCTGTGACGGCGGAAGAAGGAGAGGAAGGAGCTAGGGTTTTTTGGGTTTGTTCTGAAGGCGAAAGGAGGAAGAGATCAGGTTGGGTCTTGGGCCTCAGGCCCAATCAATTTTTTGGTCAACACCCCCCTCATGTTTTTTGGACGAATTCTGGGCTAAGCCCAGTGTGTCTCAACATCCCCAGTTCGTTCATACCACCCCCCCTATTGTTTTTTTTTTCTGAAACCTTTATTGGGCTGGGCCCTCATTTTTTTTTATTATTTTCTGTTAAACCCCTTGTAAATAGGTTGCACCCCCCTCCCTTATATTTTCCTTTTTGTATAGTTATGTGAAGAAAAGAATAAAGAAAAATATTATGAAAAAAGAAAAAGAAAATAGAAAAAGAATTGAAAAGAAAATACATTTGAAAAGAATATTAAAAGAAAAAGAAATAAAAGAAATAAAAGAAAGAAAAATATTCATAGAAAAATATAGTGAAAAAATAGAGAAAAAAGAGAAAGAAAATATGAAGAAAAAATATGTTGAAAAGAAAAGAAGAAAAAAGAAAAAATATTAAAGTGTCGATTTAATATTTTTAAGTGCATTTTCTTTTAGGTTTTTTCATAGAAGTTATTTTCCTTTTAGAGGTATTTTAGAAGCCCATTTGTTAGGGGGCTATTTTTCATTCGACTTTTCAGGATAGAATAGGATAGCGTTTCCTAGGAGATTTATTTCAATATTCACTCATTGTAACCATTTTTCAGAAGATTAATAAAACGAGATTTGAGCTGTGGTCCCGAAGTAGCCGAACTACAGCTGCTCTGATTCTTCGTACCAGACGAAGATATGTAGGCATAGGATGCGATATCCTAGCGAGCACACTAACGACTGACTTCTTGTTCTCTCGCAGCTGTGCGATCGAGACTTTCCCGCTGACGATTAATTGAGTACTCTTTTTTGCCCGAGTGCATTTGAGACCCAGCCGTAGTTTTGACCATAGGTTCCCGACCTTTGAAACCAGTTGTTTTTCTCACTGCTGTGTGAGAATGTTTTGTTTAGCCGTAGTTAGTCTGAACTACGTAAAGCTCTGATCTTCCATCCAGTGGAAGTACGTAGGCACAAGACGCGAGGTCTTGGCGAGCCAATTTTCCCTGTAGTCCCGAACTACGTTGACTCTGACTTTCTCTCTTGAGAATACGTAGGCATAGAGTGCGACGCTCTATCGAGTCAATTCCCTTCCGTTTAGATTTAGCAGCCGTAGATAGATTGTTTTGCATCCAGTAGACAACCCAAGCAAGCGTGGATCCCGTCGAGTACGACGGACGTGAGGGGTGCTAATACCTTCCCCTTGCGTAACCGACTCCCGAACCCAGGTTTTGGTTGCGATGACCATACCTTTTCCCCGTTTTTTGCGAGGTTTACTTCGAGCATTTCCTTTCCCGCTCTGAGGGATAAATAACGCACGGTGGTGACTCTTCTGTCAGCCGGCGCCGATTTTCGCAGTAGCGACAGGGGGGGCGCATAGCAAGCGCGTCTGGGCCCAGCACATACTCAGAAATTAACAAAAAATAAAAAAAAGATGAGAACGGTGCAAATAGTAAGGTTTCCAGTTATAATCTCATTGGGCCTGATTTGAGGGGGTGGTGTTAGCAAGGATTTTGGAGCCCAGTCAGAAAGGATTAAATGAAACGGTGCGTAGCACCCTTGGAAGTTCCCTCCGTTTTCAGTTTAAACCACAGCCGTTGGATTAGGATTTGAGTCATGGTCAAACACGCAATCGTGTGGTTCTCCATCATCTTCAACCTTGGACAAACCCTAGGGTTTCAGAAATCATCTCCATGCACGCACCTTCAACCATCCTGTTCTCACTCAATTCTCCATGAAAGCTCATGATGTAAAAACCAAAAACACTCCATTCTTTTCCCTCTACACAACCATGGCCATAGTTCCTTCTAAAACTCGCCCAAACTCCAAACCCGATAGGTGTAACATTCTGACTTCACCATTATCACCTGTCATCAACCATCTCAATTCTCTCCAATCTTTACCCTATCATGATCTACATCTTATGCTGAGTATTCTGAACTATTGAGCCAAGATTATAAGGCCATATTCTTGATGTTCTAAGCTCTAACAGAATTAATGCACCATTGATAACCTCCATTAAACTTCTCCAAACTTTGTGAAATTCATCACCTAACCACCTAGGTCTCTAATATACTAACAATCCTATGCCATGATCACTATGCTAGCTAATTCGAAGGAAAACATACCTGGTGCAAATTCTTGAAAACAGGTGCTAAAATCCTTGGATCTGATGCTTGTGATGAGTGGAAAATGATTAAGGAACTTGATTATGAATTCTGTATGCAATGGATCTTGTTCCTAGTTCTTGAATCTTGCAATCATCAAAATCTTGCTTCTTGGAGGATTAACTTGAACAACACGATTTCTTCCCCAATTCTACCAAACTCTGATGTGAATGTGATCTATGGAAGATATTGATGATGATCAAATCAAGAAAAATGGAAATTGGTGAAGGTTTGATGGAGTTTGAATTGATTTTGCAAAAATGGAAGAATTGTGTATAGCTTGTGTTTTGAACAAAGTGATTCACCAACCATGGCATGAACCCTCTCATATCAATATATAGGTGAGGTTAGAAACTCCTAGAAGCTTGGAGAAACTTCCCATGTGTGATTTCCCTTGGATTTGGTTTATGTATCTTCCATTACAAGTAACCATGGATAACTCCCAAAATGTGAACTAAGCTCAAAATTCTAATTTAGCCAATGTCCTTAAAATGATCTTTCCATTCAAAATGACCTATAATTTCACCTCATTTGGCCACAACATGAAAAATCTCATTTTTTAGGTCATTTTTATTCATTAAATCCAACAATTTTGAAACCTTGTGCTATGAATCTTTCCAATCTCTCATGGTCACTTTTCTAGACTCAAAATGTCATTTGTAACAAGTTTGATGTTGTAAAGTTTTCCATTTGAAGCTTCCTTGTATGAGTTTTGGGCATAGGTTGAAATGACCTGTAATTCTCAAATGACCAAAATACCCTTTGCTTGCCAAGACCATAAGTAGAGTTCCACAAATCATATGAAGGCATACCATACCATTCTAGAAAGCTAAGACAATGAGGAACAATTCTTATGTTGACCAGAAATTCATTTGAAATCTCCTTGAGGGGTAAAAATTGCTTGGAAGTCAAGTTACTTTCACAGACAAAATTTCAGATACCTCAGATGACCTGTAACTTGCAAGAACCATAACTTGAGTTCTATAAATCTCCTTAATGTCTTCCACCACTCAAATTAAAGGTCTTGAGCTCCTCTACAAGTTTCATGTGGGACAAGGATCCATTTGAAGCTTGCATTTTGACTTATCTTGCTTGGAAATTTGACCTAAATTAGGGGATTTTACACAGAAACCCTAATTTAGAAACTCCTCCTCTCCTTGATTTCTCTTGAATTCTTCTTGGCATATCACCATATCCTCTTCTACATGTCAAATGATGAACCCCACATCTTTCCAATAGCCCCTTAATGTCTTTCAATCAGTCAATTGACCTAGAGTTGACCTAGAGTTGACCCCAGGTGAAACCCTAGTTGACTGTCTTCAACTGCAATTCTTGTGACTACACCAATGACTTGTCTCTTTCTCCAAATGACTTTCTAAGTCTCCCATGATGCCCACATACTCTCCATGCTCAGCCCACAACCCACAACTTACTTTGTTGATCCTCAGATACCCTCAATTAGGAGATAGACTTAATGCTTGATCCACTGACTTCTCCAACTTTCAAATTCTTTTCTAATGACTTGAATGAGATTAAATCAGGATAATAACCTCTTGATAAGCCTCTAGAGATGAAAATAATGATTGGTCCCCTGTTGGATGACTTGCTATGCTTATGCTATGCAGATGATTAGACTATGTACATGACTCTATATGCAAATGCTAACGATATTGAAACATAAACCAAGTGAATAAGGTTGAGCAAATTTTAGGGTGCAACAGCTGCCCCTATTCAAGCGACTTGGACCCGATTGGGTGAAGAGCCCGGAGTCTTCAGCCATTCGCGGTACGAGACGGTTGAATACTAAGAATCCGGAAATTTGCCAACCGCAGAAATAAACTGCACCCCTGCTTGGGGAACGACATTCATCGACTGAATTTAACTGTTACGGCAACCCAACTGATCCATTAGCGACGGTGTTGGGGATTATTTTCATCAGCCCGGAAAAGATTTTTATCATCGCAGAGATAGAACATTGTCCACGTCAGGACGCCTGCTTCGTCAATTTGGAAAACTTCAACAACTTTGCTGGGGGATGGCTCGTCTGCCTTCTCGTCAACAATAAATCGTCCATGTTAGGAATACACTCTTGTCCACGTTAGGAATAACATTGTCCCCGCTAGGACTCACCCTTCCACATAAGGAATAACCGTTCCACGTTAGGAATAATACCGTCCACGTTAGGACTCACCTTTTTCCACATAAGGAATCTCATTCTTTCCACGTTAGGAAACCATCCTCTTTCCACGTAAGGAAACCTGTCCACGTTAGGACTAAACCTTTCCACGTAAGGAATGCAACTCATCTTGATCTGTCCACGTCAGGACTAACTTCTCCACGTAAGGAAACAATTTCTCTTTCTACGTTAGGAATCAAACTTTTTCCATGTTAGGAATGCCTCTATCTTTCCACGTCAGGAATCAATCTTGATATGTCCGCGTAAGGACTCAACCTTTCCACGTAAGGACTAAACTCGTCTTTCCACGTAAGGAAACACATTTTGATTCGTCCCCGTAAGGACTCCAACTTTCATCGCACTTTGTCCACGTAAGGACTCCAATCTTTCCACGTAAGGAATGAAACTTTACTCTTTCCACGTAAGGACTCACGTTTTGTCTTGATTTGTCCACGTCAGGACTCGCGCGTCTTCGACTTGCTGGGGAAATAAAACTCATCCACATCAGGACACACACTCTGCCAACAACACGAAGAAGGATAAATTTGTCCACGTCAGGACTCTCGTATCTTGTCATCACAAAGAACTACAAACTTGTCCACGTCAGGACGCACATTTCACTATTACGAATAAAGCTATCTGCTGGAAATAAATGGTCCACGTCAGGACACCAACACGAAGAATAACCAACTTTGTCCACGTCAGGACTCCACCTTCGATAAATACCAAGAAATCAAATCCGTCCACATATCGTCAAACTGAGGAAATGTCCACGTCAGGACCCCCACTTCTCTTAGCATACGAAAAACCTGTCAATAAACCCGTCCACGTTAGGACTCCTCCTTCCATTGGTCCGCCAACTTCTTATCACTGACGTTACAGCAACTTTGAGGCTGACCCTACTGGGGATATTCGGAAACCAAACTTCCAGACGCCTGTTCTGATAACCGGCGGTAGCCTCTGAAATTCTGGTTCATGAAACCTTTGACGTAACAACAAATTTGAAAGAAACAAATCCGCTGGTCGGACTAGAGAAACTTTAACAAGAAACCTTGGCGGGGAAATAAGTAACTCTGCTTGGGGACAAAGAGAAACTTATCCTGCTGACTCTGTGGGGAGTAGTGCCAAAGCTGACACTTCGTTGAATGTCTCCTGCCGAGACTTCGAATGTTTATTGATTCACCTGAGCGAGGGCTCTCTCTACCTGGAAGAGAAACAATACTTGAAACACAAGGTTAGCCATCCTGGTTTATGCTTCTAAAATGCGTATGTTTGATACTGACGCAATGCTTCAATCGTCCTGGAAGTGCTATGCGTGTTTATTTGGTGAATGCAAGTGTGACACTATATGCCAATGCAATTGCAGACTCGAACTGCTGAGATACAGGAACTGCTTCAACAAAATAAATGCTGAAGATAATGCCAACTCCGCTGGGGATAGCCAGATGCTATAGAATTATTCCAGCAAAATAAATGCCGGAAGAAAGAAGTCGACTCAGCTGGGAAATTGGGAACTTGAACCAAACACCTCACTGAAGTAACACCCTGCTGGGAATATAACTCTGCTGGAGAATGGCAGATGCGCCTGGTATGATCGAACTTCTGCTGGAAAGTGAACGGATATCACACGGTATTCTGACAAAATAAATGCCAATGCGCCACACCAACTCTGCCGGGGAGAGTCTCAATCTTTGAATTCCACTGGGAGGAATGAAGACACTGGTTGGAAAGAGAACTCCGCTGGGGATGGGATGATTCTCTTGGGAAAATCAACTGACTCCGCTGGGGGGAGAGTAACTGACCCTGCGGGGAAGGGTAAACTGCCTGAATACAACTTACCAATATTAATCTTCTGCGGCTAAACCACTCTGCTTGAGCTGCACTGTCTGAATACAGCCTTCGGTCTAGGAATCGCCAAACTTTGCTGAGGATGAATCGATTTTGCTGGAGCATGTGCTTTGGATAAGCTACGGCTAGTTGGAGGAATTCGATCCTTCTTCAGGAAGCACATGCATGACCTGCGTGGGGGTCGAGTCTTTCGTTACTGCAATCTTTTGATCGTCTTCCTCGCACGGCTATGAAACCTGCAACAACACAAACAAGACAAGACAAGCCTATGCAACCAAATCGATTCAGGTTAGTGACGTTATTTTCAGTTAATTCAAAGCTTTAGCAATTGTTGGCAAAGGCCAGTGATGTTATACACATGCTAGTTTTAGTAAACTTAGGCGCTTTATCATGCACAAAACAGTAAAGAACCAGCATCAAGTATTGAATAACATATTTTATTGATTGGGCCCCTGAATGGGCGGAGTTTTTGTACACGGGACGTAACTCCTGAAAAGAGGAAGCTACGCAAAGCAGATATACAAATATGCACAAGAAGCATAAATATATTGACAAACTAAATTTGTACACATGTCGGTAACAGGATGCAGATGAACACCACGAACTGATCCTCCTATGACTCATCCGACTCTAATGCTTCCCCGGTATCCACACTTCCGAAGAGATTGTATCTGATAATCGACTCCTTAGGCATATTCTCCCGTGCCAATGCTCAATGCAGTATCAAATTCGGACCGCAGTCATTTGCTTTTTAAATCCCTAACTTTTGCGTGAACCGCCCTTTACGGGTTTTCAGTTCACCGGGATACCCTTTTTTGCCGAAGCCGCCCAGTGTAGGTTTTCAACTTCGCGGGTGTACATTTTTTCAATTTTATCCCTAACTTTTGCCCGAACCCTTCATTCTGTTGTTGGTTCGCCAGGATGCCCCATTTTTGCCTGGACTCTCTTTTTCTGTCCAGCGGGTCAATTTTAAGCAAAGTATTTTTTAACTGCGTCCGAATTCACAGGCGACGTAAAGTCTTCACCGTCCATAGTGGACAACAATAATGCTCCTCCTGAAAAGACTTTCCTGACAACATATGGCCCTTCGTAGTTGGGGGTCCACTTTCCCCTGTGATCTGCCTGCGGCGGGAGAATCCTTTTCAGCACAAGGTCGCTCGTCTGAAAGCTTCGCGGACGTATCTTCTTATCATATGCTTTCTTCATTCGGCTCTGGTACAAACGACCGTATGCTAGAGAAGCTAACCTCTTCTCATCCATCAAACTGAATTGGTTCAACCTATCCTTCACCCATTCTGCCTCGTCTAGCTGAACGTCTCGCAATACCCTCAGAGAAGGGATCTCAACTTCCAATGGTAATACCGCTTCCATTCCGTATACTAACGAGAACGGGGTTGCCCCGGTTGATGTGCGTACCGTCGTACGATAATCGTGCAAAGCGAAAGGTAGCATCTCATGCCAATCCTTATAGGTCACCACCATTTTTTGCACGATCTTCTTGATATTCTTATTGGCCGCCTCGACAGCGCCATTCATCTTGGGTCGGTAAGGAGAGGAGTTGTGATGTTCGATCTTGAAATTCTGACAGAGCTCCTTCATCATTTTGTTGTTCAGGTTTGAACCGTTGTCCGTGATTATCCGCTCGGGAATCCCATATCTGCAAATGACATCTCTCTTGATGAATCTGGCCACCACTTGCTTCGTTACATTTGCGTAAGACGCCGCTTCTACCCACTTGGTGAAATAATCGATTGCTACTAGGATGAACCGATGCCCGTTAGAAGCTGTCGGCTCGATCTTTCCAATCATATCGATCCCCCACATCGAGAATGGCCAAGGCGATGACATCACATTTAGAGGACTCGGAGGCACATGGATCTTATCAGCATAGATTTGGCACTTGTGGCACTTCCTCGCAAACTTGAAACAATCAGTTTCCATAGTTAGCCAAAAATAACCTGCCCGCAGCAGCTTCCTCGTCATGGCATGCCCACCAGCATGCGTACCAAATGTACCCTCATGTATTTCCTCCATGAGCAGCTTCGCCTCTTTCTCATCTACACAACGTAGTAGCACCAAATCGTGATTTCTTCTATACAGGACACCGTCCGGATTCAGATAGAAATTACCCGCCAATCTCCTGAGAGTCTTCTGATCGTGACTGGATGCCCCAGCCGGATACTCTTTGTTCTTCAGGAAGTTAAGGATATCGAAATACCACGGTTTGTCGTCGGATGCTTCATCAATAGCAAATACGAAAGCCGGTCTGTCAAGCCGAGAGATAATGATTCGGGGAGCCTCGTTCCAGAAGTTGACTTTGTACATGGAAGACAAAGTGGCGAGAGCGTCAGCCATTTGATTCTCTGCCCGCGGTACGTGATGCAACTCAACCTTGTCAAAGAAAGGCAGCAATCTCCTTGCATAATTCATGTAATGTATCAAGTTGGGCTGACGCGTCTCCCATTCCCCTTTTATTTGATTCACCACCAGAGCTGAGTCTCCGTATACGTCTAAAATCTTGATTCGCAAATCAATGGCTTCTTTAAGCCCCATTATACAAGCTTCGTATTCGGCTTCATTATTGGTAACTGGAAAGGTCAATCGGGCAGTAAACGGGATGTGCGACCCTTGTGGCGTAGTGATGATCGCCCCTATTCCACTACCGTAAGCATTCACAGCTCCGTCAAATATCATCTTCCATTTGGAACCCAACTCTGGCCCTTCGTCTGGCAACGGCTCTTCACAATCTTTCATCTTTAGGTACATGATATCCTCGTCAGGAAAATCAAACTTCATCGATTGGTAATCTTCAATAGGCTGCTCCGCCAGATACTCAGACATCACACTCCCCTTTATAGCCTTTTGCGAGACATATTGAATGTCATACTCAGTCAAGACCATCTGCCAACGGGCGATTCTCCCTGACAACGCCTGCTTTTCGAATACATATTTGATAGGATCCATCTTCGAGATTGTTGCACCCCAAAATTTTGCCCTCACAATACAAGACTTTGTGTTCCAAGAAGGTTCACAAGGTTCACAAAATTCACAATTGGTCAGAAGAGTTGACAATTCCCTCAGACAATGCACCTCCTAAGCAGTGCATCCAAAACTAGGGTTTTGACTTTAATCAGGCTAAATGGACTTCCAAGACTTCAGATTTGGTCCCAGGGGTATTTTGGTCGTTTTTACGTGGATCCCGCTAATTCTTTGAAGACGGGCTGTTACTGAGCTGTGAGACACTTGAGACACTATTTCTGAGGCATTTATTTATCATCTGTTTTGATTATATCAAGGTGCCAATTCGATGTGTTCGGTATCGAAATTTGTCGGGCATAACTGGATTTAAGGTCCATTTTATCGCTCATGGTTTATTTCCAGAGCATTTCCGTTGCTGTTAATAAGGCGCAGTTTAATTGGGTATTATTGGATTGTTGCTTATATCATTTGGTCAGTGGAATTCAATTACGGGCAATATCATCATTGATACTAAATCTGTTGTGATTACGGCGCACATTCGCGTTTGGTTAGAAAATTAGGAGAATATTGTTGGCTAGAATCCAAATGAATGAAGTCAGGTGATGAGATTAGGACTACCAACGAAACAAGTACATGAGCAAGAATATCATTCGTGAGTATTTATGGTTTATGACTAGAATAATGAATTTAAATATTTGTGGATTTTTTCACAAATGTTTATAATTTATAACTAGAAATAAATATAAATAGATTCAAAGTTGAATGATCATGGAATTTTTATTTCATAAGAATATCATTTTACAAAAGGAAGTGAATCATTTCACATTTGAATTGCTGTGAGATTACATTTACAAATGTTACATCTACTCTAAAAAATCCTAAATCCTAAAAACTCCTAAGGCTTCTTCATGGTATCCTTCCCTTGAGTGTTCCTCGAAGTTCCCGATCACCTGCAAAAAATAAGAGAAACAAAACAGAACAGAGTAGGAAGATGTTAGAAAGATGAATTTGACACTCTCAGAACATTGTCATCATCGAGTGCCGGGAGTGGCACAACCGAAGCCGCATCCTACCCCCGTTACCGATCCGCGCCATTAGCGTCAGATCAGGTAACATCTGTTCTCATCTAAGGGGCAACCGAGAGATGAAGAGTAAAAAAGAAGTTTCGGGTCGAAATGGATTTTGCCGAAGGATTGCTTCGAAACCAGTACGTAATTGGAATCTATCAAGTAAATCCAGATGCCAACAGATTGCTAATTAGATCCATGGATAATCCACAACTGAATGTAGAAAATCCAAACCATACGGATGTCCCAGATCAGAGAGAGGACTTGTCTGCAAAAATCCAACAGATAATATTAGAATCAAAGTCCATATCAGCATCAGTATCCTGGCAAGTACATTAAAAGAATCAGGTTCAAGTCAATTCGAAAACAAGAGAGGGCAGAGGCCCAATTCACAATTAAGTTCAGAATACATCAGATTCAGTTCATGTTCAAAAAAACAAGAAGCCACAACAATAACAAGGTAATAAACCAAAAGAGCAAGTTCAGTTCAAGACAAGTTCAGTGCAAGAACGGTCAAACAAAGAGTCCCCAAAATTGGTCAGTTGAAACTCGCCTCGAATAAGATCCCAACGGGCCAAAACTCTGAAAATCAACAAGTAAAATAACATCAGAAAAAGTTGTCTCAAAACTTAAATAGAGCATCATAAAAAATGTTCGAATTTCAACGCAGCACAACACAAATCACATCTACGTGCGAAACTATACCAGAGAAAGAAAACAGATAAGCTCGCATAATCATGTTACGTATCAGTTCAGAATAAATCCCGACTAAAGGTGCAAGGCACATTGGAAAAGTAAAGAACAAAGTTCAGTTCAGTTCAACAAAACCGTATCAGTTCACAGTGGAAGAACCAAAAGTACAGGACATGGGCTCAGTCAGAGCATCATTGCCCTAAGTTCACAGCTCCAAGAAAAGTCGCAAATCGTTTTGCAACCAAACGCAGTATCGAATGTTGCAATTTCGTGACAGAAACGGCAAGGCGTAGTTCCGACGGTTCAGACCAAAGGGGCATCATTACCACATACCATTCCCGGCAACTTTAACTCAACCAAAGCATCGATACCAGTTCTGAAAGAAGAAAAAGACGGTCAGTGAACTTAAAACCAGAAGAGTAAATTGAACTTGATTTAAAACCATATCAGAAAACGATTCAAAATATCAGCCCTATCGGAAAAATTCACAAAGAATCCAACATCACAAAAGATGAAGGGTCTATCAAACACATGTCTGAATTAAGAGCCTTCCTCCAATCCATCACCAAACAAGATGGATGAACATCCAAGCTAGCCACAGTGGAATTCGAACTCATATCTGAAGATTCCCGAAAAAACCAGTTCACTCAAAGGGGAGCCCACATCTGAAAAAGCCAGAAATACAAGTCAATATAGGAGAAATCCAATTCAATCCAATCAAGGAAACGAAGAAACTGGATATCCACAAATCAAAACGAATCCAGTTATCCAATTGAAATCAAAGCAAATCCAGATAAAATCAAAGCGAATCCAATCAGCGGACCCTAAAAAGGAAAATCTCCAGTCAATCCAAAACGGGCTCAATCAAAGGATCTCAATCAGAATATCATATCATTTTGTGCAAATCGCTTCCGAAAACAGAAGGTTTTGAGATCAAATCAAACCTTTCACAAAAGGGTAAATAATATCAGAAAAATTTGAATCCAAAGGCCCATTCAAAATCGAGAGAGGAGAGTATATAAGAACAACATCACCTCGAACAAAAACCCTGGTGGCCGCGAGAGAGAAAGGGGCTAAGGTTCGAAAACCTAGACGGAGAGAGACAAAGATCGCGAGCAAAACCCTAGACGGAGAAGGAGACCGTCGCATCCATCCTCAAAACGAGACGATCTAAGAGGAAAGGGTTCACCAGCGCCGTTTAAAGCCACGACGAGCAAACACCTTCCTTGAAGCTCAGACCATATCATCATCGCTTTTCAACGCACAATCTCGCCATCGAAGCCTTCGAAGAGTAAGACAAGGACCTGTATTTCAATATTTAATCATGTTTTCGTGTGTGTTTCAGGATAGCTGAGAAGAATGAAGCATGCAAACGACGAGAGACGGAAGCAACCGAGAGAGAAGAAGGAGAATTGAAGAAACGGCGCCGTGAGAATGTTAGGGCTTTGGAACCCTAAATGTTCTTTGGTTATGATTTACGCCATCCGGGTTGGGTCCGGGAGTGATGACCGGCCCAACCCCCCTTTTATTTTTTACCTTTTTCTTTTCTTATAATTAGTTAATTAACTTTATTAAATTTTTTTTAAAAACTAATATAAAAAATTGTTTTCTTAACAAAATAATAATTTAAAAACTTTTTTTTATAAAATTAAAAAACCTTTTTATAATAATAAATAAAAACCATTTTTTAGATAAATGTGTTAAAATCCTCTTTTTGAAAAATATAATAATTAGGTTAAAATAGTTTTAGGATTTGAGTTAACTTAATATTAAGAATTTCATTTTTAAATTGAAGATTATATCACAAAATAAAACCACAAAAAGATGCATAATTTTACTTCATCACCATCTGACAATTCTGCCCATTAACGGTGTTTGCTCGTTTTGCAGTTTATTGCGTTTACCGTTATTTATTTCATTTTTATGTCATTACTATATTGTAACTGCTTCTCATATGTAACCTCGCGAACTTAACAATCGCGCTTTGAGTTCCGTCTTTTAAATTCCTGCTTGCATAGCTCAATCATCTCACACCTTCATTAATATTTCTGTCACACTGCACACACCTCTGAAGGAATTAGGTCTAGCATATGACCGCCGTGTCAATAGTCCTCACCTTCAACCCTTACAACTTTTACAAACCCTAATTTTCACAAATGCCTCGCCGCAGGCAAAAAATTACAATTTTGCCCCTAGCATTAGGTCAAAGAGCCGCCGCGCTCATTTTAGGGTTTCCCGCCGCGGAATCCCTAACCTAACCCTAATTACAACTTAACATTTCAACGTAGAGATTTGGAGTTCCTACACTCCACGTAAGCGTGTCCTTAAGGCGCGTTTATTCCCCTTGAGACCTTGACCACTGTCAAGAGATCTCTAACCTCCCTTTTAAGGGGAACTACGATTACTCTGATTCCACTCCCGTAAGGATACGTAGGCACAAGATGCGATGTCTTGCCGAGTAAACTTAGAATTAACCCCCTTTATTATTTATTATTGCTTATTTATATTTTATTTATCTTTGCTATTTAATTATTTTGCTTATTATTTTGTAATTGTTTCTTGGATGTAAAGTTGTTTAATTATTTAATTATTATTATGGTTAGTAATTAGGGAGTGTAACAACATGGATGTACTATTAAAATAAATTTAGATCACTTTTAAATAAAGATAATTAAAATAAACACGTCACACACGTAAGTCGATTTTAATCGCCGTCTCACTTCCTAAGGACATCCCTCAAGTTGCCTACGAATAATGGTTAAGTGGGGTGTATAAAGCAAGTCCCTCAAAAGAAAATCATCAAAGTCCCTTATGGTTGCCTTTACGAATCGAGCCCCTTTCGAAAAATGATGATAGTCCCTCCAGTTTGCTTATTACACCCCACAATGGCTTTCAAAAATCCAATTGTCCCTCACATGTCCCTTAACATCCAAAGTAAGGACTACCTACTCCATTATAGTAGGGATAGTCTTACTAAGGAAAGGATAAAGAATAAGAAAGACCTTTAAACATTAGGGTAGGTTACTCCTAGGTGCTTGCTCACCTCAAAACTTTTTCACACTTAAACAAATTTCCAACAAAATTTTCAAACAAGTTTTTTTTCACATCCATACACGGATTATTATTAAACTATTCTGAAATTTTTTTGCTATTCACACACTACACTTTCAAAACAATTCAAAAGTGAGCTTAAGTACCTAAGAGCCCATGGATAACCATGGATGAAAAGGGTGCTAACACCTTCCCTTTTCATAACCTACCCCCCGGACCCAAAATATTCTCTAAGGTCTTTCCTGTTCTTTTATAACCTTTCCTTATGGATAAAATAAAAGTCGGTGGCGACTCTTGCTATCCGCAACATTGTTTAAAGTCAGTTCACCGGGTTACAGAACTGGCGACTCTGCTGGGGATCTATTTAAGAGGGGTACCCTTAGGAATTAAGATCACTTTAAATTGTTTGCCTTGTTTGCTTTATTATTATATTGTTGGGGTGCTCTTATGTGTGAAAGGTCCTAACCCGGATCTAGTGTACCTTAGGTAAATGGCAATAGACCAAGGAAACTGTACGACGTATATCGATACGGTTGATCTGGTGGCCATAGTTAGTGCGACTTCTTGGTTGGTGCTTATATTCCTTAAGTCAAGTTGAGGATAATATTGAGGCTGCCATATGTTGTCAATGCACTAACTGACTTTTAGAACCTTAGTTAACTCATCTTGGCCTTTAGAAAGTAGTGAGGTAACCGGCTTTGGTGCAGACTGAAGTTGGTTGACACTCGATACTACGCTCATTGAGATCTTAAACTTGGAGGGTTTTGGTTGGCAAGTAAGTTGCCTTCTGAACAACCACCCTTGTGAAGGATCAATGATATTGAGATCCCTTAGAACCTGGTTACTTTTGTAGGACAGGATGAACCATCTAACTTCAGGGGAGGGTACTTGCCTTTGAACCTCATGCAAGCCTTTAAACCTAGGGCTATGGTGTGACTTGTTTGTGTGTGCCACATGTTTGTGATTGAGCATGACATCATGACATCATCATGCATCATAAGCATATCATTTTCCCTAACCATTTCAAGGACCAAAGGATTTATCTTTGTTCTTTGTTGCAGGTCATGGCTTCTGCTCGTAGAAACACCATCAGGATCAACTTTGTAGGGATACCTGCTAAGCTCAAGGAGTTGGTTTCCCTAGTGCCTGATCATTCCCAGTTCAACAAGAGACATGGTCACTTATTGGATCTAGTTACTTCAGGGTTCAGTGAAGACATGATGAGTGTGCTGTTTCAGTTCTTTGACCCTAAGCACCATTGCTTTACATTTCCTGATTATCAGCTGGTTCCAACCATGGAGGAGTTCTCTAAACTCCTGGGTATACCTGTTCTTGATCAGAAGCCATTCACAGGCTTAGAGAAGGAGCTTAAACCAGAAGTTATTGCTGCAGCTCTACATCTGAAGAAGTCTGACATTGTTCTAGAGACGAGAAGTGGAGTTAAAGGTATTCTTGCCAAGGTATTAATGGATAAAGCTCAAATGTTCTTGAAGGCTATGAGCTACGATGCTGTTGAGGAGATCTTAGCCTTATTGATTTATGGCTTAGTGTTGTTCCCCAATCCTGATCAGTTCATAGACGTTCATGCCATCAACATATTCCTGAGTCACAATCCAGTGCCTACATTACTTGGAGACATCCTACATTCTCTTCACACCCGTACTACAAGGGCAAGGGGAACTTTGATGTGCTGCATACCTTTACTTTCTAGGTGGTTTATTTCTCACCTTCCTCGCTCAGTAATGAAGAATGGGCAAGGGTTCAGATGGTCCAAGAGGATCATGTCACTTTCTCACTCAGACATCCATTGGTGCTCCAGATCTATGGAGAATGTCACCATCATTGACCGTTGTGGGGAGTTTCCTAATGTGCCACTTCTAGGCATAAGAGGAGGCATCACCTACAACCATCTCTAGCTTTACGACAGTTTGGTTACGCCCGGAGCGATGGTCCACATGACATGTTGATTCAGGGCATTGTGTTTGACTACGACAACGATCTTCAGGGTTACCGTCAGAGATTCATACGAGCTTGGGGAAAGGTAAACAGGATTGACAGCAAGACACTGGAGCCTAAGTACACCATTCCTATGGAGGCTTATCTCAGATGGGTACGATTTCGTGCTCAGACACTCATGATGCCATATCCTGCCATCCTACCAGTTACCATGGAACCTGTTGCTGAAGGAGACACAGCTTATACCATCCTTCACCCAGACATGCCTACTGATATGGAAGACTTGCAGAGATCATGGATCCAACTGAAAGAGCAAAGGGATACTTTCGAGGCTCATTACAAAGCAAGCCAAGCAAGGATCCTAGAGCTAACAAAGCTACTTCATGAGGAACGAAACCTCAACTCATACCTCAACACAAAGAGGAAACGTCCATGGGAGACTTAAAACCCCATCTTTTGTACTTATTTCGTTTTCATTTTTTGTAAGCCTAAAAGGCAAAACAAGTTATTACTAATAAAAAGTTACTTTCTTGTTTGTTTAAGCAAATTTAAATCCTGCGGTCCTTGAAAACATTACATATGCATTCCCATATCATTGCATCACAGGTTTATAATTGTGCACAGGTTTCTCATCTTCTCGCTGTTTATTTCAGCAATGGCTCTTGAACAATCAGTTAAGGATCTCCAGGCACAGAATGCACAGTTCCAAGAGCTGATCCTGAACCTATCCAAGGGGCAGGATGAATTGAAGACACTGCTGGCCAAGAAGACTAAGAAGGCTAGAAGGTCTGCTGGGTTGCTCAACATGGGAAGAAGGTTCAAAGGTCCTGTCAAGACCAAGGAACAGGTTGAAGACTATGAATCTGAAGAATCTGAGCAGGAGAGAGGCAGTCTCCACAACACTATAGGGGACTCTGATTCTGAGGCTAACTACTACCATGAGCCTAACGAAGACAAATTCAAGATGCTGGTGGATAGAATGGATGCTATGGAATTACAGAAATCATCTGGGCTGGATTTTGAGGATTTGAGCTTGATATTTGGGGTGGTCATACCCATTGGGTTCAAAGTTCCTACATTTGTTGTCTATGATGGGGTCTCTTGTCCCAAATTGCATCTGAGGTCTTATGTCAGAAGAATGCAACCCCACACTGCTGATAAAAAGTTGTGGATCCATTTCTTTCAAGAGAGTTTATCTGGAGCTCAGCTAGAGTGGTATTATCAGTTGGAGAGTGTCAACATCAGAGATTGGAATGACCTTGCTGAAGCTTTCTACAAGCAGTATCAATACAATGCTGACTTAGCCCCCACTCGCATGCAGCTTCAGAGCATGTCTATGGGTGCCAAAGAAAGCTTTAAGGAGTATGCTCAGAAGTGGAGAGACTTAGCTGGAAGAGTTCAACCCCCTTTGACTGATAGGGAGTTGGTTGATATGTTCATGTGTACGCTGAATGGTCCGTTTTACAGTCATCTCATTGGAAGCTCATCATCTGGCTTCACTGAGTTGATCATGACAGGAGAGCGAGTAGAGAATAGTATCAAGAGTGGTAAGATCCAAGTGGGCACTTCTTCATCAGGTGCTGCAAAGAAGCCTCCCACTGGGAAGAAAGAATCTAATGCTGTGTATGGTCAGCCTGATCGTAACAGAAGGCATCAGTCTGTTAGTGCAGTTCATATTTCAAATCCAACTCCTGCAACAACAGAGCAGCCTCAAGGCAACCAACAGAGGGCTAGAAGACAGTTCACGAAGATCAACATGTCAATGGCTCAGGCATTGCAACACTTGTTGAAGGCTGAACTTATTACCCTGAGGGAGGCTCCTCAGAATCCCAATGTTACATCTCCCAAGTACAATCCCAATGCACGATGTGCATATCATTCAAACTGTCCAGGACATGATACTAATAACTGCTGGGTCTTGAAGAACAAAATTCAGGATATGATTGATGCTGGAGAAATTGAGTTTGATCCACCAAGTACTCCAAATGTGATTACAGCTCCAATGCCAAATCACGAGAAGACTGTCAACGCCATTGATGAAGATATTGATGAAGATCTGCATGTCTATTCAGTTATGGAGTTGAGCACACCATTGTCTGTTATTAAAAAGAGGTTAGTACAAGCTGGGATCTTTCCAGGTTGTCATGAAGATTGTCTATATTGTACCTATAAGCCGGATAGTTGCTTCATTTTGAGAGATAGGATTCAACGTCTCATGGATAAATATACTATAGTGTTTGAAAGAAGACCAGCATCTGTAGAAAGTATGGTGGGTCATCTGACTCAGGGTAAGAAGATTGAAGAGGTTGACATGGTTGACAAAGTACCACTAAGAATCACTTCAAAGGGTCCCATTAAAATCACTCATCAGGGCCCAATCAAGATTACTGCTGAAGGTCCTGTGAAAGTTGTTGCTGAAGCCAGAGTGGCTCCTCTGATCATTACCACTCCTGGTCCTATTCCTTGTACATCTGACAAAGCTATGCCTTGGCACTATGGGTCTGATGTTTACATCCATGGTGTCAAGCAGGAGCCTTTGCCTGATATGCCTGTTGACATTGATAATATTGCTGGATCTAGCAAGATCACTCGTAGTGGAAGAGTCTTCTCTCCTCCAGTTGCTTCTAAGAGTGCAGTTACTCCTGCTGTTACTTCCACCACTGATGCTCGGGGCAAGGGTCCTGTTATTGAGCCTGTATCTACTGATGTGCCAGCTGCTGATGACCTCTCTAAGAAGATGGAAGAAGTATTGAAAATCATTCGCAAGAGTGATTATGATATTGTTGATCAGCTGGGGCATACTCCCTCAAAGATTTCTATGCTCTCCCTGTTATTATGTTCTGAGGCTCATGCCAAGTCATTGATCAAGTTTCTAAAGATGGCTCATGTACCCAGTGCAATTTCTGTGGACCAGTTTGAGAATTGTGTTGCTTACCTGACCTATGACAACGGGTTAGGATTTTCTGATGCTGACTTGACCCCTGCCAAGAGGGATCATAACAGGGCCTTGCATATTTCAATTGAATGCAGGGGCACTACCCTGTCTCATGTGCTGATAGACAATGGTTCCTCTCTGAATGTGTTGCCTAAGGAAGTCCTGAACAAGCTGAGTCCTAAAGATACGGTATTGAAGCCCAGTAATATTGTGGTAAAGGCTTTTGATGGTTCTAGAAGAGTAGTGCATGGGGAAATTGATCTTCCAATCAAGGTTGGCTCTCAGGTGTTTACTGCTACATTCTATGTGATGGATATTCGTCCTTCGTACTCATGTCTGCTTGGTCGTCCCTGGATCCATGGGGCAGGTGCTGTGACCTCCACATTACATCAAAAGTTGAGATATCCGGTGAATGGAAAAGTTGTTACTGTCTTTGGAGAGGAAGAATACTTTGTCAGCCATGTAAACACTTTCAAGTATCTGGAAGTAGAAGGTGAATACATTGAAACTCCATGTCAGTCATTTGAAGTGGTTCCCTGGGCTGTTAAGGATTGTGTGACTCCTCCTGCTGTGAAGAAGGTTCCTGTGGTCATCAGAAACCCTCCAACAATGGCAATGGCCTCCCTCAATGATGCAAAAGCTGTGGTGGAAGAAGGTGGTTGTACTATTTGGGGTCAGCTTCCTGATATTCCATACAAGTCTGACAAGTTTGGTTTGGGTTTCACTGCAGAGTCCCAGAAGGCTGTTCGTCGTGCTCGTGCTGTTCGTATCACCAACCAAGGGGTTATCAATGCTGTGGGAGATCAAGATGAAGACTACAACTTGGAGGCATGGATTTTTCCTACTGTGGGTGCTGGACTCAATAATTGGAAAGCTGAAGATGTTATCCCTATCTCCTTTAGTCGGGAGTAAATACTATTACTGTGTTATGTTTTTAAATTTGTACTTTCAAGCCATGTGCCTTACCCGGGGCACAATGGTGTGCTTGTTACGGGTTGTCATTTCATTTGCATACTTCATTCAATAAAATCAGTGGACGTTTCGTTTTCGTAAATATTGTGTTCCTTGTCTTTCTTTTTCTTTTATCTTTGCTTTATCAGCTATGTGTTCTTACACACACCCACGTCACTAAAATGCAGATCCTCATCCACTCTGGATCCAGTTGATAACAGTTCTACTATTGCCAATTACAATTTCGAGAATCCGATCTATCAAACTGAAGACGGAAACGAGGACGATTGTGAAATACCTGTAGGGCTTGCTAGGTTGTTACAACAAGAAGAGAAAGCTATACAGCCACATGAAGAGCCAGTCGAAGTTGTGAATCTGGGAACTGAAGAAAACAGAAAAGAGGTCCAGATAGGGGCTGATTTAGAGGACAGTGTCAAGAGCAGGTTGATTCAGATGCTACGTGACTATGTGGAGATCTTTGCTTGGTCTTATGAAGATATGCCAGGGTTGGATACAGACATTGTGGTTCACCGTTTGCCAGTGAAAGAAGGTTGTCGTCCAAAGAAGCAGAAGGTTCGTCGTATGCGTCCTGAAATGTCGGAAAAGATCAAAGCAGAGGTAATGAAACAGTTCAATGCAGGGTTCTTGGCCGTAACTTCTTATCCTCAGTGGGTTGCAAATGTGGTACCAGTTCCTAAGAAAGATGGTAAGGTACGTATGTGTGTAGACTACAGAGATCTGAACAAGGCTAGCCCTAAAGATGACTTTCCACTTCCTCATATTGATATCCTGGTAGACAACACTGCTCAGCATAAGGTATTCTCTTTTATGGATGGTTTCTCTGGTTACAATCAAATCAAGATGGCACCTGAAGATATGGAGAAGACTACATTTGTGACACAGTGGGGCACCTTTTGCTATAAGGTAATGCCATTTGGTTTGAAGAATGCAGGGGCAACATATCAGCGTGCTATGGTGGCTTTGTTTCATGATATGATTCATCATGAGATAGAGGTATATGTGGATGATATGATAGCCAGGTCTCAGAATGAAGAACAACATCTTGATCATCTGCACAAGTTGTTTGAGAGGTTGAAGAAATACAGGTTGAGATTGAACCCAAACAAGTGTGCTTTTGGAGTTAGATCTAGAAAACTCTTGGGTTTCATTGTCAGTGGAAAAGGTATTGAAGTGGATCCTGCAAAAGTGAAAGCTATACGAGAGATGCCAGCTCCCCGTACTGAGAAGGAGGTTAGAGGTTTCTTGGGACGATTGAACTACATTGCAAGATTTATTTCCCAATTAACTACCATCTGTGAGCCAATCTTCAAGTTGTTGAAGAAAGATCAGGTGATGGAATGGAATGATGAGTTCCAGACTGCCTTTGATGAAATCAAGAGATATTTGCTAGAACCTCCAATTTTAATGCCACCAGTTGATGGAAGACCCTTGATTATGTATTTAACAGTATTAGACAACTCAATGGGGTGTGTATTGGGGCAACATGACGAGTCTGGTCGAAAAGAGCAGGCAATATACTACCTTAGCAAAAAGTTTACCGACTGTGAAACAAGATACTCACTGCTCGAGAAAACTTGCTGCGCTTTGGCATGGGCTGCTCGACGACTAAGACAGTATATGTTGACCCATACTACCTTGTTGATTTCGAAGATGGATCCAATCAAGTACATATTTGAGAAACCTGCTCTCTCCGGAAGAATTGCAAGATGGAAAATGATCTTGACGGAATATGATATACAGTATACTACTCAGAAGGCCATTAAGAAGATTGCACAGAAGATGACTGTTACTTACAAGGATTGGCACGAGATGTTACCATTTGCTCTGCATGGTTATCGTACTACAATACGTACTTCAACAGGGGCAACCCCATTCTCCTTAGTCTATGGTATGGAAGCAGTTCTGCCTATTGAAGTTCAGATCCCCTCCTTGAGAATTATGAAGGATGCAGGCTTGGATGAAGATGAGTGGATCCAGACTCGACTTGACCAGATAAATTTGATTGATGAGAAAAGGTTAGCAGCAGTTTGTCATGGCCAGATGTACCAGAAACGGATGATCAAAGCTTTTAACAAGAAGGTTAAGCCAAAGGTATATCAGGCTGGTGACTTGGTAATCAAGCGTATCATATTACCACAGGGTGATCCTAGGGGCAAGTGGACTCCAACATATGAGGGACCATTTGTAGTCAAGACAGTGTTCTCAGGAGGTGCCATGATACTGACTACAATGGATGGTGAAGACTTCCCACAACCTGTAAACGCAGACATAGTTAAAAAAAAATACTACGCATAAAAAGAGACCCGCTAGGTTGACAGGCCTAGGCAAAAATAAGGGCATCCCGGCAAACCAAAAGGGTTTGGGCAAAAATTAGGGATATATATATAAAAAGATGTACACCCGGCAAGTCGAAAACCTGAAAAGGCGGCTTGGGCAAAAAAGGGTATCCCGGTGGATTGAAAACCTGAAAGGGCAATCCAGGCAAAAGTTAGGGATTAAAGCGTATGACTATGTCTCGTTTGGATCACTCATGAAATTGCAACCAGTTGTACTACTTAATCAAGCTCAAACAGATAAAGCTCAATCCAATCGTTTCCGTCTCAACAGCAAGAAGATGAGATACTTGAGTGGCAATAGTAGAATTGAAACTCAATAGGATTATTTCCCACATAGCTGATTCTTTTTGTAAAACTTCATGACAAAATTCTCTTACTAGGGTTTATGTCTCCTTGTACAAACTTACCCGTGTATGGATCACTTTTGATATAAATTCCATCTTTTGAATCCAGATTTACTTTTACCCCATTTACATAAGCGAAACGTCCATTGGTTGTGTTTGAATGTATGTATGCCTTTGAATATGATTGATGTTTACCAGAAATGCATGTATGCTTTTAATATGATTGATGTTTACCAGAAATGCATGAAAATGCAGTAATAGTATTTACTAAGGACGAACGAGGGAAGGATTTCAACGAAGCTTCGCCGGTTCATCTTTACAAGACAGTTACAAACCATCAGTAGGACTAATCCATTTTCACAAAGTCTAATCTCCCCTGGAATTTATATCCATCTCTTTTATCCTCATACGGATATACGGGAAATTACTTTCCAATAAGGGCACGATGAACGAAGACGGGATGTTATACTTATCCTACTATCAAACGAAAACGAAGGTTATCTATACCCTACTATCCCCAACAACGGGAGGTTATCTATACCTTGTTATCCCCAACAACGGGAGGTTATCTATACCTTGTTATTCCCAGCAGACGGAGGATTATATATTCTTCAACAACGAATCGGGATTTATTTTCCTTGGCCAGCAGTTGTTATACAAGGATATCCAGACACTTCCAGCAGTGTCATATCATACATACATCATTTACATCATACCATAACATATATGTCTATAGTACATTACCTAAGTGCATCATGTCATACATGCATACATAAAGCATAAACTAATGTTGTTATATAGAATGCTACCTTGTTTTCAGGTTAATTATCCAACAAACAAGCTTATGATCTTTGGGACTGCTTTATTGTAACCTCAGGGTTACTTTATCCTCCTGATGAGCTTCTTATTACTTTGGGACTACTTTATTGTAACCTCAGGGTTATTTTATCCTCCTGATAGCCTCTCATGACTTCAAGACTGCTTTAGAGTTACTGATTGCTCTATCCTCCTGAAATCATCCTATTACTTCAAGACCGCTTTAGAGCTATTCATTGCTCTATCCTCATGAGGTCATATTACTACTTCAAGACTGCTTTAGAGCTATTCATTGCTCTATCCTCCTGAAGCCATCTAATTATTTCAAGACTGCTTTAGAGTTATCCATTGCTCTATCCTCCTGAAATCATTACTTCAAGACTGCTTTAGAGCTATTGATTGCTCTATCCTCCTGAAATCATTACTTCAAGACTGCTTTAGAGCTATTGATTGCTCTATCCTCCTGAAATCATTACTTCAAGACTGCTTTAGAGCTATTGATTGCTCTATCCTCCTGAAGACATATCACATTATTACTTCAAGACTACTTTAGAGCTATTGATTGCTCTATCCTCCTGAAGACATATCACATTATTATTTCAAGACTGCTTTAGAGCTGTTGATTGCTCTATCCTACTGAAGCCATTCTATTACTTCAAGACTGCTTTAGAGCTATTGATTGCTCTATCCTCCTGAAGCCATTATTACTTCAAGACTGCTTTAGAGCTATTGATTGCTCTATTCTCCTGAGGTCAGATTTATCACTTCAAGACTGCTTTAGGGTTATCATTATTGATTGCTCTATCCTCATGAAGACATGCTGTTACATCAGTATTACTCCAGACTCCTGACAGTTCTCATTATACTACTGAAGAACTTTCCCCTAGTGGCATCTTTAAGCCCACTCAATCATGTTCAACCAACCATCAATATCACTCCATGCACTGGTGAGTGCAAATTTTTGGGCTTTTGTGTTCAATCCCCTTCAACCTTCCAGGTTACAACTGGCAAATATACCAATCTAACCCCTCAGGTTTCAGAAAATTGAACAGGGGCAGCTGTTGCACCCCAAAATTTTGCCCTCACAATACAAGACTTTGTGTTCCAAGAAGGTTCACAAGGTTCACAAAATTCACAATTGGTCAGAAGAGTTGACAATTCCCTCAGACAATGCACCTCCTAAGCAGTGCATCCAAAACTAGGGTTTTGACTTTAATCAGGCTAAATGGACTTCCAAGACTTCAGATTTGGTCCCAGGGGTATTTTGGTCGTTTTTACGTGGATCCCGCTAATTCTTTGAAGACGGGCTGTTACTGAGCTGTGAGACACTTGAGACACTATTTCTGAGGCATTTATTTATCATCTGTTTTGATTATATCAAGGTGCCAATTCGATGTGTTCGGTATCGAAATTTGTCGGGCATAACTGGATTTAAGGTCCATTTTATCGCTCATGGTTTATTTCCAGAGCATTTCCGTTGCTGTTAATAAGGCGCAGTTTAATTGGGTATTATTGGATTGTTGCTTATATCATTTGGTCAGTGGAATTCAATTACGGGCAATATCATCATTGATACTAAATCTGTTGTGATTACGGCGCACATTCGCGTTTGGTTAGAAAATGAGGAGAATATTGTTGGCTAGAATCCAAATGAATGAAGTCAGGTGATGAGATTAGGACTACCAACGAAACAAGTACATGAGCAAGAATATCATTCGTGAGTATTTATGGTTTATGACTAGAATAATGAATTTAAATATTTGTGGATTTTTTCACAAATGTTTATAATTTATAACTAGAAATAAATATAAATAGATTCAAAGTTGAATGATCATGAAATTTTTATTTCATAAGAATATCATTTTACAAAAGGAAGTGAATCATTTCACATTTGAATTGCTGTGAGATTACATTTACAAATGTTACATCTACTCTAAAAAATCCTAAATCCTAAAAACTCCTAAGGCTTCTTCATGGTATCCTTCCCTTGAGTGTTCCTCGAAGTTCCCGATCACCTGCAAAAAATAAGAGAAACAAAACAGAACAGAGTAGGAAGATGTTAGAAAGATGAATTTGACACTCTCAGAACATTGTCATCATCGAGTGCCGGGAGTGGCACAACCGAAGCCGCATCCTACCCCCGTTACCGATCCGCGCCATTAGCGTCAGATCAGGTAACATCTGTTCTCATCTAAGGGGCAACCGAGAGATGAAGAGTAAAAAAGAAGTTTCGGGTCGAAATGGATTTTGCCGAAGGATTGCTTCGAAACCAGTACGTAATTGGAATCTATCAAGTAAATCCGGATGCCAACAGATTGCTAATTAGATCCATGGATAATCCACAACTGAATGTAGAAAATCCAAACCATACGGATGTCCCAGATCAGAGAGAGGACTTGTCTGCAAAAATCCAACAGATAATATTAGAATCAAAGTCCATATCAGCATCAGTATCCTGGCAAGTACATTAAAAGAATCAGGTTCAAGTCAATTCGAAAACAAGAGAGGGCAGAGGCCCAATTCACAATTAAGTTCAGAATACATCAGATTCAGTTCATGTTCAAAAAAACAAGAAGCCACAACAATAACAAGGTAATAAACCAAAAGAGCAAGTTCAGTTCAAGACAATAGTTCAGTGCAAGAACGGTCAAACAAAGAGTCCCCAAAATTGGTCAGTTGAAACTCGCCTCGAATAAGATCCCAACGGGCCAAAACTCTGAAAATCAACAAGTAAAATAACATCAGAAAAAGTTGTCTCAAAACTTAAATAGAGCATCATAAAAAATGTTCGAATTTCAACGCAGCACAACACAAATCACATCTACGTGCGAAACTATACCAGAGAAAGAAAACAGATAAGCTCGCATAATCATGTTACGTATCAGTTCAGAATAAATCCCGACTAAAGGTGCAAGGCACATTGGAAAAGTAAAGAACAAAGTTCAGTTCAGTTCAACAAAACCGTATCAGTTCACAGTGGAAGAACCAAAAGTACAGGACATGGGCTCAGTCAGAGCATCATTGCCCTAAGTTCACAGCTCCAAGAAAAGTCGCAAATCGTTTTGCAACCAAACGCAGTATCGAATGTTGCAATTTCGTGACAGAAACGGCAAGGCGTAGTTCCGACGGTTCAGACCAAAGGGGCATCATTACCACATACCATTCCCGGCAACTTTAACTCAACCAAAGCATCGATACCAGTTCTGAAAGAAGAAAAAGACGGTCAGTGAACTTAAAACCAGAAGAGTAAATTGAACTTGATTTAAAACCATATCAGAAAACGATTCAAAATATCAGCCCTATCGGAAAAATTCACAAAGAATCCAACATCACAAAAGATGAAGGGTCTATCAAACACATGTCTGAATTAAGAGCCTTCCTCCAATCCATCACCAAACAAGATGGATGAACATCCAAGCTAGCCACAGTGGAATTCGAACTCATATCTGAAGATTCCCGAAAAAACCAGTTCACTCAAAGGGGAGCCCACATCTGAAAAAGCCAGAAATACAAGTCAATATAGGAGAAATCCAATTCAATCCAATCAAGGAAACGAAGAAACTGGATATCCACAAATCAAAACGAATCCAGTTATCCAATTGAAATCAAAGCAAATCCAGATAAAATCAAAGCGAATCCAATCAGCGGACCCTAAAAAGGAAAATCTCCAGTCAATCCAAAACGGGCTCAATCAAAGGATCTCAATCAGAATATCATATCATTTTGTGCAAATCGCTTCCGAAAACAGAAGGTTTTGAGATCAAATCAAACCTTTCACAAAAGGGTAAATAATATCAGAAAAATTTGAATCCAAAGGCCCATTCAAAATCGAGAGAGGAGAGTATATAAGAACAACATCACCTCGAACAAAAACCCTGGTGGCCGCGAGAGAGAAAGGGGCTAAGGTTCGAAAACCTAGACGGAGAGAGACAAAGATCGCGAGCAAAACCCTAGACGGAGAAGGAGACCGTCGCATCCATCCTCAAAACGAGACGATCTAAGAGGAAAGGGTTCACCAGCGCCGTTTAAAGCCACGACGAGCAAACACCTTCCTTGAAGCTCAGACCATATCATCATCGCTTTTCAACGCACAATCTCGCCATCGAAGCCTTCGAAGAGTAAGACAAGGACCTGTATTTCAATATTTAATCATGTTTTCGTGTGTGTTTCAGGATAGCTGAGAAGAATGAAGCATGCAAACGACGAGAGACGGAAGCAACCGAGAGAGAAGAAGGAGAATTGAAGAAACGGCGCCGTGAGAATGTTAGGGCTTTGGAACCCTAAATGTTCTTTGGTTATGATTTACGCCATCCGGGTTGGGTCCGGGAGTGATGACCGGCCCAACCCCCCTTTTATTTTTTACCTTTTTCTTTTCTTATAATTAGTTAATTAACTTTATTAAATTTTTTTTAAAAACTAATATAAAAAATTGTTTTCTTAACAAAATAATAATTTAAAAACTTTTTTTTATAAAATTAAAAAACCTTTTTATAATAATAAATAAAAACCATTTTTTAGATAAATGTGTTAAAATCCTCTTTTTGAAAAATATAATAATTAGGTTAAAATAGTTTTAGGGTTTGAGTTAACTTAATATTAAGAATTTCATTTTTAAATTGAAGATTATATCACAAAATAAAACCACAAAAAGATGCATAATTTTACTTCATCACCATCTGACAATTCTGCCCATTAACGGTGTTTGCTCGTTTTGCAGTTTATTGCGTTTACCGTTATTTATTTCATTTTTATGTCATTACTATATTGTAACTGCTTCTCATATGTAACCTCGCGAACTTAACAATCGCGCTTTGAGTTCCGTCTTTTAAATTCCTGCTTGCATAGCTCAATCATCTCACACCTTCATTAATATTTCTGTCACACTGCACACACCTCTGAAGGAATTAGGTCTAGCATATGACCGCCGTGTCAATAGTCCTCACCTTCAACCCTTACAACTTTTACAAACCCTAATTTTCACAAATGCCTCGCCGCAGGCAAAAAATTACAATTTTGCCCCTAGCATTAGGTCAAAGAGCCGCCGCGCTCATTTTAGGGTTTCCCGCCGCGGAATCCCTAACCTAACCCTAATTACAACTTAACATTTCAACGTAGAGATTTGGAGTTCCTACACTCCACGTAAGCGTGTCCTTAAGGCGCGTTTATTCCCCTTGAGACCTTGACCACTGTCAAGAGATCTCTAACCTCCCTTTTAAGGGGAACTACGATTACTCTGATTCCACTCCCGTAAGGATACGTAGGCACAAGATGCGATGTCTTGCCGAGTAAACTTAGAATTAACCCCCTTTATTATTTATTATTGCTTATTTATATTTTATTTATCTTTGCTATTTAATTATTTTGCTTATTATTTTGTAATTGTTTCTTGGATGTAAAGTTGTTTAATTATTTAATTATTATTATGGTTAGTAATTAGGGAGTGTAACAACATGGATGTACTATTAAAATAAATTTAGATCACTTTTAAATAAAGATAATTAAAATAAACACGTCACACACGTAAGTCGATTTTAATCGCCGTCTCACTTCCTAAGGACATCCCTCAAGTTGCCTACGAATAATGGTTAAGTGGGGTGTATAAAGCAAGTCCCTCAAAAGAAAATCATCAAAGTCCCTTATGGTTGCCTTTACGAATCGAGCCCCTTTCGAAAAATGATGATAGTCCCTCCAGTTTGCTTATTACACCCCACAATGGCTTTCAAAAATCCAATTGTCCCTCACATGTCCCTTAACATCCAAAGTAAGGACTACCTACTCCATTATAGTAGGGATAGTCTTACTAAGGAAAGGATAAAGAATAAGAAAGACCTTTAAACATTAGGGTAGGTTACTCCTAGGTGCTTGCTCACCTCAAAACTTTTTCACACTTAAACAAATTTCCAACAAAATTTTCAAACAAGTTTTTTTTCACATCCATACACGGATTATTATTAAACTATTCTGAAATTTTTTTGCTATTCACACACTACACTTTCAAAACAATTCAAAAGTGAGCTTAAGTACCTAAGAGCCCATGGATAACCATGGATGAAAAGGGTGCTAACACCTTCCCTTTTCATAACCTACCCCCCGGACCCAAAATATTCTCTAAGGTCTTTCCTGTTCTTTTATAACCTTTCCTTATGGATAAAATAAAAGTCGGTGGCGACTCTTGCTATCCGCAACATTGTTTAAAGTCAGTTCACCGGGTTACAGAGATGAGCATGGTTGTATGATTCAGCATGTATTGCCTCAAACGCTTGGCGGCCCAGGCTAGCGCGCAACAAGTTTTCTCAAGCATTGAGTATCGAGATTCACAATCTGTAAATTTCTTACTCAAGTAATAAATTGCATGCTCTTTTCTCCCTGTCTCGTCGTGATGACCGAGAATACAACCCATGCTTCCCTCTAGAACTGTCAAATACATAATCAAGGGTCTCCCTGCCACTGGGGGTATCAAAATAGGAGGCTCCTGCAAATACTGCTTTATTTTGTCGAACGCCTTTTGACAATTTTCGTTCCATGTTACTGCTTGATCTTTCTTCAACAGCTTGAATAATGGTTCACACGTGGCAGTTAGGTGAGATATGAACCGGGCAATATAGTTCAACCTCCCTAAAAACCCGCGCACCTCTTTCTCTGTTTTAGGCGTCGGCATTTCTTGAATCGCTTTTATTTTAGCAGGATCGACTTCTATTCCTCTTTCGCTTACGATAAACCCCAGCAGCTTACCCGATCTCACCCCGAAGGTGCATTTGTTAGGGTTCAGTCTCAGCCTGAACTTCCTAAGCCTTTTAAATAACTTCAGCAGATTCACCAGATGCTCTTCCTCCGTCTGGGATTTGGCAATCATATCGTCAACATAAACTTCGATCTCTTTATGCATCATATCATGAAAAAGAGTCGTCATAGCACGCTGATATGTTGCCCCAGCATTTTTCAAGCCAAAGGGCATCACTTTGTAGCAAAATGTTCCCCAAGGCGTTATGAAAGTGGTCTTCTCCATATCCTCTGGCGCCATTTTAATTTGATTATAGCCTGAGAAGCCATCCATGAAGGAGAATACGGAGTATTGAGCAGTATTATCAACTAGCACGTCAATATGAGGAAGCGGAAAATCGTCTTTTGGGCTTGCTTTATTCAAATCCCTATAATCCACGCACATCCGAACCTTGCCATCTTTCTTTGGCACTGGTACGATGTTAGCAACCCATGAGGGATATTTTGTCACAGCCAGGAAACCAGCGTCCCACTGTTTCTGAACTTCCTCCTTGATCTTCACTGCCATATCTGGTCGAGTTCTGCGAAGCTTTTGCTTGACTGGCGGGCATTCTTCTTTCAGTGGCAGACAGTGCACAACCATATCTGTATCGAGCCCTGGCATATCTTCATACGACCAAGCGAATACATCACTATACTCTCGGAGCATTTCAACCTGTCTTCGCTTGATATCACTCTGCAGTGCGGCTCCGATACGAATATTCTTCTCAACCCCTTCCGACCCCAAGTCGATAATTTCGATGACCTCTTCGTGAGGCAGAATGACTCTTTCCTCTTGCTTCACCAACCAAGACAGTTCTTCAGGAACGTCACTATCTTCGACAACCTCTTCTTCGGCCTGGAATACCGGATGCTCAAAGTCGGGACGAGTCATAGGTGGTTCAAGGATGTCATCTGAAAATGTTATCCTGCAAAAGGAATGGTTAAGTGCTTCAAAAATGCGTATAAAGCGAATAACCACGTTGCCATTTTATTGAAAAATACAAAACAAGAAAGACGGAGATTACAGTATTTGCACATGAAAAAACGCCATTTATTTAATGATTAACACGCAATGTTCATAACAACACAGCCCTAAGCAAATCACAATGCCCCGGGCAAGACATCAGACTATTCAACAATTAATAAAGCAAAGCATTACTATTTAAGAGTCACAGGAACAAGCTCCTGAATAGACCAGTTGCACAGTCCTTGTCCTGGCGTGCTTGGCTGAATCCAGGCATCCATATCACAGTCGCTGTCTCCTTCGTCAGACTCCGAAGCAGCATTGATGGTTTCGTGACATACTCCACTGGCAGAGATGGTAACTGGCCCTCTGAAACGGGGTGCCCCCACAGCAGGTGTTGACGACGACGGTTGGTATCCCAGCCCGAACCGGTCCATCTTCACAGGGATATCCAGCACTTTGCCCCAGCCCTTTGCTTCTCCTGCCTCCACCAGAGCTTGGGCTTCTTTATACGACGAGACGGCTATCTCCGACGCTTTGCTCGGCCCGAGACCTTTGTCCTTGATACGCAACCCTTCAAATGCCTGGCAGGGTGTTTCGTGGATCTCTCCGTCGACCTCCACATATTTAAATGACGACAGATGGCTGACCAGGATGTCTTCTTCTCCGCATACTGTGACTACGCTGTCTCCGACCATATATTTCAAATTCTGATGTTGGGTAGACGTGACTGCCCCGGCCCCATGAATCCAGGGTCTTCCGAGCAGGCAGCTGTATGCAGGCTGTATATCCATGATATAAAATTTTGTCGCAAACACCTCCGGCCCCACCTGTAGAGGCAATGTTATCGATCCGAAAACTGTTCGCCGCGTCCCATCAAATGCCTTGACTACCAAGTCACTGGGCGTGCACAAGATTCCTCTGACATCCAGCTTCATCATCGCTTTCTTGCGCATCACATTTAAGGATGATCCGGTGTCGACCAATACATGCGACATTACTGATCCTCTACACTCAACAGATATGTGCAGCGCCATATTATGATCTCTTCCTTTCGGGGTCAAATCGAAGTCAGTGAAGCCTAAGCTGTGGCCTGCATTCACATGTGCCAACACTCCTTCCAGTTGATTCACGGAGACGTCTTGGGGTACGAAGGAAGTATCCAGGACTTTCAGCAAAGCATTTCTGTGAGCTTCAGAACATAGTAGCAACGATAGGATAGATATCTTGGAGGGCGTCTGCTGCAGATGCTCCACAATCTTATAATCACTTTTTCGAATCAAACGCATGAACTCTTCTACATCCTTTGATGCCGCTTCTTTTTCGCTTGCTTGCACTGGGACATTCTCAACCATCTTCCCTTTTCCTTTTGCTAGTCTTTCGGCCTCCACTTCAGGTGATATAAAGATCCTACCACTCCTTGTCATACCTCCGGTACCAACAACATTATCTACAGTCTCGGCTGGCTGCTTATCAACATCAATCTTTATTCCGTCACAATACACCTCCAACCCATATGACCATGGGACTGCTTTTGTGTTCTCGTACGAGATTGGTCTGGCCTTAGTTATGGTGATCGGCGGTCGCTGAGCCGGTGCCGTGATGGTGATTGTCTTTCGAGGAATCGTTACAGTGGCCACATCACTTTGATCATCTGCTACTGCCCCTGCAGGCTCTTCAGTTGTTGCTCGGTCAAACTGCAATGTGCCTCCATCAATTAAAGCCTGAATACCTTTCTTCAAATCATCACACCCCCCAGCTAGGGTCCAGCATTCTAAGCAATACTTGTCACATCCGGGATAAACACCCCCTTGCAACAATCTGCTTTTTATCTCGCCCAGCGGCGTCTTTAAATCGTCGACATTCATAACCAGATTCAACCCTTCCTCAGTCAGAATGGCGTTTGCCCCATGATTAGGCATGGGTTTCTGCACTATATTCGGACCTGCCGTTCCGAAATTGATAGTCTTATTGTCCAAAAGATCCTGCACAACATGCTTAAAAGCATGGCAACCCTCTATATCGTGGCCCGGAGCCCCAGAATGAAACTCACAGTGCCTGCTTGCATCATAACCATACGGAGGAGTTCCCGTTATAGGTGCCAGAGTTCTCTTCTCTACCAGGTTTAGACCCAACAGCGTCTGCAACAAATCTGCATATGTTGAGGGAGGCTTCTCAAACACTCTTCTCGGTTTACCACCCTGGAATCTTCGCTGAGCCTGCTGTGCCCCCTGCTGTGGCTGTTGCTGCTGCTGCTGTTGCTGAAACGGTTGTTGTTGTTGAAGTGGTTGTTGCTGATATAGGATAGTAACACTCGCCACCTGTTGCGGCTGATGATATTGGTTCCGACCTCTGCCTCGGCCTCGGCCTCGGCCTCCAAACACTGCGCTTGCCTCGCCCTGACGGCGCCCACCAAAAGCCTTCCTATTACTGCCAGATGCAGTTGATTCCTCGACTTGGAACTTTCCCTGTTTAATGTTACGTTCAATCTTTTCTCCCATCAGAATTAAGTCTGAGAAACTGGCCAGAGATGTATGAAACAACATGTCATGAAACAAGCCTGTGAATGTGCCGACGAACATGTCATTCATTTCCTTGTCTTCTAAAGAAGGGCGGACCCTGGCAGCCATATCGCGCCATCTTTGCGCGTACTCCTTAAAGCTCTCATCCTTTTTCTGAGACAGCCCTGCCAATTGGACCCGGTTGGGTGCCAAGTCGCTGTTATACTTGTAGTGAGCTACAAATGCTTCTGCCAATTGCTTCCATGTCTTGATATTAGTTGGCTCGAATCCCATATACCACTCTAGGGAAGGGCCCGACAGACTATCCTGAAAGAAATGCATTAGCATTCTCTCGTCAGTTGAGTATGCAGACATCTTTCTGTAATAAGCCCGCACATGCACTTTCGGACAGGTGTCCCCTTTATACTTATCAAACGTAGGAGCTTTGAATTTGATTGGCACCCTCAAGCCAGGTACCAGACCCATTGTTGCCATGTCCAAACCCACAACACTTTGGTTCAGGACCCCCCTCATCTGCTCTTCTAGCATTCTGATCTTCTGGGAGTTATCCATTGGCCCTTCAAAGCCTCCGCCAGAGAAAGCGTCCTCCTGCTGATCTTCTTGCCACATACCATTCCCAGCTCCATACCCACCATATTCATTATTGCGGCCAGCTCTAATTTGATTCATCACCGGGCCTCGACCTCTGTTGTCGTATTCCTGAACACCTCCAGCAGGCCCAAAAGCCATTAACCCAGCGCCGTTTCCATTTCCGAAACCCCCGTAACCCTGATTGGCCACACCATAACCATCTTGCCCAAAGCCTTGAGCATTGAAACCATATTTCCCAGCGTTATCGAATCCCTGATCATTGAACCCGAATCCAGCATTGCCAAAGTCGTTGCCTCCCATATTATCACCCAAGTTGACATCACCCAGCCCAACGTTATGGACAGCAGTCTCGTTCCCAACTCCGACGTTACCGTTCCCAGCAGCGGTAGCGTTGTTGACATTAACAGCAGGTATATTGACTACAGGTGGAGCCACTGGCGTGGGAGTGCCATCTCCATGAACAGTATCGACTCGTACAGACTGATGATCCTCGTTACCGTGACCGGCGTTTCGGGCCAACAGAGGTTGGACCATGGCTTGCAAATTTTCCTGACCTTTTGCAATAGCTTCCATGGTCTGCATAAAGAGAGCTAGCTTCTCGCGCACATCTTGCATCTCGTTCTGCATTTGATCCATGATTCTTCGACAGTTGGTGCGAGTGGAATAACGGTGCGGGTGCTGATCTGCAATCCTGAAAATACCTGGTGCAAAGCAGGAAATAAGACACCATCCAAAGATTACCTATAATGCAATATGAATATGAATGCAATGCAATGTGTGTCTGTGCGTTAGGGAAATTCGTTCCCCGATTCTAGTGTGAAGGTGTCGGTGCAAGCAATACAAAGATCGGAGTTGAATCACAGAAAGCCTCATATATTGCTGAGAAACCAATAAGCCAAGAATACAATGTCACTAAGAGTACAATAAGAAGGCATGACCTCAACCAACAATCCTGGTGATGGTCAGCACTATGCAAATAAAGCATACAAGTCACTACATGAAATGATCAAACCCTCCCATAAGTCTGGTACTCTTCTAGCAACTTCTTGGTCTCCGAATGACTAGGTCGAGCAAGCAGCCCTTCAACAAGTTGGTTTCTTTTCTTAAGAACACGCCGCACGTCTTCAGCAGTTTCTTCCCATGCCCCTTTTCCGAAGCGATCCTCTAGTTTACGCTTCTGAGACACAGCTTCATCCCTGCCTTTGATGGCCTTGTTTAGTGCATTCTGGAGACTATACCGGGTCATCACTTCTTCTTCACACTTCTTGATGCTGGACTTCAACTGCTCTTCGAGGTCGGAGATTTGCTGCTTCAACTTATCTTCCCTCTTCTTATTGTTGGTGAGTGTGGCATTCCAAGTCTTATTGCAAGAAGAGATCTCTCGGTGTGCTGCGTCGAGCGCTTTCTTTTTGGATTCCAGCATGTCATGGGAGCTTCTGAACTCTTGCCCCAGACGTTCGCTCTTCTTCCTCTCCTCAGTCAACTCAACCCCTAATCTGTTCATTAGCTCAATCTACTGTTGGAAGGCATGCACGACCTTGTTTTTCTCACTGCGTATCTGGGCTAGCTCCTGCTCTAACCCTTCGTTGATCTTCATCAAGGCTTATTTTTCTTTCACAACTTGCTCGTAGGCCTCCCTAGAAACAGTAGTTGGCTCAGCTACCGGAATAGGAACAAGGGCTGGTGCATCTGGAAATGGCATCCGCAACTGACCTGCTCTCTCCTGGATCCAGACTCTGTAAGGTGCATAGGCCTGACAGTCATTCTTCCCTAACAGCGGCTTCCCTCTTCGGTTAATACGCGTCCAGGCATGCTGCAGCTTGGCTAGTAACTCCCCCTTCAAATCACCGGTGAAGTACAGAGATTCCTGTACCTCTTCCTCCTTTGGCGGGTTCTTCAGCGCATATCCGAACTGGCGGACCAACAGCGATGGGTTGTAGTTGATACACCCCTTTCTTCCTATCAGCGGGACATTAGGGTACCCAGAACAACTGAATATGAGCTCAGCCCCTAGCAGGTCTCGATCGAACCACTCAACGTCTTCGGAAGATAGCCTCATCAGGCGCTCTGACCAGCTAGCGGTGGTTGCACTCTCCACAAAAGATCCCTTCATGGGAAGATGACTTTTGAACCACATATTCAACAAAGGAGCGCAGCAGTAAACAGCCTTCCCCCTTTTGTTTTCGTTCTTGTAGTGCAAGGAGTGGTAGAAGTCTCCGATCAACGTCGGCACTGGATTGCCGGCAGCAAATAGATGGAAAGCGTCCAAGTCTACGAAATTGGGCAAGTTAGGGAACAACACAATCCCATAAATGCATAGAGCCAAGATAGCATTGAAAACCATCCAACATCCGCTCTTAGCATACTCCTGAGCTTTGCCAACCAGGAAATCAAGAGAGAAACCTGAAACCCCAAGCCAAGAAGTCACTAACAGTTCTGCAGCGTCCATGTGCAAAGCCTTGGCTAAGTCCTCCAACTTGGGCTCAGCAGCAGAGTGAATAAAGGGAACCTTGTTCTGCACTGGTAGCTCAGTAAACTCCACATACTCCTCAATGGTGGGCCCTAGAATGAAGTCAGCAAACGTAAAACATCTCAATGCAGGGTCATAGAACTGCATCAAGGTGTACAGCCCGTTCATCTCATCAGTAGTGGGCTTGCAGACTAATCTCAATAATCTCTCGTGACTCATTCTGAAGCTTCTCCTAACCTCCTCATCAGCAAGAGATATCAGACCAAGCAAAGAAGTAATGTCAGGTGAAGGCAGCTTATACGCAACTGTTTTCCTCAAACCAGCCATAATCAACACTCAGAAGTCTGGGCACTAGAATCGGAGGATATGCAAATGCACCTGCAGCACAGACACACGTTAATGGGATGCAATGATAATGAGTATGAAAACAATGCAATGCAAATAACATGCAACAGGGACCAACTGCCGTAGCTGAATAGCCTGAACCATATCAAGAAGTCTCAGATAGACTCTATAGAAGTCCTCAAACCCTGGTCTCAGATAGACCTAAATCAAAGCTCCAACAACGGTCTCTGACAGACCTCAAACCATAACTCTAACTGGTCTCTGGCAGACTTCATATCATATCTCCAACTGGTCTCTGACAGACCTCAGAACTCTCTAACTGGTCTCTGACAGACCTCAGAACTCTCCATAAATACCCAGGATCTCTGATCAAGGAACAAACCGGTATCTGAAAGTCTAGTTACCTGCATAACCCCAAACCCTCTCACAGGTGGATGTCCTAGTAACTGACAAAGGTACGGCATCCTATGCGGTCGTCGGCGTCACAGACTTTCAGGGTTGACGATACGATTCCCAGAAGGAGTGGCATCATCAAATCCTGAAGAGGCCTCACTTAGCCAACTTCCAAATGATCGGTCCCCGGAGTCGACAATTCAGCTGACCAACAACCCCTTCGACCCAAAGGGTAGAAAAAGAAGCCAACCAGAAGAACCTCGTCCGAGTGTAGATTTCATGAGACACTAATGCAAGCAAAGCCGGCACGCGCCCACTACTTTCTACTCTAATTCTAGGTGCACTCAAGCCCAGGTCCGGCTTATCTCTCAATCATAGAACACCCGTCACACCCCACAATACAGCAATAATAACCAATATATATAATGCTGAAAATAAAGGTCAGAAATAAAAATCCATACAAAATCCTCGACGGGAAAACAAGCGTTAGGATTGACTCTCTCAAAGGGACGTTGGATCCCAAATGCATAAGAACTATCGCAGTCCTTAGCAGCCAGGGGACGTTGGATCCCCAGCAGAGTCTTCAGCTGTCGCTACTGCGAAAATCGGCGCCGGCTGAACAGAAGAGTCGCCACCGCGCGTTATTTATCCCAACGGAGGGAAAGGAAACGCTCGAGGTAAACCTACTGCAAAACGGGGAAAGGTATGGTCATTGCAACCAAAACCTGGGTTCGGGAGTCGGTTACGCAAGGGGAAGGTATTAGCACCCCTCACGTCCGTCGTACTCGACGGGATCCACGCTTGTTTTCGGGTATGGATTGTTATTCTATCTAAACTAAGGGTTAAGGGTTAAAAGAAAAGAAAATGACTCGGCAAAGTATCGCACTTTATGCCTACGTATTCCCGTCTGAAACGAGAAATCAGAGTCAACGTAGTTCGCCTACCTACGGGAAAGGAGGGGAAGGTTGCTCGCTAGGATATCGCATCCTATGCCTACGTACTTTCATACAGCATGAAAGATCAGAGCAAACGTAGTTCGGGCCACGTACGACACGAGTCTGTCTTGATTGTTTTTATTCCTTCTGAAAAAGGGTTTTCCTGATTAACAGTCCAAGCGGACAAAAATGACGTTTTGATGAGTTCACATTCTTTTACGGAAGAAGTGTCTTTTATTGTGTTTGAAATATTTATTGTGTTTTTCTGTTTGTTTTGAGAAAGAAGAGACAGAACTCTATCCTATGGTTTAAAAGGGAATCAAACTAACCTAGTGTTATCATGCATGGGTTAAGACCTAATGTCTATCATGTTCCTCTCTTGCGCAGAGAGAAACAGAGATCCTAAGGGAATAGACGGAAACAGAAACAGTATCAGATATATACAGTAAAGCGGTAAAATGCATGGATGCAGCAATGCAAGCGAGGCAAGGGAGTCCCACTCAACCTCGAACCTAGAAAACAATAGGCAAAAGTGAACAGGATTCACTTTCAACCCAACAGGGTAAACAGCAAACAATACAGTCCAGAAAACCAATCAATACATCAGAAATGAAATGCAGCAGAAAAATAAACAGCATCAGCAGCTCTGAAACAACATCTGACTTCAAGCTTCAGCAAGCATCAATCTCCATCTCCACAGCCTTCAAGCAAGGTCTTGCTCATCAGTCTTCCATCTGCAATGGCTTTTCTTCCAGTCTCAATCTCCAAGAGGAACATCAGTCAACAAGATGAAGTGAATGAATGTTAGACAGTCAATTACCTACCAAGGGTGGTTCATTAACTGTTAACATTAAACAGACAGTTTCCCCTCAAAAGTTCTATCTTTCAAATACATTCACTGATCCTTCCAAAGGAAGGAGGTGGATATTTGAAAGAGACTTTGAATCATAGGGAAAGGATGGATGCAAACAAAGCATTCCATGTTTGAGAAACAAGCTTTCTACTCTAGAGCTCTGCCTAGCTCCTAAACCCTAGTCCCCTCAACAGCTGCTAGCAGGATCCCCTCTTCAACTCTGGAAGTTGGACTTCAGGCTCTGGATCTCCAATGGCTTCATCATCACAAGTCTTCAGCTCTCCCAATACCCAAGCAATCCCAATACCCACACAAACAAACAATAATCCCCAGAGGGTACACCACACCAGTCAAACAAATACAGACAGTAATACCAATAGCAGTAGGGGAATCCTAGTGATTTCTAAGGGATCTAATAACTACCCATAGTCCTTATAGTCCCATAGCTAAAGTATTCAATCTCTAAGTCCTAAGGGAAATGAACTAATTCACCTAAATCATCACTTAAACCCTAATTTTATTCATGTTGTTCTCACCTAAACTAATCACCTAAAACTAATTCCTAAAAATATGAATTAAATTGTATGTACAAGCTAATCTTATCTACTAATCAACCTAAAAAGAATGGGTGAAAAATATTAAAGCAACTATTAGAACAAAAATTATCAAATTTAAGTACTAAATGAAACATCTAAAATAGGCATTTATTTGGAAAATATGGGAAAAATATCAAATAAAAAAATAAATGCAATTTTTATTTTTTTATAATTTTATAGACATCTTGAAGAAATTAATGCAAAAAGAATCATTAAGAAATATGAAGTTTTCATTTTCTTATGATTTTTGAAAGAATTGAAATGAATTAAAAAAATTAAAATGGAATTAATTTGGAGTGAGGGGTGCAGAAATTAATACAAATCAGTTAAAAGAATCAAATGGGCCCAGACTGGGGGGCGCGCATAGCAAGCGCGTCTGGGCCCAGCACATACTCAGAAATTAACAAAAAATAAAAAAAAAGATGAGAACGGTGCAAATAGTAAGGTTTCCAGTTATAATCTCATTGGGCCTGATTTGAGGGGGTGGTGTTAGCAAGGATTTTGGAGCCCAGTCAGAAAGGATTAAATGAAACGGTGCGTAGCACCCTTGGAAGTTCCCTCCGTTTTCAGTTTAAACCACAGCCGTTGGATTAGGATTTGAGTCATGGTCAAACACGCAATCGTGTGGTTCTCCATCATCTTCAACCTTGGACAAACCCTAGGGTTTTAGAAATCATCTCCATGCACGCACCTTCAACCATCTTGTTCTCACTCAATTCTCCATGAAAGCTCATGATGTAAAAACCAAAAACACTCCATTCTTTTCCTTCTACACAGCCATGGCCATAGTTCCTTCTAAAACTCGCCCAAACTCCAAACCCGATAGGTGTAACATTCTGACTTCACCATTATCACCTGTCATCAACCATCTCAATTCTCTCCAATCTTTACCCTATCATGATCTACATCTTATGCTGAGTATTCTGAACTATTGAGCCAAGATTATAAGGCCATATTCTTGATGTTCTAAGCTCTAACAGAATTAATGCACCATTGATAACCTCCATTAAACTTCTCCAAACTTTGTGAAATTCATCACCTAACCACCTAGGTCTCTAATATACTAACAATCCTATGCCATGATCACTATGCTAGCTAATTCGAAGGAAAACATACCTGGTGCAAATTCTTGAAAACAGGTGCTAAAATCCTTGGATCTGATGCTTGTGATGAGTGGAAAATGATTAAGGAACTTGATTATGAATTATGTATGCAATGGATCTTGTTCCTAGTTCTTGAATCTTGCAATCATCAAAATCTTGCTTCTTGGAGGATTAACTTGAACAGCACGATTTCTTCCCCAATTCTACCAAACTCTGATGTGAATGTGATCTATGGAAGATATTGATGATGATCAAATCAAGAAAAATGGAAATTGGTGAAGGTTTGATGGAGTTTGAATTGATTTTGCAAAAATGGAAGAATTGTGTATAGCTTGTGTTTTGAACAAAGTGATTCACCAACCATGGCATGAACCCTCTCATATCAATATATAGGTGAGGTTAGAAACTCCTAGAAGCTTGGAGAAACTTCCCATGTGTGATTTCCCTTGGATTTGGTTTATGTATCTTCCATTACAAGTAACCATGGATAACTCCCAAAATGTGAACTAAGCTCAAAATTCTACTTTAGCCAATGTCCTTAAAATGATCTTTCCATTCAAAATGACCTATAATTTCACCTCATTTGGCCACAACATGAAAAATCTCATTTTTTAGGTCATTTTTATTCCTTAAATCCAACAATTTTGAAACCTTGTGCTATGAATCTTTCCAATCTCTCATGGTCACTTTTCTAGACTCAAAATGTCATTTGGAACAAGTTTGATGTTGTAAAGTTTTCCATTTGAAGCTTCCTTGTATGAGTTTTGGGCATAGGTTGAAATGACCTGTAATTCTCAAATGACCAAAATACCCTTTGCTTGCCAAGACCATAAGTAGAGTTCCACAAATCATATGAAGGCATACCATACCATTCTAGAAAGCTAAGACAATTAGGAACAATTCTTATGTTGACCAGAAATTCATTTGAAATCTCCTTGAGGGGTAAAAATTGCTTGGAAGTCAAGTTACTTTCACAGACAAAATTTCAGATACCTCAGATGACCTGTAACTTGCAAGGACCATAACTTGAGTTCTATAAATCTCCTTAATGTCTTCCACCACTCAAATTAAAGGTCTTGAGCTCCTCTACAAGTTTCATGTGGGCCAAGGATCCATTTGAAGCTTGCATTTTGACTTATCTTGCTTGGAAATTTGACCTAAATTAGGGGATTTTACACAGAAACCCTAATTTAGAAACTCCTCCTCTCCTTGATTTCTCTTGAATTCTTCTTGGCATATCACCATATCCTCTTCTACATGTCAAATGATGAACCCCACATCTTTCCAATAGCCCCTTAATGTCTTTCAATCAGTCAATTGACCTAGAGTTGACCTAGAGTTGACCCCAGGTGAAACCCTAGTTGACTGTCTTCAACTGCAATTCTTGTGACTACACCAATGACTTGCCTCTTTCTCCAAATGACTTTCTAAGTCTCCCATGATGCCCACATACTCTCCATGCTCATCCCACAACCCACAACTTACTTTGTTGATCCTCAGATACCCTCAATTAGGAGATAGACTTAATGCTTGATCCACTGACTTCTCCAACTTTCAAATTCTTTTCTAATGACTTGAATGAGATTAAATCAGGATAATAACCTCTTGATAAGCCTCTAGAGATGAAAATAATGATTGGTCCCCTGTTGGATGACTTGCTATGCTTATGCTATGCAGATGATTAGACTATGTACATGACTCTATATGCAAATGCTAATGATATTGAAACATAACCCAAGTGAATAAGGTTGAGCAAATTTTAGGGTGCAACACATACGAATGGATTTCTTCAAGACAAACATTTTATTGCATTAATTATTCGAAATAACAAGTTCTTACATGCCAAATATGCTTTTAATCAAAGAAAAGAAATACACATATGCAAAATAAAGTGAAAAGCTAGGCAAGCCTTTATCAAGGATTTTATTAAGTCTTCATATTCGTCAACGCAATGGTGTTCCGTTCACACGTGGGCCTCTGCCTTTGAAGGTCAACACTTTTTTGTCCATCATCTCTTGAACTTTCTCTTGGAATACCATGCATTCTTCAATCGAATGCCCCATTGCTCCATCGTGAAATTCACAGCTGGCGTTCTGGTTGAACCAAGGTGGGCGAGACTTCATGACTCTAGTCCTTCTGGGTGTTATTACTGAGTTTCTAGAAAAATAATACCATAGTTGACTATAATTCATCGGGATAGGATCAAACCAGCGAGTTTCTTCTTTCGAAACACTCAGAGGTATCTTCTGATTATGAAACCGTCTTCGAACTCGTCGATTCTGATGTTGATCTGGAGAAGTCAACCTTCGTTTATGAGGTAGTTGTTGCTTGCGCTGAGCAGGCGCTGCATACTGATGTTGAGGATAAGGTACTGGAACTGGATTTGACAGGATTTGAGTGGAATCCCAAATTGCATTAATATCAACATTTCTTTCCTCTTGGGAATCATCAAATGAAATTTCTTCATTAGCTTGGTTATTTGAGTCATCTTGAATTCTTCCACTTTTGAGTGTGCTTTCGATGTTTACCCCGACTTCTACAATTTTGGAGAAATCTAACGGTACAACGCCTACCATCCTATTATAATAAGGTCTGGCAGTGTCCTTAGAAACGTCTTGGTTAATTCTTTCTCGTGAATTGGTGGATGAACTTGGGCTGCTAACTCTTCCACCATTGTGCGTATTTTCTGAAAGATTCATTGTCATTCTTACTCATTCTCATCATTTGATCGCTGTCTAGAGTGATGTCCAAATTATAATTGTATTGCTTCACGAAAGCATCAGCTAATTTTCTCCAAGACTGAATACAGTTCCTTTGTAGCTTCATATACCACATCAGGAATGCCCCACATAAACTTTCTTGAAAGCAGTGAATCATCAATTTGTCGTTGTCAACATAAGCAATCATCTTTCGACAAAACATCGTCAAATGGTATCTTGGACAACTAACACCCTTGTATACTTCAAAGACATGCATCTTGAACTTTGGAGGAATAATTACGCCTGGAACTAAACATAGGTCATGAGCATCAAGACCAAATGTGTTAGCTTCTTTCATCACCTTTAGTTATTCCTCGAGATCATGAAATCCTTTCTCAATTACTAGAAATCTAGGATCGTCCACCTTCATCTCAGTATGAACATTCGGAAGATTCGGTATATGCTGTGAAAATGGGGAATCTCTTTCATCAACTTGAGCAAACAAGTTATCTTGCATAGGTTGAGATTGTGTAGGAACATTCACTTGTGAACATTGTCATAAGAGGGAAGATCAAACAACGGATTAGTCACAACTATGAAACCAGTCATGGGATCCATATCCTTCGTTCTCTTTGTTATCCTTTAGTAATGCTTTGAGCTTGGTATATGGTCAAGATGTAAGCTGATAGACAAAGACATAAAGGTCAAATGAGAAATAGTGGAGAAGAGACACATGTACATGCAAATGCTAAATGAGGGATGCTATGCAAAATGCAGAATGCAGAGGGATTTGATGGAACTCAAGTTCTTATAAACATCACAAAATACCAAAGAAAACTTATTTATTATTTTTTTGATAACGGATTACAAATGAATATTCTTGAAAGAGTCCTGACATAATAGCTAAATAAAGCTAATAAATTCCTAAGGAAGTCTTGTATCACGCTCCTTGATTTGCTCTTCTACCTGGACTTTCTTGAAGATAAGTTTTGTCCATGATCAAATTCCGAGGAGTAGTCTAATAAAGGAAAATAAATCTTCCATCCCTTGCTTTTCAGGCTGGAAAGTAAGGAAGAAATCCACTGTTCACTTGGATCTTCAATAATGATGAAAGCCTCTTGTATTTGTCTTTAATTTTCTTGATTCTTCAATCAGTGCCCTTAACTTCCTTAGGTTACCCATGTTAGGACTCTTGAAAGAATATTTCAAAATATTTTTCTATTGTAATCCATATTGGTTCTGTAATGTTTACAAATAAACTCGAGATTCCATGAAACCAATATAATATAATGCTTTATGAATGCACAAACACAGGCAAGCACAAAGAGATACACAAAGACAAACAAACAGGAAACCTAGGTTTGCAACGAGCATGGAGAAAAGGGTATACCCATTTCCAAAGGGATGTGGACTAAAGGTTGATTGTACCTGCAGAACAAGGTTCTAAAAAGGTGCCCAAAATCATTAGTCCATCTTTCGGATATTATCAATTTCCCGAATACTCGGTGGTTAATAATGTTCTCAAGAGAACCTCTTTTGAGTGTAGCATCACGTATCAACTATTTTAGGAATACTCCATCATAGTCCTCACACTACTTCCTAATAAAGGCCAAAGTCGGGTTAAAGGTAACTACGGTCCTCAGTATCACAGGCTCCAATCGAAAATAGTGAATGTTTTCATGAGTACTCGATCAACAGTACCATTTTTGAGAGGGCCTCAACTGAGCGGTGATTCTCAAGTCAGCTTGGTCGGGATTCGCCTCCCTACAAGCCTCGTCGAATATATCACCTTCCTATAATAAGTTCACTCAAGTCCGGGTGTAGGACTTTATCTCACCATACAAAGGTATCATCCCAAAAGCATAAATAAACAGATAAGCAGATATATATATATATATATATATATATATATATATATATATATATATATATATATATATATATATATATATATATATATATATATATATATATATATATATATATATATATATATATATATATATATATATATATATATATAACAATAAACAAGCAAAATAAAATAAGTTAGGGAAATCCACAAGGATTATCCCTAATGAAGTCGCCATTTCTGTCGCAGTGAGAATTGAATGTCAAATTATTAATTAATTTGAATCTTAATTCATTGGTTCATCACCGGTCTTTAATTTGTCCAAAGGAAGGGAAAAAGATCGAATTACCCATAATGCAATGCAAATGCAAAAGCTAGAGAGTTTAGGTTCGGGGGTTGGTTAAACTTAGGGAATGTGCTAGCATCCTAAGTTTCTGTAGTACTCTACAGGAACCTCTTATTTTAATGTTGTTTATTTCTAAGGTTATCTACTTAAAGGTGAAAGACCTAGTGGTTTAATTCTAAGTATAATCGCCAAGACGTCGCATCTTGTGCCTACATATCTGGACGGGAATGGAATCAGAGTATTTGTAGTTCCCCTAAAGGGTTTGAGGAACCATTGGCTGTTGGTCAAAGTTCCAAAGGGATAAGGCTGTTAATTGATTGATTCTAGGAGAAAAGACGAGTCATCATCTCGAGGGAGAACACTCGACTTATTCGCCACAACTTGTAGGAGATAGTCTTTGCATCGTCTTGAGAGAAGGGTTTAGAAACTCGGATTCTGATCTACGAGTATGCCACTATCACTCTCAAGCGGAAAAGATCTTATATCTCGATTGTATTGTCATGGGGCAGGAGATTTATTTCTCGACTGTCAAGATGACTAACATCTTATTCTCTAATGGGGATAAGTTTGAATTGAGTTTGAATTGGTTTTATCTATGTTGTAAAAGAAAAAAGGTCCTCCTTATGGGGTAGGATCTAAACTTAAAATGATCGACTTGAAGCGGGATCAAGGATCAAACGGGGATTATGATGCAAGATGACATGCAATACGCCCAAGTGTTAAGTCATGCGTAGGTTCTTCCTTTGGACATTATGCAATGCGACAAAATAAATAACGATGAAATAAAAGGCAAACAAATAAATCCATACAAACAGTTAAAAAGTGCTATAAGCAGACAAGTGCGGAGGTGTGAATATTCGAATCAGAATCGGTGCTTAGACGTATAGAAACATGCGCGCGTTGATTAATTAATGGGTGAGATTGATTTTAAGAAAAATTTATATTAGATTTCTAGATAAAAGTTGGTGTGAATTGATTTTATTTTAGTGAAAATTAGATCAAGGTTATGAATTATATTTTTAATGAGTTTAAAGGGGTTATAAATCAATTAGATTTAATAGATAAATGATTAAAATGATAAATGATTCTTTAAGTAAAAAATTTTCTTAGATACAAGTTTTCTTAGATCGTGTGGTTGCATGGTGATGGCTCACGATCACTACCGTGGGCGTGCACATAGGCAATTACAATATCCCAATAAATAAAAAAACAAAACCTAATCCCCTCCCCCAATCTCTCTGTCCGCCGATTTGCTCCTCATCCCTCTCTCTCACCATTCTTTCCTCTCCTCGCCATGCCTTTCTTCCTCCGTCCGCCTCCATCTCTTCATCTTTTTGTTCATTCTTCTTCTCCTCTTTTTCTCGCCTCTCCTTCTTTCCGTTTCTTCTGCGATTCTTCCACCATTTCTTCTCTACATTAACAAAACAACAACAACAAAATAAATGTTAGTGAAAACAAAATCACAGTTAACAATGGATTTTTGTGTGCAGGGGTTTCCGATGGCGGGCGATGAATGAAGGGGGTGGTCTGCGATTTTCGGTGTTTTGTTGAAGGGATTCACGGGTTTGAGGGTTCGACGGCAGCTTCGCGATCCCCGGCGCTGGCGGTTTCAAGATGGTTTCACGATGGAGCTCACAAAAGGATAAGTTTCCCCTTTTCTCACGATCTTAGGGTTTTAGGAATTGGGATTTCTGGATTGCTATGGATTTCTATGTATTCTATCTGTTGTTGAACGCGAGGCTTCTTATAGATTGTATGTATTGAATGCTTTTCCAAATCGGTTGCGACATGTTTGTTTATTTTGGAAAGAAAATCATTTCTTGTTTAATCATGTCTAATACACGTTGGTGGTTGCTTTGGAAAGTTTAAATCTGAAATTGATGATGAGTTTCGATTCCCCTCTGATTATGTCTGAATACTTTGAATTACTTTCCTTTTTTTCAACGTGTTCTAACCGTGCATGGTGTTTATTTCAGGAAATTTCTAATGACCTGGTTGCTATGGTCTTCCGTCACCATTTTTAATCTTCTTTTCTTTTTGATTCATCTCAAAATGATGACGTAGTAGTCTGAACCATAAGGTCTTGAGATTGCTGTTGTTGCCTTTGATATTGTTTGGTGTTTTATGACACTTATTTTGATGGCTGTCCGAAAGTTGCTTTTTCCAAAACTGTTTTTGATGCTTGTCGGAAGCTGGCGGCGACTTCGGTTGTTTCCCTTCTAGCTGCTCGAGTTCTCCCGCTGATGATTCTAAAATCTGAGGGCTAAACCTAATTCATTTCTTCTCAATTCTAAACCTTCATTTCATTTCTGTTAATGGCATTTCCGATTATCGATTGTGTTGTGTTTTGCAAGTGAAGATATTGCAGGTGCGTTTATGGTGGCAGCAACATATACGATTTGACAAGTCGTTGTTAGAGATTGAAGAAGTTGAAGTGGTATTCCAAATTCCTTCCTGCATATCGAAAGTTCGTGGTGCAGTTTTAGTAGGTTTTGGTGCTTCCGGCCTTCCTTTCTTTCTTCTTTATTTCATGTGTATTTGGGAAGATCTTTGTAAATAATTTTGTATCCACCGCATGTTAAAGCCATTGCTTTTATGTTGTAATGGTAGGTTTTAATTCATAGAACTCTATCTTGCCTTACAAACAATAATAGTTTTGGAAAAAAGCTAAAGGCAATGACTTAAATTTCAAAGATTCTTGGATTGTAAATTCTCCCAGCGTTATCTCCAATTGTTTGTAACCATATTACCGTCTTGAGTTTAAAACAATGACTTAATGTATACATAGCAACTTGTAAAAGTCTGATGATGCATAGAAGAGCAAATTGCTAATAAATCTCAATAGTAATGCACTGTTGCCTCTATACAACCGAAAAATTCCACATATCCAAACAATGATGGTCATCTCAAACAAAAGGGACTTTAAACTTAATAATAATAAAAAGGACCTTAGGACAAAAGGGTGCTCTTATGATTTGGTTTGTAAACTCTCACGAAGTATGAATTTAAATTTGAGGACTTTCCACTTAAATAACTATTAAACCCAATCGAGTTGAATCCAAAAACCAATGACCAAGTGGTTGTAGAACAAGAAGTCTTGAGAACCTAACTAATCCGTGTGAAATACACCAATTGAACTCAAAGTAATATGGCTAAACCTTGTTACCATGAACCAAATAACACCACATGATTAAATTGCAAAAGTTGAATCCAAAGCGCATATGAACCTCAATCTTGAATTCAAAATCATCTCGCGCGAGGAAGTCGAAAGGCCTCATTCCATGAGCCCGTGCTCCTATCTCTTATACAAATCCTTTGTCTTGGCAAGCCTTTCTTGATTTACGAGGATGTAGTCATTAAGAATCCACCCGAGACATCTTTAAAGCGAAATGATCCTGCACATACTCGTTAGTCGCACATGAAAGTAAAAACGATAAAAACGTAAGAAAACGCACAGGAAGGTGGAATCTTAAGGTCAAAAATTAGGGTGTGACAGAACATGTGTTGGTCCTCCTGCCTGGGTGAAGAGAGGATTTGTCGTCATTGGATAAACTTGTGGTTGAAAGCTGAATGGTTGAGGATTGCTGAGCGGAGGCAGAAAATCCCCGGACATGCTGAATGGAAACTCAGTTGTTAAAGCTGGAATTGTATGAGGATTTGTCGCTAATGCAGCAATTTCAGAGACCACCATAACCTGTGCATCCATCTTTTCTTTTATCACATTGAGAACTTCCATAATCTGACTGACATTGTCTTTGATTCCTTTGATGTCGTTGTCGACCTGATCGATTCTCGGGTCATTGTCGGCCATCCTCCTTTGAGCTCGGGCTCGAGTGTTGTATTTATGGGAACTCAGCGTGACTTCTTTCCTCCTTTCTCTGGCGGACAAGAACGACAGATGAGCTGCGGAACCCATGTAAGACCAATGCAGAATGATATGCAAATGCAAAACTAACCATTCAAGGGAAAGGAAAATTTTGTTTACAAACAAAGTTGGAAACACACGTAACAACGTGCTTTTAAAAGCGGATCTTCATTGATAAGTGGAGATCCATTACAATAGATGGCCCTTGCTAACAAGAAATACCTTTCTTACAACAAAGCAACTAGTACATAAGATTACAATCTTAAAGAAAGCAGGAAATGGTGAAGTATCGATCATTCTAACTAGACGATCCTTCTCCTTCTTGAGACCTGGGATGGACTTGATTCTGACAAATTATCTCCCACAATTCTGCATTTTCACGCTTCGCTTTGACTAAAGCGTATCTCAGCTCCTCCCTAGGTATAGGAACCTTGGGCTCCATAATTATCTCATAGGTATGAGTACAAAACATTGTTAAAGCTATCTACTTTGACCAAAGTAGATAGGCTCTCGTGGTTAAACAACTCACATTTTCATCTGGGGTTTCCCCTTGTAGAAGAGGGTGAAGCCAAGAAAAACTAGCCTGAGTCTCCAGTTCTTCATTACTGCCTTTTTCACATAAATAGGCTCTTAGCAAATCTGGCTCCGGTTCTAGCCCTGCTGAATATCCATGCTAGCGGCGAGCAAGGATTGGGTTATAGCTGATTACTCCTCTAGTACCGATGAGGGGTACATTCGGGAAGTCTCTGCAACTTGGGATTATAATGACACCGCTGATCTTGGTATCATACCAGTTGATATCATAGTGTCTGAGAGTTATTAATTTTTCAACCCATGCTTCTTTGTTGGGGAGATTCCAAAGAACCTGAGTTATGGACAAATAAGAGATAAACCACTTGCTAAGCAAAGTTGTACAACATGAGAACTGTCTGAGATCGTACAATTTTCGACGATGGATGATGATATATGTATCTGCTAGCCGAGTGCTTACAGGATTCTTAATGAGGAAGAGTCAGATGGCCTCATCACTGATGAATTCGGCACATCATGGGAAGAGGTACAAGCCATAGATCAAGAATGCCAGGATTGCCTCAAAGATACCCAAATTTATATTGTCGTAATGAAATTCAGCCATCTCCATGAATGGTCTTGCTTCCATTCCACATAAATATCTTCTAGTTACTAATTCAGTAGGCAGTTCAGTTGGCCTGATGTGCAGCGCCTTAGCAAGATCTTTCCTTCTTGGTTTTCCATAATAATTTTTGAAGGTGAAAGGAATCCTCAAGTAAGCATTGTACTCTTCTATTGTCGGGAGCAACTGGAAATCTGGGAAGATGAAGCAATGATACACTAGATTATAGAACTCGGCGAGTACTTGCAGCATGTCCTCGTTGATTCGAGTGTTGAATAATGGCAGAAGATCTCCATACTTTGCAATGAAAGCGGCAGGGTTTCTGATAAGGCCTGCCAGGATCCTGAGATTACCTAATCTTAGGTTCGAAATTGGAAACCTACTTCGTCGTTCCATATTGATGTCTGTAAAGAAGAAAAAATTTGAATTTCCTTGAATGGTTAGTAAAATACAAAGATGCAATGCAAATGCAAAATGGTTTTACAAAACTCAAAAGATCAATTATCCCAAACCCTTATTTCATTCATTGTTAGAAAAAGTTACAACTTTTGAGACATAATACAAGAAGCCTAATTTACATCAAGAAACTAAGTTCCATAGTCTAAAAACTTTAAATGCGAGGCCTCTTCAACTTCTTCAGAATTGCATTCTCCATCACCAATTTATCCATTATTCCTTTCCAGGTTGCAGAGGTTGAAGGGATATTCGAGTATTGATGATTGCTTTGAATGGGCTTGATACTAGAGAAAAATAAATTCTTCTTTGTTGCTTCCACATCAATCACTCGTCGTTCGAGCCAATCTATCAATTCATCTTTTTCTTGCACCTCTCTGACGAGCCTTGTTGTTTCGGAAGAAATCGCATGATACTTCCCTTCCCAAGTGTCCCTCTCAAGTTGTGCTCTTGTATGTAGCTCTTGGTACACCTTTATCTTCTTAATGGGAATGGCGGAGGATGATGTTGCGATAACAATCTGTGTGTTCTTCTCTGGGAGATACAGAATTTTCAAATCTTTTGCTCTAGACTGGATGCATTAAGTGAATGGTTCAAATGCTACGTAGTTTCTTTTTCCTAGGTCAGCTTTTGTCTTTTTCTAGATATTCTCCCAAGCATCCATTGTGTTGTTTCTCATGTTTTCTACTACTTCAACGTTGAGATAAAAAAATCGGATAAGAGTACATTGTTGGGTTTATCCGTCATCAGAAAACCAAACTGTCGTCTGGCCAAGGCTGGATTGTAATTGATTCCTAATCTTACTCCAAGGAGTGGTATATTTGGGAAGTTTCCAAATGATCAAAATAGACTCCTTGGTCGCATGCGGGATTATACCAATGAATATCAGCTTGTGTTAAGGATATTATCCTCTAAGACCATCTCCATCCATTGGGATTCTCCTTGAAAGCGTCGGTTTTTGGCAAATGTTTGACGTGCCATTTGTACAGCAGAGGTGCACAACAAAGAATAGCTCCCTTTCCTTGACGTGTCCGGTGATGAATTGAGTGATAAACATCTCCTAACAAGGTAGGCACATGGTTACCACTTAAAAATATGGTAATAGAAGAGAAATTGATGAATTCCTCTACTTCAGGAAACAATACTAATCCATAGATCAACAGAGCTAATATTGCTTCAAATGCATCCATGCTTCCCTCTTTAACAAGATAGGCAGCTTTCTTGACTAAGAAATCTGAATGGAAACCTGCTACTCTTTTTTTGGTGGAACGGTGAGCTTTAATTTCATATGCTTCAAGGTGAAGAGCATCTGCTATTTCTTTTGGAGAAGGTAAGTTTTCCAATCCACTGTATGGTTTTTGCTCCTTTACAGGGACTCCCACATAATAGGCATACTCTTCCAAGGTCAGCATTAACTACTAGTCGGGAAAGCAATTATACAATGGATCATAGAACTGAACCAAAGTGTTGAGGATCCCTTCTTCCATCCCTGTCCTGACTAGGTTCAAAATCTTTCAATATCTTTTTCCAAATTCATCTGACACCATGGTTCCTAGCTTTCTTAACTCGAATGTATCAGGCTTCTTGGAATTGTATCTCTTGGTGTACCTCGTTCCAATATCCATGATATCTAGGATTTTGTACAAAGAGATCAACTGAGTTTCATAAAACCAGTTGCAACATGTAATGTCATGATGAGATGATGAGATGATGCACACACAACACAAAGGCAAATATTCACAAATATAATGCATATGCACACACAAGTCTCCATAGGCTCAATATCAAAGCATGGAGTCAAAAGGTCTACCCATCCCCCAAGGTTTTGTACTATGAGTTATTTGTACCTGCCAAACGGGTTCTATCAAAGTTCCCAGAGTCATAGTAAATCCTTCGAATATTTCCAACTAACGCAACTACTTACGTGAGTCGACAATATTCTCAAGATAAACTCGTCTGAGTGTAGCATCGCGTGACAACTATTGACGGACTACTCCCTAATAGTTTATGCACTACGTCCTAAAAAGGCCAAGTGGGGTTAAAATGTTACTAAAGGTCCTCAGCTTCACAGATTCTCAGGTTGAAATAATTAGTGAATACATGACTACTCATACATTACTAACCATCTCAAGGAGATCTCCACTGAGCTTGATTACATCATATCTCAGACTTATTGGGACTACTCCCAACAACCCAAATATTGATCCTATCATAATCCTATCTCATGTGTCACTCAAATTTGGGTTAGGATTTATCTCACCACTCAAAGCACCCAATGTCCACAACACAGATATATTGACAAATATATATATGTAAGCAAATATTCATAAATATAGCATGCAATCAAACAAAATAGGCTAAACCCTCAAATTTAAGTTAACTTTCCCAGTGAAGTCGCCATTTCTGTTGCAGTGAGAATCGTGATACCAAGCTATTGATTAACTTGAGTCTTAATTCATTAAATTCACAACCGGACTTTGATTTATCCAAAGGAAAGGTTAAAGAAAGAAAAACCCTTTGTGCGATGTAACAACAACGCTAAGAGATTCGGATATCGGGGGTTGGTTATGCCTAGGGTAGGTATTTCACATCCTAAACATCTGTAGTATTCTACATGAACCTTTTGTATGTTTGTATGCTATTCTTGCTAGATATTTGCTATGGTTATAGGTTTTGGGTATAAGGCTAAAGGTGTAGGTAAAGACCTAGGGATAGTTTCTAAGTTTGCTCGCAAAGATATTACATCCTCTGCTTACGTATCCTAACTAGGATAGGATCAGAGCAATCGTAGTTCACCTTACCGAGGATTAAAAAGTACTTGACTATGGTCAAGACTCTAGGGGAACAAACATAACAATGCTTGTGTAGAGTTTAACCAAACTCTCTAGATCTATATTGAACACTCAAGAAATTTACTTTTACAAAAGTCAAGAGGGGAGTAAGTAGTCATGACAATGATTCTTACATAGACTTAACAAACTATATCTTAAAGTTCTAATTGAAAAGATACTCCTAACAAGGGGTAGGTCTTTTAGACTTAAGCAAAGTCTAATGGCTAGTAGGTTCTAACTTAGCTAAGTTATGGTTCAAGGTGACTTAATAAAGTCAGAGGGAGAGTAATGAGCTATCTATGACAGTGAAGTCAATAGAGAGACTTTCCTTTGGAATGGGAAAAGAGGAGGCAACTGGATGAGAACTAACAAGTTCTATCACTTGGGGAATAACTTAACAAAGCTAAAAGTATACATAAGCATTCATTCAAACATGATGAACATATAAAAGAGCATGGTGACAACCAAGAAGAGATATGCAAGCATGTAACAACTGTTGCACCCTAAAATTTGCTCAACCTATTTCACCTGGTTTATGTTTCAATTACATTAGCATTTGCATATAGAGTCATGTACATAGTCTAATCATCTGCATAGCATAGCATAGCAAATCATCCAACAAGGGACCAAGTACTATTCTCATCTCTATGAGCCTATCAAGAGGTTATTATTCAAATTCAAGCATATCCAAGTCATCAGAAAGAATTGGAAAGCTAAAGAAGTCAGTGGATCAAGCAGTGCATCTATCTCCTATCTGAGGGTATCTGAAGATCATCAAAGAAGTTGTGAGTTGTGGATTGAGCATGGAGAGTATGAAGACATCATGGAAGGCTTATAAAGTCATTTGGAGAAGGAGACAAGTCATTGATATGGTCAAAAGAGTTGCAGTTGAAGACAGTCAACTAGGGTTTAATCTGGGTCAACCCTGGGTCAACCCCAGGTCAAATGTTTGATTGAAAGGCATTAAGGTCTATTGGAGAGATGTGGGGTTCATCATTTGACATGTAGAGAAGGATATGGTATTGTTCCAATAAGAAATCAAGAGAAACCAAGGAGAAGAGGAGTTTCTAAATTAGGGTTTCTGTGTAAAATCCCCTGATTTAGGTCAAACTTCCAAACAAGATAAGTCAAAATGCAAGCTTCAAATGGATCCTTGGTCAACATGAAACTTGTAGAGGATATCAAGACCTTTAATTTGAGTGGTGGAAGACATTAAGGAGATTTATAGAACTCAAGTTATGGTCCTTGCAAGTTACAGGTCATCTGAGGTATCTGAAATTTTGACTGTGAAAGTTGCTTGTCTTCCAAGCAACGTTTACCCCTCAAGGAGATTTCAAATGGATTTCTGGTCAACATAAGAGTTGTTCCTCATTGTCTTAGCTTTCTATAATGGTATGGTATGCCTTCATATTATTTGTGGAACTCTACTTATGGTCTTGGCAAGCAAAGGGTATTTTGGTCATTTGAGAATTACAGGTCATTTCAAGCCTATGCCCAAAACTCATACAAGGAAGCTTCAAATGAAAAACTTCACAACATCAAACTTGCTCCAAATGACATTTTGAGTCTAGAAAAGTGAACATGGAAGATTGGAAAGGCTCATAGCTCAAGGTTTCAAAATTGGTGAATTTAATGAATAAAAAATGACCTAAAATTGAGATTTTTCATAATTTGGCCAAATGGGATGAAATTATAGGTCATTTTGATTGGAAAAAATGTTTTAAGAACATTGGCAAAAGTGGATTTTTGAGTTTGGTTCAAGATTTGAAAGTTATGCTTGGTTACTTACAAAAGAAGTTACATAATCAAAATCCAAGGGAAAGTGTGCATGAGAAGATTCTACAAAGTTCTAGAGGTTTCTAAGTTCATCTATATATTGAATTGAGTAACTTCATGCCATGGTTGGTGATTCATTGTGATTAAAACACAAGTTACACTTCATTCTTCCATTTTTGCAAAACCATCTCAGACTCCATCAAATCTCCCTCAATTTCCAAATTTCTTGATCTCATCATCATCTAGATCATTCAAGGATCAGAATTCACATCAGAATTTTTTTGAATTGAGCAAGGATTCATGCTACCAACTTCATCATCCAAGGAGCAAGAAGAAGTGGTTACAAGGATCTAAGGCATTGGAGCAAGAACTTTTGCATACAGAATCAAGAATTGAGTGTGTGGATCAAGTTCAGGGCATTGCAAGCATTGGATTTGAAGAATTCAGCACCTGTTTTCACCATTTACACCAGGTTGGTTTTCTCTTCGAATTGCTTGAATTAGTTAGTATGTTAGAGAATTATTAGGTTAGAATTGTTAGGTTAGGTTAGATGATTAATCCTGGTGAGTTTGAGAAGGTTTCATGGAGGTTGTTAATGGTGCACCAAATCTGTTAGGGTTTATAACATCAAGAATATGGCACTATAATCTTGGATATATAGCTTAAAATGATCAGTGTGAAGTGTAGATTATGTTAGGGTAAGATTTAGAAGAAATTGGAAGGATTGATCTCAGTGGATAATGGTGGAACCAGAACTTTCTACCTATCGGGTTTGAAGTTTGGTTGAGTTTTAGAAGGAACTAATGGCATGGCTGTGTAGAGGGGAAGAAGTAGAGCAACTTTGCTCTTTACATCGTGAGCTTTCATGGAAAGACAAGGGAGAACAGAGGTGTAGAAAATTCGTGCATGGAGAAGTTATTTCTGAACCTAGGGTTTCAGATGGTAGATGATGATGCATGGCCACACGATCTGATGTTTGACTTGGACTTGCAACCTAATCTAACGGCCTTCATTCAAAGATAAAACGGAGGGAAATTCAAAAGGTGAAACGATGCGTTTCACTTAAAACCCAACCCTGGGCTCAGCAATCAGTTGCTATTCGTACCCCCAAACGCAGGCCCAAAACCAATATGAACTGAAATCTTTACTATATGCACCGTTTTCATGTTTTTTCTTTTTTTATTTTTTCTGAGCGTGTGCTGGGCCCAGACGCGCATTGCTAGGCGCGCCCCCCAGTCTGGGCCCATCTTGTTTTTTTAACTGAATTACTTACTCATTGCACCCTCACTCAAATCTAATTCATGTTAATTTCTTTTATTTCTTTTAAATCTTCAAAAATTCACAACAAATTGGAAATTGCATGTTTTTAATTGGTTGTTTTTGCATATTGTTCATAATTCTATTAAGAAAATTATCACATAAAAAAAATTGGCATTTCATTTTATTTTTATATTTTTAGTATATTTTTCTTTTAAATAGCTTTTTAAGTAGTTTAATTTGATACATGATATTGTTGATTTTGGTTTGATTAGATGCTTTAATTTTTTTGATCCATTCTTTTTAGGTTGATTAGCTTAGAGCTTTAGCTTGTATATAAGATTTAATTCATAATTTTAGAACTTAATCTTAGATGATTTGTTTAGGTGTGATTAGTGTGACCAAAACTAGGGTTTAGGAGATAACATAGGTGTAGTGAATCCATTCTTTTAGGAGTTGTGGATTGAATCTTTGGGGTATGGGACTATAGGGGTTATGGGTAGATAATAGATCCCTTAGAAATTACTAGGGTTTCCCTATTCTACTATTACTATCAGTATACTGCTTGTATTTGCTTGACTGTGTGGCGTGCCCTCTCTAGGGTTATTTCATTTGTCTGTGTGGGGTATTGGGTTTGCTTGGGGATCGGGAGATCTGAAGACTGTGATGATGAAGTCCATTGTAGATCAAAGAGATTGAAGACCAACTTCCAGAGTTGATGGAGAGCATCTTGCTGGCAGCTGTTGAAGGCTGTAGGGTTTAGGAGCTAGGCAGAGCTCTAGAGTAGAAAACTTGATTCTCAAATATGGAAGGTCTTGTTTGCCTCCATTCTTTCTCTATGATTCAAAGTCTCTTTCAAATATCCACCTCCTTCCTTTGGAAGGATTAGTGAATATATTTGAAAGATAGAACTTTTGAGGGGAAATTGTCTGTATAATGTTAACAGTTAATAAGCCACCCTTGGTAGGCAATTGACTGTTTAACATTCATTCCATCTTGTTGACTGCTGATCATCTTGGAGTTTGAGACTTGAAGAAAAGCCATTCCAGATTGAAGATTAATGATAAAGACCTTGCTTGAAGGCTTTGGAGATGGAGATTGAGGCTTGCTTGAAGCTTGTAGCTGTTTGGAGATGACTTGAAGATAGATGTTGATGCAGAGCTGCTGTGGCTGTTTATTCTTTTTGCTATTTTTAATTCTTGATGTGTTGATTGGTTTTCCCTGACTGTATTGCTTGTTGTTTAACCTGTTAGGTTAAAAGTGAATTCTGTTCACTTTTGCCCATTGTTTTCTAGGTTCGAGGTTGAGTGGGACTCCCTTGCCTCGCTTGTATTGCTGCATCCATGCATTTTACTGCTTTATTATATATGCTATTGTTTCTGTTTCCGTCTACTCCCTTAGGATCTCTGTTTCTCTCTGTGCAAGAGAGGAGCATGATAGACATTAGGTCTTAACCCATGCATGATAACATTAGGTTAGTTTGATTCCCTTCGCAACCGTAGGTTAGAGTTCTGTCTCTTCTTTCTCAAAACAAACAGAAAAACACAATAAGATTTCAAACACAATAAAAGACACTTCTTCCGTAAAAGAATGTGAACTCATCAAAACGTCATTTTTGTCCGCTTGGACCGGTAATCAGAAAAACCCTTTTTCAGAAGGAATAAAAACAATCAAGACAGACTTGTGTCGTACGTGGCCCGAACTACGTTTACTCTGATCTTCCATGCTGTGTGGAAGTACGTAAGCATAGGATGCGATATCCTAGCGAGCAACCTTCCCCTCCTTTCCAGTAGGTAGGCGAACTACGTTGACTCTGATTTCTCGTTCCAGACGGGAATACGTAGGCATAAAGTGCGATACTTTGCCGAGTCATTTTATTTTCTTTTTAACCCCTGACCTGTAGAGTAGATAGAATAACAATCCGTACCAGAAAACAAGAGTGGATCCCGTCGAGTACGACGGACGTGAGGGGTGCTAATACCTTCCCCTTGCGTAACCGACTCCCGAATCCAGGATTTGGTTGCGATGACCATTCCTTTCCCCGTTTTGCGGTAGGTTTACCTCGAGCGTTTCCTTTCCCTCTGTTGGGATAAATAACGCACGGTGGCGACTCTTCTGTTCAGCCGACGCCGATTCTCGCAGTAGCGACAGCTGGCGACTCAGCTGGGGATCCAACATCCCCTGGCTGCTAAGGACTGCGATAGTTCCTTATGCATTTGGGATCCAACGTCCCTTGAGCGAGTCAATCCTAACGCTTGTTTTCCCGTCGAGGATTTTGTATGGATTTATATTTCTGTCATTTACTTTCAGCATTATATTATTGTTATTATTGCTGTATTGGGGTTGTGACGGGTGATTCTATGATTGAGAGATAAGCCGGACCTGGGCTTGAGTGCACCTAGAATTAGAGTAGAAAGTAGTGGGCGCGTGCCGGCTTTGCTTGCATTAGTGTCTCACGAAATCTACACTCGGACGAGGTTCTTTTGGTTGGCTTCTTTTTCTATCCTTTGGGTCGAAGGGGTTGTTGGTCAGCTGAATTGTCGACTCCGGGAACCGATCATTTGGAAGTTGGCTAAGTGAGGCCTCTTCAGGATTTGATGATGCCACTCCTTCTGGGAATCGTATCATCAACCCTGAAAGTCTATGACGCCGACGACCACATAGGATGCCATACTATTGTCAGTTACTAGGACACCTACCTGTGAGAGGGTTTGGGGTTATGCAGGTAACTAGACCTTCAGATACCAGCTTATTTCTTGATCTGAGATCCTGGGTATTTATGGAAAGTTATGAGGTCTATTAGAGACCAGTCAAAGTTATGTTGTGAGGTCTGTCAGAGACCAGTTGGAGTTATGATATGAGGTCTATCAGAGACCAGTCAGAGTTTTGTTGTGGGGCCTATCAGAGACCGGTGTTGGAGCTTTGGTTCAGGTCTATCTGAGACCAGGGTTTGAGGAATTCTGGAGAGTCTATCTGAGACTTCTTGATATGGTTCAGGCTTTTCAGCCATGGAATTTGGTCCCTGTTGCATGTTACTTGCATTGCATTGTTTGCATACCCATTGTCATTGCATCCCATTAACGTGTGTCTGTGCTGCAGGTGCATTTGCATATTCCCTGGTTCTAGTGCCCGGACTTCTGCCTATTGATCATGGCTGGTTTGAGGAAGACAGTTGCGTACAAGTTGCCTACACCTGACATTACTCCCTTACTTGGTCTGATGTCTCTTGCTGATGAGGAGGTTAGGAGAAGTTTCAGAATGAGTCATGGAAGATTGCTGAGATTAGTCTGCAAGCCAACTGCTGCTGAGATGAATGGGCTGTACACCTTGATGCAATTCTACGACCCTGCATTGAGATGTTTCACGTTTGCTGACTTTATTTTGGGGCCTACCATTGAAGAGTATGTAGAGTTTACTGAGCTACCAGTACAGGATAGGGTTCCCTTTATTCACTCAGTCGCTGAGCCCAAGTTGGAGGACTTAGCTAAGGCCTTGCACATGAACGCTGCTGAATTATTAGTGACTTCTTGGCTTGGGGTTCCAGGTTTCTCCCTTGATCTTCTGGTTGGCAAAGCTCAAGAGTATGCCAAGAACGGGTGCTGGATAGTCTTTAATGCTATCTTGGCTTTATGCATTTACGGAATAGTGTTGTTTCCCAACTTACCCGATTTTGTGGACTTGGACGCTTTCCATCTGTTTGCTGCGGGCAACCCGGTGCCCATTTTGATCGGAGACTTCTATCACTCATTGCACTACAAAAATGAAAATAGAAGGGGAAAGACTGTTTACTGTTGTGCGCCGCTGTTGAACATGTGGTTTAAGAGCCATCTTCCCCTGAAGGGACCTTTTGTGGATAGTGCAACTACAGCTAGCTGGCCAGAGCGTCTGATGAGGCTATCTTCTGAAGACATTGAGTGGTTTGACAGAGACTTGTTGGGGTCTGAGCTTATTTTCAGTTGTTCTGGGTATCCTAATGTTCCTTTGATAGGAAGAAAAGGGTGTATCAATTACAACCCTTCTCTGTTCGTTCGCCAGTTCGGATACGCGTTGAAGAACCCACCTAAGGAGGAAGAAGTACAAGAATCTTTGTACTTCACAGGTGTTTTAAATGGAGAGTTACTAGCCAAGCTTCAGCATGCCTGGACGCGCATTAACAGAAGAGGGAAGCCGCTGTTAGGGAAGAATGATTGCCAGGCTTATGCACCCTACAGAGTTTGGATCCGAGAGAGAGCAAGGAAGTTGCTGATGCCATTTCCAGCTGCACCAGTCCCTGTTCATATTCCGGTGGAAGAACCAATTACCGTTACTAGGGAGGCCTACGAGCAAGTGGTGAAAGAAAAAGAAGCCTTGATGAAGATCAATGAAGGGTTAGAACAAGAACTGGCTCAGATACGCAGTGAGAAAAACAAGGTTGTGCATGCTTTCCAACAGCAGATCGAACTAGTAAACAGGCTTGGTGCTGAGTTGACTGAGGAGAAAAAGAAGCGCGAACGTCTGGGGCAAGAGTTCAGAAGCTCCCATGACATGTTGGAGTCCAAAAATAAAGCACTCGATGCCGCTCACCGGGAAATCTCTTCTTGTAACAAGACTTGGAATGCTACGCTAACCAACAATAAAAAGAGGGAAGACAAGTTGAAGCAGCAAATCTCTGACCTCGAAGAGCAGTTGAAGGCTAGCATTAAGAAGTATGAAGAAGAGGTAATGACCAGATATAGTCTCCAGAATGCATTGAACAAAGCTATCGAAGGCAGGAACGAAGCTGTGTCTCAGAAGCGGAAGCTAGAGGATCGCTTCGGAGAAGGGGCATGGGAGGAAACCGCTGGTGACGTGCGACGTGTTCTCAAGAGAAGAAACCAACTTGTCGAGGGTCTTCTTACCCGACCAAGTCATCCAGAGACCGAGAAGTTACTAGAAGAATCAGGCTTATGAGTGTACTTGACCATTTCATGTATTGATGCTTTATTTGCATAGTGCTGACCATCACCAGGATTGTTGGTAGAGGTCATGCCTTCTTATTGTACACTCAGTGATATTGTATTCGTGGCTTAATGGATTTCTCCGCAATATATGAGGCTTTCTATGATTCGGCTCCGATCTTCGTATTGCTAGCACTGTCACTGCACTGGCACCTTCGCACTAGAATCGGGGAATGATTTTCCCTAATGCACAGACACATATTGCATTGCATTCATATTCATATTGCATTACAGGTGATTATTGGATGATATCTTATTGCTTGCACTGTACCAGGTCTTTTCAGGATTGAAGATCAGCGCCCACACCGATACTCCACTCGCACCAACTGCCGAAGAATCATGGATCAAATGCAAAATGAGATGCAAGATATGTGTGAGAAGCTGGCGCTTTTCATGCAGACCATGGAGACTATTGCAAAAGGCCAGGAGAATTTGCAAGCTATGGTGCAGCCTCTGTTGGCAAGGAACGCTGGGCATGGGAATGAGGATCATCAGTCTGTGCGAGTCGATACTATTCATGGGGATGGTACTCCCACACCAGTGGCTCCACCTGTAGTCAACATGCCTACTGTCAATGTCAACAACGGTACTGCTGCTGGGAACGGTAACGTTGGAATTGGGAACGAGACTGCTGTCCATAACGTTGGGCTTGGTGATGTCAACTTGGGTGATAATATGGGAGGCAATGGCTTCGGTAATGCTGGATTCGGTTTCAATGACCAGGGATTCGATAATACTGGGAAATATGGTTTCAATGCTCAAGGCTTCGGGCAGGACGGTTATGGTATGACTAATCAGGGTTATGGAGGATTCGGAAATGGAAATGGCGCTGGGTTAATGGCTTTTGGACCTGCTGGAGTTGCTCCGAGGTACGGTAACAGGGGGCGAGGCCCGATAATGAATCAGACCAGAGCTGGCCGTAACAACGGATACGATGGGTATGGAGCTGGGAATGGTAATTGGCAAGAAGACCAGCAAGAGGACGCTTTCTCCGGTGGAGGTTTCGAGGGGCCTATGGATGACTCCCAGAGGATCAGAATGCTAGAAGAGCAGATGAGGGGGGTCGTAAATCAAAGCGATGTGGGCTTAGATATGTCAACAATGGGTTTAGTGCCTGGCCTGAGGGTGCCAATCAAATTCAAAGCTCCTACATTTGATAAGTATAAAGGGGACACCTGTCCAAAGGTGCACGTGCGGTCATATTACAGAAGGATGTCAGCGTATTCAACTGATGAGAGGATGCTAATGCATTTATTTCAAGATAGCTTGTCAGGCCCTTCCCTCGGGTGGTATATGGGATTGGAACCAACACATATAAAGACATGGAAGCAGCTAGCCGAAGCATTTGTAGCTCACTATAAGTATAACAGCGACTTGGCACCCAATCGGGTCCAATTGCAGGGGCTGTCCCAGAAGAAGGGTGAGAGCTTCAAAGAGTATGCGCAGAGATGGCGCGACATGGCTGCTAGGGTCCATCCTCCTCTAGAGGACAAGGAAATGAATGACATGTTCATAGGAACATTCACCGGCATGTTTTATGACAAGTTGTTTCACACATCTTTGGGCAGTTTCTCAGACTTAACTCTGATGGGAGAAAAGATTGAGAGTAACATTAAACAGGGAAGATTCCAAGCTGAGGAATCTACTGCATCTGGCAGTAATAGAAAGGCTTTTGGTGGGCGCCGTCAGGGCGATGCAAGCGCAGTGTTTGGAGGCCGAGGCCGAGGCCGGGGCAGAGGTCGAAACCAGTATAATCAGCCGCAGCAGGTGGCAAGCGTTACTATTCCGTTTCAGCAACAACCATTTCAACAACAACAACAACAGCAACAGCAGCCACAACAGGGGGCACAGCCTGCTCAGCGCAGATTCCAGGGGGGTAAACCAAGGAGGGTGTTTGAAAGGCCTCCCTCAACGTATGCAGATTTGCTACATACGTTATTGGGTTTGAACTTGGTAGAGAAGAGAACTCTGGCACCAATAACAGGCACTCCTCTGTATGGTTATGATGCAAGCAGACACTGTGAATTCCACTCTGGGGCTCCGGGCCACGATGTAGAGGGTTGCCACGCATTCAAACATGTTGTGCAGGATCTATTGGACAGTAAGGCTATCAATTTTGGAACGGCAGGTCCGAATATAGTGCAGAAGCCCATGCCTAATCATGGGGCAAACGCCATTTTAACTGAAGAGGGTTTGAATTTGATTATGCATGTTGATGACCTCCGGACACCATTGTGCGAGATAAAGAGCCGATTATTGCAAGGGGGTGTCTATCCTGGATGTGACGAGTACTGTTTAGAATGCTGGACCCTAGTTGGGGGGTGTGATGACTTAAAGAAGGGTATTCAGGCTTTAATAGATGGCAGCACATTGCAGTTTGACCGAGCAACAATTGAAGAACCTGCAGGGGTATTAACAGACAAGCAGAGCGACGTGGCTACTGTGACGATTCCTCGGAAAACGATCACTATAACGGCACCGGCCCAACGACCACCGATCACTATCACTAAGGCCGGACCAATCCCGTACGAGAGCACAAAGGCAGTCCCCTGGTCTTATGGGTTGGAAGTGTATTGTGATGGAATAAAAATTGATGTTAACAAGCAGCCAGCTGAGACTGTAGATAACGTTGTTGGTACCGGAGGCATGACAAGGAGTGGAAGAATCTTCATATCGCCTGAGGTAGAGGCTGAAAGACTGGCGAAGGGAAAGGGAAAGATGGTTGAGAATGTCCCAGTGCAGGGGAATGGAAAAGAAACGGCATCGAAGGATGTGGAAGAGTTCATGCGCTTGATTTGTAAAAGTGATTATAAGATTGTTGAGCATCTGCAACAGACGCCATCAAAGATATCTATACTGTCGTTGCTATTGTGCTCTGAAGCCCACAGAAATGCTTTGTTGAAAGTCCTGGATACTTCCTTCGTACCCCAAGATGTTACCGTGAATCAGCTGGAGGGGGTGTTGGCACATGTGAATGCAGGCCATAGCTTGGGCTTTACAGATTTTGACTTGACCCCTAAGGGGAGAGATCATAATATGGCGCTGCACGTCTCTGTCGAGTGTAGAGGATCAGTCATGTCTCATGTACTGGTAGACACCGGATCGTCTTTGAATGTGCTGCCCAAGAAAGCGATGATGAAACTAGATGTCAGAGGAATCTTGTGTACGCCCAGTGACTTGGTAGTCAGGGCATTCGATGGTACGCGAAGAACAGTTTTTGGATCTATAACATTACCTCTACAGGTGGGGCCGGAGGTTTTCGCGACTGAATTTTATATCATGGACATCCAGCCTGCATACAGCTGCCTTCTCGGACGACCCTGGATCCATGGTGTTGGGGCAGTCACGTCTACCTTGCATCAAAAGTTAAAATATATGGTAGGAGATAGCGTGGTTACTGTATGCGGAGAAGAAGATATACTGGTCAGCCATCTGTCGTCATTTAAGTATGTGGAGGTCGACGAAGAGATTCACGAAACACCCTGTCAGGCATTTGAAGGGTTGCGCATCAAAGACAAAGGTCCCGGGCCGAGTAAAGCGTCGGAAGTAGCCGTCTCGTCGTATAAGGAAGCTCAAGCTTTGGTGGAAGCCGGTGAGACAAAGGGCTGGGGAAAAGTGCTGGATATTCCCGTGAAGATGGACCGGTTTGGGCTGGGATATCAACCGTCGTCATCAACACCTGCTGTGGGGGCACCCCGTTTCAGAGGACCAATAACTATTACTGCTGGTGGAGTCTGTCATGAGACCATTAACGCTGCTTCGGAGTCTGACGAAGGAGACAGCGATTGCGATATGGACGCCTGGATTCAGTCGAGCGTGCCAGGACAAGGATTGTGCAATTGGTCTATTCAGGAGATTGTTCCTGTGACTCTTAAACAGTAATGCTTTGTTTTTTAATTGTTGAACAATCTGGTTCTTGCCCGGGGCATCATGATTTGCTTAGGGCTGTGCTGTTATGAACATTGTGTGTTAATCATTAAATAAAAGGCGTTTTTCATGTGCAAATATTGCGATCTCTGTTTTTCCTGTTTTGTATTTTACAATAAAATGGCAACATGGTTATTCGCTTTATACGCATTTTGAAGCATTTAACCATTCCTTTTGCAGGATAACATTTTCAGATGACATCCTTGAACCACCTATGACTCGTCCCGACTTTGAGCACCCGGTATTTCAGGCCGAAGAAGAGATTGTTGAAGATGGTGACGTTCCCGAAGAATTGTCTTGGTTGGTGAAGCAAGAAGAGCGTGTCATTCTGCCTCATGAGGAGGTCATCGAAATTATTAACCTTGGGTCGGAAGGGATTGAAAAGAACATTCGTATAGGAGCCGCGCTGCAGAGCGACGTCAAGCGAAGACTGGTTGAAATGCTCAGAGAGTATAGTGATGTGTTCGCTTGGTCGTATGAAGAAATGCCAGGGCTTGATACAGATATGGTTGTGCACCGTCTGCCGTTAAAAGAAGAATGCCCGCCGGTCAAGAAAAAGCTTCGCAGAACTAGACCCGATATGGCAGTGAAGATCAAAGAAGAGGTTCAAAAACAGTGGGATGCTGGTTTCCTGGCTGTCACAAAATATCCCTCATGGGTCGCTAATATTGTACCAGTGCCAAAGAAAGACGGTAAAGTGAGAATGTGCGTAGATTACCGTGATTTAAATAAAGCGAGCCCAAAAGACGATTTTCCACTTCCTCACATCGATGTGCTAGTTGACAACACTGCTCAATTCTCCGTATTCTCCTTCATGGATGGCTTCTCGGGCTATAATCAGATTAAAATGGTGCCAGAGGACATGGAGAAGACTACTTTCATTACGCCTTGGGGAACATTTTGTTATAAAGTGATGCCCTTCGGATTGAAGAATGCTGGGGCAACGTATCAGCGTGCAATGACGACTCTTTTCCATGATATGATGCATAAAGAGATCGAAGTTTATGTTGATGATATGATTGCCAAATCCCAGACGGAGGAAGAGCATTTGGTGAATCTGCTGAAGTTATTCAAAAGGCTTAGGAAGTTCAGGCTGAGACTGAACCCTAACAAGTGCACCTTCGGGGTGAGATCGGGTAAACTGCTGGGGTTTATTGTGAGCGAAAAAGGAATAGAGGTTGATCCTGCAAAAATAAAAGCAATACAAGAGATGCCGACGCCTAGAACAGAAAAAGAGGTGCGCGGGTTTTTAGGGAGGTTGAACTACATCGCTCGGTTCATATCTCACCTAACGGCTACGTGTGAACCATTGTTCAAGCTGTTGAAAAAAGATCAGGCTGTAACGTGGAACGAAAATTGTCAAAAGGCGTTCGATAAAATAAAGCAGTATTTGCAGGAGCCTCCTATTTTGATACCTCCAGTGGCAGGGAGACCCTTGATTATGTATTTGACAGTTCTTGAGGGAAGCATGGGTTGTGTTCTCGGTCAACACGACGAGACAGGAAGAAAAGAGCATGCGATATACTACTTGAGTAAGAAGTTTACTGAATGTGAATCTCGATATTCAATGCTTGAAAAAACTTGTTGCGCGCTAGCCTGGGCCGCCAAGCGTTTGAGGCAATACATGCTGAATCATACAACGATGCTCATCTCGAAGATGGATCCTATCAAATATGTATTCGAAAAGCAGGCGTTGTCAGGGAGAATTGCCCGTTGGCAGATGGTCTTGACTGAATATGACATCCAGTATGTCTCGCAGAAGGCTATAAAGGGGAGTGTACTGTCTGAGTACTTGGCAGAGCAGCCTATTGAAGATTACCAATCGATGAGGTTTGATTTTCCTGACGAGGATATCATGTACCTAAAGATGAAAGATTGCGAAGAGCCATTGCCAGACGAAGGACCGAAATTGGGTTCCAAATGGAAGTTGATTTTTGACGGAGCTGTGAATGCTTACGGTAGCGGAATAGGGGCAATCATCACTACTCCACACGGGTCGCACATCCCGTTTACTGCTCGATTAACCTTTCCAGTTACCAATAATGAAGTCGAATACGAAGCTTGTATCATGGGGCTTGAGGAAGCCATTGATTTGCGAATCAAAAATCTGGACGTATACGGAGACTCAGCTCTGGTGGTGAATCAGATAAAAGGGGAATGGGAGACACGTCAGCCCAATTTGATACCTTACATGAATTATGCGAGAAGATTGTTGCCTTTCTTTGACAAGGTTGAATTGCATCATGTACCGCGAGCGGAGAATCAGATGGCTGACGCCCTGGCCACATTGTCTTCCATGTACAAAGTCAACTTCTGGAACGAGGCTCCCAGCATTGTTATCTCTCGACTTGACAGACCAGCCTTCGTGTTTGCCATTTCGAAGTTTCTGACGACAAACCGTGGTATTTCGATATCCTTAATTTCCTGAAGAATAAAGAGTATCCGGATGGGGCATCCAGTCAAGATCAGAAGACTCTCAGGAGATTGGCGGGTAATTTCTATTTGAATCCGGATGGTGTCTTATATAGAAGAAACCATGATTTGGTGTTGTTACGTTGCGTAGATGAGAAAGAGGCAAAGCTGCTCATGGAGGAAATACATGAAGGTACCTTTGGTACGCATGCCGGTGGGCATGCTATGACGAGGAAGTTGCTGCGAGCAGGTTATTTTTGGCTAACTATGGAAACTGATTGTTTCAAGTTTGCGAGGAAGTGCCACAAGTGCCAAATCTATGCTGATAAGATCCATGTGCCTCCGAGTCCTCTGAATGTGATGTCATCGCCATGGCCATTCTCGATGTGGGGAATCGATATGATTGGAAAGGTCGAGCCGACGGCTTCTAATGGACACCGGTTCATTCTAGTAGCAATCGATTATTTCACCAAGTGGGTGGAAGCGACATCTTACGCAAATGTGACTAAGCAGGTGGTAGCCAGATTCATCAAGAGAGATATCATTTGCAGATATGGAATCCCCGAGCGGATAATTACTGACAACGGTTCAAACCTGAATAACAAAATGATGAAGGAGCTCTGTCAGAATTTCAAGATCGAACATCACAACTCCTCCCCTTACCGACCCAAGATGAATGGCGCTGTTGAGGCGGCCAATAAGAATATAAAGAAGATCGTTCAGAAGATGGTGGTGACCTATAAGGATTGGCATGAGATGCTACCTTTCGCTTTGCACGGTTATCGTACGACGGTACGTACATCAACCGGGGCAACCCCGTTCTCGTTGGTATATGGAATGGAAGCAGTGCTACCACTGGAAGTTGAGATTCCTTCTCTGAGAGTATTGCGAGATGTTCAACTAGACGAGGCAGAATGGGTGAAAGACAGGTTGAACCAGCTGAGTTTAATGGATGAGAAGAGGCTAGCTTCTCTAGCATACGGTCGTTTGTACCAGAGCCGAATGAAGAAAGCATATGATAAGAAGATACATCCTCGGAGCTTTCAGACGGGCGACCTTGTGCTGAAAAGGATTCTCCCGCCGCAGGCGGATCACAGGGGCAAGTGGACCCCCAACTACGAAGGGCCATACGTTGTCAGAAAAGTCTTTTCAGGAGGAGCTTTATTGTTGTCCACCATGGACGGTGAAGACTTTACGTCGCCTGTGAATTCGGACGCAGTTAAAAAATACTTTGCTTAAAATTGACCCGCTGGACAAAAAAGGAGAGTCCAGGCAAAAATGGGGCATCCTGACGAACCAAAAACAGAATGAAAGGTTCGGGCAAAAGTTAGGGATAAAATTGAAAAAAATGTACACCCGCGAAGTTGAAAACCTACACTGGGTTGCTTCGGCAAAAAAGGGTATCCCGGTGAACTGAAAACCCGTAAAGGGCGGTTCACGCAAAAGTTAGGGATTTGAAAAGCAAATGACTGCGGTCCGAATTTGATACTGCATTGAGCTTTGGTGCGGGAGAATATACTCGAGGGGTCGATTATCAGATACAATCTCTTCGGAAGTGTGGATATCGGGAAAGCATTAGGGTCGGGCGAGTCATAGGAGGATCAGTTCGTGATGTTCGTCTGCATCCCGTTGCCGACATGTGTACAAATTTAATTTGTCAATATATTTATGCTTCTTGTGCATACTTGTATATTTGTTGTGCGTAGCTTCCTCTTTTTAGGAGTTACATCCCGTGTACGAAACTCCGCCCATTTAGGGGCCCAATCAATAAAACATGTTATTCAGTATGCGATGCTGGTTCTTTACTGTTTTGTGCATGATAAACGCCTAAGTTTAATGAAACTAGCAAGTGTATAACGTCACTGGCCCTTGCCAATAATTGCTAAAACTTTGAATTAACTAGAAATAATGTCACTAACACTAATCTGAATAGATTTGGTTGTGTAGACTTGTCTTGTCTTGTTTGAGGTGTTGCAGGGTTCATAGCCGTACAAAGAGGACGATCAAAAGATTGCAGTATGGACCGGAAGCTTGTAACAAAAGACTCGTTCCCCACGTAGGTCGCGCTTCTGACATGGCAATGTCCCTTACTGAAGAAGGATCAAATTCCCCCAGCTAGTCGTAGCTTCTCCAAAGGACATTCTCCAGCCAAGTCGTTCATCCTTAGCAGAGTTTGGAGATTCTAAGATTGTAGGCTGTATTCAGACAGTGTGGCGTCCCTCAAGAGGATTCCCTTATTTCAAGCAGAGTGGTTTAGCCTCCGTAGATTAATGTTTCCAACTTGCGAGCTGTATTCAGACAGTCTACCCTTCCCAGTAGGGTCATCATGCTCCCCCAGTGGAGTCAGTTGATTTTCCCCAAGAGAATCGTTTCGCCCCCCCAGCGGGGTTCTCTTTTCAGTAAGTGCTTTCCTCCCAGTGGAAATCGAAGATTAAGACTCTCCCCGGCAGAGTTGGTTGTGAGTCCTGGCATTTATTTTGTCAGAATACCGTGTGATGTCCGTTCACTCTCCAGCAGAAGTCCAATCATACCGGGCTCATCTGCTATTCCCCAGCAGAGTTATATTCCCCAACAGGGTTGACTTCACTCTTCCAGCATTTATTTTGCTGGAATGATTCTGTAGCACCTGGCTATCCCCAGCGGAATCGGCATGGTCTTCAGCATTTATTTTGCTGAAGCAGTTTCCTGTATCCCAGCAGTTCGAGTCTGCATTTGCATCGGCATATAGTGTCACATTTGCATCTACCACATAAAGACGCGTAGCATTTCCATGACGAATGGAGCATTACGCCATTTTCAAACATGTGCATTTTGAAACATAAACCAGGTTGGCTAACCGTTTTTGTTCGAGTGTTGTTTCTCTTGCAGGTGGAAGGAGCTCTTGCTCAAATGAATCACTAAGCATTCGAGGTCTCGACATGAGACATTCGATGATAATGTCAGTTTCGGCAGTGTTCCCCACAGAGTTATTAGATTAAGTTCTCTTTGTCTCCGAGCAGAGTTATTCGTGTAAATTTCTCTTGTTTTCCCCGCCAGAGTTAGTAGGCAAAATCTCTCCTCATCCCCAAGCAGAGTTATTTGTCAGCAAAGGGTTTCAGGAATCAGAATTTCAGAGGCTGCCGCCGGTTATCAGAACAGGCGACCGGTAGTTTGGTTTCCAAATATCCTCAGTAGAGTCCGCCTCAAAGTCGCTGTCACGTCAGTGCTAAGAAGTTTGTGGGTTGGGACCAATGGAGAAATGAGTCCTGACGTGGACAATTTATTCCTATATCGACGGGTTTTCTTCGTGCTAGAGAAGTGGGGGTCCTAACGTGGACAGATTTATTTCCCCGAGTTGATGAGATGTGCTAGTCCTAACGTGGACAGATTCGAGTTCTCGGTATTGATGGAATGTGGAGTCCTGACGTGGACAAGATTGATTACTCTTCGTGTTGGTGTCCTGACGTGGACCATTTATTCCCAGCAGATGTATTTCTTTGTAATGGTGAAATGTGCGTCCTGACGTGGACAAGTTTATAGTTCTTCGTGATGACAAGATGCACGAGTCCTGACGTGGACAAATCAAGACGAAGCGTGAGTCCTGACGTGGACAAGTTTTATTTCCCCAGCGGGTCGAAGATGCGTGAGTCCTGACGTGGACGAATTTATATTTCTTCGGGTCAACAAACGGCGTCCTGACGTGGACGATGTTACTCCTATGCTGATAGGATTTTCCCTCAGCAAGTCAAGATGTGAGTCCTGACGCGGACAAATCAAGACGAAATGGAGATTCCTTACGTGGAAAGATGGTTTCCTTACGTGGAAAGATGTGATTCCTTACGTGGAAAGAAGATTATTCCTGACGTGGAAGAGTCTAGTCCTGACGTGGACATATCCAGACGAGTTTAGTCCTGATGTGGACAGATCCAGAAGAAAGTTTATTCCTGACGTGGAAATGTTGTTCCTGACGTGAAAAAAAAGGAGGTTATTCCTTACGTGGAAAGAAGTTTATTCCTAACGTGGACGATTTACTCCTGATGAAATGAAGACGAGTCATCCCCAGCGAAGTCGCCGAGATTTTTTTTCCGGGTTGACGGCAGGTGGAGTCCTAACGTGGACAAGTTGTAGTTGAGATTTCTTCGTGTTGACGACCCAGGCGTCCTAACGTGGACAAAGTTCTACCTGCAATGATAGAATCTTTTTCAGGTCGATGAAAGTAATCCCCAGCACGGTCGTTAATGAGTCAGTTGGTTGCTGTAACAGTTAGATTCAGTTGATGAATGTCGTTCCCCAAGCAGTGGTGCAGTTTATTTCTGCGGTTGGCAAATTTCCGGGTTCTTAGTATTCAACTATCTCGTACCTCGAATGTTTGAAGGCCGTTCGCTCTTCACCCAATCGGGTCCAAGTCGCTTGAATAGGGGCAGCTGTTGCACCCTAAAATTTGCTCAACCTATTTCACCTGGTTTATGTTTCAATTACATTAGCATTTGCATATAGAGTCATGTACATAGTCTAATCATCTGCATAGCATAGCATAACAAATCATCCAACAAGGGACCAAGTACTATTCTCATCTCTATGAGCCTATCAAGAGGTTATTATTCAAATTCAAGCATATCCAAGTCATCAGAAAGAATTGGAAAGCTAAAGAAGTCAGTGGATCAAGCAGTGCATCTATCTCCTATCTGAGGGTATCTGAAGATCATCAAAGAAGTTATGAGCTGTGGATTGAGCATGGAGAGTATGCAGACATCATGGAAGGCTTAGAAAGTCATTTGGAGAAGGATACAAGTCATTTATATGGTCACAAGAGTTGCAGTTGAAGACAGTCAACTAGGGTTTCATCTGGGTCAACCCTGGGTCAACCCCAGGTCAAATGTTTGATTGAAAGGCATTAAGGTCTATTGGAGAGATGTGGGGTTCATCATTTGACATGTAGAGAAGGATATGGTATTGTGCCAAGAATAAATCAAGAGAAACCAAGGAGAAGAGGAGTTTCTAAATTAGGGTTTCTGTGTAAAATCCCCTGATTTAGGTCAAACTTCCAAACAAGATAAGTCAAAATGAAAGCTTCAAATGTATCCTTGGTCAACATGAAACTTGTAGATGATCTAAATACCTTTAATTTGAGTGGTGGAATACATTAAGGAGATTTATATAACTCAAGTTATGGTCCTTGCAAGTTACAGGTCATCTGAGGTATCTGAAATTTTGACTGTGAAAGTTGCTTGTCTTCCAAGCAACTTTTACCCCTCAAGGAGATTTCAAATGGATTTCTTGTCAACATAAGAGTTGTTCCTCATTGTCTTAGCTTTCTAGAATGGTATGGTATGCCTTCATATGATTTGTGGAACTCTACTTATGGTCTTGGAAAGCAAAGAATATTTTGGTCATTTGAGAATTACAGGTCATTTCAAGCCTATGCCCAAAACTCATACAAGGAAGCTTCAAATGAAAAACTTCACAACATCAAACTTGCTCCAAATGACATTTTGAGTCTAGAAAAGTGACCATGGAAGATTGGAAAGGCTCATAGCTCAAGGTTTCAAAATTGGTGAATTTAATGAATAAAAAATGACCTAAAATTGAGATTTTTCATAATTTGGCCAAATGGGATGAAATTATAGGTCATTTTGATTGGAAAAAATGTTTTAAGAACATTGGAAAAAGTGGATTTTTGAGTTTGGTTCAAGATTTGAAAGTTATGCTTGGTTACTTACAAAAGAAGTTACATAATCAAAATCCAAGGGAAAGTGTGCATGAGAAGATTCTACAAAGTTCTAGAGGTTTCTAAGTTCATCTATATATTGAATTGAGTAACTTCATGCCATGGTTGGTGATTCATTGTGATCAAAACACAAGTTACACTTCATTCTTCCATTTTTGCAAAACCATCTCAAACTCCATCAAATCTCCCTCAATTTCCAAATTTCTTGATCTCATCATCATCTAGATCATTCAAGGATCAGAATTCACATCAGAATTTTTTTGAATTGAGAAAGGATTCGTGCTACCAACTTCATCATCCAAGGAGCAAGAAGAAGTGGTTACAAGGATCTAAGGCATTGGAGCAAGAACTTTTGCATACAGAATCAAGAATTGAGTGTGTGGATCAAGTTCAGGGCATTGCAAGCATTGGATTTGAAGAATTCAGCACCTGTTTTCACCATTTACACCAGGTTGGTTTTCTCTTCGAATTGCTTGAATTAGTTAGTATGTTAGAGAATTATTAGGTTAGAATTGTTAGGTTAGGTTAGATGATTAATCCTGGTGAGTTTGAGAAGGTTTCATGGAGGTTGTTAATGGTGCACCAAATCTGTTAGGGTTTATAACATCAAGAATATGGCACTATAATCTTGGATATATAGCTTAAAATGACCAGTGTGAAGTGTATATTGTGTTAGGGTAAGATTTAGAAGAAATTGGAAGGATTGATCTCAGTGGATAATGGTGGAACCAGAACTTTCTACCTATCGGGTTTGAAGTTTGGTTGAGTTTTAGAAGGAACTAATGGCATGGCTGTGTAGAGGGGAAGAAGTAGATTAACTTTGCTCTTTACATCGTGAGCTTTCATGGAAAGACAAGGGAGAACAGAGGTGTAGAAAATTCGTGCATGGAGAAGTTATTTCTGAACCTAGGGTTTCAGAAGGTAGACGATGATGCATGGCCACACGATCTGATGTTTGACTTGGACTTGCAACCTAATCTAACGGCCTTCATTCAAAGATAAAACGGAGGGAAATTCAAAAGGTGAAACGATGCGTTTCACTTAAAACCCAACCCTGGGCTCAGCAATCAGTTGCTATTCGTACCCCCAAACGCAGGCCCAAAACCAATATGAACTGAAATCTTTACTATATGCATCGTTTTCATGTTTTTTCTTTTTTTATTTTTTCTGAGCGTGTGCTGGGCCCAGACGCGCATTGCTAGGCGCGCCCCCCAGTCTGGGCCCATCTTGTTTTTTTAACTAAATTACTTACTCATTGCACCCTCACTCAAATCTAATTCATGTTAATTTCTTTTATTTCTTTTAAATCTTCAAAAATTCACAACAAATTGGAAATTGCATGTTTTTAATTGGTTGTTTTTGCATATTGTTCATAATTCTATTAAGAAAATTATCACATAAAAAAATTGGCATTTCATTTTATTTTTATATTTTTAGTATATTTTTCTTTTAAATAGCTTTTTAAGTAGTTTAATTTGATACATGATATTGTTGATTTTGGTTTGATTAGATGCTTTAATTTTTTTGATCCATTCTTTTTAGGTTGATTATCTTAGAGCTTTAGCTTGTATATAAGATTTAATTCATAATTTTATAACTTAATCTTAGATGATTTGTTTAGGTGTGATTAGTGTGACCAAAACTAGGGTTTAGGAGATAACATAGGTGTAGTGAATCCATTCTTTTAGGAGTTGTGGATTGAATCTTTGGGGTATGGGACTATAGGGGTTATGGGTAGATAATAGATCCCTTAGAAATTACTAGGGTTTCCCTATTCTACTATTACTATCAGTATACTGCTTGTATTTGCTTGACTGTGTGGCGTGCCCTCTCTAGGGTTATTTCATTTGTCTGTGTGGGGTATTGGGTTTGCTTGGGGATTGGGAGATCTGAAGACTGTGATGATGAAGTCCATTGGAGATCAAAGAGATTGAAGACCAACTTCCAGAGTTGATGGAGAGCATCTTGCTGGCAGCTGTTGAAGGCTGTAGGGTTTAGGAGCTAGGCAGAGCTCTAGAGTAGAAAACTTGATTCTCAAATATGGAAGGTCTTGTTTGCCTCCATTCTTTCTCTATGATTCAAAGTCTCTTTCAAATATCCACCTCCTTCCTTTGGAAGGATTAGTGAATATATTTGAAAGATAGAACTTTTGAGGGGAAATTGTCTGTATAATGTTAACAGTTAATAAGCCACCCTTGGTAGGCAATTGACTGTTTAACATTCATTCCATCTTGTTGACTGCTGATCATCTTGGAGTTTGAGACTTGAAGAAAAGCCATTCCAGATTGAAGACTGATGATAAAGACCTTGCTTGAAGGCTGTGGAGATGGAGATTGAGGCTTGCTTGAAGCTTGTAGCTGTTTGGAGATGACTTGAAGATAGATGTTGATGCAGAGCTGCTGTGGCTGTTTATTCTTTTTGCTGTTTTTAATTCTTGATGTGTTGATTGGTTTTCCCTGACTGTATTGCTTGCTGTTTAACCTGTTAGGTTAAAAGTGAATTATGTTCACTTTTGCCCATTGTTTTCTAGGTTCGAGGTTGAGTGGGACTCCCTTGCCTCGCTTGTATTGCTGCATCCATGCATTTTACTGCTTTATTATATATGCTATTGTTTCTGTTTCCGTCTACTCCCTTAGGATCTCTGTTTCTCTCTGTGCAAGAGAGGAGCATGATAGACATTAGGTCTTAACCCATGCATGATAACATTAGGTTAGTTTGATTCCCTTCGCAACCGTAGGTTAGAGTTCTGTCTCTTCTTTCTCAAAACAAACAGAAAAACACAATAAGATTTCAAACACAATAAAAGACACTTCTTCCGTAAAAGAATGTGAACTCATCAAAACGTCATTTTTGTCCGCTTGGACCGGTAATCAGAAAAAACCCTTTTTCAGAAGGAATAAAAACAATCAAGACAGACTTGTGTCGTACGTGGCCCGAACTACGTTTGCTCTGATCTTCCATGCTGTGTGGAAGTACGTAGGCATAGGATGCGATATCCTAGCGAGCAACCTTCCCCTCCTTTCCAGTAGGTAGGCGAACTACGTTGACTCTGATTTCTCGTTCCAGACGGGAATACGTAGGCATAAAGTGCGATACTTTGCCGAGTCATTTTCTTTTCTTTTTAACCCCTGACCTGTAGAGTAGATAGAATAACAATCCGTACCAGAAAACAAGCGTGGATCCCGTCGAGTACGACGGACGTGAGGGGTGTTAATACCTCCCCCTTGCGTAACCGACTCCCGAATCCAGGATTTGGTTGCGATGACCATTCCTTTCCCTGTTTTGCGGTAGGTTTACCTCGAGCGTTTCCTTTCCCTCCATTGGGATAAATAACGCACGGTGGCGACTCTTCTGTTCAGCCGGCGCCGATTCTCGCAGTAGCGACAACAACATCAAGCAAAGATTACAATCAAATCAAGTAGTTAAAACCAATAAAGCAAGGAGATATTACAATATCTAGAAGGAGTATGGTAGAGGTTCTTACGAGACCACAAATAAGGTAACATCAACTTGAAGCATCTAAACAAAGATGAAGGAAAACATGGTAACAACCATCAAGGAAGGGAACATATAACTTAATCAAGTTTAAATGCAAGCAAGTTACAACTTTAGGCAAGCATATCATAGTGTTCAAAGCATGTCAAATGTAACAACATAAGACTACAATCATGCATTGATGACAATCAAATACAAGTAAGCATACAAGTTCAAGTTCAAAGTTTCATGACGAAAACATACAAGTTTATGGTTACAACCAAAACAAGGCAAGTCCTAACATATATGAGTTCTAACAAGACACTTCAATAAGTCATATGAGCTTCATGGACCATGATTCCATCATTGGAGTACCATTTGAATCAAAAGTCAAACCACAGTTGACTTTTCCTGATCAGAAACCCTAATCGGGGGTCCTGGACTGCACTGCTCTTGATCTTTGGGTGACAACCTCAAATTGGATTCATACTTGATCCAAATTTGTATCCTTGATGGTGTGGGGACTTTTTTCATGGAGAACCATTCCAAGACATTGACTAATCAAACCATCGAGAACCCCCAATTCCTGACTGTATGGGGTCCTAATTCATCTGCATCTTGACAAAGACAAACTTGAAACAAGTTAAGGTTAGATAAGCAAATGATGATGCTCCTAGAATGATGATGAAGATCTAAAGGTCAAAATTTGGGGTACAACAATGATGAGGAGTTTGTGGGGTGGTTAATGTGAATTGGGAACATGCAAGGGTGATAAGAGTGGAAAAATGAAGAGGCAAAATGTACTTTTAAAATTTAAAATAGTTCTACCCCCAGGACCAAACGACGAGCACTGTTAGGCTTATGGCGACCGCCATTTGCCTCAGGCACGAGTTTTTGGTTCTGGCTTGGCAGAATGTTGTTCTGCCGGCAAATTTTTGATGTTTTTCATATTTTCTTTTACACACAATGAAATGCTACTCTAAAGGAATTATATAGGGCTTTAGAACACTTAAAAAATACTTAAAAGAAACTTGCATTAAACGAAACTGAAGTATATTACAACTACGCCTCGACATTCCGACGGTATACAGTGGAGTGAAAATTAGCAGTACAGACAATACGAAAATGGGAAACACTATACAGAGAAATAAACTATCCTAAGAAAAACAGGGAAAAAGTCGTGTCTTGGCATTCATCTATGGTGTTGTGCAGTGGAATAGACCATCTAGAACAAATGGTCCAACTCCTCATGGACAACATCCATAAGTCCAATAAAATCGATTCTGAGGGACGAAATATCGTTTCGAACGAAATCTAATTTGGACTGGATGCAGTTAATAGCGGCAACTAAATTGATAGTTGGATCAACGGGATTAATCTCAGAACTTTGAGTGGCAGAAGTAGACATAATAGTATCACGGTTCTCGTAAGCTTGGGGAGAGTCAGGTGGAGTCAGAAACTCATTGGAGACCTCCAAGTCATAGAGCCATTTATTCTTTTTGTGCACACTTGTTTTCTCATGGTTGGGCAGGGTAAAAGTATGAACTACAACTTTATCAATAAGCAACTCAAATTCAACAGGACCAAGATTTGTAATTATTTGCCGATTGAAACAAAAGTTAATGTCCATTAAACGGACGCCACCGAAAGCAAAGGAACGATTCAGATGATACCTCATTCCAATTGCATCAGCAAACATCATTACTAACCCACCTATTAAGATCGGCTCAAAAGAATCACGAGTAAGACGACTAAAATTTGCAAGAAGGAACGGGGAAGCATTGACAGGTTTTCCTTGGGATGCACAAAGCATGATATACAGCTCATCCCTAGATACATAGGCGATGTTCTCTTCCTTGCCAAAGAAAGTGTGAGCAATAATCTTATGAAAATATCGCCATCCTGGGTTGTGAATTCTCTCAGAAAATATAGCATCGGGTTCAGCATTACCGTTTCCAGACAAGGCACCCCAGAATTGTCGAAGATCAAAACTAGTGAAGGCATCAACAGGGGTTTTAGATACAACATTGGGCTCATTAGGGAAACCTAACAAGTTAGAAAATTCGTGATGTATGAACCTGTACTTGTTTCCAAGCAACCTAAAAGTAGCCAGTCCACGGTCAAAACCGAAACCACAGTTGGGTTCGAAGTAAAGAGAGCTGAGGAACTCCAAAGTCAGGTTACGATAGGTGCTAAACTTCTTTTCTAAGGCAAAGTGGGTCCAACCTATTTTGCTCATAAGGTAAACAATAATGTCATGGATACTAAGGGTTTGCATAGCAGAGTTGTCAGGGTAGATGGATAGACTAAAATCTCTTTGAGACAAAGCCTCAAATCGCCGTCTCTGGACATCATTCTTGAAGGTGACAGTATGGTTCTCAAATGTCTGCATGGTCTCAGGTCAAAGGTATCCTAGATAGGGTTATCCTGGAGATCAAAATAAAATAATACACTATTAGGGAAATAATATTACTACCCGTTAGCACAATTAAGATAGAGATACTATTGGTAAAATAATATAAGCGACAACATTAGAATGCGTAAGAGATAAATTCTATACTGGTCATGAATACAATGTCCTAAAACTAACAAAATAAATAACAAGAACTAAAGATCATGGTTTATCTCCTACGGAGTGCTCTATTTAATGTCAAAAGCTCGACATTAGATCTGAAAAAGGCGTCATTAGTCAGGAAGAGCAGGAGGCTCTTCCAACCTATAGTATGTGCAGAATTCCTTGTTTTCTGCTAAGTGGTATTGCTTGAGTCTTTGGTCGTTCATGATGAACTTCTCATTCAACTTTCCTTTAATTTCAACTGCTCCACTCTGTTGCACCCCAAAATTTGCCCAACATTTCTTTACCTAGCTTGTGTTTCATTTCATTCACATTAGCATTGTCATTTGCATTTCATTGACATGTATGCAGGAGATCAAGAGGTATGATTACCAATCAAGGGCTACACAAGAGTTTGAAGCTAGCTAAGAAGGTTATTCAGGTGCTCAAGGGTTGATATCTTTGTCAGGGAAGTTAAAGGATCCTCAGAGAGAGTGGTTGAAACCAAAAGTGTGTGCCTCCTAACTTGAGAGTTGTGGATAGCCATCAGATGATTCTGAGGCCATGAGGAGGGACTTGAGATCTTGAGAGAGCTCAGGTGAAGTGTTGAAGATCACTTTGAGGCCTAGACAGGTCATAGTGCAAGATTAAGAAGGCTCAACCATGAGTGGTGCAGCTAAGGTTTTACTGGGTCAACCCTAAGTCAACTGATGATTTAAAGAAGGTTGAGACCTAATCCAAGAGCCATGTGATCATGGAAAGATGCATTGAGATGTTCTAAGGATGATTCAAAGGTTAACTCATCATGATTGAAGAGTTTGAGAAGTTTCAAGCTAGGGTTTCTAAGGCTTGATAGTGTAAAATCCCCTAGTTTGACCTCTGTCTTCAAGGCAATTTAGCTCAAGATGTGATTGTCATCTCATCTTACCCTCAACATAATTGTTGTAGAGCATGATCGTAGCTTTAATTTGACCATGCATCAAGGAGACATTGAAATGGCTCAGGGAGAGACTTGGTTCAAGAAATTTTGAAAAAAGGAAGAATTAAAAGGATTTAATGGTCAAAAATTCAAATAATTCATTTGGTGACCAAATGAGACAAACTTATAGGTCAGTTGTAAAATGCATTTTAAAGACAATGGCAATGTTGGTTTTTTCATTTGAGGCCCCATTCAAAGATTTGCATTTGATTGCTTATGATGTAAGTTACATAAACCAAACTATGCACAAGTGCAAGACCAATGCTCCAATCCATCCAAACACCTTCAGAATCTCATTTGAGGAGAATTTGGATGAGAATGAGGTGATAAACAAGCTGCAAGCAAGGCTGCCATGGATGAGCATGATATGAGAAATTCAAGAGCAAGAGATATCGGATATCTCATATAGATGGTTCTAGGAACTTCTAGATAATTCCTATTGGTTCTATATAAGCTTTAGAGCTGGTCCAGGGCCAAGGTTGGTGAGAATTGGGAGAGAAAAGAGAGATTGAGTTCTGAATTTTCTTCTTGCAAACCAAATTCGGTTACACACTTTTGATCCATTTCCATCCAAATTCTTGTTTTCAACATCTTCCTATAGAGTGTATGAGTGATTCCAGATAGAATTCGAGCCAAGATCATAGAAAAATTGTGAGAGAGCACCTTGAATTCATAGCTTGCAAGTCAGAATTGAATTCAAGAATTCAGAGAGTTTCAATCCAATTTGTTGCATACAGAAGCTTCCTTTGGTGTTAGTGAAGGTATCTGGAGATTCTTGGAGGTTGATTTGAAGGTTTCAGTGCTCTGTGCATTCAAAATTTACAGGTATGTAATTCTCATCGTGTAGCATGATCCAAGTAGTTTGGCTAGGTTTTGATAGGCTAGATGCATTGTAGATCATTGCTAGAAGCTTTCTGGATAAGTAATTTGAAGATTAGTGACAATTTAGGGTTTATGCCATTTTCGGTTGAGATTGCTATTCTTGGATTCTTATGTTTTTAGAGCAACTTTCATGTAGAAATCGTGTGAAATGGTTGAGTGTGGAGAGAGTTAGGGTTGCTTGATGGTGACCAGAAAAGCCACCGGCGGTGGTCTTCGCGCGCGCAGGGCAAGAGGTTGCAGAGATTTGAATTGAAGAAGACATAATCTGAGGCGTTCATTCCTGAAGAAGACTTTGACTCAGACCTCCATCCTAGGTCCCTCAGTGCGCCACGTAACACTCCCATCAAAACACATCGTTTTGATAAGTTGAAAATCCCAGGCTTTGCTTCCTCGCTGTGTATGCCAGGGGTACGTGGGTTCGAGTCTTTGCATGGCAACTTTTTCTTTTGTTTGATTTGAACTGAATTGAGAATTGGAGCATGGGCTTGGGTTGAAGATGCTTCTCACACCCCCCTTTTGGGCCCAGCATTGAATTAAACTGGGTTTATTTGCTATTTGCCACGCACACTTATCAATTTCTTTGAATTTCTTTTATTTTCTTCATTTTACATAGTTTAGTAAATAATTCATAAAAAATTGAAGAATAACTCAATTAATTCCATTATTTTTTCCATTGATTCATGATTGAATCTAGAAATTTGTAGATAACAAATATTAATATTTCATGCATTTTTGATTTTATTTGCATTTGTTGAATTTTAATTGATGTTAAAATAATCATGGTTGATACTTTGTTTTGTTGAATTTGGTTTGAGCACTCGGTGATGATTCTTGCCTTGATTTTGTGTGTGTAGCTAGCATAGAAATGCATGTTCCAATTAGATTTTTCTCACATTTTTGTGATGAATGTAGGTGGTAGTTATAAGTTGAAACTTTAGGTGCTCCATTTTTAGGGTTTATGTTTAATACCTTATGATTTAGGTTTTATATCTAGAACTTGGTGGATGATTCAACCTCTGAATTTTGTATGGTAGATTCATGATTGAATTAGGGTCCCCTAGGAATTTTTGTAGGAATTTACAGTGTATTTTACTATTTTAGTTTGATTTTAGTTTAGGTGCTAACTTTGGATGATTCTAATGCACTAATTTGACTAGATTAACCCCTTTGGTTCCCTTAGAGTAAGCTTGTGTTGTTTTTACCCTTGGTGGATGATGAAAGCAAGTTGAAGATGCATTGGAGTGCTTGAAAGAAGTTTGGATGTGAAGATCTTCCCTTCTTTTGGTGTAGTGTTGATTAGGTGTTAATATTAGGGTTTGTAGGCAGGGCTTCTAGATAGATTCTCTTCCTTCATAAACATGGAAGATGTTTATCACTTCCATTCTTCCCTATGATGTAAGGTACCCTTGTAAAGGCCTCATCCCTCCTTTGGTAGGATGTGTGGCTCTTTACAAGTTGGTAGAACATTTGAGGGTCCATTTCTCTGATGATAGGATGCTTAGTGGTGACCTTTGGTCTTCACTCTGTTACCAATCATCCAAACTTTGCTCTTGTTAGATGAATATTTCTCCCTTGCTAGAGGATGGAGTTCCTTGATTGAAGAAGATTGAAGGCTAGAAGCTGATACTTCCTCTATGTTTGAAGACTACCTTTGGAGCTGAAGCTTAAGGACCAAGAGGAGCAAGTTGATACTTGTGGGAAGAAGATCAAGCTGAGATTGAGGGAAGAGCAGAAGCTTGAAGAAGATGAAGAGCAGGTTGACACTTGTGTGAAGAAGATCAAATGGAGATTGAATGAAGAGCTGAAGCTTGAAGTTGGAGAACAAGTTGATACTTGTGTGTTCAATGCCTTGAGTGCCTGAAGGAACAAGTTGATACTTGCTATTGGGATTGAAGCCTGAAGGTGGTGTTTACTTTGGAGCTGAGGCTTGAAGAAGAGAGAATAAGTTGATACTTATGGTTGATGTATTGAAAGCTTGAAGAAGTAAGTTGATATTTGCTATTGAAGATGATAGCCTTGAAGAGCAGTTGAAGATTGAAGACTGAACTGATGTTAGAGGAGCTTTGCTGTGAAGCTGTGGAAGCTGTTGATCTGTTTCCTTTCCTGTCTGTTTGCTTGCTGTGGAACTGTATTTATGTGACTTGTTTGATTTGCTTGATGCATTAGAATAAGTTCATATCTAGACTGATGTAAGCTAGGAGCATGATTGCACTAGAGGTTGAGTTTCTCCCTCTGCTTGTATTTTTACTGTATGGCTTTGCTTGCTGGTATTCGGTAGAGCCCTGCTCCCTTGCCTATGTGGTTTGTGTTTTGCTTGATGGCATTTCATTTCTTCTGTTTGATTGCAGTTATTATATTTTGCTTGATAGCATTTTATTTCCCCTGTATGATTACAGTTATTCATACTTGGCTTGAGGTTGAGATGAGCTTGTGGAGGCTGCAGCCCCACACATATTTCCTCCCTCACTTGCATTGCATGCATTTTACAGTCGTTTATTGTTTAAGCTGATGCTTTATCTGCTTCTGATTATCATTGACATGATCCCCTAGGAATCTCATTTCCTTTGATAAGGAAGTGATGATTAGAACTTTAGGTTGAAACCTATGCATGATAACTTATAGGAGTTCCCTGTTTCAAACCTCAACCATAGGATGAATCCTTGGCATGACAACATTAGGACTTGATAGTCTCCCCTTAGTTGAGCCCGTTCTCTCTTCTCATCTCAAAACAAATTAAAATACAGTAATAAAGGTTAACTGACGTCGTACGTTACGAGCCTTAAGCTATCTGAGGAAGGATTGTTGGAGACTTTCTTTTCAACAGTCTGGATGTTTAGTATGGCACCCTTTGGGTGACATGCGACGCATTCATTCTCAGGTCATAGTCTCTAGTGCGATATTGGTTGGAAACATCCATAAAAAACAGTTCTTCCGTAAAAGACAGAAAACAAACATCAAACCTTTTTGCCCCGTGGGCCCATAATTCAAAGGAAGCTTTTCTGAGGAAAATAGTGTCGTTAACTCCCAGTTCTACCGCAAACGGTAACGCCTAAGTCTCCAAGGGTCGAGCTGCGTACATCCAACTGCTGGAACTGTTTGTTAACCCTACTCAGAAAAATAGATGAATCTAAACCCGTAAGCCGTATTATCCCGAACTACGTAAGCTCTGATCTCTCATGCATGTTGAGAGTACGTAGGCACAATACTGACGTATTGGCGAGCCACCTTTCCCGTAACCCGTAGTTAGCCGAACTACGTTGACTCTGATTTCTCATTCTCTGATGGGAATATGTAGGCATAAAGCGCGACGCTTTGCCGAGTCATTTTCTTTTCTTTTCAGACCAGCCTTGATAGGTAGATAGATAAAACCAACCCGTCATATAAACACAACGAGCATGGATCCCATCGAGTACGATGGACGTGAGGGGTGCTAATACCTTTCCCTTGCGTAAACGACTCCCGAACCCAGACAATGGTTGCGATGACCTTGTCTTATGCCTTTTCGTCAGGTTTTTCCGATTGTTTCCTTTCCCGTTCTGAGGGATAAATAACGAAAGGTGGCGACTCTTCTGTTTTGCCGGCACCTTATTTTCGCAGTAGCAACAGCTGGCGACTCTGCTGGGGACTTGATAGTTTCCTGGGATCCAACGTCCCTTATGCGAGTCAATCTGGGGATCCAACGTCCCTGCGAGAGTCAATCCTAGCACTTGTATGATTACTTGTTGGGTTGTGTTTATTTATCGCATTTTATTTTCCGCACTTTATTTTCAATATGATATGATTATCGGTGCTGTTGTGGGAGGGGCATTCTGATGAGTGAGAAGCCAGACCCAGGCTTGAGTGTACCTAGCATTAGTTGTGGAAATTAGTGGGCGCGTGCTTACTTTGCAGGCACTAGTGTCTCATGAAATCCACGCTCAGATGAGGTTCTCCCGGTTGACTTCTTTTCCGGCCCTTTGGGTCTGAGGGGTTGTTGGTTTGGAGGATTGTCGACTCTAGGGACCGATCATTTGGAATTCAGCTGAGTGAGGCCGCTTCAGGAGATGGTGATGCCACACCTTCTGGGTATCGTATCACCCCTCTTGAATGTCTGTGACGCTGATGACCGCATATGATGCCGAACTTGTGTCAGTTTAGGTCCATACCTGTGAGCAGGGTTGGGTTTGTTGCAGGAAACCTTAACCTTCAGACTACCTGGTTTTCTTGATAGTGAATCAGTTTTGTTGGTATCAGAGGTTCTCATCATCAGATGTATGTGTTCTTGACAGAGCGGATTTATGGTCCTGTATCAGAGGTCCTTATTGTCAGATGTATGATTGTTCTTGATAGAGAAAATTCAGGGTCCTGTATCAGAGGTCCTTATTATCAGATGCGTGTTTGTTCTTGACAGAGCATAATTTACGGTCTGATATCAGGGTTTTCTTCTCATCAGAGATATGGTTGTTCTTGACAGAGCAGTATTATGGTTTTGTTGATACAGAATCTTCACCTTCATCTCCTCAACAACACAGTTGTCTTGATCTCCTGCTGCATGATTGCATTTTACCTTGCTTTGCATACTCATTTGCATTTCATTAACGTGTGTCTGTGTTGCAGGTACCGTTTCCCCCGATTCAGGTTTTCTTGCCTTCTACTGTGCTACTATGGGTTCTCTGAGGAAGACTGTGGCCTACAAACTCCCCACTCCTGATGTTGTTCAGCTGACTGGTTTGATTGCTTTGGCAGATGATTCTGTGAGAGGTGAATTCAGAAAGTCTTACGGTAAACTGCTCAGCTTGGTTCGTAAACCTTCTGTGTTTGAGTTGAATGGGTTGCACGCCCTGTTGCAGTTCTACGATCCTCCTTTGAGGTGCTTTACTTTCCGGATTTTGTTCTCGCACCTACACTAGAGGAGTATGCTGATTTGTTAGGTGTGCCTATCAAGAGTCAGATGCCTTTTGTTCATATAGATGTCGAGCCTAATCTGGCTAGTCTAGCTCCTTCACTTCATCTGGATGCCTCCGAGTTGGTCTTGTCTAGTTGGAACAGGGTTCCCGGTTTCTCCTTGCAGTTCTTAGTGGGAAAAGCTCAGCAGTGCGCCAAATACGGATGTTGGATTGTGTTCAATGCCATCCTCGCTCTGTGCATATATGGCATCATTCTGTTCCCCAATATGCCCGACTTTGTAGACTTCCACGCCTTCGACATCTTTGCATCAGGGAATCCATTCCCTACCTTGATAGGAGATGTCTACCATTCCGTCCACTACAAAAACGAGAACAGAAGGGGTAAGAACGTCTCGTGTTGTGTGCCCCTGCTCTATAGATGGCTTGATAGTCACCTACCCAAGAAGGGTCCCTTTGCTTCGTCTACAGCCACAGCTGAGTGGTCTGCGCGTTTGATGAGTCTGTCAGCGGAGGATATTGCCTGGTTTGATAGAGATAGGTTGGGTATTGAGATTATCTTCAACTGCAGTGGGTTTCCGAATGTGCCTTTGATAGGCAGGAAGGGCTGCATCAACTATAATCCATCTCTGCTGGTCTGACAGTTTGCTTATGCTTTGAGAGCTCCGCCGAAGGATGAAGAGGTGCAGGAATCTCTGTACCTCACTGGTCTTCTAGAGGGGGATATGTTATCTAAGCTTCAGCACACTTGGAATGGTATCTGTAAGCGGGGAAAGTCGTTGCTGGGAAAAAGTAATAGCCAAGCCTACGCTCCATATGTGACCTGGATCAGAGCCAGAGCAGATATTATAGGGATGCCGTTTCCACCTGCCCAGCCAGAAAGTCCTCCAGTGATTGAAGAGCCTACCACCATGCCCATTCAACAGCATAATCAGGTGTTAGCTGAGAGAGATGAGCTGAAAAACGCAAATGAAGAACTGGAGAAAGAATTGGCTCAACTCAGAAGCGAGAGAAGCGAAGCCGTTCATTCCTTCAAGAGGCAAACAGAGCTGGTGAACCAATTAGGGACGGATTTGACTAAGCAAATGGCCGAGCGTGAGCGCTTGGGTCGAGACTCCAAAGCTGTTAATGACGTACTAGCTACTAAGAAGCAGCACTTGGATGAAGCGTATCAGAGAATATCCAAGTTTAATCAGCATTGGAAGGCCACCCTACCAACGGCAAAGAACGGGAGGATAAGCTGAAGCAGCAGATCTCCAAGTTGAAAGCCCAAGTGAAGGCTAGTGAGAAGAGGTTTGATGAAGAAACCACTCGCAGATACGCCACTGAAGGCCTGCTCAACAAGGCTCTTGCTAACCTGAAGGAGCGCAAACTGACGTTTGAATCCAAGAAGCGGAAGCTAGAAGACTATTTCGGTGAAGGAGTATGGGAAGACTCAGTTGAAGGACTTCAGTACACTATTACACAGAGGGAGTTACTCGTCGAGGGGTTGCTCACTCGACCTGATCATCCATAAACGAGGAATCTGTTAGAAGAGTTCCGCGCCCGTGGCCGTGCTTGACTCTGTTTGTAATCCTTTTGTTTTGATCATTGTTGTATGCTGACCATCACCAGGCTTGTTGGTCGAGGTCATGCTATTGATTCTGCCTGTACTCAGTGACGTTGTGTACTGCCTTGATGGGCTTTCTTTATATATGAGATGTTATTTCCATGACGGGACTCGGACTTCTTATTATCAGCACTGGCACTCAGGCACTAGGATCGGGGGAGAAATCTCCCTAACGCACAGACACACGTTTGCATTTGCATGAAGCATCCGCATAACGAGCACTTCGTCATTTTTTCTAACCCTTTGTGTATGCAGGTTGTTCCAGGATTGATCAAAGACCAATCCACCACTATCCAACCAGAGCAAATCAAGCTAGAGCAATGGAGCAAGTGCAGACTGATGTTCAAGAACTCCGAGAGAGGATGAACCGCTTCATAGAGCTCATGCAAGTGGTTGCCAACGGCCAGGACCAGCTCAGAACATTGGTCTAGCCTCTGATTTCAAGGGTTGACAGCAATGGTGTACTCCATGGTGGGACTGTTCCAACCCCTCCACCTGTTGAAACTCCTCAGAATGGTGTCCCCGTGACCGGGGGGAATGGTAGTGGTAACGGCAATGTGATCGCTAACATGGGGCTCAATGGTAATACGACTGGCGTCGGTAATAGAAATTTTGAAGCTAATGTCAATGTTGGACTGGGCAACGGCAATGCGAGTGTTGGAAATCTGTATGGGCCTCAGCCATGGTTAGAAGACCGTCAAGAGGACTTGTTCTCATAGAAAGGTGCTGAAGGAGAGCTGACTGCTGAAGCACGTCTGAGGTTTAAAGCACTTGAGGACAAGATGAGGAATTTCGAGAACCTGAACACTATGGGTGTTGACATGTCCAAGTTGGGACTGATTGCTGATTTCAAGGTGCCTCCCAAGTTCAAGGTACCCGACTTTGAAAAGTACAAGGGCACCACTTGACCTCGCGTCCACCTGAGATCATACTACCGAAAAATGTCCGCTCACTCTGAAGACGAGAAGCTGCTGATGCACTTCTTTCAGGATAGCCTGTCAGGGCCATCCTTGGAATGGTACATGAGTTTGGAACCTACCAGTGTGCGCACGTGGAAGGAACTTGCTGAAGCATTCGTGCACCACTATCAGTATAATAGTGATCTGGCCCCAAACCGAGTCCAACTGCAGAATTTGTCGCAGAGGAACAACGAAGGGTTCAAGGAGTACGCCCAACGGTGGCGTGAATTGGCAGCTAGAGTTCAGCCGTCGATGGTTGAGCGGGAGCTTGTTGAAATGTTTGTAGCCACCCTCCCAGGGGTTTATTACGAGAAATTAGTCAACAGTATGTCTGGAAGCTTCTCAGATCTCATCATCACGGGCGAGCACGTTGAAAATGGGATCAAACTAGGGAAAATTCAAGTTGATCTATCCTCAGCTGGAGGAGGAAAGAAACCGTATGGTAACAAAAGGCGGGAAGGAGAGACGAGCGCCGTGTCCAACGCTCGAAGGAAAGGTAAGGGCCAGCACCAGCAGGTGGCCAGCATAACCATCCCCGCGGTCCAACAGCCACAGCAGCAGCCGAATCAGCAAGGGTACAGAAAGTATCAGAACAGGGCACCTCTATCAAGTTGCCACCTCGAGACGCCGCCCATGTCTTATGCTCAACTGTTACAAACTCTGCTTCAGTTACAGCTAATCCAGAAGAGAACACTGGCTCCCTTGACAGGGGCACCTCCGCCAGGTTACGACGCGAACGCAACATGTGAGTTTCACTCGGGGGCACCAGGCCACACGATAGAAAATTGCAAATCCTTCAAGCACAAGGTGCAAGATATGGTGGACGCCAAGATCATCAACTTCTCAGATAATGTGCCAAACGTCACGAAGAACCCTATGCCAAATCATAGGGGAGGTGGAGTAAATGCCATTATTGAAGACGAGAGCTTGGATTTGTTGACTGACGTCAAGGATCTGAAGACACCGCTTAGCTTCATTAAAGCCAAGCTGATGAAAAGAGGTTTCTTCCCAGGCTGTGGGGAACTGTGTATGGGCTGTGCGATTCGTCCTGATGGATGTGAACAGTTGATAGAGGGGATTCAGAGTCTGATGACCGAAGGAATCTTGCAGTTTAGTCGAAGGGCCGAATATGGATATGGAGAGGTAATGCTGAAGCAAAATGATGAGGTTGCTACCATCACCATCCCTCGCCGGACGATCACTATTTCTGCACCTAGGCCGCCCATAATTACCATCACCAAGGCCGGGCCGATACCTTTTGAAAGCACTAATGCGGTCCCATGGCATTACGGGGCAGACGTTTACTGCAACGGACAGAAATTGGAACTAGAACCATTTGGGCGGTCTGTGGATAACCTAGTGGGCATTGGCAGAATCACTCGCAGCGGAAAGAGTATTTGCTCCACCAGAGATCGCGGCGGACAAAGCCGACAAAGCTGAAGTAACCGATAAGGGAAAGAGTAAAGTCGTTGAAGAAACCCCTCGTGGGGTAGAGAAGGACTTACTTGTTAAGGACGTTGAAGAGTTCATGAGGTTGATCAAGAAGAGTGACTACAAGATCGTGGATCACCTCCAGCAAACACCCTCGAAAATTTCCATCCTGAATTTGTTGTTGTGTTCTGAGGCACATCGCAACGCGCTGCTGAAGGTTTTGAATGCCACGTACGTGCCGCAGGAAATATCGGTCAACCAGTTAGAAGGGGTCGTAGCCTACGTGAATGCTGGAAACGGGTTAGGGTTCACTGACCTGGAGCTGACGCCGAAGGGAAGAAACCACAATAGTGCCCTGCACATCTCGATAGAGTGTAGGGGAACGATTATGTCTCATGTGTTGGTGGACACAGGGTCATCGCTCAATGTTCTTCCGAAGAAAGCATTGATGAAGTTGGATACTCGAGGATTGATTTGCATACACAGTGATCTGGTTATGAAGGCTTTCAATGGAACCAAGCGTCATGTCTTTGGAGAGGTAACGTTGCCAATCCAAGTTGGGCCGGAAACATTCGATGTAGTCTTCTATATCATGGACATCATGCCCGCCTACAGCTGTCTCCTAGGCCGGCCATGGATCCATTCTGCTAGCGCCGTGACCTCCACGTTGCACCAGAAGCTCAAGTATGTTGTTGGAGGCAGCATCGTAACTGTTTGTGGCGAGGAAGACATAATGGTGAGCCATTTGTCGTCCTTCAAGTATGTTGAGATGGATGGGGAAATCCATGAAACCCTATGCCAGGCGTTCGAAGCTGTTAAAGTCAAGAACGTGGCTCCTGTAATGACTGAGAAACCAGAGATGACTCTCTCTTCCTTCAAGGAAGCCCGGGCCGTTGTTCAAGCCGGATCTACCCCAGGCTGGGGGCAAATTCTAGAAATACCTAACAAACAGGACAAGTTTGGGTTAGGATACTCTCCTGCGGCTGAAGCCTCCTCTTCTCACAGTACGTCGCGAGGTAAAGGGCCGATCCAGTTTACCAGCGGCGGGATGGTATTTGAAAGTGTCAATGCGGTGTCTGAAGACGGCGAAGACAGCGATTGCGACCTAGACTCTTGGATCCAGCCAAGCAAACCAGGCGAGAGCCTCAACAACTGGTCTATCAGGGATACCATCCAAGTGACAGGCAAAGAGTAATGATTTACTTTCTCCAATCGTTGTACAACCCTATGTCCTATCTGGGGCATAGTGGTTTTATTGTCAGGGCCTTATTTGATTATGTACATGCATTTTACCAATAAATCAAAAGGCGTTTTCTTCGTATTCAAATGTTGTGATCTCTGTTATTCCTATTTTATATTTGTTTTGAAAAACAATAAAATGGCAATGGGGTTTGTGCTAACCTGCATATCCTTGTTTTAAGCTTAACCCTTGTTGTTGCAGGATCCACATAGCAGATGACATCGACTATGGACCTTCTACGACTCACTTCGACTTCGATTGCCCGATCTATCAAGCCGAAGAAGAGATTGATGAATACGAAGACCTTCCCGAAGAGTTGGCCCGCTTGTTGAAACAAGAAGAGAAAGTTATTCTGCCTCACGAGGAAGAGATTGAGATTGTGAATATAGGTTCTGAAGAACTGGTCAGGAACGTCAGGATAGGGGCTGCATTGCAGAGTGATGTCAAGCAGAGATTGGTCGAGATGCTGAGAGAGTATAGTGACATCTTTGCTTGGTCATACGAAGATATGCCCGGACTTGACACCGACATCGTGGTCCACCACTTGCCGCTGCAAGAGGATTGTCCTCCCGTTAAGCAGAAGCTTAGGAGGACACGACCAGATATGGCCGTTAAGATCAAAGAAGAAGTGCAAAAGCAGCTCAATGCTGGCTTCTTAGCGGTCACTACTTACCCTCCGTGGGTCGCCAACATAGTGTCTGTACCGAAGAAGGATGGTAAGGTGCGAATGTGCGTCGATTATCGGGATTTGAATAGGGCGAGCCCTAAAGATGATTTCCCGCTCCCTCATATTGATGTGTTGGTCGACAACATAGCTCAGTTCTCCGTATTTTCGTTCATGGATGGCTTCTCCGGTTACAATCAGATCAAGATGGCGCCGGAGGACATGGAGAAAACTACGTTTATTACACCTTGGGGAACATTTTGCTACAAGGTAATGCCTTTCGGTCTGAAGAATGCAGGGGCCACTTACCAACGAGCAATGGTTACTTTGTTTCATGATATGATTCATCATGAGATTGAAGTCTATATTGATGACATGATTGCGAAGTCCCAAACGGAGGAAGGACATCTGGTCAATTTGCTGAAGCTTTTTGAGAGGCTTAGGAAGTTCAGGTTGAGGCTGAATCCTAACAAGTGTACTTTCGGAGTACGGTCTGGAAAACTACTGGGGTTTATCGTGAGCGAAAGAGGCATTGAGGTTGATTCTGCGAAGATAAAAGCAATACAAGAAATGCCAGCGCCAAAAACGGAAAAAGAAGTTTGTGGTTTCCTGGGCAGAATAAACTACATTGCAAGGTTTATCTCTTAGCTCACGGCCACGTGTGAAACGATGTTCAAACTGCTAAAGAAAAACCAGGCGATTATCTGGAACGAGGATTTCCAGAAGGAACTCGATAAGATAAAACAGTATCTGCAGGAACCTCCGATCTTGATACCCCCAGTGGCCGGAAGACCCCTAATCATGTACTTGACAGTTCTTGAGAGTAGCATGGGGTGTGTTCTCGGTCAGCACGACGAGACGGGCAGAAAGGAGCATGCCATTTACTACTTGAGTAAAAAGTTCACAGATTGTGAATCTCGTTACTCGATGCTGGAGAAAACGTGTTGTGCACTAGCCTGGGTTGCCAAACGTTTACGACAGTACATGCTCAATCACACCACCATGCTAATTTCGAAGATGGATCCGATCAAGTATGTCTTCGAGAAGCAAGCGCTTTCGGACAGGATTGCCAGATGGCAAATGGTGTTGACAGAATATGACATTCAGTACGTTTCCCAGAAGGCCATCAAGGGAAGCATATTATCTGAGTACCTTGCCGAACAGCCGATCGAAGATTATCAGCCGATGAAATTTGAATTCCCTGATGAGGATATCATGTTTCTCAAAGCAAAGGATTGCGATGAACCGTTGCCCGACGAGGGTCCAAATAGGAAATCCCAATGGAAATTGATATTTGACGGGGCGGTTAACTCTTATGGAAGTGCCATTGGGGCGATCATCACGACTCCCCACGGATCCCACGTCCCGTTTACCGCGAGTCTGACGTTTCCGGTCACCAATAACGAAGCGGAGTACGAAGCATGCATCATGGGTCTAGAAGAAGCAATTGATTTGAGAATCAAGAACCTAGATATATATGGTGACTCGGCACTTGTGATTAACCAGATTAAAGGGGAGTGGGAGACTCGTCAATCGAATTTGGTGTCGTACATGAATTATGCCAGAAGGCTACTTCCGTTCTTTGATCGAGTGGAACTCCATCATGTGCCCAGAGCTGAAAACCAGATGGCTGATGCCTTAGCCACGTTGGCTTCAATGTATAAAGTTAATTTTTGGAATGAAGCTCCAAGAATTGTCCTTTCTCGTCTTGATAGACCTGCATTCGTCTTTGCGATCAAGGAAGCCTCCGATGGCAAGCCATGGTTCCATGATATCCAGACCTTCTTTATGACTAAGGAGTATCCCACGGGAGCATCAACCCAGGATAAGAAGACTCTGAGGAGGCTGTCTGGAAATTTTTATCTTAATCCTTATGGAGTTTTCTATAAAAGAAACCACGATCTCGTGCTACTCAGATGTGTAGATGAGAAAGAAGCGAGTATGCTCATGGAAGAAGTCCATGAAGGCACATTTGGTACGCACGCCGGCGGGTATGCTATGACAAGGAAGATCCTGAGAGCAGGATATTACTGGCTGACAATGGAATCAGATTGCTTTAAATTCACGAAGAGATGTCATAAATGCCAGATTTATGCTGATAAGGTTCATGTGCCGCCGTGCCCGTTAAATGTCATGTCCTCCCCGTGGCCGTTCTCCATGTGGGGTATCGACATGATAGGCAAGATCGAGCCCACTGCATCTAACGGTCATCGCTTCATTCTAGTAGCCATTGACTACTTCACCAAGTGGGTGGAGGCAGCCTCATATGCTAATGTGACCAAGCAGGTGGTGGCTAAATTCATAAAGAGGGACATCATCTGTCGTTACGGAATTCCCGAGCGAATCATTACTGATAATGGTTTGAATCTGAATAACAAGATTATGAAGGAGTTGTGCCAGAGTTTCAAGATTGAACACCATAACTCATCTCCTTACCGGCCGAAGATGAATGGCGCCGTTGAAGCGGCCAATAAGAACATTAAGAAGATTGTACAGAAGATGGTTGTGACCTATAAGGATTGGCACGAGATGCTGCCATTTGCACTGCACGGTTATCGTACGATGGTACGTACATCAACCGGGGAAAATCCTTTCTCACTGGTGTACGGTATGGAAGTTGTCCTACCGTTGGAAGTTGAGATTCCTTCTTTACGAGTTTTGGTTGATGTGAAACTCGATGAGGCAGAATGGATTAAGAACCGACTAAACCAACTCAGCCTGATGGACGAGAAGAGGTTAGCATCGATTGCATACGGTCGTCTATACCAAAGCCGAATGAAGAAAGCTTATGATAAGAAGGTGCATCCTAGAAGCTTTCAGACGGGTGATCTCGTCCTGAAGAAGATTCTTCCTCCACACTCCGATCACCGGGGCAAGTGGACTCCCAATTACGAAGGTCCGTACGTCGTCAGCAAGGTCTTCTCGGGAGTAGCCTTGTTGTTATCCACGATGGATGGTGAAGATTTTGCATCCCCGGTGAACGCGGACGCAGTTAAAAAATACTTTGCTTAAAGAATGACCCGCTGGAAAGAAAAAGAGTATCCAGGCAAAAATGGGGCATCCCGGCGAACCATAAAAAAGGAAAAAGGTTCGGGCACAAATTAAGGACATAAATGGAAAAAATGTACACCCGCAAAGTCGAAAACCTGGAAAGGAGACTTTGACAAAAAAGGGTATCCCGGTGAATCGAAAACCCGAAAGGGCGATTCAGGCAAAAGTTAGGGATTTGAAAAAGCAAATGACTGCGCTCCGCGTGTGGACTGTATTTGTTTAGTGGTTTGGAGGACCTGAGGGCCGTTTATCTGAATCAATCTCTTCTGAGGCTGAAGCGTCGAAGAAGTATCGAAGTCGAGTGGGTCATAGAGGGATCAACTCATGGTGTTCGTCTACGCCTCATTGCCGACATTTGCGTATATACTGATGTATATTTATGCACAGCTTCCTCATTCCAAGAGCTTGCATCTGTTGTAAAACATTTTCACCCATTCAGGGGTTCATCATCAATTAAATATATACTATTCATCAATTCTGTTTGTTTATTTAGCATCTATCTGTTTTGTCTGCGAAAAAGAACGCCGATGTTTTTGATAAAATGCGCATACATAAAATTACTGGCATAGGCCACTGATTGTTGAAACAACGAATTACTTGAACATTGTCACAAGATGATAACCTTGATAGGTCCCTTGGAGAAGGGTATCTTGTCTGTTTGTTTGTATTGTTACAGGTATAGCATATTCCAGACAGTACGCTGTGTGCGTTCCTAAGCAGGATGATTCCTTCCTCTCCAGCAAGTTCAGCAGCATCTCCCTATGGAGTCTGAACATGAGATCGTAGGCATTGATATGTCTCCCCAAGCAGAGAAGATTCTATCCCCAACCAGATGTATCCTGAAGGATCGTCGCTTCCCCAGCTGAGTCATATACTGAAGTATGCGGCTTTCAAAAGTTCAAGACTGAAGTTTTCAGCGGAATTGAAATTCCCCACAGAGTTGTACTCTCCCCTACAAGCAGGACGATTCCTTCTTCCCCAGCCGAGTTTGCAGTTCCCCAAGAGAGCCGAGTCCTTGGAAAGCGTTCAGGCCATGAGTGGTTTTCCCCAGTAGAGGTTACACAGCTGATGTTGGATTTCCCCACCGGAGTCGTCATCTCCAGGACAGTTTTAGCCGCAAAGGTCGTGCAGTTTATTTCTGCGATTGACATCGTTTTCCTTAGCAGTTGTGGCTCGTAGGCCCAGTTGAGCGGGTTCAGGTTCTCGTAGAGCTTTATTCCCCCTGCAGCTGTCGACTGAAGTTCGTTTCCCCGGGCGGAGTCCGATTGAGATTGGTGTGACTGTTTATCCTCAACAGGATGAGTCCTTCCTCCACCAGAGTGGTTCTTTCTCCTTGACAGGAGGCTTTTCCCTCCAGCATTTATTTTGCTGATGGGGTCATAGCATCTTGCATGATTGCATAGCATTTACCCTAAATGCGTAGCATTTCCACCGTGTGGAGCATTGCGCCATCGTCAAACATGTGCATATGAAACATGAGCTAGGTTGTTACCGTTCTTGTTTTGTAGGTATTCCTCAGCACAGTCGCTCGCCCAAGATGATTCTTGAATTCCCCAGCAAAGTGGTTTGCTTAAGATGATTCTTAAAATCCCCGGTGAGGTCACCAGGGAGGGCTGCTCAAGTTGATGCTTAGAGTCCCCGACAGAGTGTTTGCTCAGGACGATTCCTGAAACCTCCAGCACAGTTATTCGGTCAGGATGATTCTTGAAGTCCCCGACGGAGTTATTTGTCCAAGATGATTCTTGAAGTCCTCAGCAGAGTTGATTCACCCAGAATGATTTCTGGATCCCCGAAGCAGAGTTACTCGATAGTTCTCCAGAATCCCCAGCGGAGATGTGTCATCCCCAGCGGAGATGTGTCATCCCCAGCAGGTTGTTGAGCAGAGAAGTTGAAACTTCTCTTGAAGACCTGATGATTGAAGTCCGGCAACGGTGCCAAAACCCCAGACTCATTGATGAAGTCTAGCTGCGATGTCAAAGCAGTTTGCTCAGCTGACGCAGAGTGCCTGACGGCAAAAGATTGTGTATCCTTATTGATTCATGAATGACTAAGGATCCCATTGGAAGACTTACTGATGAAGTCTAACCACGAGGTCGAAGCAGTTCTCTCAGCTGATGCGGAGTTCCAGATGGTAAAAGATTGTATATCCTTATTGGGTTCATGATTGACCGAGGATTCTATTTCAGACTTGCTAACGAAGTCCGGCTGACGCCCGAGATGTTCTTTGAATGCCCGACGACATAACTAACTTGATTGCTAAAAAGTTCCTAATGACCTGATGAGTACCAAGGAATCCTTCTGCCGCAGTGTCGCAGAATGCCTGACGGCAATATCATCTATGCTTCGCCGGTTACCGTGTGACCAATTACCCAGCAGAGTTGCCGTGCAACTGTCATGCTCAGTTTGAAGACGTGCCTACCAATCAAAGTATCGTTGACCTGTGCGGTTGGCAAATCACCCGTTACCGTGTAACCAATGATCCCTCGATGATTTGAGGACGCAATGATAGCAGATAAATCAGAGAGTCATCCTGACAGAGATTCAGATCAGTATTTCTCCAGCTAATTGCCGTACAATTATTATTTCAGTTTCCGAAGATTTGTTCCCATCAGAGTACCGTGTACTTGTGTAGTTGGCAAATTTCCGGGTTTATTGGTATTCAACCGTCTTCTACCTTGATTGTCTGAGAGCCGTCCGCTTCTCACCCAGTCAGGTCCAAGCCGTTTGAATAGGGGCAGCTGTTGCACCCCAAAATTTGCCCAACATTTCTTTACCTAGCTTGTGTTTCATTTCATTCACATTAGCATTGTCATTTGCATTTCATTGACATGTATGCAGCAGATCAAGAGGTATGATTACCAATCAAGGGCTACACAAGAGTTTGAAGCTAGCTAAGAAGGTTATTCAGGTGCTCAAGGATTGATATCTTTGTCAGGAAAGTTAAAGGATCCTCAGAGAGAGTGGTTGAAACCAAAAGTGTGTGCCTCCTAACTTGAGAGTTGTGGAGAGCCATCAGATGATTATGAGGCCATGAGGAGGGACTTGAGGTCTTAAGAGAGCTCAGGTGAAGTGTTGAAGATCACTTTGAGGCCTAGACAGGTCATAGTGCATGATTAAGAAGGCTCAGCCATGAGTGGTGCAGCTAGGGTTTGACTGGGTCAACCCTAAGTCAACTGATGATTTGAAGAAGGTTGAGACCTAATCCAAGAGCCATGTGATCATGGATTGATGCATTAAGATGTTATAAGGATGATTCCAAGGTTAACTCATCATGATTGAAGAGTTTGAGAAGTTTCAAGCTAGGGTTTCTAAGGCTTGACAGTGTAAAATCCCCTAGTTTGACCCTTGTCTTCAAGGCAATTTAGCTCAAGATGTGATTGTCATCTCATCCTATCCTCAACATGATTGTTGTAGAGCATGATCGTAGCTTTAATTTGAGTGCTAGAAGTATTTGATAGGATTTGTAGAACTTAAGTTATGGCTTTGACAAGTTACAAGTCATCTGAGGTATGTGAATTTGGAGCTTGAAAGTTACCCAACTTGCATGAAACTTTTGCCCTAGAAGGATGATTCCTATGAACTTTTGGTCAACATTAATGTTGTTCCTTATCCTCTTAGCTTTATAGATAGTACTAGAAGTCCTTGATAGAATTTGTAGAACTCAAGTTATGGCTTTGACAAGTCAAGGGTATTTTGGACATTTGGTGATTATAGGTCATTTGTGATCATAGGCCATTTTCACCAACTTAGAGGCTTCAAATGAAGTTTTGTTCAACTAGAAAGTTTCTCAAAATAGGGTTTTAACCTTATCCATGCATCAAGGAGACATTGAAATGGCTCAGGGAGAGACTTGGTTCAAGAAATTTTGAAAAAAGGAAGAATTAAAAGGATTTAATGGTCAAAAATTCAAATAATTCATTTGGTGACCAAATGAGACAAACTTATAGGTCATTTTGATTGTAAAATGCATTTTAAAGACAATGGCAATGTTGGTTTTTTCATTTGAGGCCCCATTCAAAGATTTGCATTTGATTGCTTATGATGTAAGTTACATAAACCAAACTATGCACAAGTGCAAGACCAATGCTCCAATCCATCCAAACACCTTCAGAATCTCATTTGAGGAGAATTTGGATGAGAATGAGGTGATAAACAAGCTGTAAGCAGGGCTGCCATGGATGAGCATGAGATGAGAAATTCAAGAGCAAGAGATATTGGATATCTCATATAGATGGTTCTAGGAACTTCTAGATCATTCCTACTGGTTCTATATAAGCTTTAGAGCTGGTCCAGGGCCAAGGTTGGTGAGAATTGGGAGAGAAAAGAGAGATTGAGTTCTGAATTTTCTTCTTGTAAACCAAATTCGGTTACACACTTTTGATCCATTTCCATCCAAATTCTTGTTTTCAACATCTTCCTCTAGAATGTATGAGTGATTCCAGATAGAATTCGAGCCAAGATCATAGCAAAATCGTGAGAGAGCACCTTGAATTCATAGCTTGCAAGTCAAAATCGAATTCAAGAATTCAGAGAGTTTCAATCCAATTTGTTGCATACAGAAGCTTCCTTTGGTGTTAGTGAAGGTATCTGGAGATTCTTGGAGGTTGATTTGAAGGTTTCAGTGCTCTGTGCATTCAAAATTTACAGGTATGTAATTCTCATCGTGTAGCATGATCCAGGTAGTTTGACTAGGTTTTGATAGGCTAGATGCATTGTAGATCATTGCTAGAAGCTTTCTAGATAAGTAATTTGAAGATTAGTGACAATTTAGGGTTTATGCCATTTTCGGTTGAGATTGCTATTCTTGGATTCTTGCGTTTTTAGAATGAATGAGTGGTACGGTTGGATTCCTGGTGAGATTTAGAGCAACTCTCATGTAGAAATCGTGTGAAATGGTTGAGTGTGGAGAGAGTTAGGGTTGCTTGATGGTGACCGAAAAAGCCACCGACGGTGGTCTTCGCGCGCGCAGGGCAAGAGGTTACAGAGATTTGAATTGAAGAAGACATAATCTGAGGCGTTCATTCCTGAAGAAGACTTTGACTCAGACCTCCATCCTAGGTCCCTCAGTGCGCCACGTAACACTCCCATCAAAACACATCGTTTTGATAAGTTGAAAATCCCAGGCTTTGCTTCCTCGCTGCGTATGCCAGGGGTGCGTGGGTTCGAGTCTTCGCATGGCAACTTTTTCTTTTGTTTGATTTGAACTGAATTGAGAATTGGAGCATGGGCTTGGGTTACAGCTGCTTCTCACACCCCCCTTTTGGGCCCATCATTGAATTAAACTGGGTTTATTTGCTATTTGCCACGCACGCTTATCAATTTCTTTGAATTTCCTTTATTTTCTTCATTTTACATAGTTTAGTAAATAATTCATAAAAAATTGAAGAATAACTCAATTAATTCCATTATTTTTTCCATTGATTCATGATTGAATCTAGAATTGTTTAGATAAAAATTTTTAATATTTCATGCATTTTTGATTTTATTTGCATTTGTTGAATTTTAATTGATGTTAAAATAATCATGGTTGATACTTTGTTTTGTTGAATTTGGTTTGAGCACTTGGTGATGATTCTTGCCTTGATTTTTTGTGTGTAGCTAGCATAGATATTCATATTCCCTTTAGATTTTTCTCACATTTTTTTGATGAATGTAGGTGGTAGTTTTAAGTTGAAACTTTAGGTGCTCCATTTTTAGGGTTTATGTTTAATACCTTATGATTTAGGTTTTATATCTAGAACTTGGTGGATGATTCAACCTCTGAATTTTGTATGGTAGATTCATGATTGAGTTAGGGTCCCCTAGGAATATTTGTAGGAATTTACAGTGTATTTTACTATTTTAGTTTGATTTTAGTTTAGGTGCTAACTTTAGATGATTCTAATGCACTAATTTGACTAGATTAACCCCTTTGGTTCCCTTAGAGTAAGCTTGTGTTGTTTTTACCCTTGGTGGATGATGAAAGCAAGTTGAAGATGCATTGGAGTGCTTGAAAGAAGTTTGGATGTGAATATCTTCCCTTCTTTTGGTGTAGTGTTGATTAGGTGTTAAGATTAGGGTTTGTAGGCAGAACTTCTAGATAGATTCTCTTCCTTCATAAACATGGAAGATGTTGATCACTTCCATTCTTCCCTATGATATAAGGTCCCCTTGTAAAGGCCTCATCCCTCCTTTGGTAGGATGTGTGGCTCTTTACAAGTTGGTAGAACCTTTGAGGGTCCCTTTCTCTGATGATAGGATGCTTATTGGTGACCTTTGGTCTTCACTCTGTTACCAATCATCCAAACTTTTCTCTTGTTAGATGAATCTTTCTCCCTTGCTAGAGGATGGAGTTCCTTGCTTGAAGAAGATTTAAGGCTAGAAGCTGATACTTCCTCTATGTTTGAAGACTACCTTTGGAGCTGAAGCTTGAGGATCAAGAGGAGCAAGTTGATACTTGTGGGAAGAAGATCAAGCTGAGATTGAGGGAAAAGTTGAAGCTTGAAGAAGATGAAGAGCAGGTTGACACTTGTGTGAAGAAGATCAAATGGAGATTGAATGAAGAGATGAAGCTTGAAGTTGGAGAACAAGTTGATACTTGTGTGTTCAATGCCTTGAGTGCCTGAAGGAACAAGTTGATACTTGCTATTGGGATTGAAGCCTGAAGGTGGTGTTTACTTTGGAGCTGAGGCTTGAAGAAGAGAGAATAAGTTGATACTTATGGTTGATGTATTGAAAGCTTGAAGAAGTAAGTTGATATTTGCTATTGAAGATGATAGCCTTGAGGAGCAGTTGAAGATTGAAGACTGAACTGATGTCAGAGGAGCTTTGCTGTGAAGCTGTGGAAGCTGTTGATCTGTTTCCTTTCCTGTCTGTTTGCTTGCTGTGCAACTGTATTGATGTGACTTGTTTGATTTGCTTGATGCATTAGAATAAGTTTATATCTAGACTGATGTAAGCTAGGAGCATGATTGCACTAGAGGTTGAGTTTCTCCCTCTGCTTGTATTTTTACTGTATGGCTTTGCTTGCTGGTATTCGGTAGAGCCCTGCTCCCTTGCCTATGTGGTTTGTGTTTTGCTTGATGGCATTTCATTTCTTCTGTTTGATTGCAGTTATTATATTTTGTTTGATAGCATTTTATTTCCTCTGTATGATTACATTTATTCATACTTGGCTTGAGGTTGAGATGAGCTTGTGGAGGCTGCAGCCCCACACACATTTCCTCCCTCACTTGCATTGCATGCATTTTACAGTCGTTTACTGTTTACTGTTTAAGTTGATGCTTTATCTGCTTCTGATTATCATTGATATGATCCCCTAGGAATCTCATTTCCTTTGATAAGGAAGTGATGATTAGAACTTTAGGTTGAAACCTATGCATGATAACTTCTAGGAGTTCCCTGTTTCAAACCTCAACCATAGGATGAATCCTTGGCATGACAACATTAGGACTTGATAGTCTCCCCTTAGTTGAGCCCGTTCTCTCTTCTCATCTCAAAACAAATTAAAATACAGTAATAAAGGTTAACTGACGTCGTACGTTACGAGCCTTAAGCTATCTGAGAAAGGATTGTTGGAGAGTTTCTTTTCAACAGTCTGGATGTTTAGTATGGCACCCTTTGGGTGACATGCGACGCATTCATTCTCAGGTCATAGTCTCTAGTGCGATATTGGTTTCAAACATCCATAAAAAACAGTTCTTCCGTAAAAGACAGGAAACAAACTTCAAACCTTTTTGCCCCGTGTGCCCATAATTCAAAGGAAGCTTTTCTGAGGAAAAGAGTGTCGTTAACTCCCAGTTCTACCGTAAACGGTAACGCCTAAGTCTCCAAGGGTCGAGCTGCGTACATCCAACTGCTGGAACTGTTTGTTAACCCTACTCGGAAAAATAGATGAATCTAAACCCATAAGCCGTATTATCCCGAACTACGTAAGCTCTGATCTCTCATGCATGTTGAGAGTACGTAGGCACAATACTGACGTATTGGCGAGCCACCTTCCCCATAACCCGTAGTTAGCTGAACTACGTTGACTCTGATTTCTCATTCTCTAATGGGAATACGTAGGCATAAAGCGCGACGCTTTGCCGAGTCATTTTCTTTTCTTTTCAGACTAGCCTTGATAGGTAGATAGATAAAACCAACCCGTCATATAAACACAACGAGCGTGGATCCCATCGAGTATGATGGACGTGAGGGGTGCTAATACCTTCCCCTTGCGTAACCGACTCCCGAACCCAGACAATGGTTGCGATGACCTTGTCTTATGCCTTTTCGTCAGGTTTTTCCGATCGTTTCCTTTCCCGTTCTGAGAGATAAATAACGAAAGGTGGCGACTCTTCTGTTTTGCCGGCACCTTATTTTCGCGGTAGCGACACACTCCATAGGACTTTTGTAACTTCAAAAGGACCGGACCACCTAGAACGTAGTTTTCCAGGAAAACGTTTAAGTCTAGAGTTAAATAGAAGAACTATATCTCCTTCATTAAACTCCTTCTTCGATATTCTCTTATCATGCCATTTCTTGGCTCTTTCTTTGTATGTTCAGGAATTTTCATATGCATCTAGTCTTAGTTCCTCTAGTTCGTGGATTTCTAGAATCCTTTTCTCACCGGCTCCCTTATAATTCATGTTCAGGGTCTTAATGGACCAATAAGCTTTGTGCTCAAGTTCCATGGGCAGATGGCGTGATTTTCCATAAACCAGTTTGTAGGGTGTGATTCCTATAGGGGTCTTGTAAGTTGTTTTGTAAGCTCACAGAGCTTCATGAAGTTTAGAAGACCAATCTTTCCTAGAGATTGCAACTTTTTTTTCCTAAAATTTGCTTGATCTCCCTATTTGACACCTCCACTTGTCCGCTTGTTCGAGGGTGGTAGGGTGTCGCTACTCGGTGTCTTACTCTGTATTTAAGCAATAGTTTCCCGAAGACATTTGAAATGAAGTGAGAACCGCCATCACTAATGACAATCTTTGGTACACCGAATCTGGGAAAAATTATGTTTTTAAAAAGTTTGACCACCACTCGTGCATCATTTGTAGAAGAGGCTATCGCCTCGATCCACTTTGATACGTAATCGACTGCTACAAGTATGTATTTGTTTCCAAAGGAAGATGGAAAAGGTCCCACAAAATTAACTCCCCATACATCAAAGACTTCAACTTTTAAGATTCCCTTTTGCAGCATCTCATCGCGTCTAGAAATATTCCCAGTGCGTTGACACCGGTCGCAGCTCATAATAGCGATGTGGACGTGTTTCCAAAGGTTTGGCCAAAAGATGCCAGATTGTAATATCTTCGCACATGTTTTTGACGTACTGACATGTCCTCCATATGTTGTGGCATGACAGTGGGATATGACATCCGCTACTTCCGATTCAAGGACACATCGAAGAAATATTCCACTGGCGCCTCTTTTAAATAGTAGGGGTACATCCCAATAGTACTGTTTGAGGTCATGGAAGAACTTCTTCCTTTGTTGGTATGTTAGATATGGTGGAAGCACTTTGGCTGCTAGGTAGTTAACAAAGTCAACATACCATGGCAGCATGGTTTTAGTATAGATTGCTTCTACTGCTTCATATGTTTTTGCATTGTTAAATAACAAGGAATGTTCTATAGTGTCTCCTTCGCTTTCCAATTGGGCTACTAGTCTGTCGTAAGGGAATGCATCATCTATAGGCACTTCTTCGGGTTCCAGACCCTCAATCCTAGAGAGATGGTCTGCTACCACGTTCTCTGTGCCTTTCTTATCCTTAATTTCTAAATTGAATTCTTGCAAAAGCAAGATCCATCTCAAGAGTCTTGGTTTGGCATCCTTCTTAGTCAATAGATACCTAATCGCGGCATGGTTGGTATAGATAATGATTTTTGCTCCTACTAGATAGGAACGAAATTTATCTAGGGCGAATACAACGAAATTTAACACATTGTTCAAGTACTATTTCAAGGTTTTACAGACAGTGTCTGAAACTTCCCCCTCAAATAGAGAAATCTTCCATGAATACTTCCATTATTTCTTCTATGAAATCTACAAAGATCGACATTATGTATCTCTGAAATGTTGCGGAAGTATTACACAGTCTGAACGACATTCGCCGATATGCATATGTGCCATAGGGGCAAGTAAATATAGTCTTTTCCTGGTCATCAGGATGGATAGGTATTTGAAAGAATCCTGAGTACCCTTCTAAGTAACAGAAATGTGAATGTCTGGCTAGCCCTTCAAGCATCTGGTCTATAAAGGGTAAAGGAAAATGATATTTTCTAGTAGCCTTATTCAGCTTCCTATGATCTATACACATCCTCCATCCATTTTGAGTTTGTTTTTCTATGGACTCGCCCTTTTCGTTAGTCACAACCGTAACACCACCCTTCTTTGGTACGACATGTACTGGGCTTACCCAATTACTGTCAGATATCGGGTATATAATTCCTGCTTCCAATAGCTTTTGCACTTCTTTCTTGACTACACCGCCTAGGATAAGGTTTAACCGTCTTTGATGTTCTCTAGACGTCTTACAATCTTCCTCCATCATAATGCGATGAATACATATATAGGGACTTATCCCTTTTAGATCGGAGATGTTGTATCCAAAAGTTGAGGGATATTTCCTTAAGACTTCCAATAGTCTCTCTGTTTCTAATTGTCCCAAATTGGCATTAACTATCACGGGTTTTTCAAGTTTAGTATCTAGGAATTCATATCTCAACTCCTTGGGTAATGTTTTAAGTTCCACAGATGGTTTCTTAGGGAATGGCATTGGATCGGGTGTGAGTGCTAGGCATTATCTTAGACTATCATCTTCATATGGCTCACGCCACTTATCGTCCTCGAATATTGGAGGGGCTGGAATCTTCAGAACTTCTGTGTACCTTGTTGGTTCCTTCTCCATTTCTTTCACGCATTCATCGATAATGTCTAGAGAGCAGCATGTATCATCTAAAACAGGGGCTTTTAGGAATTGGGCTAAGATAAATTCAATCTTTTCTTCCCCTACCTCAAAGATTAACTTTCCTTTCTTCACATCTATTATGGCTCCAGCTATTGCTAAGAATGGTCTACCTAAGATGATTGGTATATTATAATCTTCCCTAATGTCCATTATCACAAAATCTGTCGGTATATAGAGCTGACCTATGCGAACTGGCACATTCTCTAGCATAACTACTGGATACTTAACCGAGCAGTCTGCTAGCTGTAGAGACATTTTCGTCGGCCTAAGTTCTCCCAAATCGAGTTTCTTACACGTGGATAAGGGCATTAGACTAACATTGACTCCTTGATAACATAATTCTTTATCTATGATAGACTTTCCGATTACACAAGGTATGGAAAAGCTACCTGGATCTTTTAGCTTAGGAGGCATGTTATTTTGAAGTATAGCGCTACACTCGGCAGTGAGCATAACAGTTTCGTTGTCTTCTAGCTTTTTCTTATTTGACATGATCTCTTTGAGAAATTTAGCATATGAAGGCATTTACATAATAGCTTCTATGAACGGTATGGTTACATTCAATTTCTTTAGAAGCTCTACAAATTTCTTGAATTGACCTTCGTTTTTGGATTTAGCTAGTCTTTAAGGATAAGGTATAGGTGGTTTGTATGGCGGTGGAGGCACATAAGGCATTTCTTTTTCTACGGCCTCTCCAATTTCATCTTCCTTCTCCGTATTTGGTTCTTCTCACTTCTCAGTTTCCTCTCGCACATTCTGGTGCATGGCTGAATTTTAGATTCTCGAATCGACGGGTCTGTCGTATTCTGTTCCGCTTCGCAAAGTAATAGCGTTAGCATGACCTTTAGGGTTTGGTTGCGGTTGGCCAGGAAATGCTCCAGCTGGGGCTGCTATAGATGATTTTTGTTGGACTACTTGAGTGATTTGAGTTTCCAACATTTTGTTATGAGTAGCCACAACATCAAGCTTGCTTGGCAGTTGTTTCACCAGTTCACTTGTGTGCGCGTTTAAATTTGTAAAATCCCTGTTTTACTGGACTTGAGCATTCATAAAGTTCTCCATCAAGATTTCCATATTTGACTTCCTAGATGGCTGTGGTGGAGCGGATTGCGCTCCTTTCTGAAATCCGGGTGGAACAACAGATGTTGGGTTTGGTGGATGTAAAGCATTGTTATTCTTATACGAAACGTTTGGGTGATTTCTCCAGCCAGGATTGTAGGTGTTTGAATATGGGTTCCCTTGAGTGTAATTCACTTGGTCGGTTAGAGTATCAACCAACACTTGACATTCAACGTTTGTATGCCCAAGGTTTCCACAAATTTCACAATTCAGAGTCACCACAACTACGGTAGTTGTTGGTGGTGCTGTTGGTGGTGCTATTGCTAAAATTTCGATCTTTTGAGCAAGGGCGTCCACTTTAGCATTGACTAGGTCTATACCATTGACTTCTTGCATTCCCCCTTTCGGAGTTGGTCTCTCCACACCAGCGCGTTCACCTCCCCATTGGAAATGGTTATGAGCCATAATCTCTATGAGTTCATAAGCTTCTGCATACGTTTTATCCATTAAAGCACCTCCTGCGGCTGCACATAGGTTCATTTTGGTGTTGTACAACAGCCCTCCATAAAAGGTATGTATTATCATCCATTCTTCAAGTCCATGGTATGGGTATATCCTCAACATGTCCTTGTATATCTCCCAAGAATCGAATAAGTATTCGTTGTCTTTTTTATTAAATCCGTTGATTTGAGCTCGCAGTATAGCTGTCTTGCTTGGTGGGAAATATCTGGCTAAGAAGACTTTCTTCAACTTGTCCCATGTTGTCACTGAATAGGATGGTAGAGACTGGAGCCAAGCTCTAGCTTTATCCCTCAATAAGAACGGAAAAATTCTTAGTTTTATTACTTCTTGACTGACTCCATTGGCTTTTACAGTGTCGGCATATTGCACAAATATTGACAAATGAAGGTTCGGGTCATTCGTAGCATTACCTGAGAATTGTTTTTGTTGAACTGCTGAAATTAGCAAAGGTTTTAGCTCGAAATCGTTACAGTTGATAGTTGTGGCAGCAATGTTGTTGTGTGGCTCTTCCTGTGATGGAACAACATAATACTTTAGAGGACGGTCTCTCGGTCCTTCAGCCATGTTTCGTTTTGGTTCTGATTTGGTTTCCGAATCTGAATAAGGAATAATAGGTTTCGAGATGTTATGTCTATGAAGGAAATCGTTGATTCGCCGTCTCAGAAGTATGTAACGTTCAATTTCGTTGATTGGTTGTTCCAACTCTTCGCCTCGCAAGCAAGTGTCTGGCATACAGTCGACTAATCAAAATGGAAAATAAGATAAAGAACTGCCTTAGTCTATACTGTGCAACTGAATTATCACAATATTGACTAAATTAGTCCCCGGCAACGGCGCCAAAAACTTGATCGCGACTTTGCGTATTGGTCGGATTACTATTGCAAGTATATAGTTTATCGTGTAGTTTTAAGAGATTGTCGAACCCACAAGGACTAATAATCAACCTAGAGTGATAAATTGTTGCGGTGCAAAGCTAAGGCTTGGTTTTTACGGTAAAAAGACTCAATTATAACGAGATTTGAAAAAGATAAAGAAATGAGTCCGAAGAATGATCTACATGCTCCTAAGGGACTTCGTAGATCCCGGGTGTTAACAAAGGTCTCATAGATATTCTGTAGGAAAAGCTGGTTTAAAGATTCGATCTCACACTCTCGCGCTATCGGACACGCCTTGGTGTGCTTCTCACTCTCGTGACAAAGCAAATTTAACTAGCCTCTCGCTCTCGCGACAAGACTGACTAAATTCAGAATAGACACCAGAACCGAAATTTAAAATGACTAAGTTAAACACTGATGGTTCCTACAGAGTCCCTTTGGGGCGACAGTACTCAGACTACGGACTCTGACGAAACTACTCAGACACGTTCATCTTTAAATCTAAACTACTTAACATGCTGTAAATTAAAGCATACACAATCGCAAGTAATACAAAATAAATAATTGTAGTAAAACGGAAATTTAAATGACCTGAGATAGACTGAAATAGAAATGACTTCAAAGAAATTACAATATCGATCCAAGCGTACAATCAGCAACAGAAGTAAAAATACAACAGTGCAGCAATCACTCAGTATGAGCAATTATTGCTAATTGGCAAGTGAGTGTGTATATAATGTCTAGGGAAATTTCTGCAGCGCTTTCGTACGGGTTCCTTGGATTCCTAAAACTGACCTACAAGGGTCTATATATAGAGGGGAAATGGTTCCAAGACTTTTGAATTCGATTACCCTTAGAATTGCCAAATTGCTCTGCAAAAACTGTTCCTGCGTTGAACGGCGACTGCCGTGTGCCTAATGGTGATCGTCATTAGCTTTAAACTGGGATTCCCTCCTTTTTTTCACGGTGGCCGCCTTTCTTAGGCCATGGCGAGCGCCATTGGCCTGAGGAGGCCAAAACTTGACTTTTTGAAGGGTTTTCTTCATTATTTAGCTCGTCTTTCGATCCTTTTCTTCTATGTTGCCGATTTAGCACCTGTCAAGTAAAAATAGAAGAAAACATAAGTAATCAACAAGTAAAACTACAATGACTCGATAAAACAACTGATAAAAATGCGCGAAATGAATCAAAAAGTGCGATACAAAGTCGAGTCATCACTCCCAAAACCATTCTACGTGACCTTGGCCGTGACTTCTTTATTGGATCTTCAATTGGATCAGACTCATTAGACATTTTCTCCCCCAAGCCCATATTGATGGGTTGAAAACCTCGAGGCCCACCATCAGATAACATACCCTGATTTGATTTTTTGACCAGCCCTATTTCCTCTCCAACGATATGGTTATTATGCCTTGGGGACCCACCCACCTCCTTGTTACTTTGCAAAACAACAATTGATACATTTTCTCTTCCTCTTTTTTCCAAAGCATCATGAGCTACCTTGTCACCTAACATATTGTAGGCCATACCCTCTTGAAAGTGTTTAGTCTATGGCCCCTGTTCCCCATAATCTTCATAATTATTACTACACTTCGCCTCTACGCGATCTAAATTTGATCGTTTCTCGTGCCTATGTGTACCATCTTCGTTTTCCTCGTCAAACTTCGTTTCTGAAACTCCATCTACTTCTTCTTCATATGTCCATGTCTCATCATCTTCCTCGGATTCACTATTTAACTCTTCCTTTCTAATAATAGTCAAATGTTTCGAACCATGAAAATCCTCCAGTAGCTTGATTCGATATATGTTATCGTTAATTTCTACATTGAAAACCTCGTTCAGGTTGATAGTAAAAAATTTTTAATAAGTATTCTTGGGACATCCATGTGGTTGTGCTTCTCAGTATCTAAGTCAGATGATATATATTCTCCAACTCTACATGATAGGAATTTGAAAAAAATTTGAATTTCCATGCATGGCATGGCAACCCAAAGCATTTTACCCAAGTCAGTCTCTCTCTATCCACATCTTCAGGACTCCATGGGTGGATGTTTTCGAACCACCTTTCCACCCAAGCACCATCTTTCTCAATTAGTTCACTAATATCACCAAGACAACTCTTTTCCAACAGACACATGTTGGCCCTAAGAGGAGTTGCTTTGATCGTAAAGTAACCCTCCACATTCAAAGCTTTTTAAATACAGTAAGTGCTACCGCTTTTGCAAACAACTCTAACATAAACTCTTTTAAACCACTCAATATCTACTTCCTCTATATTAAATTTAAGATGGGCAAAAGACGACATTTCCTCCATATTCAATCTTCAACTCTTTTGCTTCAAACTCTTTCAAAAATTACGTGAAGAAAAACGAAGTGATCTCTTCATTCTCCTCCAAACCATTCCCTCTTATATCCTTCCATGAAGAGCTTTTTAACATCTGTCTGCTCCTATTCTTATTGCTCACTTCCACCCAACTAAGTTCATCTCTCCCCATAATTTTTCTAGTAACGCACCTAAACTTCAAAACAATGTAACATCACCGATTGCCAAGATCCCTATATCTAAGTATAAAAATTAAAACCTAAGACAACAAGTATTCTACATTGATTCACTGAAAATGCCAAATTGATCAAGGCGGAAAGCAAACCAAAGTTGAAACACCGTACACGCGACTTTTGCAAAAACTTATCTAAAAAAAAACTTTGACGACTAGTAATACTTTTAGATTTATTTAAGTAAAATTGTTGGTACGTGTACTTTTAACTATAAAGTTTTTTAAAATTCATTTCACCGAAAAAATTATGAAAATCCATTCATTTTTAAATATCAATAGACTTTTTATAAATTATAAGAAATCTCAATTGAATAACAAATTTTATTGTCTTGAAAAAATCGTGATTGTTTTGCTTGAATTTCACAAAATTTATTTAACTGTTATAAAAGTCTTAATTGAATAGTAAAATAAAATTATCATAAAAAATATTTTTAAAATCTCAATCCAATACCCTCTTAAAGCATGAACCTTTAAATAGTGACAATGTCAAAAAAAAATTGTCAATTAAAATACACATATATTAGAATTTTTTAAAAATAGTTATGTTTTTAAAAAAATATATAAAATAATCATATATTAAACTAATCATGTTTCTAACAAAAAAATCGTTTGACAAAACGATATATATATATATATATATATATATATATATATATATATATATATATATATATATATATATATATATATATATATATATATATATATATATATATATATATATATATATATATATATATATATATATATATATATATATATATATATATATATATATATATATATATAGATATATATATATATATATATATATATATATATATATATATATATATATATATATATATATATATATATTGTACACCGGCGCCAACATATATAACGCATGTTTATAGTACATGTCATTGCATGCGACGCGTACATGCATTCTCTAGGAGTATGTGCTATGTATGCTGGCGTTTGTGTATGTATGCATGTGTTATTGCGTCTGTATACTTTTTTTGTCGGTATTTTTTTTTGTTTTGAAACATGGTTAGTTTAATTAATTTTTTTTAAAATCATAATTGTTTTAAAAAATTATTTAAAAAATATGATTATTTTGATATGAAAAAAATTCATATATCATCTAATTAATGTAAAATTTTTATAATCTTACATTAAGAATTAGGAACTAGACGAATTTTTTGAAATTTTATATTAGATAATGTGAAACTCTATGGTTTCAGAGAGATGATAATTATTGATAGTTGCATCTTATATCTCTTATTGTTTGGTGGTTTTTTTTAAGAATTATTATTTTTAATTCTATTTATAAGAAAAAATTTATTTTTAAAATTTATTAAATAATTAATATATTTATAATAAATCAGATATATTAATTATTCAATAACTTAATAGAAAATACTTTCTCTTATAAATATATTATTAGAAAGCTTTGGTACAACACAAAGAGTTAAAAAGAAATATTTTTCAACAAAAGCTACAAGCATCTAATCATGATGAGAGAGATTCTGAAGTCCATGAAGAAGCAGACAGAGTACTTGCATATATTGTTTTCTCTTTGCTCACATTTTGGCAAGACAATCACTAGTCTAAGTTATGAATGTCCTTCCAAAACTAAAAAATCTTTCAATCTTGAACCATTAATTGTCCAACTAATTAATAGGGACGAAAATGATGTTTCCCTTCAATCATGTTTGCTTCCATTAAATTTTGTTGACGGTAGGAATCATTAAACACAAATAAAATTATATAATTAATATTATAAATAAAAATTCATTATAGAACAATCAAAGAAAATTACAAGTATTACATGTTTAAGATAAAATCATTTATAAGAAACTTAATCTAGGGGACTATTCAGTCATCTTTAGCGAAGTCATGATTTGTACAATTAACAAATAAATATAAAGACTAACAATAATGAAGAACAAGTTCCTAATGACAACCTTTGTTTTCATCTTCTCTTAGTGTATGTTTGTTTTAAGTTATAAAATAATATTTATTGGAATTATATTCCTAGAATCATTATTTCCTGGAGTAATATTCTTATCCATGTATTTGACCAAAAATTAAATTTTTTGAAAATGTTTACAAAATTCATTTAAATTAAAAATTATTAAAAAAAAAACAAATGTGAGTAGTAGGGAGAAGTTAAAGTTAGTTGAACTTTATTTTTATGGAAATGTTGAATTCTCATCATTTAAGCTTGGGAATAACATTGGAAAAAATTACACGTAAACATGATTTATGGGAGTAAAAATACTCGAGAACAATTTTAAAAAAAAGTTGAAACAAACCATAATTTCTATTATTTCCAATGTCACATTTTCAATTCTTGAAACAAGCACATCCTTAGGTACGAAAAACACCTTAAACACTCTAAAGTCATACTCTTAATTACTAAATAAGTTTTTTTATAGGCTAAATTTTAATTTTGCGAGATCGTGTTGCGCCATGCCATAGCCGCGTCAAGCTTGATCAATTAAAATGCTTCCACACCTTGGCAGAATGTTAAGATACTAACTTTGTGCTTAAGGGCATGCCTCTTTGGCTTTCTAGGTTTTGATAACATACATATCCCTTGTAGGTGCATCGTGATTCGATCATTTAATTGCTTTTGCATTTTAGGGAAAAAAGTTGGATCATGTTCTTGAATCTTTTGAGCGCCACTATTACTTGATGATGTTGAATCATGTCGTTATGCTTATGGACGCGTCGCGATTTGCATGTTTCTTGTACTTTTCTTTCATTCCTCGTATTTCATCTCTCTCCTTGCTTCTTCATCATAACTTTCACAACAAAATACTATAAAATTTGTTTGGTTATGATGATTTCAACATAGTTTAGTCTATTTCACAAATCTTCATATTCTTCCTGAAAACCTAATCAACGAAAAACACATAAATAATAAAAACTATTTTAGTAAAAAATTGAAGTACTAAAAACATAGTGTGACATACTCTCGTTACCTTCCAAAGAGCATTTTTTTTTAACTTTCAAATCTAGGGGAAAATACTAGGTGTTTCAATGCAAGCGTGAGGCATCTTGTTGTGAAATGTGTCATATTGAGATTTTATTTTATTGCATTTTTTGAGTAAAATATGATTTTAGAGAGTGACTTAGAGTTAATTTCTTAGAAATAATTATTTTAAGAGTTTGATAATCTTTGAAGATTATGTTGAAGATTATGTAAGGGTTAAGAGACACTTCAAAACATGTTAAAATTGTGTGTGATTCATATATTAAAAAGAGTAGGAGTGAGAAAGAAAATGTTTTTTTATACCATTTGAAAGATGATAAAAAAAATATGGTTTAATATCCTTTTTGGTCCTGTATCTTAACATCGGGGTTCATTTTAGTCCTTTAACTTTAAAAAGGTCCATATTAGTCTCTTAACTCTTCAAAACGTTCCAAATTAGTCACTTTTGTCTAATTAGCGACAAATTTAGCGACTGATTTTTAAATTTTTCTGTCGCTAATAGGACAAAAAGGAATAATATGGAACGTTTTGAAGAGTTAAGGGACCAATATGGACCTTTTTAAAGTTAAGGGACCAAAATAAACTCTGAGATTAAGATACGGGATAAAAAAGGATATTAAGCCTAAAAATATCTATAATTTATGTCCTTAGAAAACATCTGTTAGCCAACTTGGTCATTTTTGTTAAATATTGGTTAAAACGTATTATGCTTATGTGATATCCTAGTTGATTTAATTGATCACAACGAGCCACCAGTTGTGAATAAAACATGCTCATTTCCTTCCAAACCCCTTATATTATGTATAAGTCATTTCTAGGGTTCATCTCACTTCTCCAAAATTGTCCATCTTCATCTTTCCCATTTACATGAGGTTGAGTTGATGATGGTGGTGTTGACTCAGCTGTTGTTGGAGGTATTGCTTGACTTGGTCCTTCTGCCTAACCCTTTCATTCATCTATAGGAACTAAGATTCAAATTTATCTCGATATTCATTCTAAAATTTTGAATCAAAAATTCTTTTTCTAATTCATTATTTACTTTCTCTACATTGTTAATAAAATCGGCATGAGAATCAATAACTCGAATGTTATAAATCTAGTTTCCAAACCACATTAGGGTTATGATAAGGGCTTTAGATTCATAGTATTTTGATTTTGATGAAATGGAAGGCAGACGTAGATTGTTGGATAAATCTAGAGAACTGGGTACCAAAAAAACCCTGATTGATGGAAGAGCTTCAATGAGGTTCAAACCCTACCGCTCAACCCTTTCCTCAATAACAACCTGTCTTTAGGGTTTCTATGATGGTTAGGTTTTGAATTAATGTTAGAAACATTGAAACTAGTGACCATGATCATGATGACACTGATTACCACCCACAACCACCGCCACACTAAAAGCGCGTGGCTTAGTATATGGTTGCTCGGTCTTACTTTAAAATTGAAACCTATAATTACCAACTTAACTATATTTGTTAGGTTGACTCTTTCTGCTTCCAAATCAATTGTTGGAGTTGTTTATGCTAACATTTTAGAGATTAATTACTTCAGACAATTATTTATGTAATGTGTTTTTATATTTTATTTTTAGGGTTTTGATTTATAATTTTTTTTTAAAATTTTTATTCGCAAGAACTGATCAATGTAACCAACTAAGCAAATTGGGATACCACATAAACATAACTTAATCTTTTTAAAAAAAAACTAAATTGGCTACTACAAATGATTTTGAGAAACTTAAAAGTAATTTATTAACTAAGAGACAAAAGTAAAATCATAAATTAACTAATGGATCAAAATAAAACTATAAACTTGATGTAAGATATTATATTATTTGTTTATATTACATATTTTTAGTAATAGTGTGTTACGGTGAGAATCAGATATCAAGCTATTGATTTAACTTGAATCACAAATCATTGAAATTCACTGCCGAGCTTTGATTTATCCAAATGAAAGGGAAAAGATCGAAAACCCTAATTGCAATGTAAAAACAAAGCAAAGAGGTCTAGGTTCGGGGGTTGGTTATACCTAGGGAAAGGATTAGCATCCTTAGTATCCGTAGTACTCTACAGGAACCTCTTGTTAGTATTTGTGTTATGCTATTATTTGCTTGCTAAGGAAAAGGTGCTAAGGTAAAGACCTAGGGTATCATTTCTAAGTATGCTCGCCAAAACATCGCATCTCGTGCATACGTATCCTGACTAGGATAAAATCAGAGCATTTGTAGTTCACCTCACTAAAGGTGAGGAACTCTTGACTATGGTCAAGGTTCCAAGAGAAAAGATAAGTGTCTATGGCAAGACACCTACATAGAGTGCGACAACTCCAAACGTAAGGCTAGGTTAAAAAGGAAAGGTGAGTAAGTGTCCATGGCAGGAAGTTACATAGAGTACGACGACTCTAATTCTAAGGATAAGATAAATGGGGAAAGGTAAGTGTCTATGACAAGACACCTACATAAAGTACAATGACTATAATCCTTAGGCTGGGATAAACAGGTAAGGAGTAAGTTAGGCTAAGCTATCCTAAACATGACATGACAATCAATAGAGGGAATCCTTTCCTTTGGAATGAGATTAAGAGGAAATTTCTAACCTAATGTTGTCATACAAAGGAGAACCTAAAATCTATCCTATTACAATCTTAATAAAAAATTAAGTTAGACTAGGAGATCATAAAGGAACATGCGAAAGCCACTAAATAAGCAAAGCAAAACTCAAATGTCAAAATGAGTTAATCAAGAGAAATCAAACCACACTGAAGCAAACAATCACACAAAGGATGAATGATAAGAATAAGAAAATAAGTGATGGCATGGTTAAGGCAAAAATTGAAATCAAGCTCAAACATAAAGAACCAAAGTCGCACACTCACAAAACTAATGGTTAAATCAAAAAGGGAATTAAATAAATAAAACTTAAATATTTTAAATCCAAAGATTGGTTAGAAAAGAATTTTTTTTATAAAAAATATTCTTTAGTTTTCATTATGTAACTGGAAAATACACTTCCTAAAACGAAAATTTCTAATCAAGATCAAACATTAATAATTAATGATATAAATACTAAAGATTAAAATGAACAACATTTAATAAAGTGATTAGTAGTATTTTCAAACAAACTAATAAAGTATTTAACAAGATTTTTTTTACTAAGTATTTTAACTAAAAAAAGAAGGGAGCAATATTGGAAAGAAAGGTCATATAGGCTTAAAGCCCATCACCTCTTCTCATCTGCTAGCAAAAAAAGAAAGTGATGATGAATAAAAAAAAAGAAATATGGGCCTCAAACCTAAAGGCGCTCGACCCACATACCAACTCTGGTGGATTTGCAATATAGATCAGTTGACCCAGTTGGCCACTATGTATTAAAGCTGAAACATTACCTTAAAAAGAAAGAAACATAAAACGGCCAAGAGAGGAACAAAACACTTAGAAAGGTTCACTCAGAAACACGACCAACAATCATGCTCAAGGAACTTCCTCCATTTCATCATGTTTCACCACTAGAGAAACGAACTGGAAATGTGATGTCAAGGAAGACAAGAATAAAAAAATACGATGAGTCAAAAGCAACGAAAGGTTACTTTCAAGAAGCAGGATTCTTATCTTCACTTACAGGTCTTTGGCTTGTTGTAAGGATGTCTGTTTTGGTCAATAGCATTGTAGCATGATGATGCAGAGTTTGGAAATTTTATTGGTGTAACAGATTAGTCCATTTTGGTGCAATTTTAGGTTATAACGAAGACTTTTTGCAGGATAATGTCATAGAGCTACGTGCACGGCTTTTTAGTACAGGATGGTGTATTTGTGGAGTGTGGGACATGCTACTTCATTTTTTTTTAATTTTGTTATAAATTTTTGGGTAATGGATGTTATGGGCTTAAGATTAACGATGAGCTTTTGTAAATGGACACTTAATGAAATTGGGCTTTTGACTTGACTAGGTTTCTTGTATTTTTGTATGATGGATCCTTTTAAAAAAAAGTGGATATTGAATGATAATTGAAAGGAAGTGGATTTGAAATGGTATGAATTATTGGAAATAGATAAATAAAATATGGATAATTGAATTGAAAAATATGGATATGAATATGGTTTGTAGTAGAAAATGATAAAATTGGTTGGACATGATAAAAATGATAAAATTGGTTAAGTAAAAAAGGAGGGGAAAAAGGATGATGGTTATTGAAAATTAGATGATGAATATTGGATATTTGAAATGGAAAAGTGGATAAAAAATGTGAATTTAGAAAGAATGGATATGGACTGCATAACTAGCTTGAAATCTTGGAAATAATGGCGAAACTTGAACCACACAACCTGTACTCGCACACAATGCAACTGCTTTAACCTCTTTAATGGCTCTGCAACCTGAACCCACCTGACAAAGTTGAATTGACATGGAAACCTTGGTTTGATGATCTTCAAATATAAAGTATTGAACTAAGAAAAATCCATCTTTAGAATGACACAAACTTCTCTTTCTTGACCAAGATCAAACTACTGCACACGTACACTTAACCTGCTAGCCTCAAGTGATCCTGAATTACACGAAATTTGCCCATCTTAAACACAAAGGTTGAGAAACTCTAATTTTCATGCCTTGAGTGCACTGATGAAACAATGACTTAGTGAAAACTAAAACCCTGATTTAGAATCTTTCCGGTCAAGCCACTAATGAAACCCTAAACAAATGACACCCTTGTGGCAATTCAGAGAAGTTGATGTCGTGCCTTGATAAACCTTTGATAGGAACTACTCACGACGATTGAAAACCCAACACATCTACCTCAAACATTAGTAAAATAATCGAAAGAAACAACCTCTGAACAATGGAAATCCAACTCAACAGAAAACCTCTGATCCCACGTCTTAAGAGCTTAAATGGTGAATGACCTGTCCAAAACCCTAATTTACCAACCCTTGAAGTCTCTTGAAGAAAACCCTGATTCACAAGTGAAATAAAACAAAGAAAAGGCTAATAAATTGGTTAGTTTTTCATGGATGATTAACCTAGAATGATACGCAAAAGATCAAAGAATCTAAGGGTAAAATTTTGGGGTATAACGGTTGCCCCTATTTAAATATCTTTACTGAATGACATGAGCGATGACCATCCTCATGAAATCATGGTGAAACGTATTTAAATACAGAAAACCAAAATTTGTTTCCCTTAGATGCAATGACGTGTTATGCTAAGGACAAGAAGAAACTATGCAATGCTGACATGCAATGAACTCTAGCATGATGAAAATAATGTGATCATAAATGCAAAATGTAGACAAGAAATAAATAACAAGGATAAAGTTCACACAATGAGCAACCACTCACTGGGGATGACCAAACACTGGGGAATATAAATAAAACTGGAGAAACTTAAAGTGATTGAGCAAACAATCTGAGCATGGCCTTGTAACACTTTAGAAGAAAGGGATCCTCACTAAAGGTAGAAACAAGGGATGGTTTCCACTGGAGAATATCCAGAGTAGTAGATCAACAAGTTCTAGCAATGATTGGCTAACACTCTAGAATAGAAAGACAAGACACAGCCCTCAAAGCCTTAGTATTGGACCAAAGATAAGGTAAAAGTAACATCCTCATATGAAGTAGAACCAAAATATGGACTCCAATGGTGGTATCTAGAATTATTGATCATCAGGTTCAAGCATGGCCGAATGACATTCTAGAAAGAAAATATTCTCACCGGAGGTAGAACCAGAAAGACGGTCTCCACTGGGGAATATCCAGAGTAGTTGATCAATAAGTTCAAGTAAAGACTGGATAATACTCTAGGACAAAAGATAAATCAACCTAATTGGAAGTAGAACCAAAAGATGGGCTCCAATGGAGGTATCTAGAATAATTTACGATCAAGTTCAAGTATGACCGACTGACATTCTAGAAGGAAAAGATCCTCACTGGAGGTTGAACCGGAAGACGGTCTCCAATGCAAAATATAAAAAAGCTCCTAATTGGATGTATAACCAAAAGATGGGCTCTAATGGAGGTATCTAGAATGATTAATCATCGAGTTCAAGCAAGAATGGATGACACTCTAGAAAAAAAGATCCTCAATGAAGGTAGAACCATAAAGATGGTCTCCAATGGGGAAAGAAAATAAACAAGACATATCTAAAACAACAGATCAATAGATTCAAGCCATGATCGATTGACACTTTAGAAGAAAAGATCCTCAATGGAAGTAGAACCGGAAAGAACGTCTCCATTGGGGAATATCTAGAGCAGTTGATCAATAAGTTCAAGCAATGGTTGGCTGGCACTTTGAAAAGAATAAAGCAACCTCATTGAAAGTAGAACCAACAGATGGTCTCCAATGGAAAATAGATAAGCATATCCACTTCGTTGGAAAGTAAAAAAGTCACAAGATATCAACGGGATAAAATGGTACCCAAAAATTCACTAGGAAACACATCCATTTCACTTGGAGAAGTATGAATCCTAGGCAAGCTTACTAGAAAAGTAGGGTAATTTGAATGAGGACCAAAAGATAACTCCGGTAGGGAATAGATCCTCAACTAGCAAAAATGTGTCACATGGAGGACGCTGGAGAGATTCTCTTCAATCTTGGTAACTACACACGACCGAAGGATTAATCCAAGAGTGTGGTTCAAGCTTCATTCGAGACTCTGTTAAAATGATATGACTATGCCTCTCAGGAAACAAAAGATTTCCAACACCAATAAGTTGGGCTTTCGATGGTCATGCTTGTATCAAATGAATCTTACTGGGGATCTCACAAAAGAGATGCAGGTTGGTTGCTTTAGAGTAAATTTTATCAAATAAAAAGAACAACCATTAGAGTCTTCATCAACTTTCTCAAAGAGATGCCATTTGATAGAAGCAAACTGACTAGAGCTTGTTGAGGAATCATCACTTGCAAAAAATTCTTAATGTAAACATCATTTGTTACATCGGTAGGGCCATTAACAACTTTTACATCTATTCGGAGACCAAATAATATAATAACATCCTCTAATGTTATAGTGCATTCACTAGTTGGTAAACAGACGTATGTGTTTTTGAAACGTTAGGGACACATGACAACTAACTTGGTAGAAGTAATGAACTCAGTACTCAAGGCAACCCAAAACCTTCCAATCACTGCATTGGTCTAATCTACATATTATTGCCTGGGTTCGCTCTTTGGTAAAAGAGGCCATCGGTGGACAAAACAACAGTCTTCTGGGCAAGTTTTCATGAATGGTTGTAATAAGGGAATGGATGTTGAAGTAGCTAAAGCCAACACACATAATGTCATGCAATTTGATCGCGAAAGGTTCTGTTTCATGGTCCATGAAAAAATTAGTTAGAATGATGGTTGTCCTACAGGTACTTTCAGCGTTGACCTGAGGAATCGGTGGTGTGATTATGGGAAATTTCAAGTATTTCACTTACCTTGCTCCCACGTCATCACAACATTTTCTAGTATAAGTCAGGACTACTCCATTCACATTCCAGTCGTCTTCAAAATTCTTAATGTATTCAAGGTCTACAAGGAAAACTTCCTGGGACTATCCCACGAGGAGAACTGGCCACAATATGAAGGATTTACTCTTTGCCACGACGAATCCATGAGAAAAAATAAGGGACATCCAGCCAGTACTAGAATTAGAACTGAAATGGACAACGTTGAAAAGGAAAAGAGAAGGTGTGTGATTTGTCAAGAAATAGGCCATATGCATAGAAAATGTCCAAATGTAGCCGGACCGTCTAACCGGTCCGTCTAGATAATTTTGTTTGTTTTTTTATTTAATAATTTAGTCAAGGTTTTAGCTTTCATTTCATGTCTTTGTGATCCAACATTCATTTATAATTCAAGACAACTTTCAGCAACAATAACAAAATAAAGACAGACAATGAACATTAAAATGATTGAACACATCAACATGCCTAGGATATTACAACCATCAACACAATATTAGCTTGTCCATACATCATCATAAAAACATCATAGTCGTTTTTAACAGCTTTCCAAGATCAAGTTTCTCCATCTTTTACAAACCTGTCAATTCTTCTAATCTTTTCACCTTCAGGAATTTCACCATCTAACCAACTCACCAGACTTCTCTAAAAATGCTCGAATGTCATTGCGTTTCATAGTCGGATCTTCAACGGAGACTTTATTGGGGAAAAACCAGTTGAGCATCTCTCTTGATAAGAGGAGTATTTGGATTGGTAAAATACTTCATTCATGAAAAAATATTTTAGACTTAAATGATGAAATTGATGTACTAGAAGTGAGATTTAGAGGTTATTACACAAAGCTATTTATAGAAAATATAAAAATAATTAAATATTTTCACTGCTTGGCCAATGGATGGTCGAGCATCTTCATGCCATGATTTATGTCTAATAGATAAAACTAAAATTCAAAAAGCTGCAATACAAACTAATCAACTGTGAAGAAGATTTTTTCTTATCCTTGGTTATAGTTTTGATGAAGACAAACACATCAATAAAAAGAAGAGTCAAAGCTTGAAGGTTAGAGCAATCAAGTTCAAATTATCAAAAAGATTTGGAAAATAAATGGAAGAATCAAGATAGTTGAATATGCAGTACAATTCAAGTATATATATCTTTATTGCTCATAAAAACAATGCATATTCATCTTAAACCTTTCAGGAATCTTTTAAAAATATTTTTGATTTAACTGTTTTGTTTTTAGTAAATTATGGCATTTCAAACTGATTTAATAGCACTTTAAAACCGCCACAATTTGCACAATTTTCTCAAAATGTAAAAATACTTTAACTTTTGAAAATGTATCATGTGTAATTGATTAATCACTTTAGGTAACCGATTACCACTAAATCAGTGGCACTTTTCCATGAAAATTCTGATGCAAACGAATTTTTTAATGCATTTTTGAGTCATGGCATATTTTCATGTATTTGTACACTTTTAAAGAGGTGTTAAGTCATTATATAAACCATACTTTTAAGAATTCAAATTCATCTCTCTTTATAGAAATTCATAACTTATATTCTCTCATTTTCAAAATCAAGTGTTCTTGACATAACTTTTTGTTAAAACTTTTGCACATCAATTTTATTACATTCTCAAATAGTTTCAACTACATAAATCATTGAGCACTTGTATTACATATTATGAACTTTCTACTTGATAGAGAAGATCAATTCTAGGAATTGATATACATTGTTATCCAAATTCAAACACTTGTAAAAATTCAGATTGCTCACTACAAAAAAATTATTCATTGCCACGTGATTTTCACGTCACAACCTTGAAAATCACTTCACAACACAGGTTTTGCGACATGACTATTCACGTGGCAGGAGGATGTGTGGCAACTTTTTTGCCGCGTGAAATTCACGTCGCAACTTTGCCACGTGAATTTCACTTCACAATATTCTGCACATATGTCTACCATGGTTCAGTAGGAGCAAAAGGCGCAAAAGACCTTTAAATCTGTTGCCATGTAAATTTCACTTCACAACTTTGCGACATGAATTTCACTTCACAAAGTTGTGACGTGAATTTCACTTTACAACTTTGCCATGTGAATTTTATTTCACAACTTTTTAAAAATAAAAAAAGAAAAACCTTTTTACGTTTACGTTATGTTTATTACTGGTTTATTAAATAAAATTTATTTTATTTAATAAATAAATATAATCTATTTTAAATAAATATATAATATAATCTATTTTTTTTAATAATAAAATCAGTTTTAATAAATAAGTATTTATATATAAATAAATATAACTTTTTTTAATAAAAAAAATCATATATTTTTGTTTTAAGTAAATATATTTAAAAAATTGAATAACATTTTCGTTTTAAATATATATTACAATACACATATTTAACCAAAAAAATCATAATATTTAAAAAACAAACCAATAGTATATGAAATTCAGAAGAAAAAAATTAATGACAAAAATATCTCTTCTTCAATCTCCTTCAATCTTCTTGTTCCAGTATTATTTCTTCAATTTTTTGTTCAAATGTCTCCTTCAATCTTCTAAACTTTAACATTTTGACATAAAAAAATTGAAAAATAAGTTAAGTCAAAATATATTAGGTGTGACCCGAAATACTTAAAAAGTAGTATAAGAAAAAAAAAGATAGAAATACCTTAAGTTTGGAGATGAGGAAAACGAATGAAGGTTGCAATGAGGAAGAGAAAGAGAGTAAAAATGAATGAAGGTTGCAATGAGGAAGAGAAAGAGAGTAAAAGTAAGTAGAAAATGAATTAAGTTTGGAGATATTAGAAATGAAGAGAGTAGAAGGGAAATGATATTGGAAATGAAGAAAGTAAGTGGCCTTGGAAACATAAATGGCGTGTTGATTTAAAAATCCAACCTAGTGACGTGAATTTCACGTCGCAACCTTGTGAAGTGAAATTCATGTCGCAATGTCCAAAGAATATATTTTAAATTTTCAATTTGCGAAGTGACAAACACGTCTCTAATTTACGAAGTGAAAAACACATCACTAAATTGCTACGGTCAAAACTTTTGTCAGTTCTAACCTGCACATCTTGTACCCCATCACTTCACCATCATATATTTTTCCCTCTTAAACCTTGCAACGTGAATAACAATTCACAGGCAAAATTTTGAAAATTTCAAACTTCCCTCTTCTGTATGCCATGATCCTTTTGATTTTTTTTATTTAAATTTAAATGTCGCGACGTGATTTTCACGTCACAATATTTTTTTAAAAAAATAAAAATCTCATAACCCACGTGCTATCTTTAAATGTAATATTTTAATGTTAAATATGTTAGTGACGTGATAAACACGTCGCAAACGCCTATTTATTGCCTCACGTTTTTCACTTCACTAAATCACGTGGCTGAATACAACATTTCTTGTAGTGGTTGTAATTTCCTTGCTGTCCAGGATTGTTGGAAGCAAGAGAGTGAATAAGGGAGGATTGTTCTCTTCTTGCACTTTGTAAAGATCATAAGGGGATTGTCCTTATTGATTGTGTTGCTTATGTTAGAAGATTGTAGAATAGGTCTTGGTGGAAGACTTGTACAAAGATCTAACGTAGTGGAAATCTCTCATGGAGAGTGAGGGACTGGAGTACACTCGGATTGTGAGGGGAAGCAGGATATATCTCTGTGTCCTTTACTTTTTGCATCTATTTTTTAGCATATTTATTTTCATATCATTTCTAAAAAATAACAAAACCAGTGCTAATGCTTCAAATTGAGAAAAGTCCAATAAATCTAATTCACACTCCCTCTTAGAGACTGCACATAAACTAACATCAACAACAACCAACACAAGTGGATTTTCGACTCCTCTGTTAACTTCACCACTATGTGTTGAAAACATACATTGTACATCTTCATCATTTTCTATACGATCCAAGTAATACATGTACATACCCTCCAAACTTGCATCAGTCAACGTATTGGATGAACAACGATACTCTACTTTTCTCACCTTCATATGACGACCATCCAACTGTCGAAAACCTGTGTTGATGGCTACAATCAGTGTTCTGAAATTCCATTGCGGATCTAGACAAACACTAAATTTTTTCTTGTTCATAAAACACAAGAGTCCAGACAGTCATTTTTAAAAATAAAATTTGCAATGTGAAATGATTTGGTTTGATACGCATTAAACTACTTATAGTAAAATATGACATGCAAACTCGGTCATTCATTGGCTGAAAGGTCTCTTAACACTCGGTCATTCATTGGTCGAAAGTCTCTTAAATGTGACTTCACTCGGCCATTGAATAGCATAAGAGATTTAAAAAATTAGTACAATCTATTTAATAAATTATTTTAACTATTATTTTAAAAATAAAAAATCCTAATTAAAAAAATAATAAATATTTTTTAAAATATTGTAATATCAATAAAATATTTTATTTAAAATTATATTTATTATTAAAATTATTTAAAATATTAAATAAACTGAAAAATAAAAAAATAAAATAAAATATTAAGATGCTCTCCACTTCAATGAAAGAACACCTATATGCATATTTTTCCTTCACATGCTGGTTGGTCATTTGAATGGCTCAGCACACACGTTGGAATTTTTTTTTAAATTAAGGCACTTTGAAATTTATTTTTCAAATGTGTAGCACATGAGTAAAAAAACGCCATTAAAAATAAGGTAAGTAAGAGTAGCCTTTCATCTTATTGTCGACATCCCTAACTTGCATGAGTTTTTTTGTTTAGTCACAATGTCACCTTTTTTATAACTTTTGATAACAGAAAACAATGTCACCATTCTTGAATATTTACAAGCATACACCAATGAGACAAAAAAATAGATAAAAATGAAAAATGCATGTTATCTGGTGGTCACTGAGGAGTATCCTTCCCCTACGTATACTAGAAGAATAGTAGTGTTGAGGGCACGGTAGCCCTATTTAATGGAGCGTGAATACAATGTGTGTAGGAGAGAAGAGTGAGATGTGAGAGACAAAAAGAGAAAGAGATTCGTGATTTGGTAATAACACGGTCGGAAGTGCATGCAGCGTACAGATGAAAAAAGGAAGGCTGACGAAGTCAGAGATTCTTGTAAAGCTTCATGACTGACATGAATGAGCTTTGTTTAGACTTACTAGAGTAGCACGTCAGAACCCTTGCACAGACTCCATGTGCTTCAATACAAACAAACATGCATTACCAACCAACCATTCTTCCATTCTCAAAATCACCACATTACCCTTTTTAACATTCTCTAGGGTTACATACACACACACAACCGTAACATAAACAAGACTCTTAATAACACTCTTTCTTAACACTATAATAACAATTTTGTAATGGTCACTTAGACACCTTTATTTGTCTTTATAAATAGCTTTAACTAATTATTCACTCATTTTAACCCAAGAGAAGGAATTGGTACATTCTCAGAGGCCCTTCGTAAAAAGTTCTTCTTTTAATCATATATTTTCTTTAACATGTCATTTTGACTAAAATTTTCTAAATTCTTAACCTAAGAGAAATTGGCTTAGTCTTATCTGTAGGATTAAAAATGAGTCTGAGTCAAGTCGAATTCATCTCAATTCAATTTGACTCGTTAAAAAATTGTTTATTTCAAATTTTGATTCGAGTATGATATAATTTTTTTTTAAACTCAAACTCGATTCATTATAAATTTATGAACAATTCGATTCATTTCGTTAAATTTAACTCGCTTCATAGACTTAAAAGTCATTTTTTAACTCTATTTATATATATATATATATATATATATATATATATATATATATATATATATATATATATATATATATATATATATATTTGACATTTTAAATTAATATTTTTGTAAAAAGAAAATATTGCAATAAAATAAAAGATCACATTGACATTTAAATTTGTTTAAAAAATCTAATAATTCAAAAACTACACAATTTTCAAGAGATGCATTTGAAGTCTAATTCAAAAACTACTCAATTGAAGTTTAAATTTGTCTAAAAAATCCACAACTTCGTCTAAATATTTAAAAACCTTACAAATTTAATGAAATAGTACACCAAAAAATACTAAAAATTAGAGACTTAGGCGTTACCGTTTGCGGTAGAACTAAGAGTTAACAACACTCTTGTTATGAAAATGATTTTTCTGATTAAGATCCCGAAGGATGAAAAAAGGTTTGAAATGTTTTTGTGTTTTTTAGAGAAGAAGTGTTTTGAATTGGAGTGTTTATAATACATGTTGTACCAAAGTCTAGAACCTAGGATCGAATGCATCGCATATCGCCCTAAGGACGTACACTAAACATTCTAGGCAATTGAGAGGTGGCCCCTCAATCACCATTTCCCAAGTATAAGGCTCATGGCACAACATCTATTATCTTTATTAAGTGTTTTATGATTGTTTTGAGATGAGAAGAGAAAGGACACTAAAAGGGGACTAAATCCAAGCCTAAAGTTGTCATGCAATGGTGGTCCTAAGATTGAGATAAAGGAATGCTACATAATATTATCATACATGGTTGAGATCCTAAAGTCTATCATAATCTCTCTTGAACAAGAGAAATTAGAGGTCCTAGGGGAAAGAAACAACAGAGGAACAACAGGAAACAGAATAAGCATACAAGAATGCAAACATGAAATGCAAATGAGGGAGGAAATTGTGTGGGGTAAAGACCACCACAAGCTCATCTCAACCTCAAACAACAATATGATAAATACAAGAAATAAAGGAATAAGAAATGCATCAATAGAAACACACAAGAGCACCAAAAGTGGGATGAAATGACCTAAACCAAACAACATCAACCACAATGCCACAAAGCAAAACAACATGAAAAGAACAAAGAAAAGAACTCTAACTCAAAGAGGGGTTAAAACAAAAGAATAAAAATAGCAAGGCATTCCCAAATATCATTCAACCAAGGCATCATCATGATTTGTGCAAAAAGATGCAATAAAAGTGTCCTCATCGTTCACCATTCAATTCATGTTTCAAATACCTCCAAAGGAGGGAACTTAGATAAGCCTAAATGGTGTTCCAAAGTTCTTGGACAGCAAGGGGAATGAAATAAAGGTTCACAAAAGAAAAAGCAAGTAAATCACAAGGAAATGCAAGCAAAATCCCAAAAGAAAGCAAGCTTGTTTCTCAATGAAACCCTAATTGGAAACTCAAAAGTTACCAAGCAAATGAACAAGCAAAACCAAATGTTATGACCTAAAAATGAGCAAGCACCATCCTTAACATATTAACAACATGAATCAATAGGCATTGAGAGCTCAAAAGATCCACAAATGTCATATCCAAGTCAAACTAGGTCAAGAGGCATGTATGAACCTTCCTTTGGATAGCTTGATTTGCAAGCTACCCTAAAAATAGGAAAATGATTCAAAAATTATCAAATAAAATGCAAGAAGCTCATAAATGTGTTGGAAACCAGAGGCCAAAAGATCTCAATCAAAGTCACATCACAACATCACCATAGAAATTGATTCACAAGGGTGCTCCATTGTGAAGGAGAATTGTTTAGGGTGAAATGAAATGCATCAAAAGTCAACTCAAAAGTCAACCAATCAGGGGCAAAATGGTCCTAAAAAATTATTCAACTCATCATTGATATGAGGATTGAATTTCATTCATTAGATCAAAAGGAAGTGAGAGAAATAAAATTAAGAACAAAATATGTCAAGATTTAAGTTACATAAAACACTCCCAAAGTTAAATCCCATTTTTAATTTAAAAATAAATCATAAAATAAAATAAAAATTACAAAAAATAAGAAGACATCTCAAAGATTCTAAAACATATTTTTTTTTTTGGGATTTTATGATCTTTGGAATTATTTTAAAATAAATTAAATCTAAACAGAACTAAAATAAAAACTAAAAGAAAAAGAAATAAAATAACAAATGGGATGGGGGTGTCAATAGCAGCCCAGAAGCGCTGCAAATCATTGGGCTTCACAAAGGGGGGGGGGTGCTAATAGCAACCCATCCCATCAGAAAAAACAAAAGAAAATAAAACATGTGGATTGTGTGGTACACGGTCAACCAAGGCCTATGGTGGAGAACATCCTGGCACGTTGGATCACAAAGTATTCCAATCAGAGGGCTCATACGCTGCCAAATCATTTAATGAATTTTAAACTGGATTACGTGTGATGAGTCAAAGAGGGTGCACCATGTTTCTTAATCCTGGCCATGAAATAAAAAAGCAAGCATATCCAATGGGTAGCAATGAGCTAACACGTCGTCTTCAACCTCCAACAAGGGAGGGAAAACCAGACGGCCGGAACCACTGTTCTGGTCGTCTTCTCCGGCGAAGCCTCAACGGCCAAAACCCAGGTTTCTCAAAACTCAACCAAAATGTGCCAAATAAAAGTCAAAAGTGATCTACTCTTCAAAAGGATGAATAATATACCATTAGTTTTGCAAATAAGTGCTTAAATAAACCAAAACGAAAGCAACAAGAAAAAGAGCTCAAATGCAAAAGTTCATGAACAACCAGCAAATGATACCAGAAATGATCTATGCAACAAGAGGATCAATAATATATAAAAATGGCGCAAGAACAATGCTTAAACAGTGAGAAAATTTGAAAGAAAGAAAACCTAAAATAAAGCTTCCTCAGAGTTCAGTGTGTGAGTGAAACTTGCAATAAACCAACCAGAAACTTTCTATGAACCTCAAGGAGTGTTTTAGAATCTTTAGTTTGGGTTGAAACTCAGTGGAACTCAAAACACGATTTTGACTTGTTCACCACTTTTTCTCAATGCTCTCTCACTCAAACTCTCACCAAAACGTGTTCTGAAGGTATGGGAATGTTCTTGGGATTATATATGTTGGATTCAGATCAAGAATAGGCCCAATTCTGTTCCCTTTAGCCTAATTTGATTTTCACTTTTTTCACTTATGGTCATTTGAATAGTGCACGAATTTCACCTTGATTAGTTGTAAAAATGGCTTCCCTGGCTTGCATCAGAAGTAGGTTAATCAAAGGGCTGAAAATGATCCCTTGATTTCATCTTATGGTAGGCTTTTGATATGTAACTTAAACTTGAAGAAACCATGAAAATGGCCACCAAGATGCACCCAAATTCCAAATCGAAATATGGCATTGTGTTCCAAATGTCTTAGGCACTCAAAATGTGCACAAGGTTGGTGCAAAATGTTTTCAAATGAATTAATTTTGATTTTTTTTTTCCTTTTTAAGCCTTTTTCATGGAAATTCAATTAGGGATTCTTCAACCTATGCCAAACCTTTGATGTCTTGATGCTTGGTTGAGAAAATGACCCCATTTGGAGCAAGTTTGATGTTTTAAATATTTCCATTTGAAGTGTGCAAAGTGGTGAAAATGACCTATAATGAAAATGACCTGTAATCCTGCTTTCCCAAAATACCCTTGCCTTGCAAGCCTCATAACTTGAGTTCTACAAATCCGATGAAAGACTTCCAGTACTCTTTGGAAAGCTAAGATCATGAGGAACAACTTTCATGTTCGTTAAAAGTTGAGGAGAAACATTTTTCTAGGTCAAAAATGGCTTGGAAGTTGGTTGACTTTTGTTGACCAAAATCACATTCACATAAGGACCTGTAACTTGTCTGCATCATAACTTGAGTTCTATAGATCCAATCAAGGACTTCTAGTACTCAAAAGAAAGCTAAGAACATGCTATACAAGTTTCATGTTGGTCAAAAGTTGAGATGAGACTTTTATCTTAAGATAGGTGGTCTTGAAGTTAGGCACTGAACATGGGATTTTACACTGAGAACCCTAATTCAGTCACTCCTCACACTCTTGATTCTTGATGAATATATCTTGAAATGATATCCCACAAAATTCCATGGCCTTAAAGACTTGTAATTGAGTCTTAATCTTCTTTAATTTCATAGTTGACTCAGGGTTGACCAGATGAAAACCCTAATTGCACGATCTTCAACTATAGCTCTTCACACTTGGTATAAACACTTGAATGAACTCCACAATGACCCTCAAGGCCTCCAATGATCTTAAATGGTAATCTCCTTCCATAACTCTGGGCTTGTGATCCTCAGATGGTCTTCAAATGGCCTCCAAGACAGGAGGTGAACCACATACACTTATCTGCTTATGCAAAGGGTTTCGACTTGTCTCTGATGATGATAACTCCCTTGTTGACTTGAATACAACCTCTTGATTAGGCTTAGAACCCTTGGCACATTCCTCTTGTTGCAAACACATCTCTTGATCCCCTGTAAAAATGCAAAATGCTATGCAATGCAATATGCTAGAACAATGAAATGAAACATAAACCAAGTAAAGAAAAGGTTGGTCAAATTTTGGGGTACAACAGCTGCCCCTATTCAAGCGACTTGGACCTGAAGGGATGAAAAGCGAACGACTTTCAGACACTCAAGGTAAAAGACGGTTGAATACCAAAGAACCCATAAATTTACCAACCGCAGAATGAAACCTCCGACATCGTCGTCAGGCGCTTATATCAAGTAGAATATCTGACTTCGCCGTCAGTCACCAACCAAGTAAACATCTGACCTCGCCGTCATTCATCAAGTAAACCTCTGACCTCACCGTCATTCATCAAAATAATTTGACCTCGTCGTCCGTCATCAAAATAATCTGACCTCGCCGTCAGAACTCCATATTAAATATGTAAAAGCACTTGACTTCGCCGTCAGAATTCTACATAAAATTGGTAAAACACATGAACTCGTCGTCAATCCTCAAAATCATCCGACTTCGCCGTCAACTTCCAAAATAACCTGAATTCTCCATCAACTCTCAAAACTAATCTGACTTCGTCGTCAATTCTCAAAATAATCTGACTTCGCCGTACACTCTTAAAACAACTTGACTTTGCCGTCAATTCCTAAAGTAATCTGACTTCGCCGTCTCCTCTCAAAACAACTTGACTTCGCCGCCAATTCTCAAAATAATTTGACCTCGCTGTCCACTCTCAAAATAGTTTAACTTCGCCGTCCTCTCTCAAGATAATCTGTAAAAGCATCTGACATCGCCGTCGGGGATCGACATCAAGTCGGTAAAAGCATCTAACCTCGCCGTCAGGGTGAAGAAATCCATTGGGGAAATATGAACTTGAATATATAGACTCTGTTGTAGAGAATAATAAGATGAACACATCTGCCAATGATCTTGCTGGAGATACACCTGAAAATAAAAAGGTAACAACCGGGCTTATGTTTCACATGCACATGTTTGAGTATGGCGTAATGCTCCATACAAAATGGAAATGCTACGCATTTGGGAGGATGCTATGCACGATGCAAATGCAAAGGAACCACATCAACAAAATAAATGTTGAAGAGAGGAAAACAACTCCGCTAGGGGAAGACTAGGCATGCCTAGTGTAAACAGACTCATGCTGGGGAATACAAGCCTTGGATGGCCTCCGAGATAACTTCCGGGTAAAGCTGCTCTGCTAAGCACAAATCCACTCCGCTGGGAATCAAAATCAAACTCTGCTTCCGAAAGGGCCCTAGATGGCCTACCAGAATATAAATCCTCTGGGAAACAAACAACTCGGCTAGAGACAATGACTCCACTCTACCAGGGAAATCATCCCTGAATGGCCTGCCATAATATAACATTCCAGGGAATAGACAACCCTGCTGGGGACCAAGGCAGATTACTGAAGGATGGCTTTATTCTGTCAGAGATTTCGCTCTGCTGAATATTTAATCCACTATCTGTTAGGGATTATGAATAAGATTTACTGGGGAATCATCCCAAGCTCCCTCTCTGCTGAGGATGGAGAATAATCAATCTCAGGGAAGAAAGATATTCCACTGACTTGGCTGGGGATTAGGTAAGGAGGGAATAAACATCGACCTCTGCTTGGGGAAAATGAGCACAATGCTCAACAACATCGACCTCTGCTTAGGGAAATGAAACAATGACCCGAACTCTGAGGGGAAAGGAGCCAGTCGTTCAGACTCCGTGGGGAAAATGAAATTCTGTATTCATTCCACTGCTGGGGATAAACCCACATCTACCTGTTGGAAATGATCCTACTCTGCTGGAGACATCAATCTCGACCTGTTGAGGATAACCTTAATTGTATGAAGTTCCAGACTGCTGGGGCAGGTATACGTCTAGCTTGTGCATTTCCTTTAGATGAGGGACTTCTGGGAAACTCTCGAGGATGGGAGTCCTGCAAATAACAAACAGGCAAATATGTTTTGTGCAGCAAACGTCATCTTACTTATCACCTGTGACATTATTCAAGCAAAAGCATTGTTTCGATTATGGTTGGCAAAGCCCACAAAATTATGTACGCAAAGTTTTATCAAAAACAATCAGGCGTCTTTTGCAAACAAAACGGTAAAAGCTGAATCAAAAACAAAAGTTTTTCTGAATAATATGTATTATTGATAAATAGCCTGTAAATAGGCAAATTTACAAAGGACGCAACTCCTGAAATGAGAAAGTTGCGTAAGCAAAATACAGAAATGCACAAGAATATACAGAAATGTCGGCAATGTGGCACAAATGACCATCATGGAATGACTCAACTATGACTCGCGTGACTTCGACACCTTTCCGATGCTTCGTCTTCTGAAGAGATTGATTTGGACGAATGACTCTTAAAATTTCCCACAATCCAATACACTTTAAAGATCTATGTGCGGACCGCAGTTGTTTGCTTTTCAAATCCCTAACTTTTGCCTGAATCGTCCTTGCGGGTTTTCGATTCATCAGGATACCCATTTTTGCCAAAGTCGCCCTTTCAGGTTTTCAACTTTGTGGGTTTACATTTTTTCTTTTTTATCCCTAATTTTTGCCCGAACCTATCTTTTTATGGTTCGCCGGGATGCCCCATTCTTGCCTGGATTTTCTTTTTCTTTCCAGCGGGTCTATTTTTAAGCAAAGTATCTTTTGACCGCGTCTGCGTTCACAGGAGACGTAAAATCTTCACCATCCATGGTTGGAAGTAGCAAGCCTCCTCCGGAGAAGACTTTGCTCACAACATACGGACCTTCATAATTGGGAGTCCATTTTCCCCTGTGATCGTTCTGTGGTGGGAGAATCCTCTTTAACACCAAATCATCTGCCTGAAAGCTTTGAGGATGCATCTTCTTATTATAGGATTTCTTCATCCTGCTCTGATACAAACGACCATATGCAAGAGATTCCAGTCTCTTCTCATCCATCAAACTGAGTTGATTCAACCTATTCTTCACCCATTCAGCCTCATCCAGTTTGACGTCGGCCAGAACTCTCAAAGAAGGGATTTCGACCTCCAATGGCAGGACAGCTTCCATGCCATATACCAACGAGAAAGGCGTTGCCCCAGTTGAAGTACGCACCGAGGTACAATATCCATGTAGAGCAAAAGGCAACATCTCGTGCCAATCCTTATAAGTCACAACCATTTTCTGGACTATCTTCTTTATGTTCTTGTTGGCCGCTTCCACAACGTCATTCATCTTCGGACGATAAGGAGATGAGTTGTGATACTCAATCTTAAAGTTCTGGCACAACTCCTTCATCATCTTGTTATTCAGATTGGAACCATTATCGGTAATGATCCTCTCAGGTATTCCATAGCGGCAGATGATGTCTCTTTTGATGAACCGGGCCACAACTTGCTTGGTGACATTAGCATAGGAGGCTGCTTCAACCCATTTGGTGAAATAGTCAATAGCCACTAAGATGAAACAATGTCCATTGGATGCAGTCAACTCGATCTTGCCAATCATATCAATCCCCAACATGGAGAAAGGCCATGGAGATGACATGACATTCAAAGGACACGAAGACACATGAATCTTGTCGGCATAAATCTGACATTTGTGGCATTTCTTGGCGTACTTGAAGCAATCGGACTCCATAGTTAACCAATAATACCCTGCTCTCAACAACTTTCGAGACATGGCATGCCCACCTGCATGTGTTCCAAAGGCTCCTTTGTGGACCTCTTCCATAAGCAAATTCGCTTCTTTTTCATCCACACACCTTAGCAGCACTAAGTCAAAGTTCCTTCGATAGAATACACCGTCTGGATTCAGATAGAAGTTACTAGATAACCTCCTAAAGGTTTTCTTATCCCAGGCCGATGCCCCAGGCGGATACTCTTGATTCTTGAGAAAGTTCTGGATGTCGTAGTACCATGGCTTGCCATCAGAAGCTTCTTCTATTGCGAAAACGAATGCCGGCCTATCGAGGCGCGAGATAACAATTCTTGGTGCATCGTTCCAGAAGTTTACTTTATACATTGAGGATAAAGTAGCCAAGGCATCTGCCATCTGATTTTCTACTCTCGGGACATGGTGAAACTCTACACGATCGAAGAAAGATAGCAATCTTCTTGCGTAGTTCATATAAGGGATCAGATTTGGTTGATGCGTCTCCCACTCTCCTTTGATCTGGTTGACCACTAAAGTCGAATCACCATAGACATCAAGGTTCTTGATTCTCAAATCGATTGCTTCATCGATACCCATGATACACGCTTCATATTCGGCCTCGTTGTTTGTACAGAGAAATGTCAACCTGGCGGTGAAGGGTATATGTGTCCTATGAGGGGTTGTAATGATTGCCCCAATTCCACTGCCGTAGGAGTTAACAGCACCGTCAAAGATCAATTTCCACTGGGAACCCAACTCAGGACCTTCGTCCGGCAACGACTCATCACAATCTTTCATCTTCAAGTACATAATGTCTTCGTCGGGAAAATCAAACTTCATTGGCTGATAGTCGTCAATTGGTTGCTCTGCGAGATACTCTGACAAAACACTCCCTTTAATAGCTTTCTGAGACACGTACTGAATGTCGTATTCTGTCAGAACCATCTGCCATCTAGCAATCATTTTTAACAGTGCTTGCTTTTCAAATACGTACTTAATCGGGTCCATCTTTGAAATTAACATGGTTGTATGGTTTAGCATATACTGCCTTAGGCGTTTGGCGGCCCAAGCCAGTGCACAACAAGTTTTTTCCAACATTGAGTATCTAGACTCACAATCTGTGAACTTTTTACTCAAGTAATAAATTACATGCTCTTTTTTTCCAGTCTCGTCATGCTGACCGAGAACACAACCCATGGATTTCTCAAGAACTGTTAAGTACATTATCAACGGTTTTCCAGCCACCGGGGGCATCAGTATTGGAGGTTCCTGCAGATACTCTTTTATTTTCTCAAACGCTTTCTGACAATTCTCATTCCAAACGACCACCTGATCTTTCTTTAGTAACTTAAATAATGGCTCACAGGTGGCTGTGAGGTGAGATATGAATCGAGCGATGTAGTTCAATCTACCTAAGAAACCACGAACTTGCTTCTCGGTCTTCGGTGCTGACATTTCTTGAATTGCTTTGATCTTTGCAGGATCAACCTCTATACCTTTCTCGCTGACAATGAACCCCAACAACTTTCCTGACCGCACGCCAAAAGTACACTTGCTTGGATTCAGCCGAAGTTTGAACTTCCTCAACCTCTTAAACAACTTTAGAAGATTCACCAAATGCCCCTCCTCCGTTTGGGACTTGACAATCATATCATCGACATATACTTCAATCTCATGATGAATCATATCATGAAAGAGAGTCACCATAGCTCGTTGTAAGTTGCCCCTGCGTTCTTCAAACCAAAAGGCATTACTTTATAGCAGAACGTCCCCCATGGTGTGATGAAAGTCGTCTTCTCCATATCCTCCGGTGCCATCTTAATCTGATTGTATCCGGAAAAGTCGTCCATAAAGGAAAACACTGAGAATTGTGCGGTGTTATCAACAAGCACGTCAATATGAGGGAGCGGAAAATCATCCTTTGGGATCGCTCTATTCAGGTCCCTATAATCAACACACATCCTGACCTTTCCATCCTTCTTGGACACAAGCATGATGTTTGCAACCCACGGGGGGTAATTTGTCACAACAAGAAATCCGGCGTCTAATTGCTTTTGAACTTCTTCTTTGATCTTTGCTGCCATGTCAGGCCTGGTTCTTCTTAATTTCTGTTTAACAGGAGGACACTCTTCTCGAAGAGGTAGGCGATGAACTGCAATATCTATGTCGAGTCCGGGCATGTCTTTATATGACCAAGCAAAAACATCCTTGTACTCTTGGAGTAACTCAACCAGTCTTCGCTTGACATCGCTTTGCAACGCGGCCCCTATTCAGACTTCCTTCTTATCTTCCTCAGTTCCCAGGTTGACGACTTCAACTTCCTCCTCAAGAGGCAAGATGACCTTCTCCTCTTGTCTTAACAATCTGGCAAGCTCTTTGGGCAGGTCTTCGTCTTCTTCGATCTCTTCTTCCACTTGAAAGATCGGATTGTCAAAGTCACACCGAGTCATAAATGAGTCTTCCATTCTCAAAATCACCACATTACCCTTTTTAAGATTCTGTAGGGTTACATACACACACACACAACCTTAACATAAACAAGACTCTTAATAACACTCTTTCTTAACACTATAATAATAATTTTGTAATGGTCACTTAGACACCTTTATTTGTCTTTATAAATAGCTTTAAGTAATTATTCACTCATTTTAATCCAAGAGAAGGAATTGGTACATTCTCAGAGGCCCTTCGTAAAAAGTTCTTCTTTTAATCATATATTTTCTTTAACATGTCATTTTGACTAAAATTTTCTAAATTCTTAACCCAAGAAAAATTAGCTCAATCTTATCGGTAGGATTAAAAATGAGTCGAGTCAAGTCAAATTCATCTCCATTCGACTTGACTCGTTAAAAAATTATTCATTTCAAATCTCGATTCGAGTATGATATAAAACTTTTTTAAGCTCAAATTCGATTCATTATAAATTTATGAACACTTCGATTCATTTCATTAAATTTAACTCACTTGCTTCATAAACTTAAAAGCCATTTTTTAACTTTATTTTATATGTATATATATTTGACATTTTAAATTAATATTTTTGTAAAAAGAAAATATTGCAATAAAATAAAAGTTATCAGATTGACATTTAAATTTGTTTAAAAAATCTACTAATTCAAAAACTACACAATTTTCAAAATATGCATTTGAAAGTCTAATTCAAAAACTACTCAATTGAAGTTTAAATTTGTCTAAAAAATCCACAACTTCATCTAAATATTTAAAAACCTTACAAATTTAATGAAATAGTACACCAAAAAAATACTAAAAATTAATACACTTCCATCACACAATAATTACAACACTTACAACTTTCATTACACATGTTATTTAGCAAATGTTATAATGCCTCCAACAAGGATGACTCTAAATACAATTGTCACCTACTCTTAAAAACAATATAATCTTTCTTATATATAATCGAGTTGACTTATGAACCTAACGAGTCAAACTATGTATAATTTAAGTTCAACTCATTTAGTTAACAAGCTTAGTTTTTTCGCTCATATTCAGCTTATTTGATTCGTAAATATATTTCAACAATTTAATTGTTGAACTGAATTCCGAACTATTTTCGAGTTAGTTAAGTTCATTGTCAGACTTATTTAGAGACCATTTGCCTAATACAAAATCATCTTATTCCTTCTTTTTTTTTCCGTTTAATTATAATGTATCATCATTCTTTTTGGATCACATTGACACTAAACTTTTATTTGCGCATGAGTGGTATCTTAGTACAATGGAATTTATAAAACATCCTTATCTCATACTAATTACTTAAACTTTTTTTCGAGAGTATCAATTGAGAGAGAGAAATACTATAAACAGTGAGGCATTTGTGCGAGTTCATCCAACAATCTCTCTAATTAGGAGCTATATTCATCTCTTTGATTTCATTTACTTGATAATTTGAGTGCTAACCTGCGGGTACAATAAGAAATAAATCTACAATGATCAATCATATATAAATTTTTAACAAAGTATAACATATAATTTAGTGTGAAAACCAAATAGTTATATACGCATGCATAAAACTAAAGGACCTACAAATTGATTTTTAGAAATACCTGGATATTAAGAAAAATAATTTTGTCGGTAATCTTGAAAAATAGAGGTCAAGAGACGAGCAAAAAACAATCGATGGCTTGTGTGGTTCTTTCTCAACCTGACTATTAATATCTTGAATACTCTCCAGAAGGAGAGAAAAGATAATATGTTTGTGTATGGTATATTGGGGACCATAACCTGTATATATGGTGATGGCCAATTAGGGTTTCTCTGATTCCAAAATGGTTCATTTTGACATCCATTCATATTTGAGCTCATACCCAACTAATTAATTTATTAATTTCTAAATATAATTCTAATTAGCCTTTAACTTTATTTGATCACTTAATTGATTAAGGTACTAATTTGATAAAATAACTAATAAACTCAAAATAAATATATATGACCACATAATTATGAAATATTAAAATAATATTTAAGTACAAAATATTCCAACAATCTCCCATTTGAGCAATATATATCTTAATAAATATATCACAGTTCTTTAGGCACGTATTTGAATGTTATTTATCTTTATATTTTAACTTTACAATCTGGTTCACCTTATACATCATTAATGGGACCACCGCAGCTTTCGTCAAAACCCATGTAAGCAACAAGCCCATGAAAATCATTCAATGTTAAACCTTTGGTTAGTAGATCAACTAGAATTAGTTTTTCCATATATGTTCTATCAAAATTTATTTCTCCTAAAATATTTCTTTCACAACAAGATACTTCATATGAAGGTGAGAAAAATACAAGAAGAGGGTTGAATTGTATTGACTTTTTCTTATTTTAAAGCTTTTAAGCTTCTGCTTCTGATGTTTCTCAACCAGACTCTGAACACTTGGTTTAGAGTCTGACTCAGAAAACTTGATTGGCTTCTAAAAGATCTAATAAGATTCAGAACTAAAATCTGATTTTGATTATCAGAGTTGACAGTATTGAAATAAGTAAGTACATAAGCAAGAAAGTAAAAGCAAGAACACTGGGAGTTTATCATGGTTCCTCTCACAACTTGAGAGTAGTCTAGTCCCCTTGCACTTTCAAGGAATTTTCACTATAACCAAATCTAATTACAATTGCTCAAGTCCACAAGCGGGAGACTTCCTTTGCTTATACGCACAAGTATAAGACTTCTTTTCTCAAACACACATGTTTAAAACTTCCTTGCTCAAGCACACACACTCAATACTCCCTTGCTCTAAAACACAAGCTAAAGAATTCCTTGCTCAAACACACAATTCTGAGACTTCCTTGCTTAAGCAAACATGCTTAAGACTTCAAATGCTCAAGCATTAAAGAAAGAGACTTCTGACTCTAAACAAACTGGTAAGAGTTTTAGATAACAACTACACTTGATATACAATTAGAGATGTAGGAATAATACAACTTAGAAAGACTTTAAAATATAAGACATTCTAAAATATACAAGTGTTAAGATGTTCTAAGTTTAACAAATTTGACATAGTAACTTCTCTTTGAATGTTAATGAACATAGTCTATAGCAGAGTTGTATTAGCGCCTAGGTGAACTTCTTTTTCAAGTCTGCAACTCCTTTTATAGAGAGAGAGAGAGAGAGAGAAAAAAGACGTTGAAGACTTTCACCAAATATGTTAGGCTAACTTTGTACTCGATTAGACACATGAACAAAGCACTTTTCTATAAAAGGAATTATCTGTTAAAGCTCTAAAACCAAGGAAGATATTTTTCCTTAAGTCTTTATGTGATCAAAAAGTATCTGAGTCTATCAGAGTTGCCTTGGTAGAAGAGCTTCTTCTTCAGAGGCTGGCTTTCCTTCAGACTTCACTCTTTAGAGGCTTTATCACATCAGATTTCACTTCTTTGCTTTTAAAGCTTCAAAGTCTGGGTTACTAGAGGCTGACTTTCTTAAGAGTTGACATCTTCAGAGTTTGGATCTCCATCAGAGGCAGAGTCTTTAGAAGTGATCTTCATAACAAGATTTTGATCTTCAAATTCAGATTCCTCAAGCCTTTCTTCATTTGTTCTTAATGATATAATCTTGTATACTTGAATAGATGTTAGAAAGCTCAATCGTTCTTTAAATACTTTTTTATCATCAAAACCCAAGGGATATCGTATTAACTAATTTTGTTTCAACAATCTCCCTCTTTTAGATGATGACAAGCATAAGTATTTAAGAACAATGATTGTCAATTTAATCAACTTGTTGAGATCAGAGTTTATCAAGATTGAATTCCATCCAACGAACAAACATGTAATTTACCAACCAGTTATACACAATCTAAACACTTATCAATATCATCACGTATCGCTCACATCAAAGTGCATGGCTGCCACGCTGACGAGAGTTCTACCGTATTATTTAATCGATGATCTCTCAGCCTATCAAACAACATGGATCATTAAGACTCGATACTCACGCGAATGTTAAATCTAAATCTATGTCTATAGTTTACCATCTAATAGATTTACATCCTAGATCAAGATTTGAAAAGTGTTTCTCAACCACGGTTCAAATCAAAAGAAAACAGGTAAACGAAGATAAATCGAATACTAACGCATGAATATATTATACAAAACGCCATGATCAATAAAAAGACATACTTTAATAGTAAACTTACATACAATCCCAACAAGAAAGAGATTACAAGGAGAAGAATGAAGAAGAACAAACATCCATCGCAATTTGCTAACGATTGATGCAAACCCAATTCCGAATTTTCAAGATGCAACCCCTAATATTGTTTTCTAAGCCTCTATCTCTAAAAAATGTGTTGATGGAAATGAGTTTAAAATTTCCCAAAACCATGCCCTAAAAATCTATGTAAAAATGAATAAATAGGGGATGGAAATCACAGACCGCGCTCAGCCCCGTCAGAGGGTGCTCAGTGCGGCGTGACAGCAATGAGAAAAAACTAGTTTCTTGTTTTACCATAACTTGAGAACCGTAACTCCGATTGACGCACAGTCAGAAACGTTGGAAAGTTTAATCAATGCCCTATATTACAATGAATAAATAATATGATTTTGCCTTTGATTAAAATGCTTAAATTATGCAGGAAAACCTACAAAAAGAGATAAAAAAAATCAAAACGAAATGATATTTACACGAATCGACAAAAACTATAATAATATACTAAACGATTACCTATTCACACTAAACTTAAGGATTTCACTAGTAAAACCAATGAATTAAACCAATAAGTGCCACAAAACTTACACACAAATTTAATACAATTTGATACTTATCAGTCTTATAGTCCATAGGGTGAGGTTTATAAGCTCCCCCAAAGTCATATTCCATTTAAATAAATATCTTTTAATTACATGTTGATTTCAGCGTCTGAGATTTGTAAGCTTATCCTGAGTCTGATAGTCTAGAGAGTGAGGTTTGTAAGATCCCCATAAGTCCTACCTATGTTAATTATAATTATCCTTGAAGCACAATGATCAATTCTTCAAAAATTAAGCATAAAAAAAACTAATTAATTAGATTCATGTGCTTAAATATATATCCTCTTTCTTCCCCATTTGTCATCAACAAATAGATAAGGCAGAAGAATCATAAGATACTCCAAAAATGGTGTCACAGTCAGCTCTATCAGAGGCATCTTAAGAAAGAATTTGACGAGAAATTCCGACCTCAAGAGTTCCAAGAAGGCAACCTGGTACTAAATAACATCCTTCAGATTCATAAGGATTCACGGGGAAAGTGGACACCAAATTAAGAAGGTCCATACGTTGGTGAAAGCTTTTTCTAGAGGTGTTTTCATCCTCCCAACTATGGATGGCGATGAATTGTCACGTTTAGTGAACTCCGACGCAGTCAAGCAATACTTTGCCTAAAAGAGTAGAGTACAAAAGCCCGTTAAGTCGAAAACCTAAAAAGGAGACATAGAAAAAAATGGGTATCCCGATGGACACATAAAAAAGTCTAGGAAAAAATTAGGGATAAAATAAAAAGAATGCAAAAGCCCGCTAAGTCAAAAACTTGAAAAAGGTGACTTAGGAAAAAATGGGCATCCCGCTGGATAAAAAACCTGAAAAGGCGTTTCAAGAAAAAGTTAGGGACTATTCCAAGGAAAAGACTGTGTGTGTGTGTGTGTGTGTGTGTGTGTGTGTGTGTGTGTGTGTGTGTGTGTGTGTGTGTGTGTGTTTGTGTTTGTGTGTTTGTGTGTGGGTGTGTGCGTATGTGTGTATTTGTGAGTGTGTGTGTGTGTGTGTGTGTGTGTGTGTGTGTGTGTGTGTGTGTGTGTGTGTGTGTTTGTGAATGTGTGTGTGTGTGTATGTTAGGCATACTACTTCCAAAAACGTCCTTGTGTTTTTACAAAACACTGATCACTCAACATGATTCGATCAGGTGAACTTTCACACTTCCTTTATTTCACGCTCTAAAGCATCAACTCCTTTGCTAGATAAACCAATAATATAAGCACTTCACTTGAAACTTCTTGGAGATGAGACTTGAGATATCTTTAATTCAGATGCGAACACCATAGGATATTACTAGTGATAAAAAAAAACTAGTTCTTCAGTTTGATTCAGAGGAATAGCTTGATCAACTATCTTGTGCATCTTTGACCACTTAAAATTTACTGTCTTCATGCATTATTTTCATCAAGGTCACTTTAAAAGATGTTACATCTTTAGGTGTTGTCATAATCAACACCATGATCTTATCAGGGCTAGGCATATCTTGTTTATCTATGAGCTATAATCACTTCCAAACTAAACCTACAAGCACAAAGTTCTAAATTCTCCCATTTTTTATGATGACAATGAATATTTTAGGGAGGCGTAAAAGAAAGACGTGTTGATAAAAAGCTGGAGTGTATAAACCCCTCACATGAGTAGAGAGTATACTCTTCTCCTCTTGAGAGTATACTTCTCCATGTCTGTCATGATAAAAAGGTAAGTAAATATGCAAGACAGAAATTTAAATATACAAGCACATAGTTTATGTAGTCAAGCATTTTAAAAAGAAAAATATTTTATTTAGTTAATTTAATACATAGTTGAATTAGAAATATAAAAAACAGGAAATTGTAGGAATTTAAACAATGTAGGAAGATTGAAAATTAAACACACTAAGACATAAGAGACACATGAGTGTGGTAGTGTCTCCTCCATAGTATTTTCTTTAAGGGCCTCCTTGTTGGTCTTTATAGGGAAGTTATGATGGTTCTTCCATCCATAATTGTAAGTGCTTGAGTGTGGATTACCTTGTTAACGACCATTTTGGTTGTTTATAAAGTTTATTGATTTCATCTGCATGTCATTAGTTATATGGGTTTCACAATGCATGGTAAAGTAAGGTCTTCCACACACTTCTCAACTTACGTTTTTAGTTTGGAGAACTTGAGCGACTTGGAATTTTCCCAAGTTTAGTGTTTACGTTCTTCTATCAACTTCAGTGGCCACCCATTCCTTGAAACTTTTTGTACTATCCACTAGCTTCTGGTTAATCAAACCTTCTCTAGTAGTAGGGTATCTATCATATAACTAAATTCTCATTTGCAATAATAGCTTCAATAATCTTAGTGATTTTATTAGCTTTTGTAAAGTTTGATGAGTCATCGACAGTTGTATCCAAGTAGTTATTTACTCTTCAACTTTAGGGTGTTGCAAATTATCTACATTTGGTGTGCGTTTCAAAATTATGTGTTGGACATCCCAACTAAATTTTTTCTTGAATCTCTTTGAAGCTTTTCCGAGTGTTTCCCCCTCTTTTTGTTTGAAAGTTATTATTTCATACCCCTTTCAAAAGAATAATGATGCAAATAAATATTCATCTAAAAATGCTTTCTTCATGGGGCCCCATGTAGATATGCTTACAGGTGGAAGATTATATTAAAGTCTTTCTTGATGTCTTCTACCATTGTGAAAGGAAAATTTTCAATCTTTTTCAGTCTCTAATATACCCTTTCACCTTAACAATGGTACAGAAAGTAAGAAAATAATTCAGGTGTTTAATGTCATTTTCATTCATCCTCCCTACAAACTATTTATGTTTTAACTATCAGAAGAGTGTTGGGTAAAATTTGTACATTGATACAGTCACATGTTGATTAGCGATGGCCAATATGTTGTCGTTCAAGTAATGAGTACCATAGTCACTTAGTAACCTTTTTACCAGAGGTATAACTAGTTCTCCCATATTTTTAACTTGCACACCGCTCTATGACATTTAAGTTGAAGTGGTCATTCTACGAAGATCACCCAATCACATCGAAAGTTGTATTTTGTGCGTCATACTTTGCTACTTCTTGTGACATTATTGCACTTTCATGAGATTTGGACAATTATTCACTTTCTTTTCTATTTTTTCCCTTCTAATTCTTGTGTCCAAGTCTTCTCCATTCTTTATCATTGTAATTTTTATGGTGAAAATACTACAAAATTTTTCTAGTACGTTAGGATGATTTCGTCATGTATCCGTCTTTTTCACATTTCTTTGAAATCTTTATTAAAATCATACAAAAACATAAACAAATAAAAGTAAAAAAACTCCAAATTAATATAAAAGATCCTAAAAACATGTAATGACTGACATTCATCATCAAGCTCAATAGTATTGAGCATAAGAGAATATGTTAAGAGTCTAACAACAAACAAAATGTGATCTAGCATATCTTTTCTAAGACGACATCTTAGAATTATAAATTAAGTTTAACTCAACGTTACAAAAAGTGGTTTGTAAGTGATGATGGTTCATACTTATAAACAAATATTGATATTATATATTTTTTGATATAGAACTCTTCACACACCCTTACATCCAACACTATTGAACTTTCGATCTGTGAATATAAATGACAGATGATTTGATAGCAAAAACATGATAATAAATGATTAAACAAATCTTAAACATGACTCTAATACTATCTTAAAATTGTGATTGAATATTACCCTTCGACTTATATTCTGCCAATAAGGTAATAATTTTTACTTTTGTCTGATTTCTTACTCTTTATTTTATTTAATTGCATAAACAATTTTGAAATTAAAATATAATTAAAATAATAGTTGTAAATTACTCAAATTAATTTTATTTTAATTAATAATTTTATTTTAATAATTGAATATTACCCTTCGACTTATCTATGAAGTGTGTATACAATTGTAAGAGTTTGATTTAATAACTTTAAAGAAAGAATTTTGAATCCCCTTTAAAATAGTTATAAATTACTCAAATTAATTTTATTTTAATTAATAATTTATATTTCTTCCATTATTTATTAAAAAAAATGGATAGAGTGAATGGCCAAAACATTTTTTAAGCTCTTTCTTCCAATATAGAGATAGTTTCATTCTTTCTTAAACTCATGTCGACCACCCTGAACTCTGGAAGCAAAACTCATTATTTTACCGTTATTCAGAATAAAAACTTAATTATTAATTCATTATTATACTAATAATTTCATCACGTGAAAACAATTCTTCACGACCTCTCAATCTCATAAAATATATCAAATTTATGAGTTCAGCTTAATCACCTAGATTTAACACATAGGTCAATTTTCAAACCTAATTCAGAAGAAGTTAAAAAAAAACATCATATTCAACAAAAATAAATCGTTTTCACAAATCTATATTTAATTTCTTCGACCGCCCATGCATAAATCGTCACCTACCTTTCTTTATGTCACCATCCTAAATAACTTTACATAATTATTATGATTCTCACAGTTTAAGTTCATCTCCTTCAATCAAATTATTCTCGAGGCTCTTTTGGTGATCTCTTGCTGATTGGAAGCTTTTTCTCGTTTTCTAAAACATAATTATTCATGGATAAATTTGTCGATGTTTGTGTTAATATATATCATTAAGGTCTTCTCATTCAATTTATGGATACATTATTTTATGAAAACAAAACTTAGTGGGTAGGTTTGTCTCACGAACTAGACAACTAAGAAAATTGTTGTGTAACTAGCCAACTAGGGAACTAACTATGTGTGAATGTGATTGAAATTTGACCTCAAATTAAGAGAAGAATTATATCATCACACTACTACAAAAATAATGTATTTAATCTCGGTCAAAAATTCTGTTAAAATTATTAGAAAATTTAGTCAAGTCAAATGGATTGAGACTAGAATCGTGAACGAAATCACTTTTCTTATAAATATTTTAAGCACTCTCAAATATGTTTTAGAGTTGGAACGCGGAAATACTCAAAATAATTCAACCTCATATCAAATTTGTGCAAGACCGACGAGAACTCGATTATGTAGCGAAGAAATGTCTGGAATTTTATACAAGAGGATATTTTGTTAGTGAAATGAGGTATTTATAGGTCATGCATGTGTTGTGAAAGAACACCTTTTAACCAAAAGTTGTCATGTTTCCAACCATTACCTATGTTCATTCTGCAGCAACCCTTCACGAAATGTTGCTTCTTTTCGAATTCAAATAATTAATATTCACTTGAATATTTTCTTGTCATTTTAGGACACACTTAATATTATTAATTATTAATAACTTATAACAATCCACCACTTGTTCTAATAATGACAAGATCAATTCTAGAAAAGGAGAAACAAAAAATGTTAATACATTTAAATATCTTTCAATTTAAAACTTAACATTAATAAAGACAACACAAAGTCTAATCGGAATGTTAGGTTGCAATGCTTTTAAACCATTAATTCATGTGAATAGACCGACGTTACCTCACACACATTCTTTAAGGTTATTCACCTACATTTCTCGTCTAACACTTATTTATGGCCATATGTTTTTCTGTTTCATGATTTTCCATGAGAGAAACTCCAACTCTCACTTTGAGACAACACCATCTCGAAATTCACATAGGTGATGTTCATATTGTATCATTTTCCATGAGACATGTACCCTCGGTATTGAACTTCATTAAGAGTTTAAATAAAAACTCAACCCTCATTTTAAAGGTCAACATTATCACCAAATATTTGACAAACATCCAAATCAACGACTTGTTATTACCCATTGAATCTTGAGGTTAATATTCTACTAAAGTAAGATTGGGTTGTCGTCGTTGTCGGAACTCTTACTCAAGGAGTTTCAACCCCATGCCTCTCGAGGTTGTTTTTACTAAGTTTCTGGCCAATGGCTTAGTATATATCACTAAAGAATTTCTAAGTCATACTTGCCTAGACTTTCTGGTATACGCTTTTTAGAGGCTTTAATTAAAGTGGTTTGACTATCGCAATGTATCAACGTCTTTGAAACATTGTCTTTAGCCAATGGAACTTCCAACAGAAGTTGCCTCAACCATTCAACTTCTTCACAAGCGAAAGCAAAAGCCTCGAACTCCGATTCTATGGTTAAGAGAGTGGTCCATATTTGTTTCTTGCTCTTCCAAGAAATTGCACCCTCTGTTAGTGTATATATCCATCCAAATGCATATTTTAGATATTGAATGCTCGATATCCAACTCGCATCGGTATATCCTTCTAATATGGCAAGAAATCTACCATAATGGAGACCAAGATTTTTGGCTTTCATAAGATATCTGAAATTTTTTGATGATGGCCTTCTAGTGCTCACCATTTGGATTACTAGTAAAATCTATTCATTTTACTAATTGCAAATGTTGTGTCGGGTCTAGTACATTGCATCCACTTACATATTCCAATTGAGCCACAACTCCTCCATCATCCTTTTGAAGTTTGACATGAGGATCAAATGGAGTGGTCACCTCCTTAAAAGTGTTTGAACTTATTAAGCACTTTCTAAACATAGTGTGTTTGACTAAGTTCATAACCCCCACTATTTCGCTTTACTTTAATCCCCAAAAGTGTGTCAACTAGTCCAAGACTATTCATCTGGAATGTGGAAGTTATAAACCTCTTTGTTTCTAAAATTTCATTCTTCTCATTGCTAATGATCAATCATATAATTAACATGGAGACAAATTAATATCACAATATTTTCACTCAACTTTGTGTACAAACACTTGTAGCAAGAATCAGAAGAAGAATATTTTTTAGATACTCATGCATGATGATGCAAGAAGGTTTTAGATGAACCATTTAAACACTTGAAATTATGAACCATTTAAATTAGTATAATATGAACTGTAACAAGTACCTTAGTTATGTTCAGTTATCTCAAATCTTCACTTGAATTTCTATGTTAAAACCTCTTGATCAACTTCATCATTGATATGCAAGACACGTTTGATCCTTTTCTTCTTTGATTATCTTTGTCTTCATCAAAATTGAACTAAATACAAGATGTGATCCTCACAATCTCCCCCTTTTGATGATGACAAAATCTTTGAATTCGTGTTTTGATAAGATTGAATAGTTTTCTCTAAGTTGTGTGTCACCCATTTAATTCGTGAATCTTACAATGACAAAGTCAAACTTTTGATGTCATTATTTCTGTGCTTTTTTTAATCCATACAAGGACTTGACAAGTTTTCACGCCTTTTGTTCATTACCAAGAAGTACATGACCCTCTAGTTGCTCCTTATAAATCTCCTCACCGAGATCTCCATATTGAAGTTTCGTTTTGACATCCATTTGATGAACTATAAGGTCATGCAAGGAAAGTTAATGCAAATGAAACTCTAATTTTTTGTTGAGCTTGAAAAATGAAAGCAACAACACATATTTTTAGGATCTTGAATAAGGGTTAGTAAACATAAATAAACTTAAAAGCAAAAGGAAACACACAAATTTCTTGGTGATCTCCCACACAAGGGCAAACCTACAGAGGTAAGAGCTAGGAGAATCCATGTTTGTGAGTGTGATAAGATGCAAATGATATGTTATATGGAATCTTATGGGTAAAAAAAAGGGTATTACAAATGCCCATATTTAATCTTCTTGGACCTGAAGGTATGAAAAACAACAAATTTTAGACATTCGAGGTAGAAGAGGATTAAATACTAGAATGCCCAAAATTTTGGCCATGTAAGAAAGAGTTGAAAGGGAAAGTGCATTATGGTTTTGGATTTATGGGATAGTGATGTAGGTTTATCCTTCGGGGACCTGGACAAGGAATTCTATTGCAGGAAAAGATCAATTATGAGGGTTATGTTATGATATGATATGAAATGCATGTCATGCTTCAATGAGGATGAGCCTTGCCAGTCTTAATAATGGGGACATCCCTGTAGGATTCCAAGAGAAGATGATGTATCTATAAATAACAAAGGGTATAACCGTAATTTGAATTTCCTTCTGCAATAGGCAGAAATGACTCTTGAACAAAAGGTTAGGAGAAATATAGGATGTAATTGTTTTTCTTGTAAAAAAGGTAGTGCAAACTCATGAACAAAAGGTTTGGATAAAATAGGATGTGATTTCCTATTGCGAAAGACAAGTAGGAATACAAAAGGTTAGAAGAAATAGTGATTGATTTTCTCTTGAAAAAGGTAAGGAGGACCCTCAGCAAGAGGCTAGGAAAATTTTCAAAAGGCAATTAAGGATCTGACTAAACATTTCGCTAGGGAGATGGTGTCGGCACAACCGAGTATTGAAAAGTGATTAACACAGATGAGTGTAAAAAGTTAATACGGAGTAGTATTAAAACTGTAAATTTAACATGATTGAATGTTGGATACAGATAAGTAAAGGTGAGGTCAACACGGACGAGTGTTGTGTAAGTTCAGAGTATGCCTAAGAGGGGGGGGGGTGAATTAGGCTTTAGAAACTTTTTCCGGTTTTTCGATATTCTTGAATTTTTCTTCTTTAAGTTCTTGGTGATGAAAGCAGTAAAAGCAGAAAGAAAAATGAACACCGAGATTTATAGTGGTTCCCTTCACAATCTGAAGGTACTCCACTCCCGTTTCCACATGAAAGAGAGTTTTCACTATAGTTTTAGAATGTACAACTTATCACACCATCAACCGATGAGGCCTACTATCTAACAACTATTTCAACAACTTAGTGAGCAAGAACAATCCTCTTGCAAGCACTAACCCTTGTGTCCAACAATCCTGGATCACAAGTCACAATAGAAATAACTTTGTATTTTTGTAATTTGAAAGTGATACAATGGTAATATCAATCTAATGATTGATCTTCTCCTTTTGATCAAAATTCACTCTTCAATATCAATACAAGTGTTCAAAAATTCTGGATATGAAATGTATGAACAATATGAACACTTTTTGAAAATATTTGAAAATATTTGAAAAGTAGTGAATTTGATTCAATGAATATTTTGAAAATTATTGGAGGTGTTTTTCAATTTGAAATTTTCAGAATTCATATGAGGAAAACATCATTTCAAAAAGGTACAAAATGAGTATGAATAAAATAATGAAAAGGTATAACATTCAAACACAATTTGAATTTAAAAGGAAACAATTTTTCAAAATTCGTTCAGTGTTAATCGGTTAACCATATAGGTTAATCGGTTAACACTTGAACGTTGGCCAGAGAATTCAAAAATTAAGGTCGTTAACCGATTAACCCATATGGTTAATCGGTTAACACTGTTAAAACTCAGAAAAATGCTTGAGTTAAAAAGTGTTATACCAATTCAAATGATTTTAAAACCATGCAAATGCAATATGTTATCATGATAAAATATTTGAACACTTGTATATCAATTAAAGGAGTGAATATTGATATACCGAAGCTTGAGTCAAATCTTGAAAGTTGAATGATCATTTGCACATGATTCTTGAATTGCTTGACAACATTCCATAGTCTTGATCTTGATCAATTTTGAAAACTTTGACTTTTTGCAATCATGGAATGAGCTTGAGTCTTTTTTGACATCATCAAAATCCTGAGATTGAAGTGTGCTTCTACATTCTCCCCCTTTTTGATGATGACAAACAATTGTGTCTGTGCAATATCCTTGACGATGTTTGGTTCTGATCTTGACTTGCTTCTCCCCCTATGTTCAGCAACTCCCCCTATTTAACAGAGGCAAAAAAATTCTGCACAAAGAGATATTAGACAGCAAGCTCTTCTCCCCCTTTGTCATTAACAAAAAGGAAAGAGATTTCAAAACCAAACAAAAGCAATATCGGCATACATGACAGCATATAATCAAGCATAACATAATAGATTGTAATAAAAGTGCAGCAAACAGAAAAGTGCAGCAAATAGTGTACAGTTACAACTTAAAAAATTAAATAATATCTGGAAAGAAAAACAATAAAAGCAACAGAAACAAATATTTTCTAAACATCTTCATCGGACATATCCACGTCTTCTACTTCTTCCTCTTCATTACCTTCATCATATGCATCTTCTTCTTCAACAATCCCGGGGTTGGAAGGATGAGCGGTAAGGATAAGGTTGCAAAGTGAAGCAATTGCCCTGGAGGTTTCTCGGTGACAATTCATAGTTTCCCGATGTTGGGTCATCATAGTAGTATAGAGAAACTCATTTGTAATACCCCCTTCGGGAACGGGATAGGCTTGGTTTGAGGTGGATCCTTCGCCTGCATACTTATAAGTGTCGTCAACGTCTTTAATAATACCAGTGTTCTTAGCAATGGTGATCTCATTTATCTCATTGGTTGTTGGTTTCATCTTGGTGAATGGTTCCCTGTTAAGGTCCAAATCCGTCAACTCAAGGATTCTTGAAACCAGCCTTGCATAAGGAAGACGTGTCGACAGAGAAAGCTGTTGTTGATGATGATACATGATTGTCAGAATCCAATTTACCCTTATCTTGTTTTTGATTGCGAAAAGAAGTTTCATTTCCAAATCATTGATTTGAGTGTGATTCGAATCCTTCGAAATCAGCACATAGCAAATTACCTAATAAGCATCCGGTCCGAAACCGTCAGATTTTTCGCATAACAGAGCATGCAAGCCGTCCGTTGGTTTGCTACAACATTCTCCTTTAGAAACTTGCAGATCTGATAATAATATTCCATTTTGTCATAGTTAGACCACGGTCCTTCCACGTGGTTAACTCCTTTCCGGAGAAAGTAGCCAGAGGATGGAAATTTCAACTTCGCAGCAATATCTGTCAGATTCTCTTTCAAGAGGCAATCTCGAACAGAGGTTTCCATAATGTGCTCATCATCAGAATTCAAATACACAAATAACTTATTCAGAAATGCTTTAACCAAATCATGGTAACAATTTCCAGAGTCAGAAACAAACTTATCTATCTTCTGATATTTGAGCAGAGAAGGAAAATCAAAGGATGAAGCAGGAAAAGCCTTAAGGTTTACGTACTTTACCGGCAGAATATGATGGACACGAACCTTGAAATCCATCCGGCGTTTCTTGGTTGTCTCCATAGGAATGTTGTCTTCTGATGCAGAGTCATTTTCTGGTAACTTTCCCTTTCCTTTGTGAGATGATGCCATGGATGAAATTTGAGAGATGTTGAGGGTTTTGGATTCTGAAGTTTTAGGGTTTGATGGAGATGAGAGAGATAGAGGAGAGGGGTTTTTTAATATGAGGAGTTATTTGAGTGGGTTTTAATGTTGGTTGGAAGTCATAAAGTGTAGTCAAAGAAGAAGAAGAATAATTCTTTGGATAGTGATTTGGATGTTCAAGAAAATATTAACCACACATAAATAACACATTTAACAAACTTAATTTTCCAAAATTTTAATTAATTTTTCGTTTCTGACTTTTGAAAATTTTAACAGTGTTAATCGGTTAACCCTATAGGTTAATCGGTTAACACATTAAAAAATTACTTTCCAAAATAAAAGTATCAGTGTTAATCGGTTAACCCTATAGGTTAATAGGTTAACACATTAAAAATTTAAGACATAATTGAAAAATTAACAGTGTTAATCGGTTAACCATATAGGTTAATCGATTAACACACGCGAATTTTGGAAAATTGCGTAAAACAGAATGCACAAACATTTGAAAACACACATTATTCAAACATAAACCAGAGAAAAGATCAGATATCACCTTCATCGAGAATCCCAAGTTCTCATCGAATTTTGAAGAATGGTTCTTTCGCTAATGGTTTGGTAAAGATGTCGGCGACTTGATTGTGTGTATCGACGAAAGTAACATCTACATCTCCATTTAGTACATGATCTCGAAGGAAGTGATGCCGGATATCTATATGCTTTGTCCTTGAATGCATGACCGAGTTCTTTGTAATATTGATGGCACTTGTATTATCACATCGAAGAGGAATGCAACTGAGATCTACACCGTAATCAAGGAGTTATTACTTGAGCCACAAAATTTGTGCATAACAACTTCCTGCTGCAATATATTCCGCTTTGGATGTACTGAGTGCCACACACGCTTGCTTCTTGCAGGACCATGACACTAGTGCATTCCCGAGAATGTGACACGTATCACTTGTGCTTTTTCTATCGGTCTTACATCCTGCATAATCAGCGTCAGAATAACCAATTAAAGAACAAGTACTACCTTTTGGATACCATAATCCGACGTTCGTTGTTCCTTTGAGATACTTTATGATTCTCTTCACGGCAGTGAGATGTGATTCCTTCGGACTTGCTTGAAAGCGTGCACACAAGCAAACGCTAAACATAATGTCAGGACGGCTTGCAGTCAAATATAATAATGAACCGATCATACCTTGATATTTTGTAATATCAATTGGAGTACCAGATTCATCTTGATCAACGTACATTCCGGATCCCATAGGAGTGGACATCACCTTGCAACTATCCATATCGAATTTCTTCAACAATTCCTTGCAGTACTTGGATTGGTTGAGGAATATGCCATCCTTTGTTTGCTTGATTTGTAGTCCAAGAAAATAGTTCAATTTTCCCATCATGGACATCTCGAATTCTCCTTGCATCAATAGTGAAAATTCTTCGCAAAGCTCTTTGTTTGTTGATCCGAAGATGATGTCGTCGACGTAGACTTGAACCAATAAGGTGTTACCCTTGATCTTCTTTATGAACAGCGTCTTGTCAACCTTTCGTTTTGTAAATCCCTTTTCACATAATTAATTGCTAAGGTGATCATACCATTCTCTCGGTGCTTGTTTCAGTCCGTAGAGTGCCTTTTTCAGTTTGTAGACATGCGAGGGATTCTTGAAGTCTTCAAAACCCGGAGGTTGTTTGACGTAGACTTCTTCATTGATGTATCCATTCAGGAAAGCGCTTTTGACATCCATCTAGAACAACTGAAAATTCATAGAACAAGCGTAAGCAAGTAATAATCTAATTGCTTCTAACCTTGCTACCGGAGCGAACGTTTCATAAAAATCAATTCCTTCCTCCTGGTTGTAGCCTTGTGCGGCCAATCTTGCTTTGTTACGAACTATGATCCCATTCTCGTCAAGTTTGTTCTTAAACACCCATCTCATTCCTATGATGTGCTTGTTATCCGGTCTTGGTACGAGACTCCAAACTTGATTCCTTTCGAATTGGTTGAGTTCTTCTTGCATCGCTATAATCCATTGGTCGTCGCCTAAGGCTTCATCAATCTTGGTAGGTTCAATTTGAGACACAAAAGCCATGTTGAGACAAGCATCCTTAAGATTTAGTCGAGTTGCCACGCCTTGGCTAATATCACCAATAACTTTATCTATCGGGTGATCTCTATGCATTCTCCATTCCTTCGGAAGATCTTGATGTTCTTCGATGATTTGAGTGACATCTTCTTGTGGTATTTCTTGATTCTTTGGAGTCTCTTCTTGTTGTTGAGAAGAACCTACTATATCATCATCATCCACAATAATATTATCCTCTTTCGAGGGGTTAGTCTCATCAAAAGAAACATGAATGGATTCTTCAATGATAAGAGTTCTTTTATTAAAAATTCTAAAAGCTCTACTAGAAAGAGAGTAACCAAGAAATATACCTTCATCAGACTTCTCATCAAACTTACCGAGATTGTCCTTATTGTTGTTGAGAACAAAACATTTGCATCCGAATATGTGGAAAAATGCTATGTTTGGTTTCCTACCCTTGAACAGCTCATACGGAGTCTTCTTGAGAATTGGTCGAATATTGACACGATTGCTTACGAAACACGCCGTGCTAACCGCCTCTGCCCAGAAATATTTAGGAAGATTCGAGTCGCTAAGCATTGTTCTAGCAAGCTCTACCAGTGACCTATTCTTCCGTTCTACGACACCGTTCTATTGAGGAGTCCTTGGTGCGGAAAAATTATGAGAAATTCCATGCTCTTCGCAAAAATCTTCAAAATCTGAATTTTGGAATTCTCCACCATGGTCGCTTCTTATGGAGGCTATGGTGAGTGACTTCTCATTTTGAATTTGCTTCGCATACTTCTTGAATGATTTGAAAGCATCATTTTTCTGCACTAAAAACAATGTCCATGTGTATCGAGAGAAATCATCAACAATAACTAAAGCATAAATACTACCTCCGAAGCTTTTCGTTCTCGATGGACCAAAAAGATCCATATGCAACAATTGAAGTGGTCTTGATGTAGAAACCACTTGCTTGGATTTGAAAGTTGTCTTGGTCTGTTTCCCTTTTTGACATGTATCGCATAATTTATCCTTGATGAATTTTATCTTCGGAAGACCAACAACTAGATCATGCTTTATCAACTAGTTTAAATGCTCCATGTGAATGTGAGAAAATCTTTTATGCCAAAGTCACGCCTCGTTGTTGTTCGCCATTAGACATTTTACCTTCAAGGAAGAGTCATCAAAAGAGATCATAAAAATATTATTAAATCTTTTACCTTTTAGCAAGATGTCATGGGTGACTTCATGTTCTATCAAACATTCATCCTTTGTGAAGTTGATTCGGAACCCTTTATCACACAATTGATTTATGCTAAGTAGGTTGTGTTTAAGGTCTTCCACATAAAGAACGTCTTCGATGATTGTACATGGAGGTGCACCAACGGTTCCAACTCCAAGAAATTTTCCTTTATTATCATCACCGTAAGTAACGTATCCTTTGGCCTTTAATGATAGACTTGAAAATTTGTTTATGTCTCCCGTCATATGCTTAGAACAACCGCTATCAAGATACCATTGATTAGAAGTTGTCTTCAAGCATACCTACAACACAAAATCACGTAGTGTTAGGTACCCAAATTGCTTGGGTCCTTGATAGTTAGTACCTTTTTCAACCCACACATAATGCCCTTTAGCAACACCAATGTTGCGTACATAGCAAGCATTAGGTGTATGACCTTTGATTCCACAATAAAAACAAGTAGGTTGAAAATGACTTCTATATCTAGGAACATAATTCTTTTTCTTGACAATTCTTTTCTTTTTATGACTTTGATGCATAGTTTTAGAATTGTTTGCCTTTTCTTTAACAACTTGTTCATTTGCTTTCACAAAAATGGTTTCACTTGTGCTTGGTTTGGAAAACTTAGAATATCCTAGTCCACTTTTATCATTAGGATATCTTTGGTGCCTAAGAATTTCCTCCAAGCCAATTTGACCTTTTTCTTATCTTTTCAAAACTCTTTTAAGTTGAACAATTTGAAAAGATAAGGATTCACAATTTTTGCATACAAGACTTTGTTTTCATCTAACAATTTTTATTTTTCATTTTCAATATTTTTTATGAAAATAGTATTTTGTTCTTCTAAAAATGAAATTATTTTCTTTTGGGATGAGATGCTTTTATACAAAGTCTTGCATTCTTTTAGAAGTTCATCTATGACTTCTTGTGCATCATTATCATAAATAGAAAAATTGTTACTAACCTCATCAATTTCTTCATCGGAATGATGTGATGCCATAAGAGCCATATTTGCACATTCATCACTTTCCGACTCCGATGATGAACTTATCTCGTTATCGTCCCAAGAAGCATAAGCCTTTTTATTTTTGAAATCCTTCTTGCCTTTGAATCCTCCTTTCTATGCAAGTTTCGGGCAATCCGGCTTTATGTGATCTTGCTTCCCACATTCGTAGCATGTGACTTCTTGATTCGATGTGGATGCATCATTTTTCCTAAAATGTCTATTCTTTTTAGGAAAAGAGGAATTTTTATTATTATTATTAAAAAACTTACCAAGCTTCTTTACAAGAAGTATGAAATTTTCATCTTCGGAAGTTTCGTCGTCTTTGTCATCCTTTGTGTCAATCTTCAAGGCAATTTCTTTGGACTTCTTTTCTTGACTTTCGTGCTTCTCGAGTCTTCAAAGTTCCAATTCATGCTCTTGAAGTTTGCCAAATAAGGATGCAGATGTCATCATTGAGAGACTCTTCTTTTCCGAAATAGCGGTCACCTTTGGTTGCCATTCTCTAGTCAAGGATCTTAGAACTTTCAGGTTGAAATCATCATTGGTGAAGGTCTTCCCGAGAGCAATCAAATGATTTTTTAGATGAACGAATCTCTTTTGTAAGGCAACAATAGATTCACCGGGTTGCATACGGAACATCTCATATTCTTGACTTAAAGTGTTCAGTCTTGATCTTTTTACTTCAGCGGTTCCTTCATGCGTTTCTACCAAGGTGTCCCAAATCTCTTTTGCCGATCTACAATGTGATACACGGAAGAATTCGTCCATACTGAGAGCGCTTTGGAGTATGTTGATTGCTTTCTTCTCATCAAGAGTCTTTTTCTTATCGTTTTCATCATACGTGCTTTTCAACTTTGCGGTTCCAACGCCATTGACCATATTTACTGGATTGTGTGGTCCTTCTTCGATTGCTTCCCATATACCTTCTCCTTGGGCTTCAAGATGCGCCTTCATTATGACTTTCCAGAAATCGAAATATTCTCCAGAAAACAGTGGCGGTTTATTACTACTTCCACCGTCTTTGAAAACCGGGTTGGTGCTAGCGGAAGCCATACTGAATCGTTAGGATGCTTGATCAGTACATCTTCATACATATTTTCCATTTTTATACTTAGGCATTAATAAAAGGCGAAGGCATTAATAAAAATTTCAAGGTCAATGGATGCTTGATCAGTACATCTTCATACATATTTTTCCATTTTTATACTTAGGCATTGCTACAATTTATTTGAATATTTTTACTATTTTAATGTGTTTTCATATTTAAGTTTTTTTACCTTTATTTTATTTTCACAGCTTATTTTTAGCTTTAACGGTTATTTGATATTTGTCCACTGTTTGAATCATAACTGGAGCTACAAGAATCAGATTTGCGCGTTCTAATAAGATTTGGAAAGCTAAGACAGAAAGCTACAACTTTTAAGTTTGAGGAGGAGGATGATTCGGAGTGTAGCAGGTCCAAATAATTCGTTGAAGTCAGGACCCGAAATCTGTCGTTTGAAATATTTAATTTTGGGTCGGGTTTTTTATGTTTTTCGACCCAGTTGAGTTAAAACCAGAAGTGTTGGTGCTTTCTTATACCTAGCAGCCGTACTACTATCATGGAACCTTCTTTTTACGAATTTCATTGTGTTTTATACGATTTTCATGGAAAACTAATTCCGAAGGCAAATTCTACTGCTTACAGGTTTCATCACTTTAAGGTTATTATAATACCAATTTAATTCGATTTCTGTTCAATTCTTTTATGAAACCATTTCCTTTATTTGATTGAAATCGTTTGCTTACTTTGATTGTGTTCATAGGATAGAATTGATTAAATTCGATTGTATGCATGTTCCAAAATTTAATTGTGTGTTATCGTTTGCTTAATTCATTAACTCGTCATATTCTTAACTGTTTGCTTAATTTGGTAACAGGAACATAATTCGTATGATTTTGATAAGCGCTTGTTTGATTAATATCATGAACGAATAGGATTGAAGCCACTTAGGGATCGGTGTTATAATAGCCGATGATAAGTCGGAATCTGAATCAATAGGATTAGCCAATTTAGCTTAATTGATAATCACTTATTTTAATCACTTTTTCTCTTGTTTTATAAATCAAAACTTAAAATCCCCCCATAAACCTTCTCTTTAGTTGGTTGAAATAATACAATAATCCTTGTGAGAACGATACTCGAGTTGTCGTTACGTTACTACTGTTTTCAAAAATACTCGTTTTTTATCCGTGCGCGACAGCGGATCAAATTGGCGTCGTTTCCGGGGATTCTTGTTGATGTTAGCCAATTTTAAAATTTTGTTACATTTTTTTTTTGTTTGCTTGTTGATTTTTCAGGGTTGTAGTACAGTTTCAGGATAAGCATTCCAGCCTAATAGGTGAATTTGGAAGGCATTGTTTCTATTTGCTCCAATTTTTTTCTAGAAAATTAGAAAAAAATCGATGAACAGTACTCATTTAGAATAGAATTCTAAAAGATTTTGGCAATCGCAAATTCCTTGTTTTCCTATTTTATTTGATTTATTTTATATTTTTACATTTTCAAAAAAATCTGAAATTTTTGTAAAGATTTATTCTGATTTTATTTGATTTTTAGTAATATTTTGATAATTTTTAGATTTTATTTTATTGACTTTTGTATTTTTCCTTTCTTTTTCTTATTAGGGACATTGTTGGTATTTTTCAAATTGTTGCAGTAGTGCTTAATTAGTTTTGTGATTTATAATTCTTTGTTAACATTTTTCCCATTTCATAACATAGCTGAACAAAGAACATTAAGAGAGCTTTCTTCTCTTGATTTTCATTATAATAATTTAAGTATTGATTATATTGATGTTGATGTTTCTTTCGAATTGAAATCTGGTTTAATACACTTGTTGCCAAGGTTTAATGGACTTACAGGTGAGGATCCGAATAAGCATATGAAGGAATTCCAATTTGTGTGTTTTACACCTTTCGAACCTTCACTAGAGGACCTTGTCAAGCAAATGGCTATAAATGATCTCCAATTTCAGCAACAAACAGATTTCAGTATTCAGGCTTTGCAGACACAGATTGGACAGCTTGCCACTATAGTGAATGCCATGCAGAAAGTTAAAGAATCAAACCATTTACCTTCCCAAACAGTAGTGAATCCAAAAGAGTTACTGTCTGTTGTACCCCAAAATTTGCCCAACCTTTTTCTTTACTTGGCTTATGTTTCATTTCTTTCTTTAGCATTTGCATTTGCATAGCATTGTCCTTTTCAGGGGATCAAGGGAAGTGTGCCATTCAAGAGAAGGTTATCAAGGGTATCAAACTCAATCAAGAGTGCTTACTCAATTCATCAGACGCTTACAATCATCAAGAAGTGGTCAAAGCTCTCTAAGAGAGAAGGTTGACAAGTGTTGCTTACCTCCTATCTTAGAGGGTAATTGAGGATCATCAGGGGTTCACAAGGCCATGGTTGTGGATAAAAGGTGTTTGAGAAGCTCTTTGAGTGCTTTTGAAGTCATTATGGAGTTTGTCTATGCATTCATTTCACTTGCAAGAGGTTGCACTCAAAGGTTGTGCACCTAGGGTTTCATTTGCTTAGCTCAAAGTCAACTGTGGGATTAAAGAAGTTGGACACTTGGTTCCAAGTCATTGGAGTCATGAGAAGTCATATTGATACATCTAGAATGTCACGCCAAGTTCAAATCAAGGAGAATCAAGAGTCTAAGAAGTTACTAAATTAGGGTTTCAGAGGATCTCAGTGTAAAATCCCCTTCTTTAGTATCCAACTTCAAGGACCATTTACCTCAAGATACAAGTTCAATCTCATTTTCTTACAAACATGAGAATTGCAGAGCATGTTATAAGCTTTCTTTTGAATACTAAAACTCATCCATTGTGTTTGTGGAACTCAAGTTATAATGCCATCAAGTTATAGGTCTCAGATGAACATATTTTTTAGTCAACAAAAGTCAACTCACTTCCAAGACACTTTTGACCTAGCATCATATTTCTCCTTAATAATTGATGAACATGAAAGTTATTCCTCATGATCTTAGATTTCCAAAAAGTCCTAGAAGTCCTTGATATCATTTGTGGAACTCAAGTTATGGAGCTTACAAGGCAAGGGTATTTTGGGAAACTTTGATTATAGGTCATTTTCATTATGGGTCATTTACATGCACTTAAGTACTTCAAATGAAACTTCAACCAACACGGAAGTTGCTCCAAATAACTTCAATTACATCATGAAACTCAATATTAGCATGAATTATGAGTGATTATGGACATTGGGTGGGAAATTCTAAGTGGAAATGAACTTAAAATCATGATTTGAATTGAGTTGATTACAGGTCTTCTCCATGCCTTATTTTGATTCAATTTTATTCACAAGGTTCCAACAAGTGAAATGCACAAAATTATCTTGGTCTATGCTAGCAAAAACACGAGCAAATGAGGCTTACTTCACAAAGAAGTTTCTCATTCAAACTTCATAATTGGACCACAAACAAAGCCCACTCCAATTTCAATGTGTAATTCAAGTTATCAACTGCAAATCCAAGCCATTTCCATGTGTGTTAGAAGCAGTTTTCACGTGTGCATGAAAATGCATTTCTACTTTGGGCATTTTCAAATTACATCACAACCAGGCTTCATGGGCCTCTAATTCTCATCCAAATTCATCATATATAAGTTCCATTTTCATTTTGGATGCTCAGAAGTGCATTTTCGCAAAGGGAAGAGCAAAATCAGTTTTGAAATTTGAGAGAAAAATTCAAAATTGTGAATCAAGATCTAAGGAAATTCAACTTAAATTGAAGCAAGATTCTTCTTCCTCAAGCAAATTGGAGTGGATCTGCATCTTTTGGAGCAAGCAAGCAAGCTGTAGAAGCACCAACGGAGTGTCTCCGTTAGGTAAACTCCCAGTCAACTTTTCTCTTATGTTAGACACTGAATTAGGTCCATATTGGCTGCATCTAAAGCCCTACCTCATGTAGGCCATGTTTGAATGTTTGATTTCCATGTTTGATGAAGTTTACAGATGTGCACTCCAAATTTAATCCGTTTGATTCTCCTTATTTACACATTTTTAAAATAAATGGAGCCTAGATTTGGAATGTATGTTACTTCAGCTTCATTTTGATATAATAGTTGGCAAGTTTTGGTGAGGTTTGCAGATATGAACTCCGGCCACCTCGCCGGAGAAGACGACCGGAGCAAAGGCTTCGACGCTGGTTCAAACGCAGGTGAAGGTGATGTGTCATTGAGTTGAATCTCTGACTGGCTCAGATGAACGATCCAGATGTGCTTGACCTGCGCGCGTGGATGTTGACTACCACATCATTAAATGAAACGCAGCGCTTTGATTCTGGCTGGTTGGATTGGGCTTTTTATGCTATCCACACCCCTCTTTTGATCAGCCCTTTGGTTTTCAACGTGAATCATTGCTATTTGCACCGTTTTGAGTTTTAATTGTTTTATTTTCTTTATTTTATTTATGTTTTGATTTTAATTGATTAAAAATACTTCCAATCATGATAAAACTAAACCAAAAATATTTTCTAACACTTCAATGTGTTATTTAATTTTTCATAATTTTTAATTTCATTTTCCATTTATTTTTCAATTTAATTTGAATTTAATGATTGGAAGTGTTTTTAACTTGTTTTCCATTTGTTCTTGCTTGATTCATAGGCCATTTGAAACCACCAATGAGTGAGACTTCCTCCTTATTTTGATGATGAGTTGAGGTGTCTTTGAGGATGGTTTTGGTAAAGGTTTGACCTATTTTTGGTTGACTTTCATTTGCCTTTATTTGACCCTCGACAACCGTCCTTCAAAGTGGAGCATCCTTAGTGGATCAATTTCCTTTGGTGATGCTTTGATTGGACTTTTGTTGTGTTGCTTTGGCCTCTGGTTTCCAACTTGCCTATGAGCTTTGTGCATTTTATTTGGCTTTTATTGAATCATTTTCCTATTTTTGGTGTACCTTGCAAGTCAAGTCACCCTAGGAATGGTTCACACATACTAGTTGACCTAGTTCTTGTGGGAAATGACCCTTGTGGATCCCATATGCTTCCAACTCCTCTTGATTCACATTTCTAACATGTTGAAGTGGTCGGATGCAAATTTATATGTCCTAAAGTTGGTTGGTTTATGTTGTAAGTTGCATTTGCTTAAGGTTTTCAATTTGATGTTGAATGTTGAAAGTGTTTAGAATCTAGGTTCTTTACCATGCCTCATCTTGCAACTTGCCTTGCTTTACTTTCTTATTTCCTTTGTGCATCCTCTTCTCTTGTTCTCACTTCTGTCCTAGGACCTTGGGGACTCATTCAAGTTGATTTGGTGCTTTTTATTTGCACTTTGAGTTTGACTTGGATGAGAGAACACTTTGAGAACTTCTTTTGGTTTCTTTCTTGCATTATCATTTTGATGCTTATGGTTGAGATATCATTTGATGTTGCTTTCTTACCAAGCCTATTCTCCCATCCTCACATTGATCATGTCTTCTTCTCTTTCTCTTTTGTTTTTCCCTTTGGTTTAGTGATTGATGTGCAAATGGTTGTAGGAATTCTATTTCTCTCATTTTATCTCACTTTTGGCTTGAGCTTGTTTAAGTTCTCTTGTTTGCTTCTCTAACTTGTTTTTCATACCTTTGTTTGCTTGAAGAGGTTGATATGTGCTTGTGGTGGTTGTTACCCCACACTTTTTTCCTCCCTCTTCATCTTTGTGTTGCAGTGCATGTTTGCATCCTTATCTTCTTTCTCATTTGTGTTTGATCTCTCTCTTTCTTCTTTCTTCTTTACCATGATCCCTTAGGACTCTCATCCTAATTCATTTGGGGTGAGATAGACTTTAAGTTCAACCAAATCATGATAATATTAGGATAGTCTTTTCCCTCTTAATCTCAATCATATGAGCACATTGCATGATAACATTAGGGTTGAGTTAGTTTCCTCTTGGTTGTGTTTTCTCTCTTCTCATCTTCAAACTTCTTCAAAACACGTAATAAAGGATAATAAGTGTTGTACGCTACGAGCCTTAAGCATTTGGGAAATGATGATTGGGGGACTTCCTCTCAATTGTCTAGAATGTTAGTGTATGTCCTTTGGACGATATGCGACGCATTCGCTCCTAAGTCATAGTCTTTAGTGCAACATGAATTACAAACACAATTCAATTCACTTCTTCTTTATAAAAGACTCAAAAGCAAACATCAAAATTTTTTATCCTTCGGGATTAATTGAAAACCATTTTCAAAGAGAGTGTTGTTAACTCTTGGTTCTACCGCAAACAGGAAACGCCTAAGTCTCCAATGGTCGAGCAGCAATACACCTAACTGCTAGAACGAAGGTTTAACCCTACTCAGCTAAAACACTTGAACCAACCTATGGTCGTGTTAGCCCGAACTACGTTTGCTCTGATTTCTCGTACCAGACAAGGATACGTAGGCACAAGACGACGATGTCTTGGCGATATCCCTTCCCCACCTTTCACCTGTAGTTTTCCGAACTACGTTGACTCTGACTTTCCCATTGCACGAGAGAGTACGTAGGCATAGAGCGGCGATGCTCTATCGAGTCTCTTTTCTTTTCTTTTTTCCTTGTGGCATGTAGCTTAGATAGATTAACACCCTTTAGATAGATAACAAGCGTGGATCCCATCGAGTACGAAGGACGTGAGGGGCGCTAATACCTTCCCCTCGCGTAACCGACTCCCGAACCCAAGATTTAGTTGCGATGACCTGTCTTTTCCCTTTTTCGTAGGTTTTCTCTGATCGTTTCCTTTCCCTCTTTTGAGATAAATAACGAACGGTGGCGACTCTTCTGTCCTTGTTGGCCCCTCTTTCGCAGCGATGCGACACTGTCCAATTTAGTTGATGATACTTATCCTGATTTGTTATCTAATTTTCCATATTTATTATATTATGATGATACTTACTCTTGCGATTTAAGTACTAACACTAATGTTTGCTCTGTTTGTACTGAGATTAATGTTGCCTTGCAGAGTGATGCTTTTTATGATGTTGTTTATGCATCTGAAGCTCTTGATATCCCTACTGCCCCGATCATACCATCCATTGAACAACCTCCTTCCTTAGAGATTAAACCACTTTCTGATAATCTGAAATATGCTTATTTAGAGAGGGATGAAAAGCTTCCAATTATAATTTCTTCTAACCTTGATTTTGATCAAGAAAATAAGCTTTTACAGGTTTTGAAGAAACATAAGAAGGAAATTGGATGGACCTCGATGGAAGAAAATTAGTGAGGCAACCCTTTAATCCTCTGATTCTGGATGTTATGAAAAAAGAGTTCATATTCACGTGTCAATGTGAAACTTTTACTTATCGAAGATTCTTATTTGATCCTAAAATAACATGCGAAGGCACTAATACAAATTTCAAGGGCGATGGATGCTACCAAAAGTTACTCCCCACTTTGGAAGAGGAGACTGCAGGAAATCTCTCTTTGAGAAAGGCTGCTTATGTGATCACCTATCCACCTTGACTATCCGGGTGTGTTCTTTCGTTTCTCTCACTCTTATTTAATAGTTATGTCCTCTCATTAAGGACAATGCATGTTTTAAGTGTGGGGGAGGGAGTCATTGCTTTATTTTGTTTTCTTTGTTTTGTTTTAAATTTTATTTTGTTTTGGTTTTGTTCTTAAATTTAATAAAAAAAATTGTTTTACTTAGAAACACAATGCATCTTTTGAAATTTTTAGGCTATAGATTAATTTGAGGTAAGATTGTGGAGACTTGGGAAAAATTCTTAAGATCGGTACCGTTTTAACACCTTAAGTCTCCCGAATATGAAAATCGATTTAAATACTTGTTATGACATAGCCTTGAGTTCTCATCCTTTAATAGCTTTTTAGTTTACTAGCAGACAACACCATCTAAAAATCACACACTAAGTAATAAAGCTGATGGAAATAAGTGAATGATCTCGTGCTTAACAAGAAGTCTAAATAGGAATCCGCCTTTTAAGTTATGTGAACCTCACCCAGTCACTTAGCCTAACAGGTTGTGAAACCTTCAAAAAAAATATTGTTGTTGCTATTTAATTGGTTAATTTTAAATTGTTGACAAGATATGGATCATAGTCACTAACAAGCTTATTTACCATGTGTGTGAATAGACAACGAGTTTAATGTGATTGCATTAGAATGAAAGAGAGCAAAAAGTAGGATGAGTAAGTTAGGCTTAAGCATAATAACATGATTCAGATTGGTTTGAATAGAAGGGAGCTTTATGACCGCACAATTGCGGATTTGTGTTCTTACGATATCCTTAGTGTGAAAAATTAGTACCTATCAATGCAATCTTGACCGAAGAAGAGTTTACAGCCTAGAACGAGTATCTAAATGCTTTTGTTTTTCATGAGTCTTGATAATATTTTGCTCGGAGTGCAAAAGTTTAAGTGTGGGGGAGTTTGATCAATACATCTTCATACACATTCTTCCATTGTTATACTTAGGAATTCCTACAGTTTATTTGAATATTTTTACTATTTTAATGTGTTTTCATATTTAAGTTTGTTTTTACCTTTATTTTATTTTCGCAACTTATTTTCAGCTTTAGCGGTTATTTGATATATGTCCACTGTTTGAATCATAAATGGAGTTGCAAGAATAAGATTTGCGCGTTCTAATAGAAGTTGGAAAGCTAAGACATAGAGCTACAACTTTTATGTTTGAGGAGGAGGATGATTCCGAGTGTAGCAGGTCCAAATAATTCATTGAAGTCAGGACCCGAAATCTGCCGTTTGAAATATTTAGTTTTGATCCGGGTTTTTTTTAATGTTTTTCGACCCAGTTGGGTTAAAACTAGAAGTGTTGGTGCTTTCTTATGCATAGCAGCCGTACTACTATTACAGAACCTTCTTTTTACAAATTTCATTGTGTTTTGTACGATTTTCATGGAAAACTAATTCCCAAGGCAAATCCTGCTGCTTACGGGTTCCATTACTTTGAGGTTATTATAATACCAATTAAATTCGATTTCTGTTCAATTCTTTTCTATGAAATCATTTGCTTAATTTGATTGCAACCGTTTGCTTAATTTAATTGTGTTCATAGGATAGAATTGATTAAATTCGATTGTATGCATGTTCCTAAATTTAATTGTGTGTTATCGTTTGCTTAATTCGTCAACTCGTCATATCCTTAACCGTTTGCTTAATTCGATAACAAGAACATAATTTGTATGATTTTGATAAGCGCTTGTTTGATTAATATCATAATCGAATAGGATTGAAGCCGCTTAGGGATTGGTGTTATAATAGCCGATGATAAGTCGAAATCTAAATCAGTAGAATTAGCCAATTTAGCTTAATTGATAATCACTTATTTTAATAACTTTTTCCTCTTGTTTTATAAATCAAAACTTAACCCCCCACCCCCACCCATAAACCTTTTCTTTAGTTGGTTGAAATAATACAAGAATCCTTGTGAGAACGATACTTGAGTTGTTGTTACCATTACTACTGTTTTCAAAAATACCCATTTTTGATCCGTGCGTGACAGCGGATCAATGCTAGCCAAAGTTACTCTATGAGATCCCCACTTTGAAAGAGAAGACTGTAGAAGATCTCTCCTTGGGAAAGACTGCCTATGCGATCACCTATCCACCTTGACTACTCGTGTGTTTTCTTTCCTTTCTCTCACTCTTATTTTATATTTATTTTCTTTCGTTTAGGATGATGTATGTTATACATGTGGGGAGGGAACCATTTCTTTGTTTTGTTTTCTTTCAGTTTTCTTCGTTTTTTTTTTGTGTTTTCTTTAATAAAAAAAATAAAAACTGCATGTTGTTTTGTTCTTTGATTTTTGAGTTGCAAATTATCAGTGAGTAAATTCTCTGTTATATTGATTAAAGAATTGTGGTATGATATGATTGAATTTTTTGGTGCATTCTTGGTATGTTAAGTAGAATTGAACTCTAGATTATGCATCATTTGTGGTAGATCATTAACCTTGTGAGATTTTGAGCCTTTTAATGGATAACATTCAAAAACCCATCTTTTCCTTTCTTTTTTGTTTCAATCATGTTTGTTAGTCTCTAGAACTTGAATTGACTTTTGTTGAAGCTTTTTGTTTTACTTGTGTACAGTGATATGATAAACACATATTGTTTTATTTTATTTTTAGCCAGTTAGCCAATAAGTCAACCCTGCAAATATTATCCCTTGTTTGGAAACCCCTTTAAGCCAACTTATCCTTTTTTTTTAGTTTAAAACTCATTACAAGCTGAAAAGCGAAAAACAATGCTATCACCCTATTCAAAGGGTTGAAAGAATCTTGTATGGAGTTGGGTGGGGTTGAACAATATAGTTGTCATGTTTCAGAGATTGGTGGAAAAAGAAAAAAAATATACTGAAAAAGAAAAAGAAAAAAAATGGAAAAAGAAAAGAAGGATGTCAATACATTTTTCTTCTGAAAAATATCAACAAAGAAAAGAATAAAAATAGAAAAGAGAAGAGAAAAAGCAGTGAATGGAATATTTTGTAGTTCAACTCCCTCTGTTTCCTTCAATTTTCTTTTGATCCTTTGAGTTTTAGCTTAGTACCCCTTAGGATTTATCTTTCCTCTACCTTGGTCACGTTGCAGCCTGAATAAAAGTCTTTTTGATCTTTATGTGCATGTATTTCAATTGTGGATGTTAGAGTCTTTTCAAGCTTATGGTAGTATTAACTTTCATGTTTTACTTTGGGTGTAAACAGTTAACCTAAACACTTGAGAGTTGAGTGAATTTTATCTTGTGAGGATGTTGCTACTTATGATGTACTTTCTGGTAAACTCATCTCTTATTTGTTTTGACTTTCACAAAATGTTTCTCACTAACAATATTTTTTATGATGCTTAGACTTAGGATTTTACTTACACTTTTGTCATCTTGAAAGCCTTTGGAAATGCATGCTCTGTTTTGTTTTGCAGTTTTTTTGTTTAAATTTATAATATACCCCGGAGTGCAAAAGTTCAAGTATGGGGAAATTTGTACAAAAACCTATGGAGACCTAATCTTTAAGGTTGATCTGTTGTAATCCCGCCTCTTTCATACTTTGAGGTTCTTATGTTTTCCAATTAAATCTATTTTCCTTTCAATTCTTCTTTTTGATGTGTTGTTTTCTTAATTCGACTTTTTCTTAGAGTTGATTGATTTATTTCAATTATTGTATGTTCATATACCTTAATCATGTTTGCTTAATCCGCATTTGTTTTATCGTGTTTGTTTAATTCACAATTGTTATAACTCATCTGTCTACTTAATTCAAAAATTAGGAGTATATATCTTGTAGTATCAATGGCGCTTGTTGATTGATATTGTAATCGAAAAGGGAATAGAGTATGCCTAGGGATTGGGAATTATTTGGATCAATGATAAGTTAGGAGACCGAAACAGTAGATCAAATTATTTCATAATCACTTTTTATAATCGCTTATTTTCCCTTATTTTCTTAATTGAAACTGAAAAATCCCCCTAAATTGTTTATTTAGTTGGTTAATATTAATCCAATAGTCCTTGAGATACATTATTTTGAAGGTGAGGAAAATACACAAGAAGGGGGGTTGAATTTTTGCACCAAAATAAACACATTTCTGCTTTTGAACAGAGTTCAGACTCTAAACGTTTGTTTAGAATATGATTATACGTGCAACAGAATAATATATCAGAAGTAGAGTAAACTAACACAAGATACATCAAATTTATCCTGGTTCCTCTCCTAACTAAGAGTACTTCAGTCCCCTTGCCTCGCAAGAGATTTTCCACTATAATCAATCACATGATTATAAATGCTTATGCACTCAAGCATGAGACTTTCATTGCTCAGACCTATAGTCTAAGACTTCTCTGCTCAATCAGCACCTGATCAAGACTTCCTGCTTAGATCCTCAGATCTTAAGACTTTCCTTACTCAAACTACCTGGTTCAAGGCTTTCCTACTTAGACACACTGCCTTAAACTTTCCTTCCTCAGATCCTCGATCCAAGTCTTTCCTGCTCAGACACACTATCTAAGACTTCCCTTGCTCAAATCATTGATCCAAGACTTTCCTGCTCGGATCCTCGATTCAAGACTTCTCTACTTAGACACACCATCTAAGACTTCTTTGCTTATACCTTTTTTCCAAGGCTTCCTTTGCTCATATTCATTATCCAAGACTTTTTTGTTTAATCAACATAGATAAACGCTTTCAATGCTCAAGCACACAGCAAGAGACTTACTTGGCTCAAGCTTTTAAGTTGGAGACTTGATGCTCAAACACATAGTATGAGAGTTTTATCTTCTGAACAATATGTTCGGCAGAAAAGAAAACAACATGTACTTGATCTTGAACCAGATGTACAGGGTAATAACCTTAACAAAGACCTTAAGCTCTTAAAATTTCCAGAATATTCAATATTTAGGAAACCTTAAGGCTATTTATAATTTACAACAATTAACAGAAGATTCTACATATTCAATAATGTTTTTCATAGTTGATCTTGTTATTTCTTTATTCATATAGAGGCGTTGGACACCTCTATCTTCGTGGGCATTCCTTCTTCTTTTTATTCCTTGTTAAATATTCAAGTAGAACCTTCAGCTCCTTATATAGCACATTTCAAAGAACTAGTGGTTGGGAGAAATTACTTGATCAAATGTCTTTGTTCTTCTACAAAGTACAAGAGACGTTAAGGGTAGATACATAGAAGATCTTGATACATTGTGTAACTTGTTTAACCAAAGTGTCTTCAGAAGTATCTTGTACTATAGAGTCGTTGATAGTGGTTATCCGTAAAGCATGTCAACTTTTTCCAGCCTTGTGATCATAGACTCTAGCTGACGAGCTGAGTTGATATAACAACTTGCTTTCTGCAGTACGGATAGCGTCAGCTTTGCTACATCTTATGAACAATCATCTGAAGCCAATACAATTACCATGTGTAGAAATAGTTTGTTGCTTCTTTTGATGTTGAGGCCTTCAGCTTCAGAGTTTCCATCAGATAACACTTAGCAAGTGTTCTTTCAGATTATGTGTCATCAGGACCACGTAGCTTAGCTTCACTCAAGTGTGCCTTCATATGATATTCTGAATATATCTTTTAAGTATAAGGACTTGCATACTTGAACACACATTAGATAACACCATTTTTTTAAATACTTATGTTATCATCAAAACTAAGGATATATATCATGAATAGATCTTGTTCTAACATATTCGAGTGTCGCTTTCCTGTTACTATGTTTTTCCTTAAACTCGTTCGCGATAGCGTATCAACAAATAAGTATCAAAAAATAGGTATTCAACACGAACAAGTGTCAGAAGTCAATACGTATGAGTATTGAAAAAATAGATTAACATGGACAAGTGTTTAAGATCAATATGGACGAGTATTTAAAAAAGAGATATCAACACGGACGAGTGTTGGAAATTAATATGGACGAGTATTCAAAAAAGACGGCCAACACATACGAATGTTGGGAATCTATAAGATTATGAATTGAAAAGAGAGATGTCAACATGGAAGAGTGTTAAGAATCAATACGAACGAGTATTGAAAGAAAAGGCCAACACGGACGAGTGTCAGAAGGTAGATGCCAACACAGACGAGTGTCAGAAGGGAGATGACAACACGGACGAGTGTCGGGTATTGAAAAAGATGTATCAATGCGGGCGAGTGTTGGGAAACAATACATAAGAGTATTGAGAAAGGTAAGATTAACACGGAAGAGTTTTGGAAATTAACTCAGATGAGTATTGTGAAGAGAGTGTGTCAACACGGACGAGCGTTGAAAATCAATACGGACGAGTACCAAAAAAGAGATGTGTCAACATGGACGAGTGTTGAGAATCAATACAAACAAGTGTTGAAAAGGCAATACCCACACAGACGAGTATTGGAAAGGAAAGGCCAACACGGACGAGTGTTAGGAATTAATATAGACGAGCAATGAAAAGGTTCTTTCAATAGGGACAAGTGTTGGAATCAATACAGACGAGTATCAAAAAAAGAGTATTGACACAGACGAGTGTTGGATAGCAACCAAGACAAGTATTGGGAAAAGGTTTTTTAGGAAGAACACAGATGAGTCTTAGAGAAATATGGTCCACATAGATGATTGTTAAAAATGGTTAGCACAAATGAGTGTTTGGAAAATATGTCATTATGGACAAGTGTTTTGGAGGAAGAACAGGGTCTTTCGTGCGGGATACCAAGTATGGCCTATGCTTTGTACGCATGTTTGAATCTGTATAGCGTAATGTTCCATCTAGATGGATATGTTATGCTTTTGAGTATGCAATATGTAAGTTATGTTGTTTTTGTATTAACAACATTTTGGTAAAACATGCTCCAGCAAGATGTTAAGCCAAATGTTTTGTCATGCCAGTCAGACATCATGTTCAGTATGATGTTGTGACATGTGTCAGGACATCTTATACCAGAAAGTTAGGAAACAACTGTATTGGTATTTTTAGTGTGATTTAATTCACATGTTTGTGTTATCCAAGGGACGATATTGTGGGAACTTCTATCTTTACATATTGTGTTGGTTTTCGTAAAAAGGATCCTCGAGTCTTTTTAAGAAACTTTTTATTTTGTTCCTATTTTTGTGTAGGAAAGTATCTAATGATTAAAAGATTGATTCCTGGTGTTTTGTGTTTTGTTCTAAAAAGCCCAAGCCCATGCAGTTGTGATGCTTATTTAAAGGAGTCTCTAAACCTAAAGAAAGTGTGGATTTTTAGAGGAAATTAGGATTAGCCGTGTCTTGGAGTCTCTTTAATGTTTATCTTTTTTTTTGTATGTCACTCATGTATCTTCTGATGCATTGAGGTAGACTGATTGTTCATTGTTAATTGTCCACTCTAAAGCTTTTAAACAAGAGTGTATTGTTCTTGGTTGAAGCTTTTAAGAAAAACAAGTATTGTACTTGGATGGGTTGGTACTTCTATTTTGGATAGTTATTGAATTGTCACTTGGATTGTGACTGATTAGGAAGTGAGAGGGGGATCTCATATCTAGAGGGTGTCTAGGTAGAAGTCGCACAAGGTAGTGATTAGGAAAGAAGTTGTAAATGGAGGAGTTTAGCTTTGAACTAATACTATCATAGTGAATTTCCTTTATGTCTTGGTAGCCCTCAGATGTAGGTGAGTTGCGCCAAATTGGGTTAAAAACTACTGATGTGATTTTACTTTTTTTCATTTAAGTTTTTGCATATTTATTTGTGATTAAGTTGTTTTGATCCCAGTGTTGTGACATCTGTCTCGACATCTGGTATCTTTGTGTCTGAATTTCAATTGGCATCAGAGCAGGTCACCTTGTTCTGTTATTGGGTGAACTCCAGGGAGTTTATATTTTGGTACTATGGACAAGGAAGGAGAAGGAAATATTAACAGACCCCCAGTCTTATGTGGCACTAACTATGACTATTGGAATGCACGTATGGTTGCTTTCTTAAAATCTATGGATAGAAAAACTTGGAAGGCTATCATCAAAGGGTGGGAACACCCTGTGGTTAAAGATAAAGATGAGAAGGATACCTTGAAGCCAAAAGAGGATTGGACCAAGGAGGAAGATGAGAATGCTCTTGGAAACTCCAAAGCCTTGAATGCCTTATTCAATGAAGTTAACAAGAACATGTTTATTTTGATTAACACCAGTACTGTGGCTAAGGATGCTTGGGAAGTTCTCAAGACAAATCATGAAAGCACATCTAAAGTAAAAATGTCTAGACTTCAGCTGCTCACTATCAAATTTGAAAATCTAAAGATGAGGGAAGATGAGAATATTCATGACTTTCACATGAATGTTCTTGAAATAGCTAATGTCGTTAGTGCCTTGGGAGAAAAGATATCAGAAGAGAAGTTGGCGAGGAAGATTCTTAGGTATCTTCCTAAGAAATTTAACATGAAGGTCACAACCATTGAAAAAGCCCAAAACATCAGCAGTATTAGAGTTGATGAACTAGTAGGGTCACTTCAGACTTTTGAATTGACCATGAATGATAGAATGGAAAATAAGAACAAAAACATTGCTTTTGTATACAATGCTGAAGATAAAGAGGGTCAAGCTAACCTGGATACTAAAGAAGGACTGCCAAATACCATTATTTTGCTTGGGAAGAAATTCAATAGAATTCTAAAGAGAATGGGCAGAAAAGGAATACCAGGTGTCAAGGACATCACATCTGACAACAGGAATAACTATGATTATCAAAAGTATACCAGAACTGAAGAGAAGCCAAATCAAAGTAAAAGGATTCGGTGTAATGAGTGTGAAGGTTTTGGTCACATTAGGCTAGAATGTCCCAACTATCTCAAGAAGCAGAAAAAGGGGTTGACTGTTTCTTGGTTTGATGATGATGAGTCAGAAGATGAATCCAACATAGATACTGTTGAACATGCTACTGCTCTCTCTGGAACATGGGTTGATGAAGTAAAAGCTTGTGATGAAAATGATCTATATGAAGATCTAGATGTGTTCTACAAGGAAACCTGTAACAGGTGTGAAGAACGTTATAATACACAAGAAAATAAGAAAAAGGCCATAGCAAAATTGGAGAATAAGAAGAAGGATCTCTTAGGTGTTATCTCTCATCTTTAAAGTGAGATAACCCTCTTAAACTCCTAGCTCAATAACATGACAGATTCCTTAAGAAGGATGAAAATAAGGGTTGATCTAATAAAAGATAATGAAGATGCAGAAGTTCATTATCACCCTGATAATAAACAAAGGAGAATGTCTGGAAAAAATTTATTCCCTTCTAAAAGGAAGAATATGGTCACCATGTCAAGCCACATGTTACAATATTCTGGAAGACATAATGAACCTCTAAATAATTATCAATCTTGTTGGAGATGTCATTACTGTGGAGAGTATGGTCATATAAAACTTTTATGTTATAAATTTTATGGAAATCAAATATCCTCAGTTCATTCCAATGGTAAGCAAGTTATCAAAAAGAGAAGTGTTAAAGATAGGGGTGTTAATCTTATAGCTCACACGTCCTTGAGAGCCTCAACTAGAGAAGACTAGTACTTTGATAATGGATGTTTTAGACATATGACAAGGTTTTATAAGTTTTTGATGTATATTAGTATTATACCCCAAAATTTTCCCAACTTTTTTTTTACTTGGCTTATGTTTCATTTCATTCTTTAGCATTTGCATCTGCATAGAATTGTCTTTTGCAGGGGATCAAGGGAGGTGTGATATCCAAGAGGAGAGTATCAAGGGCATCAAGCTCAACCAATAGTGTTTATTCAAGTTATCAAATTCTTACTCATCAAGAAATGGTCAAAGTTCTCTGAGAGAGAATATTGACAAGTGTTGCTTGCCTCTTATCTTGGAGGTCAGTTGAGGATCATCAGGGGTTCACATGGCCATGGTTATGGACAAGAGATGTTAGATAAGTTCATTGAATGCTTTTGAAGTCATTGAGGAGCTTATCTAGGTGTTCATTTCATTTGCAAGAGGTTGCAGTCAAAGTTTGTGCACCTATGGTTTCATCTGCTTAGTGCAAAGTCAACTGTGGGCTTGAAGGAGTTGAAGACTTGGTTCCAAGTCATTGGAGTCAGGGGAAGTCATGTGGAGACATCTAGGATTTCATTTAAAGTTCAAATAAAGGAGGATCAAGATTCTAAGAAGTTACTAAATTAGGGTTTCAGAGGATGTCAGTGTAAAATCCCCTTCTTTAGTGCCCAACTTCAAGGACCATTTACCTCAAGATACAAGTTGAATTCCATTTTATTATAAACATGAGACTTGTGGGGAATGTTCTAAGATTTATTTTTAGTAATAGAACTCATCCATTGGGTTTTGGGAACTCAAGTTATGATGCCAACAAGTTATGGGTCTCAGATGAATATATTGTTCAGTCAACAAAAGTCAACTCACTTCTAAGGCACCTTTGACCTAGAATCATGTTTCATATCAACTTTTGATGAACATGAAAGTTATTCCTCATGATCTTAGCTTTCAAAAAAGTCCTATAAGTCCTTCATATCATTTGTGGAACTCAAGTTATGAAGCTTGCAAGGCAGGGGTATTTTGGGAACTTTGATTATAGGTCATTTTGATTATGGGTCATTTACATACACTTGTGCACTTCAAATGGAACTTCAAACAACATGAAAGTTATCCCAAATGGCTACAATTTCATCATGAAACTCAAGATTGGTGTGAATTATACATGGTTATGAACATTGGTGAAGAAATTCAAGTGAAATTTGGATTTTTAAAGGTGAATTCAATTGAACAAGTTAGAGGTCTTTTTCATGCCATGTTTTTATTCAATTTTCTTCACAATGTGCTCATGTACAAAATGCACAAATTAATTTGGTTCATGAGGTGTAAAACACGAGCAAATGGAGTTTTCTTCAGAAAGAAGTTTTGCATCCAAACTCCTTAATTGGATCACCAATCAAGCCCAATTCAATCTCAATGTAAAGTTTACATTCTCAGTTGCAAGTCCATGTTAAACTCATGTGTGTAGCAAGCTGAAATCACGTGTGCATGGGAGTAACTTCTAAATTGGGCATTTTCAAATTACATCACAACCAAGCCTCATGGGCCTTTCTTTCTCATCCATATCCATAATATATAAGCTCCAAGTTCATTTTGAGAGCTCAGAGGGTGAAATTCGTGGAGGGAAGAGCAGAACCAGTTTTGGAAAGTGAGAGTAAAATTCAAAATCTTGAATTCAGATCCAGAGCAATTCAAGTAAAATTGAAGCAAGCATCATCTTCCTCAATTGAATTGGAGTAGATCTGCACGTTTGCAAGCAAGCTAACCATCAATTGAAGCACCAACGGAGTGTCTCCGTTAGGTAATCTTCCATTCCATTTTTCTCTCATGTTAGGCACTGTTCTAGGATCATTATGGTTGCATCTGAAGCCCTACATCATGTAGGAAATGTTTGCTAGCTTGATTGTCTTGTTTGATGAAGTTTATAGTTATGCATCCAAAACTTTCACCGTTCGATTCTCACTATTTATGCATGATTAAAACAAATGAACACTGGATTTGGATTGTGTGTGAGTAGAGCTTCAATTTGATATAAAATTTGACAATTTTTGGTGAGTTTTGGAAACCTGAACTCCGGCCACCTTGCCGGAGAAGTCGACCGGAGCTAGGGCTCCAACGTCTAGTTCAAACTCAGGCAGGCTGAGGTGTTATTGGTTGACTTGTTGACTTGATGAGATGTGTGGTCCAGATCGTTTTGACTTGCCTGCGTGGAGGTTTGAATGCCACCTCAATTATTAAACGGTGCGTTTAGCTTAATGAACTAAGCTGCGTGGATTTAGGCTGAAGATGCTATTTAAACCCCCTTTTTTGAAAGCCCAATGAGTTACAACGTGATTTGTTGCTATTTGCACCTTTTCATTTTAATTGTTTTATCTTATTTTCTTTTCATTTCTGTTTTGATTTTTGACTATTAAAAATAGTTCCAATCATGATAAAATTCCACCAAAAATATTTTCTGACACTTTAATGTGTTATTTAATTTTTGATAATTTTTAATTTCATTTTTCTTTTATTTTTCAATTAAATTGGAATTAAATGATTGGAAGGGTTTTTAAATGGTTTTTATTTGTTCTTTTTTGATATTGTTTGATTTTGTTGACCATTTGATACCACCTATGAATGAGACTTATTCCTCATTTCAATGATGAGTTGAGAGGTCTTTGAGGCTGGTTTATGGATTTTGTTTGACCTTTTTAGGTTGACTTTTATGTTCATTTGTTTGACCCTCGACAACCCTCCTTCAAAATAGGGCACCCTAGTGGATCAATTCCTTTGGTGATGTTTTGAATGGACTTTGGTTGTGTTGTTTTGGCCCCTAGTTGCCAACATCTTTATGAGCTTTATGTGTTTTATTAGGATTTATTTGAACTATTTTCCTATTTTTGGAGTACCTTGCAAGTCAAGCTACTCCTAAGGATGGTTCACACACACACTTGGCCTAGTTTTGATGGGAAATGACCCTTGTGGATCTCATATGCTTCCAACTCTTTTTGATTCACATTTCTAACATGTTGTAGTGGCTGGTTGTAAACTTTTAGGTCTTACACTTTCTTGGTTCATGTTGCAAGTTTCCTTTGTTTAGGGCTTTCCATTTGATGTTGAATGTTGAAAGTATTTAGAACCTAGGTTCTTTACCATGCCTCATCTTGCAATTTGCTTTGGCTTTCTTTCTTCTTTGGATTGCCTATCCTCTTATCTTGTTCTCACCTCTGTCCTAGGACCTTGGGGACTCATCCAAGTTGATTTGGGTCCTCTTGGTTTCACTTTGAGTTTGACTTGGATGAGAGATCATTTTGAGAACTTCTTTTGTTCTTTTCTTGCATGATCATGGTGATGCCTTTGGTTGAGTTTCATTTTGTGTTGCTTGCTGCCCAAGACTTATCTCCCATCCTCACATTGGTCATGCCTTCTTCTTCTTCTTCTTCTTGTTTTCTTTGTCTTGGTTAGTGATTGATGTACAAGTGGTTGTAGGAATTCTATTTCTCCCACTTCATCTCACTTTTGGCTTGAACTTGTTTGAGTTCTTTGGTTTGCTCTTTTTTTTTTTTTTGCATCATCTTGCTTGCATTCTTGAGGTTGAGATGTGCTTTTGGTGGCTACTGCCCCACACTTTGTTCCTCTCTCTTTCTTCATCTTTGTTTTGCATTGCATGTTTGCATCCTTTCTTCTTCACTTATGCTTTCTCCTTCTCCTTCTTTTGTCTTTCTTTGCCATGCTCCCTTAGGACCTCTAATCTCTCTTGTTCAAGAGATATTATGATAGACATTAGGTTTTAATCCAAGCATTATAACATTAGGGTAACCTCCCTTTTCATCCCAATCATAGGTGTACTTTGCATGAGAACGTTAGGTTGAGTTTAGTCTCCCTTTAGAGTTGTGTCTCTCTCTTCTCATCTTCAAACTTCTTCAAGTCACATAATAAAGGATAAAGAGTGTTGTACGCTACAAGCCTTAAGCACTTGGGAAATGATGATTGGGGGGCCTCCTTTGGACGATATGCGACGCATTCGCTCCTAAGTCATAGTCTTTAGTGCAACATGAATTACAAACAAAGTTTAATTCACTTCTTCTTCATAAAAGACTTCAAAAACAAACATCAAACTTTTTTATCCTTCAGGATTAATGGAAAACCATTTTCATAAAGAGAGTTTTGTTAACTCTTGGTTCTACCGCAAACAGGTAACGCCTAAGTCTCCAATGGTCGAGCTGCATACACCTAACTGCTAGAACTAAGGTTTAACCATACTCGGGTAAAACACTTGAACCAATCTATGGTCGTTTTATCCCAAACTACGTTTGCTCTAATTTCTTGTATCAGACGAGGATACGTAGGCACAAGACGGCGATGTCTTGGCGATCAACCTTCACCCGTAGTTTTTCGAACTACGCTGACTCTGACTTTCCCATTGCACGAGGGAGTACGTAGGCATATATCGGCGATGCTCTATCGAGTCTCTTTTCTTTTCTTTTATCCTTGTGGCCTGTAGCTTAGATAGTTTAACACCCTTTAGATAGATAACAAGCGTGGATCCCGTCGAGTACGACGGACGTGAGGGGTGCTCACACCTTCCCCTTGCGTAACCGAATCCCGAACCCGAGATTTGGTTCTGATGACCTGTTTTATCCCCTTTTCGTACGTTTTCTATGATCGTTTCCTTTCCCTCTCTTTGGGATAAATAACGAACAGCGGTTACTCTTCTATCTTTGTTGGCCCCTCTTCGCAGTGATGCGACAACTAGGTCTTTACCCACACGTGTTGTTAGATTTGGTGGCGGTGTTAAAGGGGTAATCAAAGGAATTGGTAAATTGATGGGTGCTAGATCACCTAGTTTGGAAGATGTTCTTCTTGTGAAAGGACTAACTGTTAATCTCATCAGCATTAGTCAGTTGTGTGACCAAGGTTTGTTAGTCATTTTCTCCAAATCAGAATGTTTAGTCAAAGATGAAAAAAATGTTGTTCTGATGAAATGTATAAGGTCTAAAGGCAACTGCTTTCTTTGTGAACCTCAGATAACTACTTACTCTTCCACATGTTCAAAAACCCAAGAGTATGAAGTGAATCCATGGCACCATAAACTTGGACATCTTCATCTCAAAAGAATGGAGGGAATCATATATGAAGGATCCATTAAAGGAATGCCAGAAATAAAGGTTGAAGAAGGGAAAGTTTGTGGTGGGTGTGAGATTAGAAAGCAAACCCTGAGTCACACCCAATGTTGCACCACCAGAATGCTTCTAGAGTACTGGAACTTCTCCGTATGGGGGTTATGGGACCTACGTAGACAGAAAGTCTGGGTGGAAAGAAGTATGTCTATATGGTTATAGATGATTTCTCAAGGTTTACATGGGTAAATTTTCTTAAAGGAAAATCAGACATCTTTGAAGCTTTTAAAGATTTATGTCAAAGTGTTCAAAAGGAGAAAACGAGTATGATTGTCAAGATTAGAAGCTATCATGACATCCTAATTCACGGAATATTGTGAGTCTGGAGACATCAGTTATACTTTTTCTTCTCAGCTAGATGGAACTTTTGAGCAAAAGTTCTGGGATATACAAGAATCAGCTAGAGTCATGCTTCGTGATAAGCAAGTACCGAGTTACTTTTAGGCTGAAGCTGTGAATACTACATGCTATATTCATAATACGGTCACCTTAGGAGAGGACACTTCAATCACTCTCTATGAGCTATGGAAAGGAAGGAAGCCTTCAGTGAAATACTTCCATATTTTTGGAAGCAAATGTTATGTCCTGACTAACAAAGACCAAAAAGGTAAGATGGATCCCAGAAGAGATGAAGGGAGATTTATGGGTTACTCTTCACGCATCAAAGCTTATAGAATCTTTAACTTTATAACTGGGATGACAATGGTATCTATCAGTGTAGTGGTTGATGATTCATTTATAGAATAAGGATGGATGTTGAGGACAATGTTGGAACATCCTCGGTGCAAACTAGTGAGGCATGAAAAGAGGAAAGTTGTAACTTCTCTAGCATTGTATCAGATAACTTTCAAGCCACTTTAGATTTCTCCGGTGAGGGTAATTCTGATCAATCCAAGGATCGCAGTGTAAGATACTCTACTGAAAGAAACATTACTGGGTTTACAAAGGATATATCAAGCTCATGTCTTGTCTGCAAGCTTGAACCAAGAATGAGTTTTATTATTCTAGAGAAGAAGATATCGAATTGCATGATTGGAACAAGGTATTATGATATGCATTACTCCTACGACACAAAGGTTATGCTGAAAAAGTTATTCAAAGTAGAATGGGTGAGTGATATGTATGACGATTTATCTCTGACCAACAATTATGACTTCCTGGATTAACAAGAAGCAAACATGTGTTTCTTGGTGTACTACTGAAGTTGAGTATGGTGAAAGCAGTGGAGGTTGCTTTCAATTAGTATGGATGAAACAAATATTGAGGAAACATGATAACAAGGTTGATGTTCTGACATTATATTGTTAGAGTTTGAATGTTATTGGATATTTCATCTAGAACAAGAATTTACAAGTATAATCAACTAATTAGGAGTTTTGATTGAAGAAAGGTTATTATTTTGAAGTGTATGGACATTGAGGATCAGCTGACTGTTATGTTTACTAATGCTTCATATGGAAATGATCTTGAGGACATAAGTTGTGAAGTGAGAACTAACACTGTTGAGGAGTTATAGCAATTACAGAAATGGAGGAATGCAACACATATTTCATCTCTCCTCTATTCTTTGATGTTTGGTAGGCCTGAGCATGTGACGACTGTTAATGGATGGAATAAAGGATCTCTGCAAGATAGAAGGATTGGTTTGAAGAAAACATGTTTTAAGGTTGTGACGAGGGAGTTCAGTATCAACGCTCATAAATCATGTGATAGCTTCAAGAAGTGTAGAAGGATCTTTGACAGAGGAAAGAGGTGGGAGATCTTTTACATATGATCTGATTGTGTGCTTCCATATGTTACTGTTTGTTTCCATTAGTGTTATTTGTGTTTTCTTTCATCTGTGTGTTTCCATTTATGATTGTTTACATTTACTCTGTTTTTCTCAATTTTTGGCTAAAAAGGGGGAGTAAAGTGTTAATTTCTTTGTTTTTCTGATGTTGGATAAGATGTCATGACTTCATGTCATATTCATACTACTACTTAGGAAGAGTATTTTTTTCATTGTTGTTGCTTGTCTGTATGCAACATTTTAGGGGAGCATGATAGTTTGTCATGCTTGCTGCTACTAATGTGGAACCATTTGCTGTGTCTGGGAGAATGCATTTTATCTGCAGTAAGTTGTGATGATCAGGAAGAGTATGCTTGTGTTTGGTGTCTTTGAAGTTTGAAGTTCTATTATATGAACTTGCAAGAGTTCATGTGTATTTTCTTGTGATTTTTGGTTTTTTCCCTTCAGGGTAGTACTGGTTATGTATGACATGGAGAGCTTTGTACCTGTCTGATTTGTAGCTACAAAATTGTAGTTTGTATAAAGCTTACATATTCTCATGCAGCTTGTGTTGGTCTATTTGATCTGTGATGTCAGACTAGATGTCTTGACATTGTGTTGTCAGGTGTGTTCTACTGCCTTGACAGATTTTGGGTTTGTGGTTCTTATCGTCTGATGTTTTTGTTTTGATTCCGATGTGTATGCCTCTGATGTATACTAAGGTTGCTTTAGCCAAAATTTTCCAAAGAGGCAGATTGTAAGTTTTGTGGTTTTTGTATTGGCAACATTTTGGTAAAACATGCTGCCAGCAAGATGTTAAGCCAGATGTTTTGTCATGTCAGTCAGACATCATGTTCAGTGTGATATTGTGACGTGTGCTAGGGCACGTTATACCAGAAATTTAGGGCATGAATGTTTTGGTATTTTTAGTGTGTCTTAACTCACACGTTTGCGTTATCTAAGGGGTGATATTTTAGGAACTTCTAATTTGACAGGTTTTGTTGGTTTACATAAAAAGGATCCTTGAGCCTTTTTAGGAAACTTTGTATTTTGTTCTTATTTTTGTGCAGGAAAGTATCTAATGATTGAAAGATTGATTCCTGGATTTTTATGTTTTCTTCTAAAGAACCCAAGCCCATGCAGTTGTGATGCTTATTTAAAGGATTCTCTAAACCTAAAGAAAGTGTGGATTTTTGGAGGAAATTAGAATTAGTCGTGTCTTGGAGTCACTTTAGTGTTTATCGTGTTTTTTTGTTTGTATGTCACTCATGTATCTTCTAATGCATTGAGGTAGACTGATTGTTCATTGTTAATTTTCCACTCTAAAGCTGTTAAGGAAGAGTGTATTGTTCTTGGTTGAAGATTTTAAGAAAAAACAAATATTGTACTTGGAAGGGTTGGTACTTCTACTTTGGATAGTTGTTGAATTGTCACTGGGATTGTGACTGATTAGGAAGTGAGAGGGGTATCTCATATCTAGAGGGTGTCTAGGTAAAATTTGCACAAGGTAGTGATTAGGTGAAAATTTATAAACAGGGGAGTATAGCTTTGAACTAATATTATCATAGTGAATTTCCTTCCTAGCTTGGTAGCCCCCAGATGTAGGTGAGTTGCACCGAATTGGGTTAACAACTGCTGGTGTAATTTTACTTTTCTGTGATTTAAGTTTCTGCATATTTATTTGTGATCAAGCTATTTTGATCTAGTGTTGTGACATCTGGTATCTGCGTGCCAAAATTTTACAATGTTATGCAATGACGATTGTTATATGCAGAATTCTGGTTATTGGCCTTTTTGGCATATTGAACGAATTGGGATTTTAGAGGTAGTGATAAAGATATATTTTTGGAGGTGCCAACAACGATTGGGATTTGGAGGAATGCCCAGGAAGGTTGGGCTTCATCTTTTCTTGTTTCACAAGGCTTCAGGCTATGCCAGATAAATGATGTGCATGAATGAAACTCCATGATTAATGCATCATGATGGCTTATGCAATGTCTTTGAGGTGAGTTGGGTATGGTTAAAGCTGGGAAGTGTCTTGCAAGACCTATTGTTGAAAGGTTAGGGGATGCGCTTAGTGTGATTTCCCGACATTTGTGTTGAACTTTATAGTCGCTAATACACGACAGAACCTGTTTGAGTAGCTTCAAAGGCGTGGAGAAGAGATGTCCTTCAGTAGCCAGTCTTTCCCCAGTCTGTGAGATCTCTTGAAGGAATTTTTCCTCGACAGGAAACCTAGAACATTTATACCACCGTGACTTGAGATGGACTTCCCCAGTATTCTGAATCTTGGGGAGGTATTTCTGATCAACCGTCTCTTGGAGAGTATAACTTCTTTTTCTCTTAATGTGGCCTAACCCAGTATGAACCTTGAAGTGATTTTGCCTCTGACTGGCTGATCTTTGAGAGATTTGGTTGAATCGCGTAATGATTGCCCCATATTGACTGAATCTTAAAGTGGTTTACCCTTATGGGGAACAGAGTCCTTAGGTGTTTGGCCCCATGGGATGATCATTTTAAGTGACTTGGCTTTTCTTAATAGAGTGGCCAGGCGTTTTGCACCTTAGGTTTGATCAACCTTCCTAATGTGTAACCTTTCTTGGTGTCAAGTTCTTGTTCACAAGTAAAACTGTTCATTTTGCGAATGAAAATTTTAATGCAATGCATATTACAATTTTGAAATTCGAGTCGGTTCAATGAAATGATGGCGTGACATATAGTGAATGAATCACTTATTAGAATTTCTCATTGATACGAATAAGAAAGGTGAGCAAATCGTTTTTAGGAGTCAATTTTGATGCGATTTTACCAAAGTATGCTTTCAAAATAACCCTGCTTCAATTAGGTATTTTGAGGGTTATAACGTGGTCTGCTTCAATTAGGTATTTTGAACTTTTTCATTTTTTGGAACAAATCGTGTAACACTCGTTCGTTTGGCTTTCTTTTGAAGTGGTTCTGATTGTCTCATTCTTTTTGTTGGTGAGGGACAACCGTCGTGGTTTTGTGAGGTATAAGCTCTTGTGAGGGATAAGTTGTGGTTGATCCTCAGATGGGACACTCCCTTTTTCTTATTGAAAGTTGAACGCATGGTTAAGTTAACTAAAGACTACCCTATCCCCGGGTTAAGATTAAAGGTTTTTCGTATTAGAAAGAAAATCCTACTTCTAGGCTCAATAGTGTTGACTAGGGATTATCTTCCTTAATTCTCCGGTATTTGGGGATTTGAAACAATGTTTGTGCATCATCAACAAGGTTTTACTCAAAAAGCATACGACTGGTAATTTTGCATCTTTCGATTTTATCATCCTCCCTCAGATTTTTCTTAAACAAGAGTTGGATATTGATGAAAAAACAAGTGAGCACGAATGGATTGATTCAAAACATGCATATTTATTTCATTATCATTATCATCTGAAAACAGACGAGTTTTACCGGTGAATTTGCAATTCAAAAACAAAAAGATTACAAAATGAAAATGCCTGAATGACAAAATGATGGCTGGAACGATTGTCCTTATTATCCATCCATATATTGGGGTTGTTTTGCTTGCAGAAGTTGACGATGGTCCCTTAGGAGGCTCTTCTCATATCTACCCTTGCACTGGTTATGGACCTGCAGATGTGCTTGTATGCAAGGGCATGGGATTGTTGTTCATGTTTGGACCACTCGGTGTGAAGATGAAGGTTATGGCCTTAATCAAGTCTTACACCTTGTTCTTTAGGGCTCCGCAGTTCTCAATTTTGTGGCCAGGTGCCCTAGAATGGAATTCATAATGAGCATTTGTATCATAACCGGGAGGAAGATGAGTTGGAGGAGGTCCCAGTTCTCTTAATTGAACCAATGAGAGGTTGAGCAACCGAGGGCGTAACTGTCTGCATTTCATATGAATTGGGTCAATTACCCTTTTTGGATTCCTCTATCTCGGTTGTCTCGTTCGCTGATGGTTGTGTTACTGAGGAGCATAGAGTTGCTGATATTGAATGAGTTGTTGAATAACGGGTTGACTGGCAGGGATGGCATATGGATACTGATGGTATTGACTTGGTGCCAGCGCACCCACCTGATGATAAGATTCTTAATATGCCCTACCCTTGCCCTTAGCCGATGAGGCAACATTGGCTTCACCTTCTTTCTTCTTAGTGAAACCTGAGTAAGGCTTCTTGGTTCCATAAGAAAAACCAACAGAATTCTCTATCTTTCCCATTTTTCGCATATTCTCAATTATCTCTCTAGCCATAACCAATTCTGAGAAAGCAAACGAAGTACATCCCACCATACGTTCCAAAAATGGCCTTGGAGGATCCCCATGAACATATGAGTTCCCTTTCGAGAAGAGGCGGTTGAACCCTGGCAGTTAGGTCCCTCCACCTTTGGGCGTATTCTGTAAATGACACATCAACTTTCTAGGTCAGGCTTTATAGTTGAGTATGATTGGGAGCCATATTAGAGTTGTACTGATAATGCTTCAAGAAGGCTTCAACCAACTCTTTCCAAGTCCATATGTGTGTATACTTTAATTGAATGTACCATTCTAGAGAAGCACCACTGAGGCTATCTTGGAAAAATGCATAAGTAGTTTTTTATCATCAGAATATGCGGCCATTTTCTGCAATAGGACCAGATGTGAAGGAAGGAAAGCTCCACTCTCACTCCTTCTCCACCACTTAAGGCTCGTGGCGCACAATCCTAATCATATCCCATTGTGTTTTTTAATTCATTGAGAAAACTCTGCTTGACATTGGATCAAGGGTTTTATTAATGAAAATGTTGCTTGATGTTGGATCAAGGGTTTTATTAAATGGTTTAAGGGAAATGTTTATGGTGATGCACAAGGCGATCGATTTACAATGGTTAATGGAAAAGGTGGGGTCGATCCTAGTTCCTAAGGGTAACTAGCAAGCGAAAACCACAACCAAAGGAAGGTGGGAAAGTAAAGAAAGTACATAAAAAGGTGGAAAGGGATACATGAAAAATTACAAGGGAATTATGCAAGAAGTAAATGGTTTCATTGCAGGTAGCCCAAAAAAAGTCGTATGTGTGCAAGGTGCCCTAATCTAAGACAATAAAATAAAGAAGTCCATTCCAAGTCTCCTTTTCTAGGGTTAAGTACAAGGTCTAAAACTCCATGTAAGGGATAGTAACCATAGTTTGGGATTAATGTCTTTTAGGGTTTTAATCATTTTTATCATGGTTTTTGTATTTTTTAACAAGATGAAGAATAAATGACAAAGAAGAAAGAAGATGACATAAAGTAAGTGCATGAATGATAAATGAACAAAAAAGTAAATGGTGGAAAGTAAATGGCGAGAAATAAATTGCGGAAAAAATAAAGGGCAAGAAAGTAAAGTTAGATGTTAGAAGTTAATTGTTAGTGGTTAACAATTGTATGCTTAATTTATAGGATCGATAACAATTTAGTGCAATGTTAAGCAATCTTAAGTAGACTTATTTAAAAGCCGCACCTATCTGAGGTTGGTCAATAACAATCTTTGTGTTAAAACATGCTAGAGAAATGATATATGAATCATTCTCCTAAAGTTATGCCACGCAAAAAGAAAAAGAGAATGTTCTTATCTTTAATCAAGAGCTTCAAATGATCAACTAAGGGAGACCTATCGATATCTCAAAGTGTCGAGAATGATCTAATGATCATTCATCAACATGTTTGAAATATTGAAGATTCAACATCCTCGAAATTATCACTCTATGATACTTAAGATTTTCATCAACCAAAAATAAAAATGAAATCAAGAGGTAAACACAAATATTAATAACAATTGTTAGAAGTTAAAAAAAATACCATAATAACAAAAAAGAATAAATAATAATTAAAAAATAAAACTGAAAAAAACAAATAAGGGAGAGGAGTGTGCAGCATGACATAGAGGGTGTGGATATGAATCACATAGGGCCTGAGCCCAAAGCAACATAAAGTAATTAGTTTAAAAAGAATAGCAACAAGAGGAAGAAATAATCCTATTTTTCACCTTCTCATTAATGCACCACCGACAACAAACACGTCGCTGCATCATCATACCTCACGGCGGCGACTGCAGCGACTCACTCCCTACCAGAATTATGCTCTCTTGCTCATGTTAACCTCCTTATTTCAAATCTCAAACCTATTTCTTCCTACTCTCGTTCACAAACGCGAATCAAAATCAAGTAGGAAAGGAGAAAGACCTTCGACGAAAATGGATGAGAAGTGAAGACAATTGCTCAAGTAAGGTGCTCTTATTCTTCTGAGCGCGATTCAGTATGCAAAATTATTGTTGTGTTTGCATTGTTAAATGTTGTGAATCAGATACCTTTAAACAAAGTATAAACGGTTTCTTAGCAAGAAACACACAAGGGTTAGGATTAATAAAGAAGAAAACAAGGTAAAACAACAAGGAACAACAAGGATTGGTTATTAAAATGCTATTCTTTCCTTTCTCTTAGAACAAGATTACAAGTATACAAGAATAACAAAATAACCTCTCTCCCTTGAAATTAGGATTTTATCTTCCTATTTTTCCTTTTGCCAAGATTGAGAAACTAACATCCTATTTATAATAAAATAGCACACTAACCTAATGGGCTTTTTAACAATTACCCATTACAAGCTAACTTAGGGTACAAGCTAACTTAAACAATTGGGCTTACAAGCAAGGCCCAATTCAACATGCTAACAACCCTAGCAATATTGACTAATGCATGTTAGAACAAACTTCGACTACAACACGCATTACTTGCGAACAGACTTCGACCATACTAGAGTTCGATCCAACATCTCACAAATCTCCACCTTGGATCTAACTCTATAACATCAAGAAACTAACTTTCTTCATGCAGCTTTATTAACTGCATACAGTGGAAAAACTTGCACCTGGACAACGTCTTTTCTTTTTCCGTTAACGCAGCGTCCATGGCTGCCTCACCCTTCAATGCTTCCAAACAACCCTGCTGAACCAACATGGGTTTCATCTTCAAGTGGCACAGACCGAAGTCGTTCACTCCGGTGAACTTTTCAATCTCATACTTTGTTGAAGGCATCTTTTCCACGCTCACTGCACCAATTTGTTGTGAATCGGATACCTTTAAACAAAGTATAAACGGTTTCTTAGCAAGAAACACACAAGGGTTAGGATTAATAAAGAAGAAAACAAGGTAAAACAACAAAGAACAACAAGGATTGGTTATTAAACTGCTATTCTTTCCTTTCTATTAGAACAAGATTACAAGTATACAAGAATAACAAAATAACCTCTCTCCCTTGAAATTAGGACTTTATCTTCCTATTTTTCCTTTTGCCAAGATTGAGAAACTAACATCCTATTTATAATAAAATAGCACACTAACCTAATGGGCTTTTTAACAATTACCCATTACAAGCTAACTTAGGGTACAAGCTAACTTAAACAATTGGGCTTACAAGCAAGACCCAATTCAACATGCTAACAACCCTAGTAATATTGACTAATGCATGTTAGAACAAACTTCGACTACAACATGCATTACTTGCGAACAGACTTCGACCATACTAGAGTTCGATCCAACATCTCACATTAAAGTTATGATTTTTGCATTTCTTGAGTGTGTTGTAGTTTGTGTGAGTGTTGTAGCTGCAAGATGTTGTTGTTGCTATTGCAAGATGTATGTGTGAGTTGTTGCAGCTGAGGTGTTATGTTGTTGTGAAATTTGTTCGTCTTGCAGGTGATTGAAAGAGATTGTGAAGCTTGAGAATTATGAAGGTTATGGTAAGATTTCTGCAGGATTATTTTGGCTCTCTAAAGCTTCCATTACAAATGAAGAAATGCCTTCAAATTATAGGAGAATCAAAGAGTGACTTGGACTTGAAAATTGGTTGTAATGTCATGAGTTTCTTGCTTGCAGGTTGCATTTTGATTTATGATGATGTGCGTTTTGCAGCTATCGTGTTTCCTTCATGCGGTAGCTTTGATGACATTTTGTTGTAGCTTGCTTCTTGGATGCCTAGGTCGTGACTCTCATGAGCCTTTTTTATTATCTTTTTTGTTTGTTTGTAACTTGTAATGTAAATGGGTTTTTGAATGTTATGTCATTTGATGAACTTTGTATGGAAATGGCCTTGAACATTATTTACTTGCACCTTTGCTTCTTTATTTAAATTGTATTTATTTACATCCTAGAATCTTATTCCAATAATGCTTGAAATTGTCTAGAAACTTTTGAACTTGCTTGAATTGCTTGAGCATGATGATTGAAACTTGAATTATGATGGTAATTGACACTTGAAGTTCTTGATTAAAATTAAGCAACACCTTGATTGTCTATGTATGGAATTTAGAATGGATGTCACTTGCATTTAAATCCAAAACCACAACATCACTTTAGAACATCCATCTTGAACTTTGAATGGATTAAATCCTTGAATCATAGAAACCAAAAAATGAATCAATCTTGAACTTGGCGACTTGAATCATGTTGAACCAAAATCTTCATTATGGATCAAATGAACATGCCTTGAAATTAAAGAATCGTGACTTGAAACATGAACCTCAATGCACTGCACAAAACCCTAAGTGGGAGTAATCATGATCACTCGATGATCTTCAACCATTATGCACTTAAATTTAGCACATCCTTTCCCTCAGACAATCCAAGATAAAGATAACTTGAGAATGAAGAAAACTCTTCTTGTTTGACCAAGATTAGGTCAAACTCACTTGAATCTCAATCATTGAACCCTTATCACTCCTAAGGACTTTGATACTTTTATTTAATTGATTTCCTACTCCTGCTTTGTAAAGTTTAAAGGCTTTAAAAGCATCATTATTATGTCTTAAAAGATATACATATGTAAACCTAGAATAACCATCGATGAATGTAATGAAATGTCTATTTCCCCCACGGGTTAAAATTCCATTAAATTCATACAAATCTGAATGTATAAGAGAAAGGAGGTTTGTATTTCTTTCAACACTTTTTAAAGGTTTCTTAACCATCTTTGATTTAACACATAATTCACATTTTTCAAAATCATTTATATTACACGATATCAAAACAAATTTAATTAGTCTCTTCATAGAACTAATATCGGTATGTGCCAATCTATTATGCCATAAAGAAACATACTCAAGCATGTAAGTAGAATTAGAAATTTCATTAATAATATTGTCGACAATACAAAGTTTGGTCATTCCCTTAGCGGAATATCATTTTCCTATAAATACACCATTACAGGTCAATATATGTTTGCCTAATTCATATACGAATTTAATTCCCAGTAACAAGATTCCTATTCATGTCGGGGACATGAAGCACATTAACAAGAGTGACTTTCTTTCCAGAAGTGAAGTTGAGTTCGACAGATCTGATTCTAACAACTTTAGATCGTACTTCATTTCCTATTTGTACTTGTTGTCCATCATTTGCCTCACAATAGGTTTTAAAAGCAGCTCTGTTATAAGAGACATGCACTATAGCATGTGTCTCATACCACCATCCTTGCACTTTACCTTTGATTGCCATTATTTCACTCACCGTAGTGATTATGTTGTCATTTGCATGAACTGCATTGATCTTATTTTTTGACTTGTTGTGCCTACAATCTCGAGTATAGTTTACGGGTTTCCCACATATAAAACAGATGCTTTTCGGACTTTTCGAACCGCCAAATTTTTTGAACTTCTTATGTTCCTTTTTAGGTCCAAGATGACTCTTCATGCCATCATGTTTCTTTTTTCCTTTGGCGGTAACAACATTAGCTTTGGAAAGAGCAGCAAATTCTGATTTCTCCCTTTCCTTCGATTCCTCCTCGATTCGAAGGTGTTTTTGGATTTTCTCGAGAGAGAAGTCCTCAGAACTATGCAATAATTTATTTATATGGCCTTTCCACAAAGGTGGTAATTCTTCAATGATTGCACCAACTTAAAAGATCTCAGGAATGTTTATTTCACAACTTTTAGTTTATTCACGAGAACCTATAACTCATGCACTTGAGGAAGAATGGGCTTGGAATATATAAATTTAAAATCAAAATATTTAGAAATTAAAAACATCTTCATACCTTCCTCTTGGCCTTGAATTTAAACTCGTGTGCCTTCCATATTTCTGATGCAGACTGAGTATCCGTATAGAGATCGTAGAGAAGATCATACAACATATTCAGAATATGTCCACGACATAGTAATTCGTCCTCTTTAGTGTTAACTCAGGATCTAGGACATAGTGAACCTTCAGGGAAGTCAGTAGGAATGTCATTTTATCTTGCCATCGGGTGAAATTGGTTCCATCGAAGCAATCCAATTTGAGAAGATCTTGATTCATGACTTTGATGCTTAAAACCCCAACCTCGGTAGCCTTTATTAGAATACTTTTAAGACTGCTAAATTAACAGTTTAGATTGAATGCATTCAGGCTTGAATCATGAACGAAATCACTTTCCTTAAAATTATTTCAAGCACTAACAACACCTTTTAACAGTATTTCCACTTAAAGTTGCATTGTATCCAAGCATTGCCTATTTTCATTCCGTAACACTTCACGAAGTGTTACTTCTTTTCAAATTCAAAATTCAGACGCATGCATCGACCAAAACCAAAGCAATAGTGAGCCCGACTGAAGGCCGACCGCCGCCCGTCGGAGCGCTGCCTCATAATGTCATGAGTAGCCCAATTGCTTTGATGCATTGTGCTTAAGTGCTCAAGTTCCCCCTAAGGGCTGCCAATAGCGCCTTTACGTGCACGCCTTCAGACCCGATCCCAAAGCCAGTGCTAGAGTCACAACTGGCACTAGCTCTGGGACCGGGTGAAATTGGTTCCGTTAAAGCAATCCAATTTATGTTTTTTACGCTCATTCTTGAGTTCTTCAAAGCCATTCTAAGTTGGTTCAGGAATTAGTGTTAAGTTAGGATCTAGGACATAGTGAACCTTCAGGGAAGTCAGTAGGAATGTCATTTTATCTTGCCATCGGGTGAAATTAGTTCCGTCAAAGCAATCCAATTTGAGAAGATCTTGATTCATGACTTTGATGCTTGAAACCACAGCCTCGGTAGCCACTATCAGAATACTTTTAAGACTGTTAAATTAACTATTTAGATTGAATGAATTCAGGCTTGAATCATGAACGAAATCACTTAAAATTATTTCAAGCACTAACAACACCTTTTAACAGTATTTCCACTTAAAGTTGCATTATATCCAAGCATTGCCTATTTTCATTCTGCAACACTTCACGAAGTGTTACTTCTTTTCAAATTCAAAATTCAGACGCATGCATCGACCAAAACCAAAGCAATAGTGAGCTCGACTGAAGGCCGACCGCCACCCGTCGGAGCGCAACCTCATAATGTCATTAGTAGCCCAATTGCTTTGATGCATTGTGCCTAAGTGCTCAAGTTCCCCCTAAGGGCTGCCATTAGCGCCTTTACGCACAGGCCCTCAGACCCAATCCCAGAGCCAGTGTTAGAGTTGCAACTGGCGACACCGATGAGGGGTGTATAGAGGAGACAAGTGATATAATGCTTAGGATCACCACATTTGTCCATGTGGCACTTTATCTTCTTTTGTTCTTTTGTTGAGTTAATGTTATTAACTCTTTATTAGCATTTACTCCTTTCCACTTTTCTTATTATTTTGAGCATACACATGGACATCGAATGTTCATGAATTTATAACAATCTCCCACTTGTTCCAATAATGACAAGACTAATTACAGAAAAGGAAATAAAGAATGTTAGTGCAGTTAGGTATCTTTTGATTTAAAACTTAACCTTAGTAAAGACAACACAAAATATAATAGGAATGTTAGGTAGCAATACTTTTAAACTATTAATCCATGTGAATAGACCGGCGTTACCTTACACACATTCTTTAAGGGTTCTTTGTAACACCCATTTTAATTATTTTCAGTTTCCGGTGTTATTTTGTTCTGTGTCGTGTTGTGTGTGAGGATTGAGGAAAGAATGAGGAGCATAATATTAATATTGGACAATTGATAGTAATAATAATAATTAATAATTAATATTAATATTGATGTTATTATTATTATTATTATTATTATTACTTTTATTAATATTAATAATTATGAGGAATTATTATTAAAATGAATTATTTGGATTAATAAGAGGATTGTTGGGACTAAGGGCAACATTGTCATTTTGGTGAGAATTAGAATTGTAAAGAAGAGGAGAACACATGCACGGTGAAGAACACAGTTTGAGCAAGAGGAGAGCTACACGATCAAGAACATCAACTTAAGCAAGCGGATTTCGTGTGGATTGAGGAGCTTGTTAATCATCAAAGCTTGATTTGAGGTAAGGGGGAAATAATCGGTTAAATTCGATAAATACATGATTAATCGATAGAAAAGGGGGAAATCCCTAACCCCATAGATTCCTTAATGATTGATGTTGATTGCATGCTGTTATTGTTGTGATTGTTGTGTTGTTTGATGTTTAAATCGTTGCATGTGCTGAGAATGTTAGATTGGATGAGTTTTGGGATTTTCAGTTAAGTTTGAAGTTGAGCAGGAAGTTGGTTTTGAGAGCAGAGTTGATGAATAGTCGGATAGAATCGAGAATAGACCCCATAACTAAGTTGCAGTATGTAGTTGGTTGTGGGTTTCGATTTAATCGGGCGAAATTGGTATGGGAGGTGACTCTGCAGCGTATAATTTTTCTGAGCACACGGGTATTCGCTGGGCGAATGAGGGGCGAGCCTTCGCCAGGCTTCTCCGGGTGAACTAGCCAGCAAGTGCTGGCAGAAGCTTCTGTCTGGCTTGGCCAGGCGAATGGCAGCGAGTGTTCGCTGCGGGGCTTCGCTGGGCGAATGTGCCAGCGAGCCCGACAGCAATTTGTGTTTTTGTTGCTGTCTTGTGTTGTTCCTCTGTGGACTTGGACCCTCGTTGGTCATGTGCGATGAGAGGCTTGCTGGAGATGCTGATGCGAGCGTATGTTGGTGGTTGTAGGGCTGTTTGGCCGGTGTTTATCGCAAGTGGCATAATTGGTGGATTACACATTATGTATGAACCGGTGTGGATGCGTACGTGAGATGTGCGCACCGTGTGTGTGTTGTGTGTGAGATGTGAGGACCAGTATGATTGTGGCGCATTGAGCGTGTTTTGTTGGTGTGTTGGGGTGAGTGGATCCGTGAGGATCGATACGCTTATTATGTGTTGCATTTGTGTGCTGTTATGTGATGTATTTGGGTCAATAGGACCGACATGCCTTGTGTGCATTGTATGTGATAAGTTATGTTGTGAGCGGATCTGTGGGATCGACGCACTTTGTGTGCTTGTTATGTATGTATTTTATGATGTGAATGGATTTGTGAGATCGATACGCCTTGTGCGTCGTGTATATGTTGTGTGAATAGTGGATCAATAGGATCGGTGTGCACTAGGTGTGCTAGATGTTTGATGCGTGTGAATATCATTGTGTGCTCTCGTAGAGGAGGGTGATGGCCAGTTGTCCATCGACATTAATTGTTGTGCTCCCTTAGTGGAGGGTGATGGCCCAGTGACCATCGGTATTGTTGGTGTGCTCCCGGTGAGGAGGGTGATGGCCATGTGTGCATCGATGTTGATGAGGTGCTCCTGTAGTGGAGGGTGATGGCCAGGTGTCCATCGAAGATGTGCTCCCATTGTGGAGGGTGATGGCCAGTTGTCCATCGTTAATGTGTTATGCTCCCGGTGAGGAAGGTGATGGCCATGTGTCCATCGATGTTGATGAGGTGCTCCCATAGTGGAGGGTGATGGCCAGGTGTCCATTGGAGATGTGCTCCCGTTGTGGAGAGTGATGGCCAGGTGTCCATCGGTATTGTTGTGGTGCTCCCATTGTGGAGGGTTGATGGTCAGTTGCCCATCAGTGTGGTGTGCTCCCTGTGTGGAGGGTTGATGGTCAGTTGTCCATCATTGTTATGTGCTCCTGTGTGAAGGGTTGATGGCCCGGTGCCCATCGTGATTGTGAGTCGGTATCGTATGTTAGAGTTGTGTGAGTGCATTTGTTGCGTGATTGTATATTGTGGTTGATGGTGGGACGTCCGGATGATATGTATATGAAATAGTATTATTATTGATTTCTGCCTTTTATTTCATGTACTATTATGCCATTATTATTTAATCGTAATTCTCACCCCTTTGTTACTGTTGTGGTCTGTGCTTCTTCGGAAGTACAGACAATCCAGGTGTTTAGCTAGTTGGATTGTGGTGTCTCCGTGTGACTGCTCTGATACGTAACACCGGGGCGTTTTTGGGAGTATTATTGTGTATTTTTGATATGTGTGCCCCATGGCGTATCTGATATTTGGTGAGATGTTTGATGTTGATCGGTGATGATGTTATGTATTTTGAGGCAGATGGTCGTTATTGTATAAATGATGATGATGATGATGGATATATATATATATATATATATATATATATATATATATATATATATATATATATATATATATATATATATATATATATATATATATATATATATATATATATATATATATATATATATATATATATATATATATATATATATATGATATTTTGTGTTATGGCAGACCATATCTTCTTCCGCTGCAATTTTATTGGAAAATTCAGTTAAATTATTTGGAAAAAAATATTTGTGGAAATTTTGATGTGTATTGTGGCATCCCGTTTGGGAGAGAAACTCTGATATGTGTTTTATTTGATTGTTTATTTTTATTTTGGGAACGGGGTGTTACATTCTTCGCTTACATTTCTAGCCTAGCACTTATTTATGGCCATATGCTTTCCCGTTTCATGAATTTTTCGTGAGAGAAACTCCAATTCTCACTTTGAGATGGCACCATCTCAAAATTCACATAGGTGAAGTTCATATTGTATCCTTTTCCATGAAGTTCATATTGTATCCTTTTCCATGGATTTATAATCTCTAACATTAGATATTCAACTTGTATCGGTATATTTTTCTAGTATGGCGGGAAACCTGCCATAGTGAAGACCAAGATTTCTAGTTAGCCGAAAATCTTTGTGATTGCCTTCCAATGTTCTTTATTTGGATTACTAGTAAAGCTACTCATTTTACTAACTGCAAATGATATGTTAGGTCTTGTACATTGCATTAAGTATATAAGACACCTTATTGTGCTTGTATACTCCAATTGAGCCACTGCTCTTCCATTGTTCTTTTGAAGTTTGACGACATGATCAAATGGAATGGTTACTTCCTTAAAGTTTATGTGTTTGAACTTATCAAACATTTTTTCAATATAATGTGTTTGATTAAATTCGTAACTCCCACTATTTCTCTTTACTTTGATCCCTAAAATTGTGTCAACAAATCCAAGATCTTTCATCATGTCAAATCTCTTCAATATAGATCTTATAATCTTTCTTACAACCTTCTCTTCTGAGAACTTTTCACCGAGAACAACAAATTTATTGGCAGTTTCATAGACACGAACATTGAACTTAACAATAATTTCATCCTCAAACATGTCCAAGTTCTCAAATTTGGTTGTGAGGAGTTGAATCATTGACATCCGAACTTTGAAAGTCCCATCATGAGCCACTTCAAAAGTTTCTCGTGTGTCTTTAGTACTGATGCAGGTGTTAATGATCCTAAAAATGTTCTTGTCAACTTCATTGTAAATAGCATTAAACACACTTGAATTTCCAAGAGAAGCTTGATCTTCAGTAGTTTCCCAATCCTTTCAGGTTTCACTGATTAAGAACCATCACTAGCTTTGAGCGAAGGGGTGTACATCCATTGATAACATCTTTCTAGATCTTTTTGTCGACGGAATTAAGAAAAACAACTATGTGAGCCTTCCAATAATCACAATTAGTTCCATCAAGAATTGGTGAACAGTTAACATATCTTGCCTCTCTGATATTGTCAATATAAAACATAAAAGGTTGGTCATACTAGAACACACCCAAATAGAGCACGATCTTCGCACCGATGCCAATTAAAATTATGTATGATCAGAGACAAGATGTCGCACACTAATGTGTGAGACAAGATGGTCTGAATTAATAGATGAGTAATTAAACAGAGTAATAAATAAAAGGCAAGAGATATTTTTAACCAAATTGGGTGTAATTTTTACTTACGTCTAGAGGGCAGTAACCCATTGAAAATGAAATTCACTAAAAAAAAGTTATTGGTATATGATAGTCTTATCTAAAGAATCCCTAATTCAGAGCCCTTATTATATTATTATCTGTGAATTTTAACTCTAACTCCCCTTAAATTTGAGATCCCCTAACTTACACGCAAAACTCACCCAAGTGTTTAAAAGACTCATTAATAAGAAAGTGACGAACTTTACAAATGCAAATCAAAATTCAATCTCTCAATAAACGGTGAAAAAAAAAGTTTAACACAAACAATATACATTGTTTCTAAATTCGTAAACATTCATCCAAAATGTGTGATTTTCTCCAACTACTACTAGGGAAACTATCTATTTATATAGCAAACAATACTGCAAGAAGGTCCATTAAGATTTTCAAAACAAATCAACAACAGATTTGATATGTTTCCAATAAGATCACGCAAAATCTAAAAGAAAAGAAAATATGATTTGTTTCTAATAAAATCGCGCAAAGTCTAGAAAAAAAAAATCTTTTTAAAAATATCACATTAGTAAGATTCAGAAGAATATAGTCAAGATGTCTCAACAACTTACGTGACAAAACAAAAGAAATCTTGCTTTATATTTTTTTAATAAAAATAAGTCCATTCATATATAAATAGAAGATTAAAAAAAAAATCCATTCATATATTAAAACCCAAATTAATACATACCTAAAATTTAGAGTGCAACAGTCACAGTTCCATTCAATTACATAGGGTGGTAGTGAAGCTATGTGCAGCTAGAGAGTGTTTGGCTTTATATTCAGAACAAAAACTAATAAAATAAAATATTAAAATAGAGATAGCTGTCTATATAAATAGAAGATAAAAAAGAAAATCAAAGTTGAACTTTTATACATAACCTGTTTCATGATTCCTCTAGCCTGCTTATTGATTCAACATAAAAAGGACTTTTTGATCATACATTTGGAAAAGCACTTAAATATGCAGATTCATCTAGACCATACACCATGCATGAACACAGAAACCATAGTTCCCTCATTGATGCTAAAAGTGTATAGCCATAAAAACAACAAGTATACCAATGAAAAAACCACTTTCTAAAAGTTAAAAGCAGTTTCGAATTTTGAACAAACAAGACAAAAAAACACATTCATCCTTTCCTTTACTTTGACAAGGATATAATTGACCACTACATGCATATTAATATATTTTTAGAAAATTAATTGAGAAGGACATGTTGAGAAATTTATTTACACATGCAAAAAGCCAATAACGATTTACACCTATGATTAAAGATGTTTCACCAAATCATAGATTTCAATTGATATAAAAGTTTACTGCAAGAAAAGTTTGTGACAAAATGGAATCATAATACTGATTGATTATTACGTTCATATGATTAAGTATTACTACATGTAGAATCATAATAACAAATGGAATTAATCCCAAAATGTTGATTGTTGGAATTTTTCAAAAGTTTGTCTACTTGTATTGTATGTTTTTTTACTAGTAGTAGTTTAGGGTTCGTTTGAGGGTAGGGGCAGCCTTTTACTTTTAGGTTTTGGCATGTTATCATAAATAGGTGTTGTTTATTGGATGTTTTCTTGTTTTTTTTTTTTTTTTTACTTTTTTTTTTTTTGGTTTTCTATGAAATTGAAATTAATTTTGTGTTCAGCATCTAGCTAGTTACCTATTATTTTAAATTAAATTAATATTTTTTAAAATTTTAAATATTACACAATTAAGCGTGTGTTTGCTTCTCCGACGATTAAAAAAAAAGTTAATTTTAAATAAATTTATTAGTAAAATTTATTTCAACTAAAAGTGAATTGTAAAATGAGTTGCGTTTGTATATAATTATATGAAAATAAAGATGGTAGAGTGAGCATCTCTATTGTGTAAATTATTAGTAATAATTCATATTTTATTATATTATTTTCTTAAGCCCATAAGTTTGTTAGAGGGTATTTTAGTATTTATCTTATTCTAGTAACCCTAGTTTTAGCTTATAAATAGGGTGACAATCATTGTAACCAAATATCATGTTTTGTAGCCGTCATTCTCTTTAATAAAATATTTCCCTATTTCATCATTTATTCTATCTTTGCACCGACAATTGGTATTTAGAGCTCCGGTTCAGATTCATTGGGAAACACGAGTGAACGTGAGGTCTTGTGTGTTTGATTTTGATTCTTAGATTCGTGTTGAATCTTGAACAAAATCTGATCATAATTTTATTTTGTGGGTTGGGAAACACTGTGTGAGAAATCTGAGTGTATTGTGCAAAGTAGAAGATGAACGGAAACGGCAACATGAACACCAAACTTCCAGTATTTGATGGTAAAAACTGGAATCGTTGGATGATCCAAATGCGTGTACTATTTGGTGCTCAAGATGTTCTAGATCTTGTCACTGATGGTTATGTTCCAGTAGCAGCAGATGCAACCGATGAACAGAAAAACGCGCAGAAGGAAGTAAGGAAGAAGGATCAGAAAGCATTGTTCTTCATTCATCAATGTGTGGATGTAAACGTGTTTGAGAAGATTGCAGACTCTACAACAGCAAAGGCTGCATGAGACACTCTGGTGAGATGTTATGGTGGTGACGCATCAGTGAAGAAGGTGAAGCTTCAGTCCTTGAGAAAGCAATATGAGAATCTCAACATGAAGAATAATGAGAAAGTTTCTGAATACATCTCCAGAGTGATTCTGATCACTAATGAGATGAAGGCATGTGGAGAAACTCTTTCTGAAGAAACAATCATAGAGAAAGTGTTGAGATCCCTTACTCCTCAATTTGATTACATTGTGGTAGCAATAGAACATTCCAAAGATCTGAGCACAATGAGAATTGAAGAGCTGCAGAGCAGTTTAGAAGCGCAAGAGTTGCGTTTGACTGAGAGAACTTCTGAAAGGGAAGTAGAGCAGCAGGCTCTGAAAGTAATTTCTGATAGGAGGTATCAGAAGCAGTCAGAAGCCAAGAGAAGATCTGATGGTGGTCAGAAGTCAGAAACCTCAACCTCTGATAGACAGAAGAATGCTCAAAAGGGAAAAGAGAAGTATGACAAGAAGAAGATCCAATGTTACTGTTGTAAGAAGTTTGGTCACTTTGCTAGAGATTGTTGGTCAAACAAGGAGAAGAAATCAGAAGAAGCAAATATAACCAGAAGTTCTGATGACGAATCTGTGCTATTGATGGCCTCTGAATCTGATGATCTGACAGACTGGTGGTATATGGACACTGGCTGTTCAAATCATCTTACTGGAAACAAGAAATGGCTGGTTGACTTTGACTCTGAAAAGAGAACAAAGATCAGATGTGCTGATGACAAATATCTTAATGCAGAAGGTATGGGAAATGTCAGAGTGACTCTGAACAATGGGAAAATAGCATTGATTCAGAATGTGTGGTATGTACCTGGCATCAGAAGCAATCTGATGAGTGTGGGACAATTAATTGAGAAAGGTTTCTCAGTTACCATGAAGGACAATCTTCTGAAGCTGTATGACTGTAATCAGAAGTTGATTATGGAGTCAGAACAGGGAAGGAATAGAACATTCAAGGTGAATGTCAGAACTGCAGACTCAGAGTGTCTTAGTGCAACAAGTACTGAGAAGGGGAGTGAGCTGTGGCACAGAAGATTTGGTCATTTGAATTTCAGAAGCCTAAAACATCTGAATTCAAAGAAGTTGGTACATGGAATTCCTGCAATTAAGAAGCCTGAGAAGTTATGCAAAGTTTGCATGGAAGGAAAACAACCACGTTTGCCATTTGCGTCAGAAGTTGCTCCAAGAGCAAAACATGCCTTGGGAGTTGTACACTCTGATGTGTGTGGTCCATTTTCAGTAGCATCAATTGGAGGGAACAAATACTTTGTGTTGTTTGTTGATGAATTCACAAGAATGACATGGGTATCCCTTATTAAGTTCAAACACGAGGTGTTTGATGAATTCAAGAAGTTCAGAATGAAGGCTGAGAATCAGAGTGGTCAGAAGTTGAAGATTCTTAGAACTGATGGTGGAGGTGAGTATAACTCCAAAGAGTTCCAGAAGTTCTGTGAGGAGAATGGAATTGAGCATGAGGTTACTGCTCCTTATACCCCTCAACACAATGGTCTTGCTGAAAGAAGAAACCGTACTTTGCTTGATATGGTGAGAAGCATGCTAAAGAAGAAGAAGCTTCCTCAGAAGCTCTGGGGAGAAGCTGTTGCCACTGCAACGTATGTACTCAACAGATGTCCTACGAAGAAGTTGAAGGAAATAGTTCCTATGCAGAAGTGGACTGGAGACAAGCAAAGTGTTAGTCATCTGAAGGTGTTTGGTTCTGTTTGCTATAAACATGTTCCAGAAGCCAGAAGACAGAAGCTGGATGATAGAAGCAAAGTGATGATTCTGATAGGGTACCACAGTACAGGTGCATACAAGCTCTATTGTCCAGAAACCAACAAAATTGAATTCAGCAGAGATGTGATTGTGAAGGAATCAGAAGTTTGGAATTGGGATAAGTCTCAATTTGATTCTGATGTTAGAACTTCTGAAGAAAGGTCAGAGTTAAGAATTTTTGAAGTTGAAGTAAACTCTGACGTTGATTCTGACTCTGATAGTGATTCTGACTCTGGAGAAGACTCAGAAGATGAAGGTGACTCTGATGATCCAGACTCTGATGGTAATCCAGATTCTGGTGGAAATTCAGACTCTGAAGATGGCCAAGGCTCTGGAGGAAGTCAAGCCTCTGAAGCTAGAAATTCTGAAGTTCAAGACTCTGGAAATATGTCAGATCCTGAAGTTGGTCAAAGCTCTGGAGAAAGTCAATCATCTGAAGCCCAAGACTCTGAACAAGTTCAGAGACCACAAAGAATCAGAAGCGTTCCCAGAAGATTTGCAGAATTTGACATGCTGCAAGACACTGAAGTAGACTCTGAAGGAGAAGTTATTCAGTGTGCCATGATGGTAGACTCTGAACCCATAAGTACAGAAGAGGCTCTTAAGCAGAAGCTCTGGCTGAAGGCCATGAAAGAAGAACTTGATGTTATAGAGAGAAACAAGACTTGGAAGCTGACAGAACTTCCAAAATACAAGAAAGCCATCAGCGTCAGATGGGTTTTCAAGCAGAAGTTAAAGCCAGATGGCTCATTTGGCAAACATAAAGCAAGGTTGGTAGCCAGAGGATTTCTACAGAAACCTGGGCTGGATTATTCTGAAGTGTTTGCACCTGTAGCAAGACATGAAACAATCAGAATGGTGATTGCAATAGCTGCTAACAGGAATTGGCCTCTGATGCATTTAGATGTAAAATCTGCATTTCTGAATGGTCCATTAGAAGAAGAAGTTTACGTGTCACAACCTCCTGGATTTGTGAAAAAGAATCAGGAAGGGATGGTGTACAGATTATACAAAGCTCTATATGGATTGAAACAAGCGCCCAGAGCTTGGAATCAGAAGATTGATTCTTTTTTCAAGAAGCAAGGCTTTCAGAAATGTGAGATGGAGTACGGTGTCTATGTTCAGCATACTTCTGAAGGCAATATGACTCTGGTATGTTTATATGTTGATGATATACTATTGACTGGAAGTTCTGAACAGGAGATAGCCAAGTTCAAGAAGGTTCTAATGAATGAATTTGAAATGACTGATCTAGGCAAAATGACATACTTTCTAGGGATGGAGTTCAGATATTCTGAGAAAGGTATCATTTTGCATCAGCTCAAGTATGAATTAGAACTTCTGAAGAGATTTGATCTGAAGAATTGTAAGATGGCTGTCACACCTTCTGATACAAATCAGAAACTGGATTCAGACTCTGAAGGAAAGGATGTGGATGCTACAACCTTCAAACAGTTGGTTGGTTCTCTGAGGTATCTGTGCAATACCAGACCTGATATTTGCTACTCAGTTGGGATGGTTAGTAGGTTCATGAGTAAACCTAAGTGGTCCCATTACCAAGCTGCTGTCAGGATTCTGAGGTATATCAAAGGAACTCTGAAGTATGGAGTGTTATTTCCCTCTGGAGGAAATAATGAGTCAGAACTTCTGAGTTATTCAGACTCTGATTGGTGTGGAGACAGAGTTGACAGAAGAAGTACATCTGGGTACTTGTTCAAATTTCTGGGAGGTCCCATTTCTTGGTGTTCCAAGAAGCAACCTGTTGTGGCGTTGTCAACCTGTGAAGCTGAATACATTGCAGGTGCTGTTACTGCATGCCAAGTTGTGTGGATTCTGAATCTGTTGCAGGATCTGAAGATTAAAGTAAACAAACCTCTGAAGCTGATGATTGACAACAAGTCTGCAATCAATCTTGCCAGAAACCCAGTGTTGCATGGGAGAAGCAAGCATATTGAGACCAAGTATCATTTTCTGAGACATCAAGTTCAGAGTGGAGTGTTAGAAGTTGTACACTGCAGCACTCAGAAGCAGTTGGCAGATGTTCTGACGAAAGCTATCAAGACTGATCAATTTCTCAGATTAAGGGATGGAATTGGTGTTACAAGTTTTGATGGAATATGAATTAAGGGATGGTATTAGTAATAATTCATATTTTATTATATTATTTTCTTAAGCCCATAAGTTTGTTAGAGGGTATTTTAGTATTTATCTTATTCTAGTAACCCTAGTTTTAGCTTATAAATAGGGTGACAATCATTGTAACCAAATATCATGTTTTGTAGCCGTCATTCTCTTTAATAAAATATTTCCCTATTTCATCATTTATTCTATCTTTGCACCAACATAAATGAGTGAGATATTTATCTTTTTTTTAGGTTGAGTTTTTTTATTGTGAGACAACGAGTTTGTACTTTGGGATAGATATATTATATCAGCCACTAGAGTGTAACAAGATGATTCGATAGGATTGCTCATTTATGTTCTTGTGTTACACACTCTTATTTATAATATCAGAGATAATTACAAGTTTTTTCTTTATGTTTAATATTTTGATGACGGGACCATCATATAAGATTTAGAAAAGGTGACTAAAAGTCTTTGACATTATTGGGGAGGCAGGTCCAGGATTAGGCGTTGAATTGAATATTTGTAAGGTATGGATCTTTTGGCCTTCATGAGATGTTAGTAAACTTTGTTGAGGTTGTTCCATTCGGACAATGGGAGGCTAATGATGGAAATGAAATTGCTTTGAGGTGTTGTTAGTCAAGATGAAAATTTTATCGAGGGGTTGTCCATGAAGAGAGTTGTCAGAGTTGTTGAGTTAATGCATCTTCTCTCACAATTAAGGGATCCATAAAGTGAGTTTCTTCTACTTCGTTCCCGCATGAGCGGCGCCATAATTTTTTGGCCTAACAACTTATTATCTAATTCACGTAGAGGAAGAAATTATTCGGTTTGATAAAGAGTTATAAATGGCAGTTGAATACATCATGGTCGTTAGATGTCCTTTCTTTAGTGACCTTCAATGGAGGGTGGCCTATCAGTACTACTATGGAAAACATCTATCATAACGGTTGGAAAAGAGATATCACCACGTTGATCCAATCGTTGTGAGGTAAGGTGTACTTGTATGTATGATGCTTTTCACCGTGGATGTGCGGCCATGATTGTATCTATGTAGCACGCTACCTACAACAATGGTTACTTTAAACAACTGTTGTGATATTCTTTATGCAACATATTTAACAATGATCGTATTAAACAACTGTTGTGATATATAAACCTGAGTTTATTATAAATTATGTGAAATGCTTATTTCGCCAACGCTCACTAAACATATAACCTTTCAATTTTCACTAGAGCGTTATAATATGACAAATTAAGTTATATTAGTAGTACAAGTTCATGTTCAATACTAGACATGAGCTCTTCAACACCTTATCCATATTTTGTTCTTTGACAGTAAGAACTTGGTTTAATAATCCTAGTTCTTCAACTGTCTCTGCCTTCACATCTAGTTCTTTTTGCAAAATATTATTTACTTTGCAAACAATATTAGAGGTGGAAAGAGTGGTGGTTCAAGACCTACAATCATTAAACCTATTGCGAATCAGATACCTTGAAACAAAGTATAAACGGTTTCTTTGTGATCAAGAAACACACAAGGGTTAGGGTTAACAAAGAAAATAAGGTAAAACAACAAGGAACAACAAGGATTGGTTATAAACTGTTATTCTTTTCTTTCTCTTAGAAAAAAGATTACAAGTATACAAAAATAACAAAATAACATCTCTCTCTCTTGAAATTAGAATTTTATCTTCCTATTTTTCTTTATGTCAAGATTGAGAAACTAGCATCCTATTTATAAGAAAAAATAACACACTAACCTAATGGGATTTTTAACAATTACCCATTATAAGCTAACTTAGGGTACAAGCTAACTTAAACAATTGAGCTTACAGACACGGCCCAATTCAACATGCTAACAACCCTAGCAATATTGGCTAATGCATGCTAGAACAAACTTCGACTATAACACACATTACTCCGACAGCAGCATGTGAACATACTTCAACCTCATGCTTAATTCCTGTCGAACCAGAAGCTACCCTTCGACCATACTAACTTTCTTCATGCAACTTTATCAACTGCAAATAGTGGAAAAATTTGCAACTGGGCAACGTCTTGGTGATCATATCAGCAGTATTATGATCTGTCGAAACCTTCAGCACTTGGACTTCTCCATACTTAATTACCCCTCTAACGAAATGCAGTCTCACATCAATGTGCTTGGTTCACTCATGATAGGTTGAATACTTCGACAGGTGTATTGCACTTTGACTATCACATTTAACAATGATAACTCGACCTTGAAGTTTTAGCTCCTTTGCAAAACCTTCAAGTCACAATGCTTCCTTCACAGCTTCAGTTAGAGCAACATATTCTACTTCAGTGGTTAATAAGGCAACGAACTTCTGAAGTGTTACTTTCCAACTGATTGTTGTCCCAAACATAGTGAACACACACATCCAAAAATAGATTTTTTGAAATCCATATAAACTGCATAATCAGAGTCGACATATCCTTCGATTACTACTTTACTATCTTCACCCAAGGCTCCACCATAAATTAGGACTCTATTCAGAGACCCATTTATATACCTTAGAATCCACTTCAATGCTTGTCAGTGAGCCTTTCCAGGATTATCCATGTACCTGCTTACAAGACCATAACATACATCAAAGAACCCATTATATTAGCATATGGAATGTTATTCATATAATTTCTTTCAACACCAGTGTTGGGACACTGATCTATACTCAGCTTGAATTGGGGATTTGTCGGAGTCACAACAGGCTTTGAATTCGACATACCAAACTTTTCGAGGACCTTCCGTAGGTATTCCTCTTGAGATAAACATAATTTCGATTACTTTCTATCTTTTTGGATGTCAATCCCAAGAATCCTGGATGCAGCTCCCAGATCCTTCATGTTGAACTCCTTATTGAGTTCAGCCTTCACCCTCATTACATCTTCGACATTATTGTTTGCTATTAGAATATCATCCACATAGAGCAACAAAGTAACAAATGAATTACCCGGTACAAATCTAAAGTAAACACAGTGGTTGAACTGACTTCTGATGAAACTTATGCGTGCCATGAACTTGTTGAATCTCTTATTCCACTGTCGAGGAGATTGTTTCATTCTATATAAAGATTTATTTAGCTTGCACACATAATCTCCCTTTTCTTTTTCGACATACCCTTCAGGTTGCTTCATCAGGATTGTTTCATCTAAGTCACCATACAAGAACGCAGTCTTCACATCCACTTGTTCCAGTTCAAGGTCGAACTGTGCCACTGTGGCAAGCAATATTTGAATGGATATGTGCTTCACAACAGGAAAGAACACATCATTAAAGTCGACACCTTCTTGCTGAGTGAACCCCCTAGCAACCAATCTTGCCTTGTATCTCTTCGGTGCCACTCCTTCGATTCCTTCCTTAATTTTGAAAATCCATTTACAGCTGACTAACGTGGCTCTAGCAAGTTTCTTGATCAGTTCCCAGGTGTTGTTATCATGAAGTGATTTCATCTCATCATCCATGGCCTTCAGCAATTCATTCTTCTTTCGAATCCTCATAACCTCCTTATAGTCTCTAGGTTCTTCGTCTAGAACCACACTTGCAGAGATTAAGGCATAAGCTATAAGATCTGCATACCCAAGTCTCTGAGTTGGCTTGATGACTCTCCTCGACCTGTCTCTTGCTAGCAGGTAGTCATTATCTATCTCCTCATCTTCGACAACATCTTCTGCGTCTTCTTCGACTTTATCTGGGGTATGCAATTCAGCATCAACATGCTTCACCTCAACAGGAATCTCTCCCTGTTCCAGCTCTTCGTCAGCATCATCAGTTTTCTTGAAAGCCATCTCTGCTTCAATAAAAACTACATCTCGACTGGTGACACACCTTCTGTGACCTGGCTCTAGGTACCACAACCTATAAGTTTTGACTCCTTTAGGGTATCCCATGAACATGCATTTTAAAGCTCTAGTTCCAACCTTGTCTTGCCTAATATGAGCATAGGCCATACAGCCAAATACTCTCAGTCTGTCGAGACTAGGTGGATGTCCCGACCAAACTTCTTCAAGTGTCTTTATTCCCAAGGCAGTCGAGGGATACTAAGCAACATGCATCTAACCCTTTCAAGGATTGTTCGATGGAATCTCTCAGCTAAGCCATTTTGTTGAGGAGTACCTACTACAATATTATGCCTTGCAATCCCAGACTCAACACAGTAACTATCAAATGCTTCGTTGCAGAATTCAAGGCCATTGTCGGTTCTCAACCTCTAAACCTTTCTGGCAATTTGAGTTTCGACCAGAATCTTCCAACTTTTGAAATTCTCAAAAGTTTCATCTTTCATCTTCTGGATGAATACCCATAGCTTTCTGGAATAGTCATCAACGATGGATAGAAAATACCTTGCACCTGAGTGTGAAGGATTCCTTGCAGGCCCCCAAAGATCAGCATGAATGTAATCTAGGGATCCATGTGTTCTTTGCTTGCCTTTGTTAAACATCGCCCTACAGGATTTACCAAATACACAAGATTCACAAAACTCCAACTTTTCGAGTTTGTCACCTCCTAGTAGGTTCTGCTTCCCTAATCCGACCAGGCCTCTTTCGCTAACATGGCTCAATCTCATGTGCCATAATTATATCTTCGACACAGGTTTCGTGGATGCAACATTTGTCGAACCACTTACAACCTCAGCCTCAAGGGTATACAAGCCTTGTTTCTTCACGCCTCTCAAGACTTCTTTCGACCCCTTCATGACTCTTAGGATACTTTTCTCTCCTTAAAAAACATATCCCTTTCTGTCGAATTCACCAAGAGAAATCAAATTTCTCTTCAAGTCAGGTACATACCTAACTTCAGTCGATAACCTTATTGACTCATCATGGAGCTTGAATCTCACATATCCAATACCTGCAATTTTGTAAGATTTGTTGTTTCCCAGCAGCACAGATCCACCATCTTGATCACATAGCTCCTCGAACAATTCTCTGTTTGGAGTCATGTGCCAAGTGCAACCCGAATCCATAATCCACTCTTTTCTCGAGCCGCCACTTGAAACCACAGGAACATCAGATGAGTCGAAGTCATCTTGAACAATGGGTGCATTGCCATTACCTCCATGATCTTTCAGGCATTCAGGGAACACCTTTCTTGTGTGACCCTCCTTCTTACAGTGATAACATCAAATAACAGATGTTTCGCCACTATAAGACTTATGTTAACTTTTACTTTTCTTCTTGTCGAACTTACCATCCTTTCGCACAAAACTTCTCTTAACGGCCAAACCTTTGCCCATCGTTAAAGGTTTATGCTCCTTTCGTTTGTTCAAGTCCTTAGAATACAAGGCTGATTGAACTTCTTCAAAGGTCAGAGACTCCCTTCCATACAAGAGAGTTTCTTTGAAGTGAGCATGTGTTCTAGGCAAAACACACATCAGCAGCAGTGCTTGATCTTAATCATCGATCTTCACATCAATATTTTCAAGATCAAGAATCAGCTTGTTAAACATATCCAACTGCTCATCCAATACCTTGTCTTCACTCATATTGAATAAATACAAAACTTACTTCAGGTAGAGTCGATCCACCAGAGGTTTGGTCATGTATAAACTTTTAAGTTTCACCCATAATCCTGATGTTGTAGTCTCCTTTGATACCTGCCGAAGGACCTTATCACCAAGGCTCAACAATATTGCCTGTGGGATTTCTCAATCATGCTCGTATTTTTTTTCCCGTTAATGCAGCGTCCATGGTTGCCTCTCCCTTCAACACTTCCAAATAACCCTGCTGAACCAGTAGGGCTTTGATCTTCAAGCGCCATAGACAGAATTCATTTACTCCGGTGAACTTTTCAATCTCATACTTTGTTGAAGGCATCTTCTCCACGCTCACCGCACCAATTTGTTGTGAATCAGATACCTTAAAACAAAGTATAAAAGGTTTCTTTGTGATCAAGAAACACACAAGGGTTAGGGTTAACAAAGAAAACAAGGTAAAACAACAAGGAACAACAAGGATTGGTTATAAACTGCTATTCTTTCCTTTCTCTTAGAAACAAGATTACAAGAATAACACAATAACATCTCTCTCTCTCTTGAAATTATGATTTTATCTTCCTATTTTTCTTTATGTCAAGATTGAGAAACTAGCATCCTATTTATAAGAAAAAATAACACACTAACCTAATGAGATTTTTAACAATTACCCATTATAAGCTAACTTAAGGTACAAGCTAACTTAAACAATTGGGCTTACAAGCAAGACTCAATTTAACATGCTAACAACCCTAGCAATATTGACTAATGCATGTTAGAACAAACTTCGACTACAACACGCATTACTCCGACAGCAACATGCAAACATACTTCGACCTCATGCTTAATTCCTGTCGAACCAGAAGCTACCCTTCGACCATACTAGATTTCGATCCAACATCTCACAAAACCAAATTCTAATTGTCAAAGAACAACATCCAATTATCAGTGTGAAGAATTCTTGCCAAGAATTCAACATATACTTGTTTTCTAATACAACTTTATCTATCATATCATAATTTTCTAATGCAGTTTGGAAAGTTATATATGCGATAAGGGATTACAAAAACACTCAAACCACATAATATATAATAAACTCATCTTTTAAGCAAACATTAACAACAACATTTATCAACAACAAACATATCAAGTCATAGAATGCTTCAGAAACGTACCATACATGTCTCATAATTACGTGTCCTCAATGAAATAATTATGAAGCTAAAGTTAGAGTCGCAAACTTAACAACCCTACCTACAAGTTTGCAACGCTAACTTTAGCTCAATTATCTTTATTGAACAAGCATCCATACCTACATGTCAAAACAAGAAGAAAGTTCAAACATCATGAAATAAGCTATTGAAAGAGATTTAAAAAAAAACTATATAGAAAACGAACCTATAAATGCATATTGGCTAATATTTGATGTTATGGTTTCGTTTTGGGGTTTTCATATGAGAGAGACAAGTGACAGGGTTGTTAGGGTTTCATTTTAAGAGATATAAGTGAAAGAGTTGTTAGGGTCTTATTTTGAGAGATACAACTATTATATACTAAAGCAAGAGATAATTTCGCTTATATATAAATAAGTATCACCTTTCATCGCGGTTGGAAACAAAAACTGTGGTGATATTAAATGTTGATCACATTTTTATCACGATAAATGGCTAATTATTGGTGTTGGGATTCAAACCATTTCACTCTGTATACCTTTCACTATGGTCTATTTTTACCACAATTAACATTATGAACGTTGTAAATTGGTGTTACGAAAAGTCTATTTTTAATAGTGATAGAGTTGGAGGATTGTGTTTGTACTCAGTAGTAGAGACTTCCTCGTTTACTTTTGTGGCTTCAAGAGCTCAATCATGGGTGTTACAAGATCATATATTGAGAGATAGTAGATAATTGACATGGACTCTGATTTTGACTAAGATTTTGGTAGTCTTAGTGGTACGGTTCCGAATTTTGACTTTAATTAGTAGTATTACTAGAAAGGACATTTTCCCCCTAAAGCCCAACATATTTTGGCGATATACATTTTTAGTCAGAACATGAAAATTATGTTTGACATGATAACACGACAAAACAGTTTTTAGTTGTTTGTAAGCAACACATGCTTAAGATTTTCTTCAAGTTATTCATGTTGATGGGTTAGATAATCATACTATCCTTAAATATTCTCTCGTGATTCCCTTATTTTATGTTGATGAGGTTTGTCATGTTTGTCGTAAGGCATGCTTGTTTATAGAAATTAGGATTTTGATAATTTAATTCAATTGTTAAGATAAAATGTAGAAGGATAACATGTGTAAAATGTGGTTCTATGTTTACACAGATTTTGATTATGACACAACAAAGAATAAAAATCATGAACATCATCAAAGAATAAATATGTATCAAAAAGAGTAATATTTATGATGATGAAACAACAAAGATCAAACATTATGAACACCGTCAAGAAACAAACTTGATTGTTCAAAACACACATCTAATTTAAAGAACAAGATTTAATATCTTTATAGGATCGTTGTATAAAATAAATTTGATGCAATTTATGTACTAAAAGTATACACACACTCACATAAGTTTTTTCAAAACTTCATATGTTTTCAAATAACTTCTGAAAAACTCTTCAAAAAAAAAGCCAAACTTCTTTTTAAACTAAATATAAACGATTATGATGATTTTATAACCGATTATTAAGTAAAATTCAGCCTATAATAAGTTATTGTGGTAATGAAATTGATTATGAGGCATGTATTTCTTAGTAATTGATTATGGATATCTAATAATAGATTGTTGTCCAGATCATGTAAACCTTCCTTATTTGCAAGTGCATGATTAATTGTTGTCGTAGTATAATCGATTATGGACTGGATCATACTTTTTAAAGTTTATTTATTCACTTAAATTTTCTAATGTAAAAGGAGGTCTTATGTTTATTTGAAAAGAAACATGTTTTTTAGAAACACTCATTCTCTTCTCCTCTCACACTGCTCCTAAAATATCATATATAGTTTTAGTGTTGAGACAATAACTACTTAGTAGAACTGTGTGTAATTCGATGTTATAATTTCTAATATGTAATTTAAAACCAATAGATGATTTTTCTCTTGAACATATATATTATAAATGTCGTAAGCAGAACATGAGTTAACAACTTGGTGTAAGAGGTTGTGGGCTCAACCTGTGATAAAAGCTCAGTTGATGGTGAAATTCTTAATGATGTACCCTTGGAGAGTAGAGGTGGGGCTCATGGTTTTAGGTAGAACCAGAATAGAGTTGGCGTGTTATTTTCTTATTCCTTATCTCTTTATTTTTCTCATATCCAATTATCTATTAATTAATTTTTCTTTTACTCTCTTTTTAGTCCACTATTTCTATTGACTTGCTAACCATAATCATGGAACTTGGCTCCATGGCTTTTCCTGCTTGGAAGCATTTTGATTACCTCTTCCAGGATAATCAGAATGCATGTGTTGTCACTCTTGAGCAAGAATTCTATGGTGTTCGCATGGAGACATTTCCAAATGTCTCTACATATTATTAACATCTAAAGACACTTTCTGACCAGTTGCGGGATGTTGGTGCTCCTGTGAATAATTATTGTCTGGTCCTTCAACTCATATTTGACCTTTTTGATGGTTACAAAGGTGTTTCCACCTTGATCCGATAAAGCAATCCATTTCCCTCATTTCACCAGGCATGTTCCATGCTAACATTGAAAGAAGCCGATTTAGATAAGATGATGTCCACTAAGTCTTTTGCTACTTATCTTACCACCCAGCAGTGTCCTTCTGACAACTTACCCCAGAGCACCAACCGCTGCTCTGGCAACTACTCTCATTTTCGTAATACTCAGAATCAGGGTTCTCTTCCTTGGCAACAGTAGAAGCTGCAACAATAATATCCCTCTTACCAATATTGGAGTTAGACTCCACAACGGTGGGTTATGCCTTTGTGCCCATATCCTACTTGTAACACCCCTTTCTATACCCCCAAATAAACAAATAAATCACATAATAAAATTTCATCAGAGTAAATTTGAAACATGGTATAAAAGAAGTATGCCACATCATGCACAAAATAACATACAACACCTGCTCTATAAAAGGCATGTAACAGTGGGGTAGCTTCAACAGAGGAACTTAGTCCTTACACCCACATCTCAATATTTAGAATTAAAGCGGAAAATCTAAACATTTAATCACTTAAAACATGTAATCATATAAATACATATCATTCAGTTTGTTTCATCACATCATTCGTGTTTACATAAACATTTACCATCAGATACATATACAAAATGTATCCCAAAAGAATACTATACAATCCTAACTATCTGGTGCTACATATCAGAGCTAACCGACAAAAGAATGAAGCTATACTTCACAAAAGACCTCCAGCAAAACCTAATCTGCAATGCCTCATAGAGCATTATAAAACAGCAAAAGGGTGAGAAATATTATCATAATAATCAATGCAAATAATCATACATACATACACAAGTATAGATTACATATATTCCACATTTTCTCACCACAATTCATTACAATCATCAGATATATCACAATATGTATAAGCAAATATGGATAATCATCAAGCATGTTTTCATCATACACACATCCATAATCCTTAACTCAACAATTCATACACAAGCATACTTCATATAATAATGATATCTATGCCATGCAACTCAATGCAACTCAATGTCATGTGGTACCAACACTTGTTATCATTTTTCGGTTTTTACATTTAAACCGGGTCCACCCTTCTAGACCGATAACAACAAAAGCCCGTTCCCTAAGCTTTCAAACCCACCTTTCTAGGTTTGGGACAAGTCACTAGTCTCCACGAAAATAGCAAACATTGCCTCTTGACTAAATGATGCATATGCAATCAACCACCAAATGCACTTAAGACCGTTCTCGCATCTTAATCCCATGCATTCAAATAATTCATCACTCAAGAATTATAATAATGATTGCACACACAACATATCTAAAATAATCAAAATATTCATAATTCAATACCATCACCACAATTATCAAGCAATGCACACATATTCATGATATGTTCTCATGCATTCTTCACATACAATCGCATACAATCAATATGCATTCACACTATCGTGCCAACGACAACGAACACAATCACATTCATCATATTCGTCATGTATTTTTAATCAATTTTAAACAATCCGTAAATTTGTCAAAAGACCATATTTCATAATCAATTCCTCAACCTAGGATTCACGCTTTACGGCTACCCACAACACATCTTATCACAAAAGTACACAAACTATTCAATTCAGATAAGGACTAAACATAATCAAACCACACAATCAACATTGGATGGAAAACACAGGAAAAGAAAAATATTGTCACATTCGCTGACCTTCGCCTGGCGAAGCATCTGGCGAATGCTCGCTGCTTCACTCGCCTGGCGAACTCACTGGCGAAAGCAGACAATAGCTACTGGAAGTGATCGCTACCACTCGCTACCTCCTTCGCCTGGAGAAACCTCTCGCCACCTCCTTCGCCTGGCGAACACACCAGCGAAGACTGAGTTTGGCCACTGTAATGGTTCGCTACCCACTCGCTGGGTTTCGCCTGGCGAACCTTCGCTTCCTGTTCGCCTAGCAAACGCTAGCGAACCTGCGAACTCAGAACCCCAAACTGTTCAAAATCGTCCAATCCTCCCAAAATCAACCGATTCAATTCCAATCAACTCCAGTAATCTTAACCCAACATTACCCGACTAAACTACGCCATTTATTCCCGATGCTAACCGTTCAAACATCATTTTTTACCGATTAATCCATTTCGACCTAAAATGGAAAAGGATGGAAAACAACCAAACAAATCCAAACACACATAAATGATCATAAACATTGATAGGATAACAACATTTCACACCCTTACCTTGATTAATCGAAAGTTGGAAGTTGTTCTTGAAGAATCCAAGATTTCCTCTTTTTCCTTCTCTTTTCTCCTCTTCCTCTTTTTTTCTATTCTCTTTCTCTTATGTTTTTATCTTTCCTTTTCTTTCCACTTTTCCTCTTATATGTCTTTCCCTTCTAATTCCCTCCAATATTTTCTTCTCTCAAAATATCTACCAATTCATTTAATTAGTCATCCAATAATTAAAATAATCCAAATAAATCAATTAATTAATATGAATAATTAATTATTGAAAAATTGGGTTGTTACACTACTTCTTTGCGGACTTGCCCTTCTGCTCCTCCCCATTAATAGGGAATTTTGGTCCAATGTCATCAGGCTTATGTTGCCACAGCTTCATTAGCACCCATTGACATTACAGCTGCTATGCACACCATGTCTCTCACTCCTCCGTACGACACATGGTACGTGGACACGGGTGCCTCTTCCCACATAGCGGCGTCACAAGGTAATCTCTCTCTTTATTCTAATTTGAGTCACTTAAATCAAAAATTGTTTGTTGGTAGTAGACAAAGTGTTCCAATTTAGAGCTCCAGAAACACAACCCTACCCACCTCTCATAAACATAAGCCGTTGAACCATACCCATGTTTTTCACATACCACAAATTGTCAAAAATTTGATTTTTGTGCGACAACTCACTACTGACAATAATGTTTTTGTATCTTTTAGTCCCTTCAGCATTTTGGTCAATGACTTTCAGACAGGGATTACTCTCATGAGATGTGATAGCCCTAAGGATCTCTATCCAGTTACAACTTCCTATCCTTTTACTGGTCTTACTTATAGTCTCTGGCACAACCGTCTCGGACATCCTAGTTCTTCAACTTTGCAGTCTTTTCATAGTAATAAGTTCATTAGTTCTTAACACTTGAATTCTAGGACATTTTGTGCTTCGTGTGTGTATAAAAACATGTTATGTCGCCTTTTGTTTCATCTAATAGTGTTATCATGATGCTTTTTGATATTTTACATAGTGATTTATGGATATCGTCGATTTTGAGTTCAGTTGGTCATCGTTGTTATGTTTTATTTTTGGATGATTTTTCTGGTTTTTTGTGGATGTTTCCTTTAACAAATAAATCTCAAATTTTTGAAATGTTCACTTTTCTCTCAAATCAAATTCGTACACAATATTTTTAAACTGTAAAATGTTTTCAATGTGATAATGGGCGAGAATATGACAATATTTATTTTCATAATTATTGTGCGGCTAATGGCCTCATTTTTCGCTTCTCTTGCCCTCACACTTCATTACAAAATGGCAAGGCAGAACAAAACATAACATGATTCAAACTCTTCTTGCTCATGCTTTTGTTCCTCCGTCATTTTGGCATTATGCGCTTCAAATGGCTACATATATTCTTAACATTCTTCCCCGAAAACTATATCTAATCTCTTTCCTACTCAACATTTGTATCATCGTGATCCCTCTTACACACATCTTTTCATTTTTGGTTGTCTTGGCTAGCCCTTGTTTCCCTCCACTACCATTAATAAATTACAATTCCACTTAACTCTGTGTGTTTTCTTAGGACATCTCCTTAATCACATAGGTTATAAATGTTTTGATTTGTCGTATAGAAAATCATCATCTAGCGGCATGTTATCTTTGATAAGACTCAGTTTCACTTTGCTCGTCTGTCCTTCACACCTCCCTCTACATATTACTATTTCACTTATACTTTACACCCCTTTATTATACATCAGTGGACTCATCCATTTTTATAATATCCACCAAGTGACTTTCTCAAACAGTCACATATACCTGACCCACACCATATATCACTAGCCTCCTTACCAATTCCCCTCTCCTCCTCTTTGAATCACCTGGATACCTCTCCCTCACCTACACCATTAGCCCAACCCGTACCTCCTACCCAACCCATGGCCACTTGTAGCATGAGGCGTATTTACAAATCTAGGAAACTCTTTAACTTGTATGCTACCATTAATGATTTGACCATCTCACCTATTTCCAAAAACCATAAACTTGCCCTTGCGGACCCTAATTAGAAACACACAATGTAGTTTGAACGTAATGCTCTTATTAGAAATAATACTTGGGATTTAGTTCCTCGGCCTTGTAATGTTAACATTATTCGTTGTATGTGGGTTTTCACGAATAAAAAGAAATCTAATTGTTATTTTGAACATTACAAAGCTCGTCTTATAGGTGATGAAAGGTGTCAAATTGCACGAGTGGATTGTGATGAGACTTTCATCCCTGTGGTGAAACCTACAACCACTCACACTATTCTTACCATTGCTCTCTCCAATTCCCAACTCATTCCTCGGTTAGATGTTCATAATGCCTTTCTACATGGTGATCTTTAAGAGACTATCTATATGCATCAGCCACTAGGTTTTGTGATCCTCGCCACCTAGATTATGTGTGTCACTTACAAAAATATCTCTATGGTTTTAAGCAAGTGCATCTTGCTTGGTACCAGCGTTTCAATGGCTATGTCTCCACCAATGAATTTTTTCACAACACCTCAAATCACTCTCTTCATTTACCGGCATGGCTCTGACATGGATTACATCTTGCTTTATGTTCATGACATCATCCTTATTAGTTCCTTTCATGAACTACGTAAATCTATCATGGCATTTCATGCCTTAGATTTTTCAATGAAGAATCTGGAACTGCTAAACTATTTTTTGGGTATTGTAGTGACCATGCGTGCAAATGGACTTTTCCTTAGTCAGAGTACCTACGTTAATGACATTATTGCTCTATCCAGCATGGCCTCATGTAAACCTTAGTCTACTCCAATTGACATCATACAGAAGCTCATCACCTCCGCCGACATTATATATGATGGTTGTACCTTATATCAGAGTTTTACCGGTGCTTTATAGTATCTCACACTTACCCATCCTGATATCTCTTATGTTGTCCTATAGGTCTGTCTTCACATGCATGCTCTTTGCACCAAGAACATGGTTGTATTGAAACACATCATGCATTTTGTTCAGGGCACCTTACAATATGGTTTGAATCTCTATCCCTTTCCTATTTAGAAGCTTATTTCCTACACAAATGCTAACTTGGGTGGATGTCTTGACACCTGTCGATCTACTTCTGGTTATTGTGTTTATCTTGGTGATAACCTAATTTCATGGTCTTCCAAGAGACAAGCCATACTTTCTCGTTCTAGTGTAGAAGATGTATACCAGAGCATTGCTAATGTGATTTCAAAATCATGTTGGCTCCAAAACCTTCACCTGGATCTTCATTTTCCCCTTTCTCATGCTACTTTGGTGTACTATGACAATATTAGTGCTATCTACCTATTTGACATTTATGTCCATCATAAGTGTACTAAACACATTGATATGGACATTCACTTTGTTTGGGAGAAGGTCTCCCGTGGTTAGGAATGCATTCTTCATGTTCCTTCCCAGCACCATATTGCAGATATCTTCACCAAAGGCCTTCCTAGTGTTCTTTTTGATGATTTTCGAACCAGTTTTAAGCATTTGTCGACTTTGCGCTTTGACTGCGGGGATGTGATAGAATTATTCTTTAATTATTCTGTAATCAATCTGTAAATATTAGTTACCTATAATTACGCTCCTATTAAGAAAGTTAGGTCAACACTAATGTACTATATATATACCATTTTCCAGTAATGACAAATACATAAAAAAAATTCGACATTCTTAAAAAAACACTGGAAAAAGGGAAAGGAAGCAGCATAGGGTAAGGAACCTGATGACGCTATGTCATTATGTAAAATAGGCAAGTAATTTCGACGGAATTGGAAAAATAATGAGCAAAAGTTAAGAAAATTTATGGAATAATTGAACAAAGTTGCAATAGAGAGAGAAGTATGGACATAGTGAAAAATTGAAGAAAAAAAAAGAAAATAATTAAGTTTGTTTCTGGAATTCTCAAGGTTGCGATGCAGACAAGCTTGTTTGGGCATGGTGAAGTCACATCGCAATCACGATGAGAACCAACACGGGCGTGATGAAGTGAGAAGCTTGACATTTTTTGTAGCTTTAGATAGAGAATTTGGAAAGCTTTCTGATTTTGAGATAAAAAGCGACGACCAGGACTTTTGGGAGCAATATTTTGAGAGCATTGGAGTAATTTGAGAGCTTATTTTCCATACACTTTGATGGAGAATTTTATCAAATCATGGTAATTGTTAAATTATTTATTAGTATCTAAGTTATTCAAGATTAGGCATTTTTGAAATGAGCCTTTTTGTACTATGTAAGATCATATGATTGCTTGAGATTAATTGAATGCTTTTATGTTATTACTATTTGATCTGACCTGATCAGAAGGGGATCACGATATAGCCACACGCTGCTGGACTGCTACCTGTTCACCGGTGATGAGAAGGAGGAGGGGGTGTACCTGCAAGATACTCCGATGCCAAAGTAAGAAGTTGGGCAGAGTGGAAGCAATAGTACAGAAAGGGGCAAGAAGAGAGTTACCTGACCCTCTTGAGGAAGAAGGTATTTATAGAGAGACCCCAGCGCTGGGCCAACGGTCATTTGAGATGGGCTGGCTGACCAGGCCCAACCCTAATGACTGCTAGGGCCTACGTGGTGTAGTGAAGACCAGGACGTGGTCTTCGCCCTAGTCCAACTGCTCCTGGATCTCCGGAAAGTGGGTTTGACCTGCTCTTTCGGAGGTGGGCAATTGGTTGATGACGCGTCCCCGCGGAGGGGAGCACGTGGAGAACATGTGTCGGGCACGTTGTTCTCCCCGCGGAGGGGAGCTCGCGAGGTACCCCGGAGCGCGTTGCTCTCCCCGCGGAGGGGAGGAACCACGGGGGCGCTTTGGTGTGCCGGGGATGGTTCTGCTCGTCTGATACGATGGATGATGAGATGTTGTTGGGTGCGCTGCTTGTGTCCGGCGGCATGCCCTGCTCGTCTCGAGGGACGCACGTGCCCGGCGTGCCCGATTCGCCTATTGGGCCGTACGTGGTATTGGGCCTGCCGAGGTCGGGCCCATACCGGAACAGGATCCCCCCAAGTCGAAGCTCTGGGGGGAGAGCGAGGACTTAAGGTCGCTGTGTCGGGGAGAGAGAGAGAGGACTCAAGGTCGCTGTGTCTGGGACGGGCACTCGTGCGGAGACCTCCGGTCGTCGGCAGAGCGGGGAGAAAGCAAGTGAAGGGGCGCGACTGTCAGGTTGCCGCCACGTGTCGTGCGTTAAGCGGTCGTAGGGGCGGCTACCCTATGTCATTAATGAGCCTAGGGTCGCTTCGAATCCCGCGCCGGGTTATAAATATGGGGGTCCCCGCTCATTCTATTACTTTTCACTCTGTCGTTGTGTCTGCGAAGCTCTGTCATATCTGCTCGTCCGCCGCTTGCCGTCGATCGCCGCCGCACCGTTTGATCTTTTCCTCCGTCTGCCGCCGTTACAAGTGAGTTCTCTTTTCCATCCTTTTTTATTTCCGTCATTTAATTGGAATGTGTGGCCGGGGCATGATGAATGCCCCGAGGAGGGACACGAGACCCGCCGTGTCTGGCGAACTTTCTGATGAGTGTCCCGGGGAGGATAGGCTGGTTCCGATGAATGTCCCGAGGACGGGGGGCTTTCTCCGATGAATGCCCCGAGGACGGGGGCTCTCTCCGATGAATGCCCCGGGGACAAGTTCCTTTTCCGGTGACTGTCCCGAGGAGGGATGGCGGGTCGGCTTTAGATTCCCCGAGGAGGGTAGACGGGGAGCGAGTGTTTGTCCGTCGTTTTCCGGCCTTTGTCGCCCTTTCACTTGACCTGCGGTGGAAGGGTGGATTTGATCCTGGCTATCGAATTCACCGTTGTCCTCTGCTTTCAGGTGTAGATGTAGGCTTTGGTACCGGGGATAATGGTCGAAGACAACGAACCCGAGATTCCAGAGTATGACAATGAGTGTATTGCCTCGTCCGAGGAATGGGCGGCCGAGGAGCCGCTTTCTACCCCGTCCTGTTTTGTGGCCGATGCGTCCGACGTGTATGCCACGGTTTAGGACACGCCTATAGGAGAGCCACAGCACTGGCAGTTGTACCGACCAAAAGAACATCATCGCATCTGCTCACGATATGGGCGGCGGATGTTCCCGATGCATGAGTTCTATTTTAAAGAAGCTCGGCTCCGGTTACCGTTCTCCGCCTTTCATCTGGGGCTTTTTGACTGGTTGCGCCTTGCCCCGTCCCAACTGCACCCCAACGCCTTGGCTTTCATCCGGGCTTTCGAGGTGGTGTGTTTCTACCTCTCGGTGGAGCCGACGGTACCGTTATTTTTCTGCATCTTCCACCTGCAGCGGCGGACGGTGAATGGCCGTCACGGATGGGTTTCTTTTAAGCAATCGACCAAACTTTTCAAAGCGTATAGCGATTCTGTCAAAGATTTCAAAAGCCGGTTCTACCTCGTCAAACCGATCACGCAGCACGGCTCGGACACTCTCTTCGACGAGGGCGAGCGAACGGTAGATGGCCAGCGATTCCGCGCATGGCTTCCTAAGATACATCTACTGTGGACTGCGGAGCATTTCAGCCGAGGAAAGGATAGGTATATCGTCCGGGCGGGGACCCTCGAGGAGAAGGACATGGCCGCCTATTTGAAAATAGTCGCCTTTGTGCGGTCTCTCCCTCCGTCGAAGTTGGTGACGCCCGAAGGTCGGTATATCCTCGACGCGCAGGGGAATGTGCGTACTAAGAAGCATTTGATTAATACCAAGACCCTGCTCGGTTGTGTGACCGGGGCGGCCGCTCTGGATTACCTAGGTAGGAATGTTCGTTTTTCTCCCCGTGGTCGGGGCCTTTGACCGTCGCTAACTCTTTTCTTTGTTTTTGCAGCGAACATGTCTTCCGTCGAGGAGCGGGTGAAGCAGTTGCGTGCTACTAGGAATGCTGCGGCCCAGAGGACGAGAGTGAGCCAGCTGGTCGGACAGGAGGTCGCGACGCCGGGGGGGCAAAGTTCGTCCTCTTCACCTCAAGAGAGTCAATCTCCTGCGTCTCAAGGAGCATCGAAGAGGCAGAGGTCCGAGGAGCCCCGAGGTGTGGTGGATCTGACGGTCGGTACCGCTGAGGAAGGTTATGTCGTCCCGCCCTGCCATCAGCATCCGGGCTATTTTCATGGTGCCCGTTCTCCCACTGTCTCCGCTGGGGAGGTGAAGGATGTTCGTCAGGCCGATCGAGAGACTTGTCGACGTGTTCTGGCTGAGGACTTGGCCGCAATGATGCGGACGTTCACGACGGCTCTTGTGCTGAACGAGGAGGGCTGCTCCGCTGCTGAGCTGTCCAAACTGCAGGGGGATCTTACTTTCATGCAGTCGCGATTGGCCAAGCTCACTGAGGAGTTGGAGAAGAGCCAGAAGGACGTTGCTGAGCAGCGGAAGCGGGCAGAGGGTGCTGAGGGGAAGGTGACTTCGCTGGAGGAGAAGTTGGGGACAGCGACGGCCGAGGTGCAGGCGCTGAAGGTTCGCACGGAAGTTTTGGACAGCGCAGTCCGTCCGGCCGAGGACGAGACAGATGGAGATCGGCGGTTAATCACTCGTGCTGACCTGATTGCTCATATCCGGGTGTTGGAAAGCGACTGTCTGGAGGCTGTTGAGGTCGGATTCAAGAGTGTTGTTGAGCAGGTTCAGGTCGCCAATCCTGGTGTCGTGCTGGCCGTGGATGGGATCGGGCCGTACCACGAGATTGTTGATGGGAAGGTGGTCGATCCCTATCTTGTTATTCCCGAGGAGGAACCCGCGACTGCTGATCGTGCGGACGAGGTAGCATAGGTTGCCGGGCCTGCGTGCTCGTTGTTTTTATGGCCTGCGTGCCGTTGTTTGTGATATCTTTCTTTGGGCCTGCGTGCTCTGTTTTTGTACCATTGACTACTGGGATGGTGCCCGTCTTTTGTTTAATATATTTTCGTGTTTGTTTGAAGTGTGCGCTCGTTATTTGCATGTCGTTTATGCTCGTTTTTCATGTTTGTTTATTTGAATGCTTTTGAATGCCTTTGATGTGTATGACATTTCTTGTAAATTTTCTAAGTGTGCACTCGGTGTGTTCAGGTGTTAGCTCGACAATTTGTTACCGGTAGTGCAGGGAACTGGCCGGTTTGGCCGGCGACGTAGCCGGGCCGTTTCGGGGGTAGTTCTCCCCGGGGCGTGGACGTCCCATCGCGAGCTGGGTGTACTGCCTCTTTTGGTACGACGGCGGGGAATCTCGGTCGAGGTGTTCCCTGCCGAGCAAGGCCTTCTGCCCGCGCACACGAGAGGCAGGGCTTGCTTTTCTTTGGTCGCTAGTGGACGCGGGGGTGTGCGGTGGTACCATGTCGCCCCCCCAGTGGTCGGGACAATGGGTCGTCGCGGGCAATGTTCTAACTGTAGTACCGCTTAAGCTTCGCGGCGTTCCATGGTCGAGCTAGTTGTTCACCGTGCAGGTTTTCGAGGTAATAGGCCCCGTGCTCCGTTTTGTCCCGGACTCGGTACGGGCCTTCCCAGTTCGTAGCCAGTTTGCCCTCGTGGGAGTCTTTCTGGTTTCTGCGTAGAACTAAGTCGCCTGTTTGAAAATCACGTTTTAGGACTTTGTTGTTGTGGCGAAGTGTGACTTGTTGCTTCAGCCGGGCTTCGCGGAGGGCTGCCCCTGAGCGGATTTCTTCGACGAGGTCGAGCTCTTCTCGGAGGGAGTCGTCGTTGTCGTCGGTGTCCAGGGGAGCTTCCGTTCGTCGGGACGGTTCGCGAATTTCGACCGGTATCACGGCCTCGGTTTCGTACGTGAGGCGAAATGGGGTTTCCCCCGTGGTTGAGTGGGGAGTGGTGCGGTATGCCCAGAGGACGCTGTGGAGTTCTTCGACCCATGCTCGTTTGGCGTCGCCGAGTCGTCGTCTGAGTCCTTTGAGTATAACTCTGTTCGCCGACTCCGCCTGGCCGTTTGTCTGAGGGTGTTCGACCGAGGCGAAGTGATGTTTGGTTCCGAGTTTGGTGACGAAGTCGCGGAAGTTTTTGTCTGTGAATTGTGTGCCGTTGTCGGTGACGATGGCGAGAGGGACCCCGAATCTGGCGAGGATGTTGCGTTTGTAGAATCGGAGTATGTTGTGGGCGGTGATTTTGGCCAGAGCTTCGGCCTCGATCCACTTGGTGAAGTAGTCAACGCCCACGATGAGGTACTTGTTCTGGTATGAACCTAGGGGGAAGGGCCCGAGGATGTCCAGCCCCCACCAGGCGAATGGCCACGGAGATGAGAGGGACGTGAGGTTGGTCGGGGGGGCGAGGTGCATGTCCCCGTGTCGTTGACATTTATCACATCGTTTGACGTATTCCTTCGCGTCGGACTGCATTGATGGCCAGTAGTAGCCTGCGCGTAGGGCCTTCCGTGCTAGGGATCTTCCGCCGAGGTGCTGCGCGTTGATGCCTTCGTGGATTTCTTCTAGAACGGCTGTACTCTGGGACTTATCTATGCATTTGAGGAGTGGGATTGCGAAGCCTCGACAGTACAGTCGTCCTTCAAGGAGGACGTACGAGCAGGCGCGTCGTTTCGTTGCGCTGGCCTCTCCAGAGTTGGCCGGAAGGTGGCCGGTGCTGAGATAGGTGTGGAACGGGGTCATCCAGCAGTCAGTGTCTCCGACGGCGTTGATGTCAAGGGGCGTGGTGGTCGCGCTGGTACTTGGTTGCGACAAGATTTCTTGAATGATCGACTTGTGGCCGCCTCGCTTTTTGGTGCTTGCCAGTTTGGAGAGGATGTCGGTGCGGGTGTTCTGCTCGCGGGGGACGTGCTGAATCTCTGCTGAGTCGAAACCTCTCAGTTTTTCGGTGATGAGTGCGAGGTATCCGGCGAGGGTGTCGTTTTTTGCTTGATATTCACCTCGGACTTGTGAAGCGACTAGCTGGGAATCCGTGTAGATTCGGATGTCCCTGGCTCCCAGGTCGGATGCTAGGCGAAGGCCGGCGAGAAACGCTTCGTACTCGGCCTGGTTGTTAGTCGTCGGGAAGGCCAGGGTGAGGGAGACTTCGATGACCGTACCCTCGTCGTTGTCGAGGACGATACCGGCGCCGCTTCCCGTGGAGTTGGAGGAGCCATCCACAAAGATGGTCCAGAGGTGGTTCCCGGCGGTAGGGTCGGGTGGTGTGGTCATCTCGGCGACGAAATCGGCCAAGGCTTGAGCCTTGATGGCGTGTCGGCTCTCGTATGTGATCTCGAACTCGGAGAGTTCTAGCGACCATTTCAGCATGCGTCCGGCCATGTCGGGGCGGCCGAGTAGCTGGCGGATGGGCTGATCGGTGCGGAGCACGATGGCGTGTGCGAGAAAATAATGTCGGAGTCGGCGTGCCGCTGTTACGAGGGCCAGGGCGACTTTCTCGTTCAGCTGGTATCGGACTTCCGGGCCGTGGAGAGCTTTGCTAGTAAAGTAGATGGGCTTTTGTCCCTCCCCGGTTTCGCTTACGAGGACGGCGCTAACGGCTTCGTTGGACACGGCCAGATATAAGTATAGGGTTTCGCCCGTCACGGGGCGCGTCAGCACTAGTGGTTCAGATAAGACGCGTTTGAGGTGGCAAAGGGCTTTCTCACATTCGTCCGTCCATTCGAATTTGGTCTCCTTCCTGAGCAGTTTGAAAAATGGGAGGGCGTGTTGGGCCGACTTCGCAATGAATCGTGAGAGGGAGGCAAGCACGCTGTTGAGGGACTGGATGGCCTTCTTCGTGGTCGGCGTGGTGATATTGGAGAAGGCGTGGCATTTTTCCGGATTGGTTTCGATCCCCCGTTCGATCAACTAGTAGCCGAGGAATTTACCAGCGCAGACGCCGAAGGTGCACTTCTCCGGGTTAAAACGCATGTGTCATACCCTAAATTTGTCCTACCCTTTTTGAAAATATTTTCGCATTTATCATTTCATGCCATTTAGACACGTGTCCACCCGAAATTGGGCGTTTTTCAAAAATTTTCTTTCTGACTAATTAAGGCGTGACACGTGGCCTAACAACTTTTCTTTGTAAATATTATCCTCTTAAATTTTTTTTCTATTTTTAAATTTTACTAATGTCTTTAGTAATTATTTTTTTTAATTATGTTATATATATATATATATATATATATATATATATATATATATATATATATATATATATATATATATATATATATATATATATATATATATATATATATATATATATATATATATATATATATATATATATATATATATATATATATATATATATATATATATATATATATATATATATATATATATATATATATATATATATATATATATATATATATATATATATATATTTATTTAAGGTTTATTGTTAATATTTATTCATTTGTCTTTTTTATTTATTTACTAGAGTTATGCTAGTTTTTTAATTATCAATCCTAATGTTAATAAATTAAATGAAAAGAAAAAGAATTTGGATACAGAGGCCCATTTCAGCGGCCCATTAGGGTTTTGTTATGGTTGGTTATTAAAGGAGCAGAAGAATTGATTGAAAAAAGGAGAAGCTACTGTTCACGATCCCAAAAGAACCCTAAAACGCCCCCCCCCCCCCCCCCCCCCCTTTTCAAAAGCCCTAGAATTTCACTGTTCACAATCCCCAGAAAAACCCTAACGGCTTCAATTCTTACGAATCGGACGGCGCCGCCCTCCATCCTCTTTCCTAAGCGAAACCCTATTGCCTCTCTCCCTCCGCCATTGTTCACCCTTCGAAGACCGTCACCGTCCTCCATCAACTCAGCAAGGTGGACTCAGAGGCGCCGTTTTGAACAACATCAAATGCCTCGCTGTTTTCGTCGCTTGGAGGTTCTGATCACGAGCCATGGTGCACGACTGTGAAGGCGAAATCTATTCTGGTGTTAACAGTATAACGGTATATTCGACACTAAGGTAACAACAGGTTGTTTATTGGTTCGATTTCGTCGCAAGATGTTTGTTCCTTGCTGCTTGTGTTGGTACCTGGACGAGTTGTTTGACTGGGTAAAATTTTCATAGTTGCGTTTGGTTGTGTTTTCTCGAGTATGCTCTTAAGCCTGGAATATTCATGAACTATTTCTCTTATTCAGATTTAGAGTTAATTTTTCTAACCACTGGTTTGCAGATGTTAGTATGGTGGTGTTAAATCTCATTTCCATGACCTCTGTTTTTGTGATAAGTCTGTTTCAACAGGTTTTGTTTAGTTTCAGCTTTATGAACGAATTATCGATGTCAAATTTTTGGCTGCTGGTATAAGGAGACTTCCATTTAAGAAGCTAGCAGCAGCCTTTGTTTCGTAACAGCAGCACAGTGGGGTTCGAACGCGAAACAGCACGAAGTCATAATGAGTTCCAGCTTTATGTTTCACACGATGCAATGCCGACACTAAGGGATTGAACTTCAGTGCATATGGTTGTGCGGATCCGGTTTCGCACCAAGACTACACGGTGATTGCGTTTGATAAATGTTGCCTCTCTAGTTTAGCTCTGTTTTCCTTCCCTATTCAATTACTTGTGTTTTGCTTTCTGTCCTGTTTGGTTGTGTGTACATTTATGTGCAGGTTCAAACGCCCCGAAATCACCGTCAAGCATTATGCAGTAAGTAGCCGCGCAGCAATAATGATCCCCATCTCGCAGCGAGTCATACAAAACCCTCGGTTAAAACCAAGAGGCTGTGTTCGGTTGAAAATTGGTTGCACCTTCAATTCGATTTGGATGTCGCGGATCCCATTTTCACCATGTTTGTTTTATACTTTTTGTGTAAACTATTAATGCAGATGGCAATATCGCCGAGCTCGGTCAAGCAACGAAGAGTTCAACCTTCAGTTTTTAACACAAAAATGCAGCAGCAAGATGAAATCATGTGTTTTCAATCTAATTCTGTTTTTTTATCCATTATTGTTTCGCTAAGGGCTTGTGTTATTATTTGTGACTGGCCTGTTATGCAGGTTTGAGGTTGAATCCGAGATTCAGATTCAAGTTTGGTAATTATTGCAGAGATGGAAGCCGACCTCGTAGCATTCGAAAACACGACCTCCTTTTGGTCTGTTCATCTTCTGTTCACAGCAGCAACAATATACATCGCCCTTCAACAAACAACCTCACCCAGCAAGCTCATACTCGTCTTCGTTCAAACTCAGTACTCGGTCATGAAGCATTTAATTTCAATGATAATCAAGTCAGGTCGTAGCAACACCGTATCCTCACCTTTTGTTTAAGATCTCCTTCCCGCTACACTCCGGTTCTGCCACAGACTTGACAACAGTAGCATCATCAAATTATGATTCGCAGTCTACAGCTGAGCTCAACCTCTCATCTGCTCCCAGCTAGGATGCGACATCCTCGGCTTGCACTGATGTAACAACCGCGACAAAACAGAATGATACACTCGAGAAGGTAACAGAAATGAGCCACCTCGATGATATTACGTAGTCTAAATCTTCATCAACAATAGAGCAGTTTGTGGCAGCAAGCACCCATGTCTCAGTCAAGACTAACCTCTCTTCATTGCCAACGTTGCTGAGTTGCGACAACTCCGGCAACGACTCCGTAAAGCATCAGGTTGGGCCAATCCTGTCTGTTTAAGTTATAACTAGGTTCAATCTGCAGGTTTGTTCTTGTTTTAAACAAAGTTCTGATGCTGTTAGTAAGTATTTGTGTGATAGCGCAGCGTTGTAGATATTCCGGTTGATTTCTTAACAATCATATTTTTATGTTACTGCATTACATTGATTAGATATTATTGGATTGGTTGTTGTGATATGCATACTGGTTTATTGATTGGTTGTTATTAGATTGAATAAGAGGTATCATGTTGGTTCTCGGGTTCACTGTTTTTTTAAAAACGTTTGATTTCGAGTCTCTAATGAGCTGAGAATGTGGTTTCAATTTTCAAATGTTCTTTTTAATCCAGCAGAATTATTTTCGCAGCTGTTAGTTGTTCGGAATAGTTATCTTCGGTTAAATACGCATATTTGGATTCCATCACGCGTATTTGGATCTCATTGTTATATGGCAGTTCACTTTGTTGTGTATTTATTTTCATTTGACGGTTGCTAGTTCATTGATGCAAATGGCTATTAATGGGATTTACATGTTTACATCGTTGGAATCAATTTTGAGGGTGTATTTTTGGCCGCGGTTTTTGCGAAATGGCTTATGAATAAGGTGCCGTTATGTTGTTCGTTTGTCAACCATCACAGTATATGATATAGCCTTTAGTTGAAGACGAATAATAGAGGCATTGGAGACTCTAGCTAGTAAAGAGGACATTCTGCTGCATCAATTTTCCATAATCATCCTTTTTAGTTTAACTAATATATTTTTCTTTGATGTGTGCAGATTAATTAATTGAAGCATAGTGGTTGAATGTGGGTTGTCATTTGATTGCTTTATAGATTTATGTATAAAAATATGAATAGTGGAACTTAATTATTGTTGGTTTTTATATTAACCTCATCAAGTTGGATATTATTTTCGAAAATAATAAACTCTCGATTTATCGAGTCCTTTTCCACCTATGTAAGTCGAGTGCTTTCAAAGCCTCGCCATCGACCTTCGATCACCATACACAACATTTTAAAGCTTAATCCTGGGCTTCCTTACAGTGACACCTATTTGATCAGTTACTTCTAATTGGTCACTTAGAAGACTAGCCCACTTTGCTAGTGCACACGCTTAAAATTTAAATTAAAACTTCGATTCAGTTCGAATACTTTTTCAAAGCAAATTAAATCTTTGAAGTCCAGCATTTCTTAGATTTTTGAATGATCATTAGCGAGGTGTACACCTTAAATAATGTATTATTCAACTTTTCGTATTTAATACACTCTTTTTGAACAAAGAAATATCATAGGAATCTAGCATTCTGTGTGATATTCCTGTCGTTCATTCAAATATTTTCCAAATGAAAAAGGTGTCGTCGAGATCCAGCATTTCGATAATGCCCCAATTAATTGGTTGTGAGGCCTACGTCTCATTTATCAAATAATTGTCATTTCTCTCATTTTCAAATCCGATCTCACGTCCACACATCTCGTACCTCAAACTATTTTCATACCTCATTTCACTTCAAATCTTTTTCAAACATTTTCTTGATCAAATTTCGAAAGAAGAAGGTTCTTGGAGTCTAGCATTCCTTGAATTTTCGAGTGAATAATTCTCGAAGCACGCCCTTTGAGTTATTATTCATTCAATCTTTCGACCTTTTTAAATATCTTTTTTCGATTCACACTTCGGAAGAAGGAGGTTCTTGGAGTCTAGCATTCCTTGAATTTTCGAGTGAGTAGCTCTCGAGGCACGCCCTTTGGGTTGTTATTCACTCAACCTTTCGACTTTTTCAAACTCAAACATTCTCAAACGTTCTCCTAAGTCGAGTGCTCATACGCATTCGCAACCATCGACATTGTGCACACACATTCACAATTCCCCGTGGTTTCGATATTAGGAGCACCCTCAGGGACTAATATCGTTTCTCACAACCTTAACCCTTGACACGTCGTCAAGCCGGTTCCATCTTCAATCAAATCTTCGACACGTCGTCGAACCAGTTCAAAACAATTCCCTTTTGGCCTCGCATGCCATTCTTCGATTCGATCCTTTCACAAACACGTTTTTTTACTTACGAAAGAGGGATATTCTTAGAATCCAGCATTCTTTGAATATTCGAATGAATAACTCTTGGGCGCGCCCCCGAGTTGTTATTAGTTCGTTCTTTCGTTTTCAAAATATCCAACTCTTATCTACAACTCATTCAACCCAATTTCCGAAAGAACTGAGTTCTTGGGATCTCGCATTCCTTGAATTCTTGAGTGACAAGCTCTTGAGGCACGCCCTTAGGTTGTTTGTCAGTCACTCTTTCGTCTCTCAACTCAACGTCAAACCAATTCAAACCTCTTTTTTTCGTGGTTGTTACCACGAACTACGGACGCTCTGATTCTTTATTCATTCTTGAATACAAGATACGTAGGCACAAGATTGCGATGATCTTGGCGAGCACACTTCTACCCATCTTCCGTTTTCCCCCATCCTTTCCCGTAGTCGAACTACGACGCTCTGATTTCTCATTTTCGTCCGAATGAGCATACGTAGGCACAAGGGCCCCAATCCTTGGCGAGCACCCTATTCTCTAACCATCCATCTCCTCGTTAGCGCCTTGGTCCTTTCAACCCACCAATTCTACCTTTAACAACGAGAAGAAAACAAATAAACCTAAACAACACTCCCCACATTTACCTTAAGAGGTTCCCGTCGAGTACGACGGACGTGAGGGGTGCTAATACCTTCCCCTCACGTAACCGACTCCCGAACCCGGAACTTGGTTGCGATAGCCCTGTTCCTATCCTTTCGTTTTTAAGAGGTTTTCTCGATATTTTCCTCTCCCGTTTATTTCGGGAAAAATAAAGTTCGGTGGCGACTCTGTCGAACCGCATTTCCGCGCCTTTCGCGCGAGGGTCGTATTTTTGAATGAGATTTTTCGAGGTGCGACAGGTGGCGACTCTGCTGAGGACGCGTTGCTCCATGCAAAGAGAGAGTCGAGCCTATCTTTTGGTTTGTGAGGAGTGTTTGTTTTTTATTTGTTTTCTTTTTGTATTTGTTCTCTTGTAGATTTTATTTGTGCTTGTTATCTGGGCCTTTCGGTTTTTGGGGATGACGTCATGAGTAAAGCTCTACGCCCGAGCTTTGGTAAAAGCAGAGAGAACACATAGTTTAGAATTGGTAGTCGAGTAGTGTTAGTCTCCGAGGACTCGCTCCTTGTGGGCCTAGCATGAAAGCTCCTCCAGAGGAGACCTATTCGTAGATCTCGTTGTAACGCAGCTAGCCTGTTGCACGACTTGATTAATGAAGGGTCCGTGATTCTGGGAACCTTTTGTTATCACCAGTTCCAATATTGGTGGTCGTGTAGTGTTAGTCTCCAAGGACTCGCTCCTTGTGCGCCTAGCATGAGGACCCCGCTCAGGAGAGACCTTATCGTCATTATCGTCGTAATACAGCCAGCCTGTTGCGTGACGCTAATACGACTAGTGTCCGTGATCCTAGGAACCAAACATAGAAACCATCCCGTGAGAGGGTTTATTGGTAGAATGTTTAGACCTTCCCGCATAGGTTGTACCTGTCAGTTTTCTTTGAGCAGGAATTATGGTTATTTACCTATTACGATTACCAGCTTCAGGAGTTGTTGGAGTTGTAATCCTGTGATCCTGGATCTTGTATCTTGCATTGCATCTTGCATATCATTTGCATTTCATATGTTGTGCATTTTGCATTTCCAGTCCTCCAACAGAATCTTATGTCTCCGTTCCTTCTTCTCCAGTAAATCAAGCTGATTCCTCGACACCAATACGCAACTAGAGCCAATACCAGACGTATGATGGAGCAGATTCGGCAAGAACAAATTGCTATCAGGAAGGAGCTGGAATCCCTCAACAGGAAGATGGATCAGATCTTCGAAGCCCTCTCCATAACTGGAAAGGAATCAGAACGGCAGACCGTTCAACAACCGCGTCAGCAAAATCAACACAGGACATGGAAGCCGGAGAGAGTATTCGATAGTCTTCCAATGACATATGCAGATATCTTTGCTCAATTAATGGAACAAAAGGCTATCGTCCCAAGAGATCTAGCCTCCCCAACTATCCTCCCTGCCGATTATGACGCGAATGCTCATTGTGAGTTCCATAAGGGCGCTCCAGGTCACAACATTGAGAACTGCAGGGCTTTCAAGCACAAAGTTCAAGACCTGATTGACAACGAAGCTTTCACCTTTGATGGGAAGTATCTCAACGACATCAACAACTCTATGCCACCAGCCAACTAGTGCTAACATCAGACCAAATCTAGTCAAGTCAAGTTCACCCGGAAGAAGGCAGTCATGATGCCATTTCATATTTCACTTTCCTTATGTTTTGTCTTTGTTTGTTTAAGTATTGTATGCTTTGAACAATTGCCATTCGTATTTGGTTTTCATTAATGTATCGTTTATGCATGTTTTGAATTAGTTATGTCGTATTCACTCATTTCTACTTATCACCGACAAATTTATTCACTCCACTCTATTCACTGTTGTTTAGCATGATTTGAGGGAGGATGATGAAAACGAGATACCCATAATTGCAAACCGTATGCTTTCAGACAGAATCTCGTCAATGATGTACAGGCATTGTTTCAAATCCCTTAAACACCAGAGGTATAAGGAGTTAATCCCTAGTAAACCACTTCGAGCCTAGAAGTAGCAGTTTCCTTCGGATATTCAAACCTTTACACTCAACCTGGGGCAGGGTAGTGTTCGGTTAATCCAATTCCACACTCGAATCAACAAGCAAAATCCAGAAGACGGTTGTTCATCAATGACCCATGCTATGGCAGTCACAACAAAATCCAGAAAAAATCAAAAGCCTGCTAAGTCAGACACCTTAAAGGGGACTTAGGCAAAATCAAGGCAATACCGATGGATCTGACAAACGAAGTCAATCCATGCAAAAGTTAGGGATCAAAACAAAAGCAAAAGAGGACCCCGAAATCCTCAACAAAAAACAAAATAGGATTCAGTGGCCACCTAGATCAAAGGGGCACTAACATCCATCAAAAACCAAAATAAGGTGACTGCCATTTCGAGCACACCTTGAACCGTCAAGACAAGTGTAGGATTAACTGAGCGTAGGACTGGAGATCATTAAGAAGAAGGGGTGGGAACAAATCATACTTTGAGCCTAATAACCTTTGTTTCATAACCGTGAACCAGACCACGTTACAACCCTTGAAAGACCTAATTGAGATGAGGTTCATCCTGAAAGCATATCACCGCGAGGTTGCGTAACCTGACTCCTTACATGATTTCTAATCATCAGCATTGGTGTCATTTTGCTTGCTATATCTTTCGCACCAATCGAATTAGCACAACGTATGGGCTAGCAGTCCATTCGTCTCACTATCACGACAACTCAATAAAACGATACTTTTTCAAATCTTGCATCGAACTTTTCATTAATATTACCATTTATGAATGTACAATTTTAATTGCAAGTCAGTGCTAGGTATTCAAAGACACTCCAGCAAGGGACAATTAAGGAGGAACTTGACTTTCAGTGGCGCACACAAAGCAAGACTACATCGGAACCCACAGGCTGGGGCAAAGCATTCAACAGCTCGAGCAGGGGCAAGTCATCCGAGTTCAACTTCCATACGTCAGAACTGGTTAATCTGGGGCAGACCATTACCATGTTCAGACTGGGGCAAGACCAGGTCGTCCTGACCATCAAACAGAGTTGCAACCTTCTCCGAAGCAAATTCATAATCACCAAGTACCCGGACTTGGGGCATCTAGAGCATCATCTTCCGCTTCAATCATGGCATCTTCAATAAACTGCGTGTCGAGAAAGTCAATCCCTCCTACCACCCGAAGTCCAATCCGCATTGGCAACTACCAGAGGCCACCACGCTGGCATCTCCACCTTGCGTTTCCAATTACCCGTCTGCATCATGTGCATCATACGCATGGCATTCATTATCATAAGTATCCCGCATCATATGCATACTCCAATCATACCATACTTCCCCAGCTCTTGCATCTCCGCTCGTTAGCATTTGCATTTGCACTTCCACTCGCATGGAATGTCATTTATCATCCGACACTCATATATGCAAGTCAAGGTCCAGGATCAATCTCGAAGATTTCCAAGACCGTCGACCGCCCGGTCAGGGGCGTCTTCCGCAAGATGGTGGGTTTACCCCACGATTTTCAAGAGCTTCAAAGCAGTCATCAGCCCAGGCAGGGGCAACCTTCTGCAATTGTGGGTTTTCTCCCACAAAATTTGAAGTTATTCAAAGCAAGATTCAGCTCAGTCAGGGGCATCTTCTTCAATACCATGGGCATCTCCCGTAAAGAATTTCAACCTCGTGGTTGATCAGATATGCAAATCAACATTCAGCCTAGCCAGGGGCATACCATTCAGGACCGTGGGCGTTCTCCACGAAGTTGTTCAACCTTTTGTTGGGCAAATTCAAGAAGTTTAATGCAAGAACCAGCCCGAGCAGGGGCATCTTCGGCAAAACCGTGAGCGTCCCTCATGAAGTTGTTCAACCTTTTGTTGAGCAAGACAAGACATCCAGACAAATTTAGCCCAGTCAGGGGCATCCTCTTCAGAATTCATGGGTGTAACCATGAAATCATTTCAGCAAATTATGATTTCCAAACAAGACGGTGGGTGTACCCCGTTGTCTCATTTCAAATTTAATCTTCCTCTCAGGGATTCCCCAGTGAGTTGTACCCAGCAAGCGTGACCGTTGTCAACTGCTTTACTATCATCCTTTTGGTGATAGTCGAACTTCGTCAGTTCACCTTAGCCTGCATCCTTTTGGTGTTGGTAAACTTCAGATTGGTGTGGTCCTATCATCCTTTTGGTGATAGCGACCTGTGTGTTGTGTTTTCGCTCTATCATCCTTTTGGTGATAGGTCTGATACTTCGTCGGTATCAGATTGCGCGATATTTTATTTGTGTTTTTGCTCTACCACCCTTTTGGTGGTAGATCTGGTACTTCGTCGGTATCAGATTGTGCGATTGTTTTATTTGTGTTTTCGCTCTATCATCCTTTTGGTGGTAGGTCTGATACTTCGTCGGTATCAGATGGCGCGATGTTTTATTTGTGTTTACGCTCTATCATCCTTTTGGTGGTAGGTCTGGTACTTCGTCGGTATCAGATTGCGCGATGTTTTATTTGTGTTTTCGCTCCATCATCCTTTTGGTGGGGGGTCTATCATGGTCATTAATGATAGATTATGCGATTTGCGTTGTGTTCCACTCCGTCATCCTTTTGATGGAGGGGTCTATCATGGTCATTAGTGATAGATTGTGCAATTTGTTTTGTGTTTCGCTCCATCACCCTTTTGGTGTTGGGTCTATCATGGTCATTAATGATAGATTGCGCGATATCTTGTTTATGTTTCGCTCCGTCATCCTTTTGGTGAGGGTCTATCATGGTCATTAATGATAGATTGTGCGATTTGCGTTGTGTTCCACTCCGTCATCCTTTTGATGGAGGGGTCTATCATGGTCATTAGTGATAGATTGTGCAATTTGTTTTGTGTTTCGCTCCATCACCCTTTTGGTGTTGGGTCTATCATGGTCATTAATGATAGATTGCGCGATATCTTGTTTATGTTTCGCTCTGTCATCCTTTTGGTGAGGGTCTATCATGGTCATTAATGATAGATTGTGCGATATTGTTTGGCGTGTGTCTCGCTCCGTCATCCTTTTGGTGGGGGGTCTATCATGGTCATTAATGATGGATTGTGCGAATTTTGTTTGTTTCGCTCCATCATCCTTTTGGTGCTGGGTCTATCATGGTCATTAATGATAGATTGTGCGATATTGTTTGGCGTGTGTTTCGCTCCGTCATCCTTTTGGTGAGGATCTATCATGGTCATTAATGATAGATTGTGCGATATTGTTTGGCGTGTGTCTCGCTCCGTCATCCTTTTGATGAGGGTCTATCATGGTCATTAATGATGGATTGTGCGAATTTTGTTTGTTTCGCTCCATCATCCTTTTGGTGCTGGGTCTATCATGGTCATTAATGATAGATTGTGCAATATTGTTTGGCGTGTGTTTCGCTCCGTCATCCTTTTGGTGAGGATCTATCATGGTCATTAATGATAGATTGTGCGATATTGTTTGGCGTGTGTCTCGCTCCGTCATCCTTTTGGTGGGGGGTCTATCATGGTCATTAATGATGGATTGTGCGAATTTTGTTTGTTTCGCTCCATCATCCTTTTGGTGCTGGGTCTATCATGGTCATTAATGATAGATTGTGCGATATTGTTTGGCGTGTGTTTCGCTCCGTCATCCTTTTGGTGGGGGGTCTATCATGGTCATTAATGATAGATTGTGCGATTTGTTTTGTGTTTCGCTTCGTCATCCTTTTGGTGGGGGGTCTATCATGGTCATTAATGATGGATTGTGCGAATTTTGTTTATCTCGCTCCGTCATCCTTTTGGTGGGGGGTCTATCATGGTCATTAATGATGGATTGTGCGAATTTTGTTTATCTCGCTCCGTCATCCTTTTGGTGGGGGATCTATCATGGTCATTAGTGATAGATCGTGCAGTAGTGCTTTGCTTTGCCATCCTTTTGGTGGTAATAGCTGTGTGTGTTTCATACCATCATCCTTTTGGTGATGACGACTTTTTGCCTATGATTCACGGTTTACTCAGAGGCTTACATCATCCAGCATTTTCAACTCTCTAACATCTCGCTTTCACTCGGACAAATTCAGGGTCTTTTTATATCTAATAGACTTCTACCCCAGGGATGTGAACGCCCATGCGATTCATCCTCCTAGGTTTAAGCCTATTAGATAGGGGCATCTGTCATACCCTAAATTTGTCCTACCCTTTTTGAAAATATTTTCGCATTTATCATTTCATGCCATTTAGACACGTGTCCACCCGAAATTGGGCGTTTTTCAAAAAATTTCTTTCTGACTAATTAAGGCGTGACACGTGGCCTAACAACTTTTCTTTGTAAATATTATCCTCTTAAATTTTTTTTCTATTTTTAAATTTTACTAACGTCTTTAGTAATTATTTTTTTTAATTATGTTTTATATATATATATATATATATATATATATATATATATATATATATATATATATATATATATATATATATATATATATATATATATATATATATATATATATATATATATATATATATATATATATATATATATATATATATATATATATATATATATATATATATATATATATATATATATATATATATATATATATATATATATATTTCTTTCAGTATTTATTTAAGGTTTATTGTTAATATTTATTCATTTGTCTTTTTTATTTATTTACTAGAGTTATGCTAGTTTTTTAATTATCAATCCTAATGTTAATAAATTAAATGAAAAGAAAAAGAATTTGGATACAGAGGCCCATTTCAGCGGCCCATTAGGGTTTTGTTATGGTTGGTTATTAAAGGAGCAGAAGAATTGATTGAAAAAAGGAGAAGCTACTGTTCACGATCCCAAAAGAACCCTAAAACGGCCCCCCCCCCCCCCCCCCCCCTTTTCAAAAGCCCTAGAATTTCACTGTTCACAATCCCCAGAAAAACCCTAACGGCTTCAATTCTTACGAATCGGACGGCGCCGCCCTCCATCCTCTTTCCTAAGCGAAACCCTATTGCCTCTCTCCCTCCGCCATTGTTCACCCTTCGAAGACCGTCACCGTCCTCCATCAACTCAGCAAGGTGGACTCAGAGGCGCCGTTTTGAACAACATCAAATGCCTCGCTGTTTTCGTCGCTTGGAGGTTCTGATCACGAGCCATGGTGCACGACTGTGAAGGCGAAATCTATTCTGGTGTTAACAGTATAACGGTATATTCGACACTAAGGTAACAACAGGTTGTTTATTGGTTCGATTTCGTCGCAAGATGTTTGTTCCTTGCTGCTTGTGTTGGTACCTGGACGAGTTGTTTGACTGGGTAAAATTTTCATAGTTGCGTTTGGTTGTGTTTTCTCGAGTATGCTCTTAAGCCTGGAATATTCATGAACTATTTCTCTTATTCAGATTTAGAGTTAATTTTTCTAACCACTGGTTTGCAGATGTTAGTATGGTGGTGTTAAATCTCATTTCCATGACCTCTGTTTTTGTGATAAGTCTGTTTCAACAGGTTTTGTTTAGTTTCAGCTTTATGAACGAATTATCGATGTCAAATTTTTGGCTGCTGGTATAAGGAGACTTCCATTTAAGAAGCTAGCAGCAGCCTTTGTTTCGTAACAGCAGCACAGTGGGGTTCGAACGCGAAACAGCACGAAGTCATAATGAGTTCCAGCTTTATGTTTCACACGATGCAATGCCGACACTAAGGGATTGAACTTCAGTGCATATGGTTGTGCGGATCCGGTTTCGCACCAAGACTACACGGTGATTGCGTTTGATAAATGTTGCCTCTCTAGTTTAGCTCTGTTTTCCTTCCCTATTCAATTACTTGTGTTTTGCTTTCTGTCCTGTTTGGTTGTGTGTACATTTATGTGCAGGTTCAAACGCCCCGAAATCACCGTCAAGCATTATGCAGTAAGTAGCCGCGCAGCAATAATGATCCCCATCTCGCAGCGAGTCATACAAAACCCTCGGTTAAAACCAAGAGGCTGTGTTCGGTTGAAAATTGGTTGCACCTTCAATTCGATTTGGATGTCGCGGATCCCATTTTCACCATGTTTGTTTTATACTTTTTGTGTAAACTATTAATGCAGATGGCAATATCGCCGAGCTCGGTCAAGCAACGAAGAGTTCAACCTTCAGTTTTTAACACAAAAATGCAGCAGCAAGATGAAATCATGTGTTTTCAATCTAATTCTGTTTTTTTATCCATTATTGTTTCGCTAAGGGCTTGTGTTATTATTTGTGACTGGCCTGTTATGCAGGTTTGAGGTTGAATCCGAGATTCAGATTCAAGTTTGGTAATTATTGCAGAGATGGAAGCCGACCTCGTAGCATTCGAAAACACGACCTCCTTTTGGTCTGTTCATCTTCTGTTCACAGCAGCAACAATATACATCGCCCTTCAACAAACAACCTCACCCAGCAAGCTCATACTCGTCTTCGTTCAAACTCAGTACTGGGTCATGAAGCATTTAATTTCAATGATAATCAAGTCAGGTCGTAGCAACACCGTATCCTCACCTTTTGTTTAAGATCTCCTTCCCGCTACACTCCGGTTCTGCCACAGACTTGACAACAGCAGCATCATCAAATTATGATTCGCAGTCTACAGCTGAGCTCAACCTCTCATCTGCTCCCAGCTAGGATGCGACATCCTCGGCTTGCACTGATGTAACAACCGCGACAAAACAGAATGATACACTCGAGAAGGTAACAGAAATGAGCCACCTCGATGATATTACGTAGTCTAAATCTTCATCAACAATAGAGCAGTTTGTGGCAGCAAGCACCCATGTCTCAGTCAAGACTAACCTCTCTTCATTGCCAACGTTGCTGAGTTGCGACAACTCCGGCAACGACTCCGTAAAGCATCAGGTTGGGCCAATCCTGTCTGTTTAAGTTATAACTAGGTTCAATCTGCAGGTTTGTTCTTGTTTTAAACAAAGTTCTGATGCTGTTAGTAAGTATTTGTGTGATAGCGCAGCGTTGTAGATATTCCGGTTGATTTCTTAACAATCATATTTTTATGTTACTGCATTACATTGATTAGATATTATTGGATTGGTTGTTGTGATATGCATACTGGTTTATTGATTGGTTGTTATTAGATTGAATAAGAGGTATCATGTTGGTTCTCGGGTTCACTGTTTTTTTAAAAACGTTTGATTTCGAGTCTCTAATGAGCTGAGAATGTGGTTTCAATTTTCAAATGTTCTTTTTAATCCAGCAGAATTATTTTCGCAGCTGTTAGTTGTTCGGAATAGTTATCTTCGGTTAAATACGCATATTTGGATTCCATCACGCGTATTTGGATCTCATTGTTATATGGCAGTTCACTTTGTTGTGTATTTATTTTCATTTGACGGTTGCTAGTTCATTGATGCAAATGGCTATTAATGGGATTTACATGTTTACATCGTTGGAATCAATTTTGAGGGTGTATTTTTGGCCGCGGTTTTTGCGAAATGGCTTATGAATAAGGTGCCGTTATGTTGTTCGTTTGTCAACCATCACAGTATATGATATAGCCTTTAGTTGAAGACGAATAATAGAGGCATTGGAGACTCTAGCTAGTAAAGAGGACATTCTGCTGCATCAATTTTCCATAATCATCCTTTTTAGTTTAACTAATATATTTTTCTTTGATGTGTGCAGATTAATTAATTGAAGCATAGTGGTTGAATGTGGGTTGTCATTTGATTGCTTTATAGATTTATGTATAAAAATATGAATAGTGGAACTTAATTATTGTTGGTTTTTATATTAACCTCATCAAGTTGGATATTATTTTCGAAAATAATAAACTCTCGATTTATCGAGTCCTTTTCCACCTATGTAAGTCGAGTGCTTTCAAAGCCTCGCCATCGACCTTCGATCACCATACACAACATTTTAAAGCTTAATCCTGGGCTTCCTTACAGTGACACCTATTTGATCAGTTACTTCTAATTGGTCACTTAGAAGACTAGCCCACTTTGCTAGTGCACACGCTTAAAATTTAAATTAAAACTTCGATTCAGTTCGAATACTTTTTCAAAGCAAATTAAATCTTTGAAGTCCAGCATTTCTTAGATTTTTGAATGATCATTAGCGAGGTGTACACCTTAAATAATGTATTATTCAACTTTTCGTATTTAATACACTCTTTTTGAACAAAGAAATATCATAGGAATCTAGCATTCTGTGTGATATTCCTGTCGTTCATTCAAATATTTTCCAAATGAAAAAGGTGTCGTCGAGATCCAGCATTTCGATAATGCCCCAATTAATTGGTTGTGAGGCCTACGTCTCATTTATCAAATAATTGTCATTTCTCTCATTTTCAAATCCGATCTCACGTCCACACATCTCGTACCTCAAACTATTTTCATACCTCATTTCACTTCAAATCTTTTTCAAACATTTTCTTGATCAAATTTCGAAAGAAGAAGGTTCTTGGAGTCTAGCATTCCTTGAATTTTCGAGTGAATAATTCTCGAAGCACGCCCTTTGAGTTATTATTCATTCAATCTTTCGACCTTTTTAAATATCTTTTTTCGATTCACACTTCGGAAGAAGGAGGTTCTTGGAGTCTAGCATTCCTTGAATTTTCGAGTGAGTAGCTCTCGAGGCACGCCCTTTGGGTTGTTATTCACTCAACCTTTCGACTTTTTCAAACTCAAACATTCTCAAACGTTCTCCTAAGTCGAGTGCTCATACGCATTCGCAACCATCGACATTGTGCACACACATTCACAATTCCCCGTGGTTTCGATATTAGGAGCACCCTCAGGGACTAATATCGTTTCTCACAACCTTAACCCTTGACACGTCGTCAAGCCGGTTCCATCTTCAATCAAATCTTCGACACGTCGTCGAACCAGTTCAAAACAATTCCCTTTTGGCCTCGCATGCCATTCTTCGATTCGATCCTTTCACAAACACGTTTTTTTACTTACGAAAGAGGGATATTCTTAGAATCCAGCATTCTTTGAATATTCGAATGAATAACTCTTGGGCGCGCCCCCGAGTTGTTATTAGTTCGTTCTTTCGTTTTCAAAATATCCAACTCTTATCTACAACTCATTCAACCCAATTTCCGAAAGAACTGAGTTCTTGGGATCTCGCATTCCTTGAATTCTTGAGTGACAAGCTCTTGAGGCACGCCCTTAGGTTGTTTGTCAGTCACTCTTTCGTCTCTCAACTCAACGTCAAACCAATTCAAACCTCTTTTTTTCGTGGTTGTTACCACGAACTACGGACGCTCTGATTCTTTATTCATTCTTGAATACAAGATACGTAGGCACAAGATTGCGATGATCTTGGCGAGCACACTTCTACCCATCTTCCGTTTTCCCCCATCCTTTCCCGTAGTCGAACTACGACGCTCTGATTTCTCATTCTCGTCCGAATGAGCATACGTAGGCACAAGGGCCCCAATCCTTGGCGAGCACCCTATTCTCTAACCATCCATCTCCTCGTTAGCGCCTTGGTCCTTTCAACCCACCAATTCTACCTTTAACAACGAGAAGAAAACAAATAAACCTAAACAACACTCCCCACATTTACCTTAAGAGGTTCCCGTCGAGTACGACGGACGTGAGGGGTGCTAATACCTTCCCCTCACGTAACCGACTCCCGAACCCGGAACTTGGTTGCGACAGCCCTGTTCCTATCCTTTCGTTTTTAAGAGGTTTTCTCGATATTTTCCTCTCCCGTTTATTTCGGGAAAAATAAAGTTCGGTGGCGACTCTGTCGAACCGCATTTCCGCGCCTTTCGCGCGAGGGTCGTATGTTCGAACGAGATTTTTCGAGGTGCGACAGCATGCGACATGACCTCGCGGTCTTGAAGACCTTCTAGAGGTGTGCCGCGTGGTCGTCCTCCGCGCCGGATTTGACAATCATGTCTCTGATTTCGTCGCGGAAGACACGGTTCATCATCCGCTAGTATGTGGCCCCGGTGTTTTTGAGGCCGAAGGGCATCATGTTGTAATAGTAATTGCCCGACGCCGTCATGAAGGTCGTGGCTTGTTTATCGTGTTCGGCCATCGGGATCTGGTTGTATCCCGAGTACGCGTCCATGAAGGACAAGAGCTTGAAGCCCACAGAGTTGTCGACGAGCTTGTCGATATTGGGGAGGGGGTAGGCGTCCTTAGGACATGCCCGGTTGAGATCAATGTAGTCAACACACATGCGCCATTTTCCATTATTCTTTTTAACGAGTACAACATTGGACAGCCAGGTTGAATACCGGGCTTCCGAAATAAAATTTGCCTCTAAAAGGTCTTTTACAGCTTGTTCGGCCGCTGCCGATTTTTCGGGGGACTGGCGACGTCGGCGTTGTACAACGGCCTTTGCGGTCGGGTTGATGGACAGCTGGTGGCAGGCGACCTCGGGGTCGAGTCCCGGCATTTCCGCGGCGCTCCAGGCGAAGAGGTCGGCGTTCTCGCGGAGGCAGGCTTGGAGCTGACATTTTGCGAGGTCTGGGAGCCCTGCGCCTATCCTCACGGTTCTGCTCGTGTCTTCCCCGAGGGGGACAAGTTCGAATTCTCCGTCCGGGATGGGGCGCACTGGGTGTGAGGGCTGCCCGTTGACTTCGTTGGTCTTTGTTTCATGGTCGAGCTCGTCGGTGAAGCGACTGTCAAGCTCAACAGATCCGACCAGCTCCGTTGGTTTGCCCTTTGGCGTAGCGCTTGACGTTTTCTTTTTGGTCGCTGGAGCGATGGAGTCTAGGCCTTTCAGCGCGGCTTCGAAACATCTTCGGGCGGCCTCGATGTCTCCGTTGAGGGTTACCACGGCTCCCCTTCTCGTGTAGTATTTCATCTTCAGGTGGACGGTGGAGGGTACCGCGGTGAGTTCTGCTATCATCGTCCTGCCCAGAATGCAGTTATAGAGGGATGGGCATTCGATGACTAAGAAGCGGACGCTGATGTCCCTGGCTGTTTCTTCTTCTCCGAAGGTGACTTTCAATTCCACGTATCCCCAAGGTCTCGTCGTCGTCCCGTTGAACCCCTGTAGGTCGGAGCCTACGTAGGGAGAAAGGTTGGATTCGTCGAGCTGGAGAGTCGTGAATAGATGTGAGTACATGATGTCAACCGAGCTCCCACCGTCAACGAGGAGGCGCCTGACGTCGAAGTTTGCCATTCGGGCACGTATGAGCAAGGGTATGTTGGAATTGGGAGATCCCCCGGGTAGTTCCTCGAGGTAAAATGTGATCGGGTTGGAGCGGCCTCGGAATTTGTCGAGCGTGCTCATTTTGCCGGAGTTATTCGCGATGAGTTCGTCGAATTTCCTTTTCACAGATCCTATGGATAGGCTCCTTGTGGCTCCATCAGAGATGACCATGGCTTTGGGGAAGTATTCCCATCGGCTGGTTGGTCGGATTGGCTCGTCGACTAGGTTTGGTCCTTCTAGGATACCGAATTCTCTGCCCGCGAACCAATCCTCGGGGCGGCTGACGCACAACGCGACCTGGAGCCTGCTGCTGTCCTCTGGAGAGGGAAGTTCCTCGATTTTCTTGGCTTCTGGAGCCTCTGGCCTAGGTGGTTCGCCTCCTCGGGTGTATCATTTCAGGTGTCCGTCTTTGATTAGAATTTCGATCGCATCTTTGAGATGGATGCAGTCTTCTGTCACGTGCCCGTGGGTCCTGTGGAATCGGCAGTATTTTGACTTGTCCACGTTGGGTTTGGGCGGCGTTGGTCGCGGAACGGACACCTCCCTGCACGAACTCGGTTTTAGCGCATTCGGCCAGTATGCGTTCGCGCGAAGCGACCAAGGCCGTGTATTCTGTGAATCTTCCTGCCGGGCCGCGTGGTTCGCGTTGTTCGCGGGGTTCGCGGGGGCGGTCTTCCCGACGGCGGTCTCCTCCTCGTCGATGGCTCGAAGCTCCGTCGTCTCGGTGCCCGCGGGGGGCCTCCCTGTCTCGAGTGTCACGAGCGGAGTTGGCCGCCTGTGTTTCCTCGAATCGGATGTAATGCGCGGCCCTGTCGAGGAAATCTTGGAGGGATGTTGGCCGGTGTATGCCTACGGCTTCGTAGAATTTAGAGTCGTGGCGCAGGCCTTGTTCCATTAAGTAGCGTTTCATTTCGTCGGAAGTTGTCACCTGCACTGCTTCCCGAGTGAACCTTTCGATGTACTTTCGGAGAGGTTCGTCGGAGCCTTGGATGATTGCCCCGAGGACTGCTTCTGTCTTCGGGTGACGTCGGGACGCCGTAAAGTGTTTGGAGAATAGGTCCTTCAAGACCCTCCACGATGTAACTGATTCGGGCTCCAGACTTTTGTACCAGGTCATAGCGCCTTTCCTCAGAGTCGTCGGGAAGAGTCTGCACTTGATAGCTCCCCGGACGTTTCGGTAGTCGAGCATAGCCTCGATGTCTTCCAGGTGATCGTCCGGGTCGGAGGTGCCGTCGTATGTCGACAGCGTCGGTGGTTTCTCCATCCCCTGGGGTATGGGGGCAGCCATGATCTCCCGGGACAGCGGGGTGCGGTAATCGTCCTCGTCGCTGTGTGCCGGGGATCTGTGGGGAGATGAGCCGTTCGAGGTATGCCCCTGGTTTCGGGTTCTCGATCTCCTGCCTGAGTTCTCGCCTCGGGGGTCCTCGGTTGGGATCGCCGTGGTGTTCTGGTTCCTCGCGCGAACTTGTCTTGCCGGGGATCTGGTGCGTTCTCGTGTCGCCTGCGGGCGGTGTCTCTCCAGCCGCGGTCGGCGATTTCTGGGTCGAGGTGAGGGACTCCTCGAACCTCCGTTCTGGTCTTCCCGCGGGGGGTACCTCGGAGGGCCGATGCGTTCTAATGCTCCAATTCTCGCATTTTGTTGGAACATCAGCTGGTTCGTCTGGTTGATGGCCGTAAAGAGAGCGGCCACCGCTGGGTCCGCTCCCGCCGGGATGGGAACGGGGTGGAATGCTGGCGGGCTCGGGGGTCGGTGATTGGCCTGAAGGGGCCGTTCCGCGGATGATGGCGAAGCAGTTTGCCCGTCCCTTTCGTCGGCTTCCGCCGGACGTGCCGTTCCTGTTTGCTTCCCGTTGGTGGCGACGTTGAGCACAAGGTCGTGCGGAGTGTCATCGCGGTGTGGACTAGCCATGATCGTGGAGGTTTGGAGAAACTTTTGGTTTTCTGCTCGGAGTAACGGGGAAGTTTCAGTTTCCCACAGATGGCGCCACTGATCTGACCTGATCAGAAGGGGATCACGATATGGCCACACGCTGCTGGACTGCTACCTGTTCACCGGTGATGAGAAGGAGGAGGGGGGTGTACCTGCAAGATACTCCGATGCCAAAGTAAGAAGTTGGGCAGAGTGGAAGCAATAGTACAGAAAGGGGCAAGAAGAGAGTTACCTGACCCTCTTGAGGAAGAGGGTATTTATAGAGAGACCCCAGCGCTGGGCCAACGGTCATTTGAGATGGGCTGGCTGACCAGGCCCAACCCTAATGACTGCTAGGGCCTACGTGGTGTAGTGAAGACCAGGACGTGGTTTTCGCCCTAGTCCAACTGCTCCTGGATCTCCGGAAAGTGGGTTTGACCTACTCTTTCGGAGGTGGGCAATTGGTTGATGACGCGTCCCCGCGGAGGGGAGCACGTGGAGAACATGCGCCGGGCACGTTGTTCTCCCCGCGGAGGGGAGCTCGCGAGGTACCCTGGAGCGCGTTGCTCTCCCCGCGGAGGGGAGGAACCACGGGGGCGCTTTGGTGTGTCGGGGATGGTTCTGCTCGTCTGATACGATGGATGATGAGATGTTGTTGGGTGCGCTGCTTGTGTCCGGCGGCATGCCCTGCTCGTCTCGAGAGACGCACGTGCCCGGCATGCCCGATTCGCCTATTGGGCCGTACGTGGTATTGGGCCTGCCGAGGTCGGGCCCATACCGGAACACTATTATTTTATTTTTCTTGATCTTACTACTTTTTATATGTTGATGAGCGTGCTAATAGATATAAGATGAGTAGAAATTGTTGACCGTAAGTCTATCGATCTGATCTAGAGCAATTATTTAACTTAGTAATTAAATAAGAATAGATAATTATAAATTGTGACTTTTGAATTAACGAACTTATAATGCCTAACTTAACTCTGAATTAGCCTAAAGAATTAGGGAATTATTGTGTAAATTAGTTTTTTTTAAATCTTGGTATCCAACCTTATGACCGACTAATCCAAGAGAACCAATCCCACCGTCCACTAGTGGGACACTGTTTAAAGGCAGAGAAAATCTCTGAATGGACTGGCCCAACACAAGGATTGTTAGCATCTAGTAGGATTTGAACTCAGGTCCTTGAGAGGAGCACACTCGCAAGGAATTGGGTACAATGGCCTTGTTAACAAAATTGTAATTCTTTTGATACACAACTCATAAATAGGAATAATTAGGGGATTTGATATAAAAGATCTAATCTTTTTTCATCATCTAACTTTAATCCGTTAATTTTATCGTTCTTATTTTCATACAAAATTTCTATCGAAACCCCCTCCCCATTATTTAGTTTAATTCACATTGTTATTTCCTTGTTTTAATTCGTAATTCCTATGGAGATGAATTATTTTATTACTTCGATGAGACTGGTACACTTGCTAGTTTAGTCCATCAAGTTTTTGGCATCGTTGTTGGGGATTGTTAATAATTTCCACAAGGCAATATTGTGTGACATTTTGAATTTTATTTTTATTTTGTTTTATTTTGTCAATTTTCTATTTTTATTTTAAAGTTTCCAGTTTTATTCTACTTTTTTCTGTTTGGGTCAGTGTAATGCTACTAAGGTATTGTTTGTTTGTTTATGTGAGGTTTGGATTCAATGTTGATACCGATTGACCCAGAAATAGAAAGAACAAAACGCACAATTTATTGAGAGAAATGAGAAGCAACATAAGTCATAGAAGAATCAAGAGATGAAAGCTCCAGTGAGAAAAAATTAGGAGATTATTGTAGGAGGACTGATGTCGGACAGATATCGCTAGGATTTTAACCGACTAATCATGTAACTTTTAAATTAATAATTTTGTACTTTCAGGTTTAAAGTAGAACTCATTCAACGGGAAATAAATTAGAGATCATTGGAAGCATCTCACTAAACTCTATGAGACACGCTTAATATGCAAACCAAGTGGTGATTTCACTGGCGAACATGTAAAGTTATGTTTGTTTTTCTTTATTAGGTCACGCTAAGGATTGGATGCAATGCATCCCAAATGGTACTATTAGGACCCGGAAAGATTTCGAAGATATGATTTTAGAGATTTATTACTCAAATGCTCAGCTTATGGAGAGAGAAAAAATGCAATTTCCAACTTTGATCAGAAAGAGTCTAAGTCATTATATGAAGCATGGGAAAGATTCAAGTTGTTACTCTGTAAGTGTTCGAAACATAATATGAGTGCTATTGAAAAAGGAAACACTTCATTGGCGGGATGAAAATACAAATGAGAATGTTTTTCGACGCCTCAACTAGAGGTACATTAAGAGATAAGACAGATGGGGAGTTGAAAACAATAATAGAGAATTTGTGTCAAAATGATTATCACTCAAGTGAAGGAGCTGTGAAACAAAAAGGAATTCATGTAGTTGATTTGAAAAAGATTATTAGCTTAGATGGAGTTACTTTCAAAATAGTTAGCTGCATCCTAACTAGCACAAGAAAATGTGAGTCAAATTTATACATTAAGGTGTGATTTTTATGGAGAGCGTCATGCAAATGGTATATGTACAGTAGAGGTTGAGAGTGTTGAAGTTCAATATGAAAAATTTTCAAAAGAATAATCCTTATTCCAACACCTACATTCCTAGTTGGAAAGATCACCAAAAATTCAAATGGAGCAACAATCAAGCTTTGAATGCTAATCAAGGAGTTCAGCAGGTTCCCCAAGCGCCTTAACACAAACCATCACCTTTAGAGGAAACCTTGTCCAACTTCATGAAAGCAACTCAGTCAAGTTTTGAGAAGGTTAGTAAAACTCATGAAGACATGTTTAAGACTCAGGGAGAAATGGAACAAAATCATATCACCATAAACAAAAATACCAAAGCTTCAATAAAGAACATAGAGATGCAAATCAATTAATTTTCTCACAAATAGCAGTCCAAGCTATTTCAAGTTAAAAAAAACTAAAACTTTCAAAGCCCTTGATTTGAGAAACAGAGTGATCCCTTCAAATCCAAAAATGAGTGATGAAAAAAAGATAGTTGAGGGAGAGAAAAAAGTGATAAAAAGGTTGTAGTGAATGAAGATGAAGTTAAAGAATACACCCTTAATCAATTCATAGACAAAAACTCACCATATAGGAGAAACAAGAAATAAATTCTAAATGACTCCAACCCAAAGCTACCAGACTACATAAAACTACCTTACTTGATCCTGAAAAAGAAATAGAAGAAAGAGATGAAAATGAGCGAGTTCAAAAAGTTTATGGTTATGTTAACAAAAATAAAGGTCAATATTCCATTTTTTGAAGCTTTGGAACAAATGAATAATTATGAAAAATTCATGAAGGAACTCTTATCGGGAAAATGAAAGTTGAAGCTTGCTAAAAACATCGCTTTGGCAGAAGAGTTCAGCGCAATTATTCATAGGAAGCTTCCACCCAAATCCACTGATTCAGGTTGGTTTTCTATTCCTTGTTCAATTGGTTCACTAAATATTATTCAAGCTATGTTTAAAGCTATGTGACCTCACAAAGAGAATCCACAATGTTGTCAGATTTATATGGTGGAAGAAAGTTTCAAAAGGTCATTGCATCAGAAACACCATCACCATATATGGATTGAGTTATGGTTAATTTAGTTGAAAAGGTGGAAGATGAATATGATCTAGAAATCATATAATGTTTACTTGAACTTCAAATAACACAGGATGATCATTCCATAAGAAAATTTTAAGAGTTAGGAAAAAATGAGAAACAAATTCAACCAACCATTTCATAAGACTCGTAACTGAAATAACTACCGAAACACTTGAAATATGTCATATTGGGTTATAAGCCATTACAACCAGCCATCATCAGTAGTACTATATCTATTTTAGAGGAACAAAATTTGTTATGAGTCTTAAGAAATAACAAGAAAGCACTTGGTTAGAGTGTAACAGATTTGAAAGGTATTAACCCAGCTTATTGCATGCACAAGATAAATTAGAAGAAGATTCAATCTTGTAGTTTTAACCACAAAGAATATTGAATCCTACCATGAAAGAAGTGGTAAAAAAAATAAGTCTTTAAATTGCTTGAGTAAGTATGATCTACCCTATTTTTTATAGTTCTTGGGTGAGCCCTTTGCATGTAGTCCATAATAAGGGTGGTATGATCATCATTCTAAATGAAAAGAATGAGTTAATTCTAACTCAAACAGTTATCGGGTGGCAGTTGTGCATTTATTATAGAAGGTTAAACCAAGAACCAAGAAAAGATCATTTTCCATTACCTTTTATGGATAAGATGTTAGATATTAACAAGTTGTGTTTATTATTGTTTCTTAGATGGATATTCGAGATAGAATCAAATTGTTATAGACCACACAGATCATGAAAATATTATTTTAACATGCCCTTTTGAAGTATTTACTTCCCAGAGGATGTCATTTGGTTTATGCAACGCTCCCGCTATTTTTCAAATGTGCATGCTTTTTATCTTTTCAAATATGATTGAGTCGTCAATTGAGATATTTATGGATCACTTTTCTGCTTTTGGTAATAATTTTGATAATTGTCTTGTGCACCTCAATGTTGTTCTTGAGAGATGTACCGAAACGAACCTTGACTTAAACTGGAAAAATGTCATTTTATGGTAGCTGAAGATATCCTTTTGGGACATAAAATCTCATCAAACGCATAGAGGTGTTTCAAGCCAAAATTGAGGTGATTGAAAAATTACCCCCTCTAGTGAATGTAAAGGGGTGAGAAGTTTCCTTGGATATTCCGCTTTTGACCGAAGATTTATAAAGGATTTCTTCAACATTGCAAAACCTCTTCGCACTTTACTAGTCAAGGAAAATTATTTTGTTTTTGATGATGAATGTCTCAAATCTTTCTCTTTTATTAAAGAAAAGTTTGTAATTGCACCTGCGATTGTTGCACCTAATAGGATCCTCCCTTTGAAATAATATGTGATGCAAGCAATTACATGGTAGGTGCAATTCTTGGTCAACACCATGAGAAGTTCTTTCATGGGATATACTATAAAGTTTTTAATGAAAATAAGGTTATACCACCACTAAAATAAATTAATAACATTAGTATTTTCCTTGGAAAATTTTTGGGCGTATTAAATTGGGTTGAAATTTATGGTTTTTACAAATAATGCAATGTTGAAATACTTGTTCAACAAAGGAGATGCTAAACTAAGAGTACTCTGATGGATATTGTTGTTACCAGAGTTTGATTTATAAATAAAAGATAAAAAAAATATGTTGAGAATGTTGTAGTTGATCACTTGTCTTGGTTGGAGAATGAGGAAGTAACTAAGAAGGAAAATAGAGGTCATATGTGCATGAATGTCTCATAGAGGTTGGACCTTTTGATTATTAGGGAATCAACTTTATAGGTACTTTTTCACTATCTAACTCTAACGTTTACATTATTAATTGTGTTAATTATGTCACTAAATGGGTTTAAGAAATAGCTTGTGTTGTTTAAGAAATAAATTTATAGGTCCCTTTTTTTTCATTTTAACTTTCTTCCTTCCTCCTTTGAAATTTCATCTTCCGAGGTTCATTTGCTCCATTGTTGTCGAATTCTTTGTTTGGTAAATTTCGTTCTACCTCTCCTTTTTCAACATGACTTTGATTTTGTCCTCTGATATGCTTTAACTCTAGAAAAAAAGGTGGTTCTTTTTTATCTGTTTGAACAGTTTTTGATTAAGATTGAAGCTTTTTCTTATGGTTACATGATTTTTGTGTTTGGTTTCATTCTTATTTCTACCCTTTTAACCTAAATTCATTTCTTTTATGGTGTTTCTTTTCACGATGGTTGTTGTGGAAAATTAACTGTGAAAAGCTTGATAGGAAAGTTCCAATTAATGTTCTTATTATATTTAGACAGATAATCAAGGATATTTATTTATGGTTTCCTCCAAGTGGTGTCATCATCTTCAATTCAAGGAATTAAGCTACTTATAGTGTATCATGAATATATTATATCTAGGGTATCGGTACATCTAGCGTGAATAAGCTAATTGAAAATAAAATACAAAGAATTATTCTTGTAAATAAAAAGATTTGATCAATAATTCAAGTATTAAGTAATTAAGTAACTCAATATAAATGAGTTATCATTTGTGTAATGTGAACCAACTCGTTCAACCTAGAATAAGCAAATTTGTTAATTTGATTTGTCTTCAAAAATAAAAATAAATGAATATTTAATAGGTTTTATATTTGAAGAATATATAGATTAATCTAACATCTTCAAATAAAAATATGCAAACATTTAATAGGTTTATAATTAAAAATGGGTAGATAACATCATAAAATTAAAAAGTATTGGTCCCGGCGGGGCTCGAACCCGCGACCTTCGGCTCATAAGACCAATGCTCTAACCAACTGAGCTACGGGACCAATTCATATATACTTTTTGAATATTATGAAATTAAATTAATTTTTAATTCAATTTAACAAAAAATGGTATAATCTAGGATTCATTTATAAGGAACAATAATAAAAATATTAGTTATATGCATTGAAAAAAATATGGTTTGAAGAACATACACCTATAATTATGGAGTTTTCGTTAGAACACAGATTGGTTCTTAATAATATCTCTATGTTTTGATGATAATTATTATGAAATTTTGTAATTAAGAACTATATACTCTAAAATTTGCTTAAGAATGTTTGCTGCAGATATTAAAGTAAATATCACTCCAGAAGCAAATCAGATCTGAACATAAGAAATATGCAAGGCTCTGAAGCGTCAGAAGCATTCCTTAGAAGATTCCGAACGCTGCCATCAGAAGATTCTGAGTGTTGCCTCCAGAAGGATCTGAAGCAGAAGCTCCAGAAAAATCTGAAGAAGGCCAGAAGCATCTGAACCAATGAAGAATTCTGTATGAAAAGTTTTCAAGCATAGTTACTTCAGAAGACTCTGATAGTACTAACGCTGCCAGTACTGAGGATCTGACCCAAAACTTTGCTCATAACTTATACACGCTAAAAGCACACTTGCTGCAAAGACTCTGATTCAACAAAACTCTGATCAACATCAGAAGGCTCTGATCAAATTAGACTCTGATGATTCTTGCTGAAAATTGTTGAAGAAGAATTCAAAGATTATGTCCGTTGAAATATCCAAACGACTCTTTCCTTATTTATGCTAGACACAAGAACACAGACAAAAAGGATTTCTCTGTGCTTTCTTCTTCTAGGAAAGGTCACTTGATGTGAAGACAAAAAAGGCTCAGACCTTTTTGTACACTCTTATCAACGTGAAAAACTCTTGGATCACTGTGCCTATAAAAGCAAGTCTCCACTCATCTTCTTCAGTTGACGAATCACTTGAAAAGAATTCATTATCAAAACTCTCATTCAACTCATATATTCTTGCTAGAATTAATTTCTTTGTTCTTAATCTTAAGTGAAAAATCACAGTTGTGATAAAGCTTTATTAGAAGCATCTTAACACTTGTATTTATTATTACATTTGATTGTAAGAAAATCTTAAGAAGATCCAGTTAGGATCAGTAGTTCTTGAGAAGACTTTGAACAGTTGTTCTTAGTGCTTACTATTGTAATCAGTTGATTAAATAGTGGATTAAGTCCTTGATTGAGAAAGGCAAATCACTCTAGAAAGGGTGGACTGGAGTAGTTGAGTTCAACGAACCAGGATAAAAATACTTGAGTTTTTACTTCTAAGTTTTTATCTTCATACTTATTCAACCCCCCTTCTAAGTATTTTCTCACCTTCAGTTTTGGTGATAATAATAAAATTGAGAACAATTGATACTTTAATGAGTTTGTTTTCATGTGTAAAATAATTTACAATCATATACAGAAATTAGAGTCATGGTCATTTGTGTTAGAGTCAACAAGTTTGACCATATGATCATCTGCACTAAAATAAAAGAAATCATCTCAAGCCCCTAAAAGAAAATGATCATTTATTCCAAAGTCAACAAGGTTGATCATTTGTACCTCAAGAAAAACATGTTCATATGTACATAGACAAACATGATCATATGTACTCAATTCTAAGTGACCATGTGTGCTTAGACGAAGAACTTATCACTTGTGCACAGACAAAAAATTGATCACATATGCCTAGGCAAAGAGTTGGTCACATATTTATAGATGAAGAAGACCTCTTATGCTATGCTACCACATAGATTATTCTCTTAACGGTCACATCATAACATTTGTTTCAGCACAAGGAATGAAAGGATTACGTTCCATACATATATTACAATTCCAATAATTCTATTATCAACAGACAAATGATTTGCAAGGATAAATGATTGAAAAGTCAAATATTTAATGCGTATATAAGGGAATCAAATTTGAATGTTAAAGATGACAAAAACACACCATATATTTTTCAATACTTTTGAGCGACTGGATAACCTTTTAATTTAGTTATGTAAGTTTTTCAAATCATTGTAATAATACCAAAAAAATATACCAGATACAAGTGTTTTTTATTCTTTATTTTTTTAAAGAAAAGTTGAACACTTGCACTCGAGATTTAATAAGTTTTCCAATATGTGTGAGTTTTTGTAAGAAAACATTTTTGAAAATTTCAAATTTCTCTAGTGTGAGGCAAGAAAGTCTTTAAAAGGTTTAAGGAAAAGAAGTCTTTATACTTGCAAGGGAAGAAAATGTTCTAGTGTGACACAAGGAAAGCCATGTTTCGATTATCTTAATCGTTATCTATAATCAGCTTTGATTATAGTAGAGATTACTCAAGTGTAAAAGGGTTGGACTAGCTTCTAGTTATCGAGATTAACCAATATAAATTTTTTATATAAATTTCTTCATATTTTTTTTATTTTCTACTGCCATATAATTTGTGCTTGAGAATATATAAAAAATTCAAAAACCAACAGAATTCAACCACCATATTCTTTCTTGTATTTTTATCACCTTTAATAGAAAAGTCTGACTGTTCGGGAGTTGTTCGAATCCACAACATACCATTTATTCACCTTTAAAAAAGAAATTCTGACTATTAATTTTCTAAACCTAAAAAATATAAAGAATGGAAAAAATATTATTAACTTTATATATATATATATATATATATATATATATATATATATATATATATATATATATATATATATATATATATATATATATATATATATATATATATATATATATATATATATATATTAATTTTTGTTAATTCAATTAGTAGAGTTGCATGAACATTCAACTGTCGGAGTATGAATTTGAACCATGGCGTTTCATTTATTTCTATAATAAAGGTGTAATCCATACTATTAAACTATTAATTATACAGTTTTTAATGGTGTAATTGTGTTGTAAATTTTTTAGATTTTTTTTTAATTACTACACTATACTTTCTTATTAATGATCACGACCACTCAAAGTTATATATAACATCCTACAACATTTTGAATATACAACAACACAAAAAAACCGTTGTGAAATCCAAAAAAAAGCCATTGCCTTTACATATGAGAACAGTTTTCATGATGTTCTAAACCAAGGCGTTGTTTTAGCCTTTAGGAACAGTTATTTAGCCAATGGCAACGCCTTGTTCAGAGTCGTTGCTGTTATTTTATATAGAGAACGGTCTAGAGCAGCAACGGCTGGACTCCGTTTTCAAATTTAAACTGTTGCAATTGTTGTTTATTAGAAAACGGCTATTTTATGGAATATAGCAACATATCTTAGCCGTAGCCTATTCTAAACCGTTCTAATGGAGGCTTAAGTTCATTTTTTCTTCATAGGTTATAGCAACGCCTTCTTTACTACAGACACACTTTATAACTGTTGCAAAAAAATTTATTTTATTTTATAAACCAAATAAATTCTTTTTTTTTAATAAAATAAAATATTATTTTATTTTATAAACCTGATAATAACACCATTCACAATTTTTTTATATAATAATATTCAAATACAAATTTTAAAATGTTCTTGCATTTAAAAAAAAATACATGACATAGTCCATTTAAATATCATAATATAAATCATTGATTCACAATCAACAAAACATCTTTAAATTGCATATCGTAATGTCAACAAAACATCTTCAAATTATATATCCCAATGTCAATCATCATTTATAGTCAAAATAACATCTTTAATCTATAAAATTAAACTTAAACATCTACATCTCTACATCTACGTTTCTTCAACTTCAAATTCAAAATCTTCATTGATATTATCATTCATGACCTGCAAAATAAAAATAATATAACTTAAATAAGATTATTATTCGAAGGATCTAAAATAAAATAATCTACTCCAAGTAAATAATCCACATATATAATGCATAAGCAACACATACAAAATAACAAAATAGTAGTACGGGCACTGTGTTAGAGCAAAATACCAAAACATACAAAATCCCTTAAAACATAGGAATGTCACAAATCTTACCTGATCATTAGTTGGAGCATGTGTTGATGTAGAAGAACGTAAGACACTGTTAGCATCAGTTGCAGGAGTTGATATCAAAGCTGCCAAAGCCTCTATATTCAACTCGGAGGTATTTTGATTCAAAACAGTCTTAAGAAGAAGCTGAATTTTCCTATCAGTTTCTTCTTTATCTTGACGATGTTTTTCTTCCATCTCTTGTAACCTGTCATTAAATTGTCTAACTTCAGCAGCATGCTCTCTTTTAATTTTTGCAATTTCTTCGTTTCTTTTCAAGAGAGTCGGTGTTGTGGTTCTTCCGTGGCAACGCAATCTTCCAAGTTTTTGTTTGCCCAATACGCTTTCAAAAGCTTCTGAAGAAGGTTTTCCATGATTTTCAATCAAGTCTTGAAGCTTTATTTAACATACATAATATAGTAGTAGTAAATAAAAGGCAAAGGACAAAACAATCAAAATATCTACTTGTTCTTTAACTATTATCACATGTTTTATGATTAATTTCAATTTTCATCAATATATGTATAATGATAATGGTTATTGTGGAAATGTATCCATCTATGTTGCTGACACGTAGAAAATTGGACAATTGTCATTTGAACATTTCTCATAATATACTAGTCTGATCCACTCCTAACTAGAACTCCTAACAGAAATAACACTTAACAATAATAACTTACAATTGCATGGTTGGTTTCTTGATCCAACGCCTTTCCTTTCCTACTTTGTCGAGTAGCAATGAACATTTCAGCTTGAGTCGGAGGTACTTTATCTTCATTATTTTCACGCTAAACCAAGTAAAACAAGAGTATGAGATTATTAATAAAATATAAAATTATAATTTAATATTCAATTAAAATATAATTTAAAAAAGAATACCATTTTTTCTCTTATAACAGTAAAACCTTTATTCCCCATTCGAGGTCTCCATTTCAGTTGAGCTATATTTTCGGCATTTTGATGACTGACTTCCTACATTTTCATGCATTGATGCTAGTAAGTCAAGACTATGACAGTCTATACATACACACACATATCCATACACACACATATCCAACACTTAGAATCCATACATACACATTTGCAATATACAAACCAACCATCCAATTTCATTCATATCACTCATCATCCAAACCAAAATAGGTCCTTTGTCAAAGCTTATAACTTGTCCTAAAAATCAAGATTCAATCCAAGTCCAAGACATGTTCATAATTCATACAACAAAATTTAGCATACCTACCATATACATACAATGCAAGTCAAGCATACCGTTCACTTTAACACACCAATACACTAACTATTTTCCTAACTCTTTTCCAATTTATAACAATTGTTTCAATCACCTCTAATCTCCAAATAATTAACATAATAGTTCAAACAATCCAAACTAACGTCAACTAATTTCTAAGTCCAATTAACTTACTAAGTGTCACTAACATCAGCTCCCAACATCATCTAACTCTACCAAATTATGTTTTTAGTTCTAGTGAATAAGGTTTGTCTCCGTGAATGGAACAACTGATCAATTAATACAAATAACATTCTATAAGATTAATCAATTGATAAGCAACAATCTAATCATGATAGTAACAAAAGAAAATAAAGTAATTTATATGTTAACTAACAGTACTTAACTGCATAAAATCTAACGTTTCAACAATGATCATGTGAGTAACTCAGCCTCGTTATGGAAGTTTGATCAACGATTATTCGCTTGAAACACTTCGCATTGGTGATGAGTATTATGACACAGAACAAATTTGTGGAAAATCAAAAGAAATGTGCTTTTGCACAACAAATGGAGTATTTATGCCATGTTCAGAGGGGAGTAGAACAAGGTATTGCATAATGTTGTACAGGTTGAGTTGGTTGATCCTAGTTCGTAGCCAGGCTACACATTAAAAGGGGGATGTTGCTTTAATAGGACATATTAGTGTTATCAACAAAATCTGAAGTTTAATTAGTCAAACTAATTACCATAACTAATCAATTAATTTAATCTCTAACTCCTACATACTATCTACCAGTTCAATTAACCCAATTACCTAATTCCAAAACTCACTAACAGTCAACATTCAAACTAAGACCATTATTGCACATATGTAGACTTACTAGAGTTTTGTCATCTCTCCAATACTCCAATAACTTTCTAAAATCTTCTTCTGGTACCTATTGTGGACGATTTTTTAGCTGCTCGCGCAAGGTTTTATACTTACTAAAATGCTTCCTTTTAAGCGAGCATTTGTATCGTCTCCAAGCATCATTTGTAATAGCAAATACAACCTTCTTTCCTTCCTTTGGGATATTGTATTTTTCCTGCAAAAATATATATTTAGAACAATATATACATTAAAGTATGTTAAAAAAACACAAAATCAAATAAAAAACTAGTTACATTGACATAATCCCACACGGGATCCAAATTGTGTTCCTCTCAATGCTTAACCAAATCAATCCAACTAGTGAAAGTGAGAGGACATAAATCTGAACTTCTTCCTAGTGTCCCCAAAAAACTACTGAGTTCAGACACTATCTTTTCATCTGGCCCAATTGGTTGTTCTTCTTCATTCAAGGTGATCTCTTGTCTATCTTTGAATTGTCGTCCATGAATTTTTTGACATAACATCTTTCCCCGTTTTTTTGTTAATCCTGAGGATGAAGCACCTAAGGTATTACCTTCAACTTTGTTTACATATATTCCCTCAACTTCTTTACTATTGTAGATGCTATCATTCTCCATATATTCTTCCATTTCATTTTCTTCTGTATCTTCATCGTCGAATTCCTCTACTCCATTTTTTTCCTTATTTTTATCGAGACATTCGGTAAGGGGCATGGTTGGACACTTTAGAAGACTTTTTTTCTTCTCAAAGGATTGTTGAGACTTGTTCATAGTATTGTTAAGGCTTTGCAAAACCTGAATGTAAAAGAATAATGAGCTTCATATCAACCAATAATAATTAAAAATTCATTTAAGAAATCAATACATTACTATAAGAGGTTGTCCCATTTTTTAAAATTAACTTTCCATATATTTATTATTAGTATTAGAATTAGAAAGTACTATAAATTACCTTTTTGGTTTGATCACTGGTGTTCTTTGAGACTTGTGATTCTATTGAACCTTTAACTTGATGATCCGCCGTTGACTTCAATTTCTTTTTAGTATTATTATTCAGAGTAAACACTTTTCTTGGCTCAGTAATTTCCTTTGTGGCCTCTACTTCCATTTGCCTCTTATTACTATTGAGAACATGCACTTTGCTCGGCTGGGCAACTTTATTAGAAATTTCTACTTCCGATTGGCTTCTAATGTTACTATTCGGTACAAACACTTTACTTGGCTCAACCATTTTCTTAGAGACTCCTACTTTCAATTTCTTTCGATGGTCCAACTTTTGAATGTTTCCAACATTGGTGTTTATAGGATTGCTTCCTTGATTTGTTGGGTTGTCTTTTAAAGCTTTTTCATTTTCAACCTTGAAAATTGAGACCTATGAAAACAAAATCGTTAGATTTGTCGGCAGAGAATAGAGAAAGTTGAAGGATAACGTTTACACACACACAAGTTGAATGAGAGTCTGTAGTTGAAGGAAACTCTTGATAGGGCGCAGAAACCTACAACGATGAAAACTCTTGATAGGACGCAGAAACCTACAACGAAGAAGAAGGATAAGCTTTTGTGTAGTCAAATTTAGTTAGGTTGGCTTCTGTGACATAGAATTTGAAGGGGCGGGGCTGAACAACGAGATAGAAGATAGGGTTGGGTTTAGGAGAAGCTCGTACGATGAAGAAAGGATTAGGGTTACATATGGGATGAAGAACAAAATGTTAGGGTTAGAATCAATTTGGGATGAATGTTTCTTTTCTCTCTGTGCGTTAGAATCAATTTGGGAGGGAACTGAAAATTTTACGCAGGTTTGGGAGGGACAATGAAAAGTATACACATATGAGAACGGTGTTAGTAAATAATATTTATTAAAATAATTAAAAATTATATAAGAACGGCTCTAGCCGTTGCTAATAGGAGTCGTTCTCATTGTCCTCTACAAGAACGGCTTTGCGCCGTTGTATAAAATTTACAAAAAATTATATAAGCTACCGCAACAAATTATATAATTAGTTGCCTATTACTCTCTACAAGAACAATTTTTTTACTTCTTGAAAATTAGGCGTTACTATAGAGTAAAAATGTTGTAGTGACATGATTTATTGTCCATTGTCCATTCATCCATTTTATATGTTCATTTTTCGAGCTCCTATTATGAAGTTGACACATAACATATTTTTTGTTTTCTTAGTTAACTCAAAGATTAATTTGGCTCTTTTCCAATTTAAGGGAGAGGAAATATCAATTTTGTGATCAATATATTAGTATTATAAACCTCCTAAAAAATGATTAAATTTTTAAATAATTATTATTAGTTTTATGAAATAATGATTATTTGTTGAGGTCTGGACTTTTTGTGTATTTGATTGTGTATTTTGTATATACATACTTCTTTAGATGACTCTCATAGATCAACCTTTTGATACAGGTCGTGTCGAGTGTCTATATATGTAATGATACACACAATATATCCTCTTAGTTATGTTGAGCTTACTCCTTTAATTCATGGGTAGGTTGATAAGGTTGGAAGAGAATGCATACCGGAATATCCTCCAAGGTTTCTTCGTGGATGAAGTAAAATTATATAAATACTCTTTTTGTTGTCATTCTCTCATTCATTTTGTCCTCCTCTTCAATCACAACTGTTGTAAGGGGGCTTCTTGTAATCTTCTTTCTTTATTGCATATATTTCCTTCATGGCTAGGTAGCTTGTTTTCCTTTTTCTCAGCTTGCTTAAAGTGTCATATGAATAACATGCTAACAAGTTAGAAGATAAACTTAGAGTTAAATTTGTCACTAATGTGTGTAAGGCCAAAAATATGTTAAAGTTCTTTATTTTTTATGTATCGTCGTTAAAACATTCAATGAAGGAGCTAAATAACTTATCCTACTTCTATCTAAATTCGACGAGGCACATTGAATTCCAATGTCTTTTCTGACTTGTGGAGAATCTTAAGGCAAAATTTTGACCTAGCAGCTTTCACAAACAAATTGACCTCCTAGGGAGGTGGGAGATTCCTAATAGTCCAATATTTTTTTAGGGTGTATGAAAAATAAATACACTTGAGGGTATCGAAGCAATTTGGAGTTCATTTCTCCGTTGTAAGAACTCAAGTGCTAAATTTTTTGATGTCTCTTTTGTCTGAATACTTTCAATTTGCTTGAGAACAAGCAAGTGTTCTATTTTGAGAAAATTAATAACATATAAAATATTCGTTATTTAGTTTTTTTATTGTACAACAAAGTTGCTATTTTGAGTCTAATTTTAGAAACTTTTTACCATATTTTTTTATTTCAATTTTCAGGAGAAAAAAATAGGAAACATACGAATTTTAAAGGCCATAGATAAATAATTTGAAACCTAAGGTTAAACTGCTTGAAGTTCAAAGTCAAATGAAGCCCTAAAATACCAACTGATTAGGAATGACAAAACTGAAACACGACCAGACCGTGTTAGGAAATGCAACATGTTAGTGGGCACCTAAAAATATGAAGAATCTCAAAATCCAAAATACGAATGAAATTTTTAGCAGTTAAAATGTCCAACCCATGTTGAGAAAAATGGTCATGTTGCACTCGGCTTTCGTAACAATTTGGTTTAAAACTACATTAAGAAGCCAACTCAATATTAGTTGTCATTATGTATCCTCTACTATAAATGGGATTATAATCCTTAAGTCTTTGCATCACTATATATCATACTTTCATACAATATTTTTATTACAAACTTCTTAGTTTAGATATTAGCATAATTTTAAGGTCTTCTTTTGGTTCTTTGTTGTTAGCTTCCGCTTAATAGAATATTGATTTATGCAGATATTTCTTTTATTTGCTTCTTTTACTTGTTTTCTTTATTTGATCTCTTTATTATTTATTTTAGTTATGTGTTTCAACATATGCATTTTTTAAATGTTATTATGGGTCTATTTATTTTATCTTTAAAAATATTTATTTATTTTTGAAAAAAAATTCTAATTTAGTAAAAAAAAATTAACTCACTTTTTTTATAATTCAAAAGATTAATTTTGAAATCCAATAACATAAATATACACTATTGATGATTAAAATATAGTAAAAGTCACATAATCTTTTAAAAGAGATATCTCAAAAATAATTTTTATGAGAAGTTTTTCAAAATAGCTTCAATTTAAGTAATCTTTTGAAATTTGGATATCAAAAAAAAAGTTATAGTAAAAGGATGAAATACCTAAAACAACATTTATAAAAAAATGATTTAAACTAATTTTTATACAAAGATTTTTTTTTTAATTGTTAATATTTTTTTTTAAAACGAAAATATGTAATACTATAAAAATCATTTTTAAAAACAAAAGTAGAAACAAATAGACTCTATGCCCGAGTACTCCCCCTATTTCGGGGTAGAAAATACTTTGATAACATGCCATATATAAAATGGTTGTCGTTTCTCGTTATTATCAGGTAAAATAACTTAATATAGTCTTACTAATTTTCAGTCTTGTAATTATGTGTTTTGCATTGCAACAAGTAATCATATGAAATAAGGAATACATGAGTTCAATTATTAGAATCACAAGGCATAACGGGGTGAAATAGAGAATGCAAAACTGTGACTATGTGTTATTATATATTACTCATGGAAGTACGTAGTTACATGATCGAAGATAACTAGGTGAAATAGAGAAGATATAAAGATCCAATTACCTAAACGGTAGGACATGACGTGATGCATTTTTGAGAAGTTTTTCTGACAAAAATAATGATGCATGTACTTAATGAGATTTAAGTTTACACTTACCACAAAAAGTGGTAGTCGTTATAGTTAAAGTATACTTTATAAACCTGAAAGAAGATTAAAGTTACGATAAGTGTTGTTCATATATAAGAATTTTTAATCATAATAATAAGAAAAATCATAGTAGTAGTATTTTAGTCTATCAACTTAACAAGTAATCATCCCAAGACATTTTAATTATTGTTATTGTCATTATAGCCCTAACAAATTAACCTTTTAATTGTTCAGGTAATCATCACACCAATAGAAACCAATACTCAACAATGTCCCAGTGAGTTCAATCTTTTTATGTTATGCAATGTAACTGTGCACTTGCAATTGTATCTTTGTACGATCGAATCTAACGAGAGAGACTCTCATTTATAGAATAGATGAAATCTCTTGATTTTCTATCTTTACTCAAGCAATTCTAGGGATTGTCAGTGGATAAGTGTTGACTTGTTAATGTAACTTAATTTGAGATTTTTGGGGGGAGCTTATCCATTTTGATTATTCTCCACGTAGTTCTTAGTTGTGCAAGCACCTTGGTGCTTCTGGATAAATGATTAATACGTGTCGTGGCTGGCAAAACGACAGAGTCACCATCATCCTTTATATTCCTAAAGAACATGAAAATAATGATAAAACCTAAAAGCTAATGGTGAAAGACTAGGGCCAAAAATGTGTTAAAGTTCTTTATTTTTTATGTATATTGTCATTAAAATGCTCCACGAAGGAGCTAAATAACTTATTCCACTTCTATTTAAATTCAACGAGGCACATTGAACTTTGACGTCTTTTCAGACTTGTGGAGAACCTTGAGGCAAAATTTTGACCTAACAGCTTTCACAAACAAATTGACCTCCTAAGAAGGTAGGAGATCCCTAATAGTCCAAAGTATTTTAGGGTGCATGTAAAATAAATGCGCTTAAGGGCGTCAGATGCAATTTGGAGTTCATTTGTCTGTTGCATGAGCTCAAGCGCTAAATTTCTTGATGTATCTTTTGTCTTAATACTTTCAATTTTCTTCAGAACAAACATATGTTCCAGTTTGAGAAATCTAATGACATGTAAAGTAGTCGTTATTTAGTTTTTTATTTTACAACAAAGTTGTTATTTTAAGTCTAGTTTTAAAAACTTTTTATTATATTTTTTTATTTCAATTTTCAGAAGAAAAAGATAGGAAACATACGAATTTTAAAGTCCATAGAAAAATATTTTGAAGCCTAAGGTCAAACTACTCGAAGTTCAAAGTCAAATGAAACCCTAAAACACCCACATATTAGGAGGGACAAAATTGAAACACGACCAAACCGTGTTAGGAAATACAACATGTTAATGGACACGTAAAAACATGAAGAATCTCAAAATCCAAAATACAAATGAAATTTCTAGCAAGTAACACGCAAACCCATGTTGAGAAAAATGGTCATGTTGCACTCCACAATCGTAACAATTTGTTTTAAGACTATATTAAAAAGTTTTAAGACTATATTAAGAAGTCAGCTCAATATTAGTAGTCATCATGCATTCTCTACTATATGATGATAATCCTTAAGTCTTTTCATCACTCTATATCATATTTTCATACAAAAAATTTATTGCAAACTTCTTAGTATAGTTATTAGCATACAATATTGACTTATGAATACATTTATTTTATTTGTAAAATTTTATTTCACATGTTTCTTTATTTGATCTCTTTATTATTTATTTTAATTATCATTTCATTATATGCAATTTTTTAAACGTTACTATGGATGTATTTATTTTATCTTTAAAAAAGAAATTGAAAACTTTTTCTAACTTAGTAAAAAATATTTAACTCATTACTTTATAAATTAAAAGACGATTGTTAAAATCCAATAACATAAATAAATAAATAAATATATATATATATATATATATATATATATATATATATATATATATATATATATATATATATATATATATATATATATATTAATATTAATGATGATTAAAACATAGTAAAAGTCACATAATATTTCACAAAATATATCTCAAAAATAATTTTTATAAGAAGATTTTCAAAATAGCTTCATTTTAAGTAATTTTTTGAAAGTTATATATAAAAAATGATTTAAACTAATTTTTTTTAAATTCTTTGTAAATTTTTTTAAAACGGAAAAATAATACTATAAAAATTAATTTTTTTTTTAAATTAGAAACAAATGGACTCTATGTTTTTTTTTTTTCTTAAATTACTCTGAGATTTGTGGGGAGCTTATCCACTTTGATTATTCTCCACGTAGTTGTTAGTTGTGCAAGCACCTTATTGCTTCTAAATAAATGATTATTACGCGTGCTACTTAAAGCCTATAAGCACCTCACTAGTAGCTTTTGACCTTAGTCCAAAAAGCTCTAAGAAAAGTGCTTAAATAATTAAAATAATTAATCTTAAAAGAAAATCTCTAGCTTTCATTCACAATGTTTAAATTATTGTTTATGCATATTTATCCCAATAAAATAGATATTATTCTTTCAATCTAATTCTAAAGTTGCATAGTGAAAGGGAATTAAAGAATATATTCTCTTTTTTTTTTTTATTATGAAAGTTGTTTAAGGTGTTAGCTCCTTCCTCAAGGTTCAACTTTCTTTTAATTTTTTAAATAGTTTGACTTATATAAGTGATAAAACTTGCAATTTGAAATAAAAAGTTGACCGCAATAACCCGCTTATAAACTTTAATGTTAAAATTTTATTTTATTATTATTTTGGAACGTTTAGCTTATTAAAAAAATTATTTAAAATCAATTTCTTGAATAGAGTAATAGTTAAAATGTATTTTTGATTTTATTTATTTATGTGTTTTTAACTTATTTGAAAACTTTGCTTATTGTTCTCTCAATTTTACTTCTTTTGAATTTTTTTGTCCTCCTCTAATTTTATATATGTGGCATGTCTTTTTAATATGTGACAATGATGTGTCAATGACAATTTGACTCCAATTAAGCAATATTTGATATATCATTTAATTAAAATTAAAATAGTATTAAAAGTTAAGATGATGTTAACATGTGTCTAAAAGGTAAGATAATATTAAACGGATGAATGATTTTATTTTTTGAAATTGTGCATAGATTGTATCAAATATTTATTATTTTTTTCGTTTTAAAATAAGTATCATTTTAGCAAATAAAATTTATTTTAAAATGAATGTTATTCTCACTTTTTAATGTATAAATAATTGTTATTTTTTCAATTGTATCCTTTAATTATTACTCTATACACTACTTCTAAAATATTTATAAGGTTAATGATCTAGAGTGATTAAAATTGATCATCTTGACCTTTAATGTAGGGCAGCAACAGTGGTTGTAAGAGAGGAGGGGGTGTACCTGCAAGGTACTCCGATGTCAAAGTAAATTTTTGAGCTAGAGAGAAAGTAAGTACGAGTGTTTAGGTATGAGTGAGAATGATTAGAATACTTGACCCTTTCAAGAGAGAGGGTATTTATGAGATTCCCCCTAGCACGGGGCCAAGGTCTCCCATGTGGCCGAAATATCCAGCCGACCAATGGGAGACTGCCAAGTGGAAGTGATCTTTGACCTGGTCCAACTGTCTCCATGAATTTCGGAGGGGCGGTTGGTCGCGTGAACTGTCAAGTGCGTGAGGGGGGATGTCCCTAACGGCTATATGCCCCAACAGCTATGTTGTGTCTGTTGCACCCCAAAATTTTCCCTCCTTGTTTATAACATTAAATGGCTTTTGCTTTGCGTTCATCTGCATTATCATTAGGTTGTAATTCATGATCATACTTTGCACTCCCTTTTTCTAACATTAACTGGCTTTTGCTTTGCGTTCATCTGCATCATCATTAGGTTGTAATTCATGATCATACTTTGCATGGGATCAGGAGTTTCTGTGAATCAAATCATCAGGTATCAGGTTTAATCTCTTCGAGAATTTTCAGATATCAAGAGCCAAAGATTTTCACCATTAGTCTTTCATGTCTTATTTTCATCATATCATACATCGTTCTAGGGCATATCGAGCATGCAAGTTTACAAGGAAAAGTTAAGTTGAAAGATATTGAGGTATTCAAAGTCAATGTTCCTAATGAACATGAATTTGCAAGGCCTAATTCAAGATTTCTTGATCCAACTTTGTTTCAAATTCTATGTTCAAGTGGAATTCAAATTTGCAAGACATAAGTCAAGATCACAAGTTCATAGTTCAAGACCTCGTTCATTTCAAATTCAATGGCATAAGGGAGATCCATCATTCCAAAATCAAGACTCATGAATTCAAGATTAGATTCAATAATATTACAAAGGGAAATTTCATGATATTGCAAGAATGTCACATTTGCTACAAAGTTTCTAACTCTAAGTAATGCTTAGAAAATTAAGTTATTTCTAATCTTAATTCAAGTTTCTAATCAACTTCATGCTATGGTACCCTTCATGCCCCATCAAGTCTACATGTTCCTCATTATGCTTACAAACATCCAAGGAAATAATTAAGATTCAACTTAACCTTGGAATATTTCAAGATCAAGACTATGCATGCTTAGTCATGGGCAATTTTAATGTGATCCAAAACAGTCTCATGCAAGAAGTGACAAATTTCCCCATAACCAAACAATTCATGTCACAAAACCAAAGGAATAAACCCATAATGATGCATCTAAATATCAGAATTTTGAAATGTTGTCAAAGGTAGAAGTTTGGGACCACAAGGGAAGTTCAAACACAAGCAAACAAATTGGTTCAGATTTAGAAACAATACAAAATGCAGCAGCAAAATACAGAAATGCAAAATTCATGGAAATGGAAAGAATTGGGTTTAGCATCAAGAAAGTGATGAGAAGCATATCCCAATGAAAAAGATTCTGCAGCAAATAAGTGATAGAAACCCTATTGTTTGACTATAAGGAAGGGGGCAGTAGAGGTATGAAAGAGGGAGAGATATTGAGAGCAAGAGGCATTGAGAAAAATCAAGAAAAAAGGAGATTGAAAAAAGAGAAAGAAAAACCATTGAGAGCACAAGAGAGGGATAGAAAACCAGAAGAAGGAAGTGAATCATAGAGCACATCCAACAAAAGTCATTGGTGATTAGAAGGAGAATAGTAGCACTTGGGTATCTTTTCTTTCAAACTCTTATCTCTTTACATTTTTGTATGTTTTATTTTTAATTGATATTTGTGTTGTATACTGTAGTAAGGTCTCAAGAGTGACCAAGAACTATTGTCAAAAAACAAAGAAAGAAAGAAAGAAAGAACATAGTGTAGTTTTCATAGTGAAATGAGTTGAAAAATACTCATTTTTACTGTCATGTTCGCACTGCGAACATCCCCTTCGCCTAGCGAACACGTTTTTGTGGTACTGGACAGCCAGTTTTCCCTTGTTTTTAGCCAGCGAGTTGTTCACTGGCACTTTCACACTGCGAACTTTGGTACCTTTTGCCTCTGTTTATGTTCGCTAGGAAGTTCGCACGGCGAAATTCTTGTTGTTTTTTCTAGGCAGCTTCGCTGCAAGGTTCGCACAACAAACTTCAGTGCCTTTTGCCTCTGTTTATGAACATTGCATGTTCGTTAGGAAGTTCGCACAATGAACTTGTTATTTTCTGAGCAGCTTCGCACAACGAACTTCCCATAGTTTTTTTTTCCAAACATTTTTTTTTTGGTTTTTTTTCATGTTTTGTTCTTTTTTTCTTGAGCCGATTAACTCGATGTGGTTGTACGGCCATTGTATGTGGATAATATTACGATCATCCTTGACTTTTGGTTCCGAAAAACTATTTTTAAAATAAACTCTCGATTCTTATCGAGCCATTTTTGACCTTGTAAATCGATTGCCTTGTGCATCGCCATCAACCTTGTTCGCATCACCTCAAAAAAAATTTTAAGCAATCAAACCCTTGATCCAACGTCAAGCGGATTTTCTCAAACAACTGTTAAACCAATTCACCGTCCTTTCTTTTCATAACTTTTCTCTTAAAACCTTGGTCTCGTACCAAGTGCATTTTTAAAAACTCTTTTCCAAATAAACTTGGATGGTTGTGGAGTGGTTAGGCGTATGTCTTCTCCTATTTCGAGTGCTTGACATTACCTTTAGGGCTCACTGTCGTAAAGTACTTACCATCTAAGATCAAAAACATCTTTAATAAAAGAATGAAGTCTACTCTGTATTGAATTAAAGAGAGAGGATTAATAAAAGTGTGTTGTTCATAAAAGGAAGGTCCAAAGTAAAAATGTTATGTCATGTTAACCCCCCCCCCCCCCCCCCCCCCCACACACACACACACATCCTTGAATAGTCCCAACAGTGGTGTTAGATGACGACAATGATCTAGAAGGGGGGGGGGGGGGGGGGGGTGAATACAACACTAATTTCTAAACAGAGTCGGTGCTTAAAAGAAATTTGGTTTTTAAAATTTATCGGAAGCAGCCGAGGAACTAGGTCGTCTAAATGAACCGCTAATGAAAAGATCAGATATGCAATAAGCCAAGATGGAATATTGAATCCAATGAAAAAACGAATCAATATTTTGAAAATTAATCAATACAATTAGAACCACTTAGGTTTGTGCTATTTCCAATGGCTTGTAAAAATTAAACTCAATTCGTCGATCACTTGGTGTACAAAACACCCCAAGTGAAATTCTCTAAGCAATGGTAGTGCAGAATTTTTCCAATTACAATCAAAATGATTGTAATGAGTTTTCAAAATACTTTTCAGCACTACAATACACTAGAATTTTTATTGAATAATTGATTGTGCACAAATGATAATAACTCAGAAATAGAGAAATAGATAACAATGCCGAATTTATTTAGGCAATTCCCCTTTCGTCCTTGCTTAGGGTACGTCTTCCCCCAATTCTAGAAATAAAATTGAGAGATGTATTATCTTGTTGCAAACGTTTGTACAAGAGAAGCAATAGTCATCACACGCTCAATCCGAATTATTGATGTTGATACTATGTCTTCTCTCCCCTTGATTCAAGTCAAATCAAGTGCCTCGAACGTGTTGAATAAACCTCTGATCCCAGCTAATCGTCTGAACAACCCAACGGTCTTCAAATCTTTAGCTCGACTAATTTCAATCACACACAGTTCGAACCCAAATCTTTCTTCCATAATCCTCCGATTATCGCTACTAGATTGAACGAACCACCCGTTCTTCAATCACCTTCGCTCGGCTGAATCTGTGAAGAAATAATCTGTGCAAAAAAACCCCAAAACCTCAAGATTCTTGGAGGACAAAATCCTAACGGTTTTATTCAATAAAAACCCACCGAAATCTCAACCCAAACTCGATACAATATCATATGTTTGGACGTTATCACTTCAATGATGCAAATGATCAACAAATTTTTTTATGCGTAGTTGTTGAGAAAATGCAAGAAAGAGGATGAAGATGATGAGAAAAATTCAGTGTCAATATTTCACTTTTCTTGTTGTATGTTTAAATGATGAGCCAAAAATAATATATATGATGCTAAGACCAATTAACAAACATAACAACAATATGAAAATGAGACAGATCAGAAAAATAGTGTATTTCTAACTAACTATCGACCTAAGACAAGATTGGGGTCGACCTGAGCACACTCGATTGCAGAATTGTGCAAAATTTGAATCTATGCGACGACCAGAACATGTCCATGTGTCGACGTAAACTTTTCCAAAAATGAAAAATGCAGATACTAACAGTATGAGTCGACCGGAAGGTCGACGCGAGCACACTGAGAGCAAAAGCTTGAAATTTACATTACATGAGTCGATCTAAGCAGGGCTTTGAGTCAACTCAAGCACCCTAAACTTGCAAAAATGACTTTTTGCACATGGTTTGACCTACCTAAATAATACTTATGCATACCTAAGTCTCCTAACATGATCAAATACACACAAAACATATATGATGCTCCTCTATTTGAATAAACTCATGATTTTGAAATATTTTTATGCATTAGAAAACTATGAATGCAAACTACGACTCGATGATACCGTCCAAATTACAAAGTACAAACTAGACACGTTTTTACATCATTAAAATAAGGACTGAGACACCTTGCCCTCACAAGTGGTATTATGAGTCTTTAGTTTGAGTGAAGGGACTAACTTACTTGTATCCAAATGCATGTAGGGGTTGTTTATTGAAAAATGTTAATGGCGGTACAGGTGTATGTGGATAAAATAGTTTCCACTTGAGGGAGAACTTTGTGGATAGACTCACACTTGAGGGAGAGCATTATGGATTGACTCACACTTGAGGGGAGGTATTGAAAAAGAATTACATATGTGAGCAGTGTGGGGAAGTCCCACATTGGTTAGGAATGTGAAGACTTGAATATTTATAAGTGGGAGAATCGACACACCTATCACCTTAAGGTTTTGGGTGAGTAAGTGACGTATCTCTCACAAAGGTGTGTTGCTCGTAAAAGGAAGATCCCAAAATAAAAATATTCTCTCATGCTGACACCCCCCCCCCCCCCCCCCATCGAATAGCCCCAACAGCCACTCCCACCTTAAAATCTCATAGAAAATTCTAAGCCATTTCTTCCAAATCCACTATAGATTTTCCAATTTTTAAAAACCACCCCACCAAACAACAACAACAATAAAACTCATCTTTATCCAACCAACCCGCTCCTCTTGCAAACACAAGATTATCCACTCTCTCAGCAAAACTAACCTAAATTCTTATCAAAACCAAAACTCACATGAGTCAACCCCACGTAGGCTAAATGTATCGTGTTGATGTTGATGTTTCTAGGATGAAGCTTGTTTAATGTAACTATTTTTAGACTTTGTTGTTTGTAAGATGTTGACGTTCCATTGTTGATGTTGATGTTCATTTGTAAGATGTTGATGTAGTTGTAAGATGATTGAATATAATTTTGTTTGATTTGATAGGTCGAAGAAGAAATCAAACTTGTTTTGAGTTTTTGTGTAGGTATGATAGGAAGAACATAACCTTTGGAAATTTTGAAAAAAATGGCAAATATTTAAAATATAAATTAATTCAATTAAAAGTTTTTCAAATTATATTAAAAACCATTTAATCATTTTTCTTTTAAAAAAATAATATTACTTACTTAGCACCATAGTGCCACATATTAAATAAAGACGTCACATGCGCAAAAGTGGGGAGAACAAAAAAATCTTAAAGAAAGTAACGTTGAGAGACCAATAATCTGAGTTTTAAAATATGATGAATAAAAAGTTAAAAACACTTAAATAGGAGATAAAAATATATTTAAGTTTAGAGTAAGGCTGACAATGAATCGAATCAGCTTTAATATAGTTCGGAATTTGATTTGACAATTAAATTGTTGAACTAGGTCTATGAACCAAATGAACTAAATATGAGCAAAAAAACTAAATTCGTTAACTAAATGAGTTGAACTTGAACTATACATAATTCGACTCGTTAAGTTCATGAATACACTCGATTATATATGAGAATGATTATATTGCCATTAAGAGTAGATTTAAAGATTGACTCCAAATTTTAGCCCTATATTTTCTTTTAATTTAATAGTTTTAATTAATAATTTATATTCTCAAGTGAACATAATATTTTTAAAAATGATTATACAAATAAAATCAACATCATATAAATTATGTTTTTTAAGAAAATAATTTAAAAATCAACATATATGTTCTAATTTAAAAAATATCATCTAAATTTCTTTGATTTAAAAAAATCAACATATGGTAGCGAAATTCACAATTGTAATGAGAGTATTTTTTTTTTTAGGCATAATGGCATTTCTTAAAATACGTTAAATATATTTTTAAAAAATGAATTTTAAGTTTGTGAAGCAAATGAGCCGAATCTAACGATATGAATCTAACAAATTAAACCGGATTGTTCGTGAACTCATAACGAATCAAGTCTGAGTTTTAAAAAAAGTTTGTGTCGAACTCAAACCGAGATTTGAGTTAAACAAATTGTTAACAAATCGAATTGTGCTAAGACAAGTTCGACTCGACTCGACTTATTTCTAATTTTAATCTAAAATAATAAATAAAATCAAACTTTTGAAAATAGTCGGGTCAATCTTAAAATTAAACATTTGATAAATAATAGGGAAAAAGACTTAAAATTAAACTTTATACTATTTAAACAAATGTGTGGTTGTTCAAACTTATTGTCACTCATGGCCTATAGTTTTTAGAGAAAAAGACTCCTGATAATTTAGAGTTTGGCCAAAAAGGTAAGTAAAAATAGATTAAAAGTTATTTCATTCAAAATTTAAATTTGTATCATTCAAAACATTGTTTTTAAGTGAAGCTTATTTTAGGACATGAATTGATTGGACTAAGATCACCTATCATATTCCATTTATACTACCTTATTATTCAAAACTATTTTTGGTTTTCTATTAAAAAACAATTTAAAGTATTATTCCAATTATAAAAGAAACTACAAATTTCACGGTAGATTTTTAACACAAAAGACTTTTATACTAGAAATGAATTTATTTTTTATGGAATTTATTTTTTTAAAATTTATAAATAAATAAATGCATAAAATCTTCATATAATTTAATTTGAACATATTTAATACGATAACTATATAATATTTTTTTAAATTAAATATTATTGAATAATCCTCAATATTTTTTTAATTGTATTTCTATCTGAAAATATCATCATGGGGTTTTGCTAGCAAGGCCCATAGGTGGTAGGGCTTGTTTGGTATTTGAATTCTAGGTGCTACTATTAACACCTTACTTAAATTTAGTATTAGACAATTACATAGAATGTTTCAGAAACTAATATTTGAAATAAAAATAAATAAATAAAATAACATAAATTAACATTCCAACGGAGGTGTACGTTACAAACGGGAAGGTGTTAATAGCTTTCCCCTTAATATAATAAGTTAATAACCCTCGGCCCAATTCATAAAGGCCGAGTAAGGCCAATAGATGATTCTCATCTATGTTGCTGCATTTTATTTTGTTAAAATAGGCGTTTTCCATTTAGAATGAAATTTTTTATGTTATACATAAACCTTCACTTTACAACTAAAAAAACAATTTTTATTACTTTTATCATTAATTTCATCCCCACAAAAATTTTTTTGTGTATTTAATAAATTTTAGAATCTTTGACTTAAATTTTTCGGTAATAGACATTGTAAATCAAAATATTAAAAGAAATAAAATCGATAATTTATTTCTAATTGAATGAATTCGAAATTTTTTGGAAATTTTTACCTATTATGGTGTTCCTTTAGTTCCCCAAGTTTGTTTCTTTGGGAATTTGGTCACATTTGAGGCTGTGTCCAAAAGTTTTGTTGGATGTCCCTATTAATTATGCCCGACTAAAGGTAGTACCCCTTCCTTACCACCAAGTTTAACCTTGGTTCGAGGTCGACATAGTGGAGAACCACCTCTCTTTCTAAAGTATCTTGCTATCAAAAGAGGGGTGAGCTTGGATTACAAATTTGTGATTAATATTTTTTGTCCATGTGACTTTATCTGCTAGGTTTTGTTTACTTTGGTCATACTCATACGGTATTTATGATAGTACTCATGATTTTCTCGTTGTTTTTGTAGCGCAAAAAAATAACCATGGGCGTTCACACCCTTAGGATGATAACAAAGTCGCCACCGAACTTTATTTATTCCAAAAGGAAAGAGAAAATATCATTAAACCCTTAAAAAAAGGAAATGATCGCCACAACCAAATTCAGGTATGGGAATCGGTTATGCGAGGGAAAGGTATTAGCACCTCACACATCTGTTGTACGTAATGAGACCGATTTAGTTAGATTTTGCGAATAGAATGTTAGCTTATGTTATTTTTTTTCTTATGATTATTGAAAGTTTAAAATGAAAGAGAAAGTACCGCAAAAAAGGTTTTATTAAAGTGTTTGACGAGATTGTGAGTCTTGTTCCTACGTATCCTTAGGTGCGATGAGGAATTCAAAGCTACGTAGTTCTTGGTTGAAAACCACGTATTTGTTGGCTGATTTTTGGTGAACAGATTTTTAGGTCACATTTTAGCGATTATATGTTGCTTGTATGCTTGCAATTTGAGGCTTAAGTGTTTGTTTGTATCGCGATAGAATGGGCTAAAACATTGTTGAAAAGTTTTCGACTGCGCAGAGGCAAGAAAAAAATAATTTGATGTGTTGAATTGTTTTTAGGAGGATGACGAACGCTCAGTAAGACCAAGACGTGTGTCTCGGTGACGATTATTCGAGGTTTCAAAGGAGTGTGCACCCCAATGTCCTTTTTTCATCCAAGTGTTTATGAAATTTATTTATGAAAGACGAACGTTCGGTAAGACAAAGACATGTGCCTCGGGGCGGATTATTCAAGGTTTTAAATGAGTATGCACCCGAATGTCCTTTTTTTATTCTAATTTGGTTAAGTGTTTTATAACGAAATAAGAATGCTCGGTAAGACCGAGACGTGTGCTTCGGGGCCGATTATTCAAGGTTTCAAAGGGGTGTGCACCCCAATGTCCTTTTCTTTCGATTTTATTAAGAAAAAAGATCTTGACGAAGGGGTTAAGTTTGAAAATAAGTTGACAACGGTCAAGCGTTTTGGTTCGTATATGAAAATAGTTTGAATTTGATGAGAGAAAATTGAATTTGAATTTAAAAATGCTTGATGTTGACCAATAACTTCATTTAATAACAAGCGATTGATTTTATTTAGTCAAAATATTTTTTAATTAGCCAAAATAAGAAAATAAAAATAATAAAGGAAATAAAAAAATGAGAAATGGGGTTGTAGAAAAAAAATAAGGGAGAGATGAGATAAGAAGGAAAAAAAACTAAATTGGCTAAATGCTCATTTCCAATAAAAAGTAATAATAAAAAAGTTGTAAAATGAAGCAAATGGAGGTGTTAAAGCAACTGGTCCAAAGGGAGACCCAAGGTGTGGCTAATCAACATAGGATTGAGTGAGTGAACATGTAGCCTCAACCTCGTCCGTTGATGCAGTAATCACGTTGATCCAAAGAGCTTGCAAAAATAGTGCATGACAGAGCAGTGAGGGTGTGCTCATGAGATCTTGGTCAAATCTTATTTTATGTAGATCTAAGGGTCATCAACTCAAACACGAGTCAAAGCAAAAAGGGATGAGGAAATGATAAAAAAACATGAGAAGCCTTATGTGACTTTTATTTGAAATTTCCTCTCTCTCTCTCTCTCTCTCTCTCTCTCTCTCTCTCTCTCTCTCTCTCTCTCTCTCTCTCTCTCTCTCTCTCTCTCTCTCTCTCTTCTCATATTCGTATAAACACAATTCTATCACTTTTTTAAAAAAAATTGGATCAACATGGTGGTATAGTGATGAACAATGATGAACACCATGAAGGTGTCCATCATCTATTTCCCAAAATCGCCTAAATACTCAACTAAACCTAAATTAGTAAACACAAAACCTACCTTATATCTATCCTTTATCACGAATCAAACAATGAAGCATTCAACACAAAATCCATAACCCCAGATCAGGCTTGCCCCAAATTAATCCTAAATTCCAAAATTTTCACTATTTGGAACGATTACACAGATATTACAATTATCGAAGGGGCGGAAATGATAAAGCAGCAAGAAAAAGCCCCACTAGAGTCTGAAACTCTGGCAAGTCCACTACCTCAGGTAAATCTCCTCTGAACTATTTTTCTCCTTTTTTCACGTATTTGATCACCCCTCATTCTCTAGATTCTTCTGTTCTGGGTGATTGTTACTGGTTGTGTAGGTGGAACTCAAGCTCACTCAAGTTCTGAGGAACAAATTGAGGAACTTTTTGCAAGAGCTTTGGTAAGGTCTTGAGATGAATTGAGCATAATACTATTAAGGCTTTTCTTTTGCATGTTTTCAATTTCCAATTCTAGTTTTTTGTATTTTAAACCTAAAATGAAAACCACGGAAAAAAAGTGGTAGTTTTCATTAATGACACATATATAATTATTACCAACTTTGTTCTTTTCTACCGTCCAGTCATGTGAATGAAAATCTAAGTACAAATAAAAAATAAAATGTAATGCATTTGCATAAGGTTGTAATATAAGCGGAGAAATTTATCGATCAGTTATATGAAATTAAAATATCCATACTTACTTGTTAAAGTCATGATTCAAAATCCTGAAAGAATGAATAACGGGATCTTCCTCTGTATCTCACACTCTCGTTCATAAATCTCAATGGGGCAAGTTGTGGAGCCGTCAAATGTGTTTTTAATTATTGCGATTACAGAGGGAACCTAGCCATATAATATATATAACCTTAGTCCCTACCCATTATGGGTCCAAAGTTAAAGCCCACACTTTTGCCCACACCAATCAGGTTTCAGATACTTAGTCTTTAATAAACTGATCACTTAACCAATAAAAGGGATTATATATGCACCCCTATCAAAATCACAATTAACCCATTTTTCACAAACTAAACAACAATTGATTGTAGCCTATAAAAAGTTAGATAAATGTAACATTCTAACACTTGGGAAAAATCAATTGTGCGATATTTATTTTTAAAATAAATTTCAAAAATGACTATCAGGTTAATGACTAATTCATTAAAATGCGGCCACATTTTAAGAAAATGCATGATTCCAGGTGCAATATCTAAATATGACTCCATCCAACAAAAGTCAAGCAATATTGAATCACGGAGATTATTATATCCTTCATTGACATAAAACCTTTCGTGGTTACAAATAATACGGACTCCGTCAACTAGTCAATAGTGTGGAGTGTGGCAAGAAAATAGCATGCTACTGTGATCCAACAACCAACTACTATTTTCTTTATCAGTCCTTAACAATTTCTCCCAAATGTATTAAAGCCAAAGAAATTGCATGGTTTTACAAACCATAATGCCTTAGCTCCAATATGACGTCGACCACCGACACAGTGGTCCAGACAACACCGATCTTAAAATCATACCTCAGCTCCAATATGGCATCGACCACCGGTATAGTGGTTCTGAAGATGTCGAGCTCAAAATTATAACCATTCCTCGAACTCCAAACTAGTGTCGACCATAGGCATTGTGGTCCCAATAACACTGAGTCTCAATTTTAATAATTGACTTATAAATAAACAATGACAATAATAATAACAATATTCATTGTAATATCAATTGCTTAAAATTGAAAGTACTTGAAAATCCAACACTTAAAGTGTCCGAAATAAATACATCATGATAAAAAAATGACATAAAGAACAAACTCTCACTAACCAAGTACATCAAAAGAACTCATAATGCCCATACTCCAACATGGTTTTTGAACACAATGGGCCTAAGTTCCTTAGTTAGGGAATCAGCTACCATGAAATCAGTATCAATATACTCAACAACAATGTCATTTTTCTTTACAAGGTCTCTGACTGTCAAATACTTCAATTCTAAATGCTTAGAACCGCTAGAAGTTTTATTATTATTAGAGTAGAACATATCTGCATTGTTATCACAATAAAGCTTTAGTGGCTTTTTAATGGAATCAATAATACAAAATCCATTCACTAAATTTCTCAACCAAGCAACATGAGTGGAAGTAACATAACAAGCAATAAAATTTGCCTGCATAGTAGAAGAGGCGACAAGAGTTTTCTTTTTACTCTTCCACGATATCGCACCTCTAACCAACATAAAGATGTAACCAAAAGTAGATTTCCTATCATCAACACAATCAGCAAGATCATAGTCAATATACCCAACTATTTCCAAGTTGTCAACTCTCCTAAAAATAAGCATATACTCTTTAGTTCTCTGTAGATATCTCACCACTTTTTCAGTAGCAGTCTAATGATCATTCTCATGATTAGACTTGTGTTGTTACAAGACGCCAACTATGAAAGCAATGTCAGGCCTAGTGCATACTTAAGCATACATCAGGGTGCCCAATGTAGTGTCAAAAGGTTTTCCCTTCATCTTTGCCTGCTCAATATCATTTTTAGGACATTGATCTTCACTGAATTTGTCTCCTTTAGTAATTGGAACATTCTCTGGCTTACAGTTCTGCATGTTGAACCTCTCTAAGACTCTATCGATATAAGCCCTTTGTGACAAGCCAAGTACACCACGTGATCTATCTTTGTGCATTTTAATTCCCAACACAAAGGATGCTTCACCAAGATCTTTCATATCAAAGAACTTGGTAAGCATAAGTTTGGTCTCATGAAGTAGACCAAGATTACTACTAGCAAGCAAAATATCACCAACATACAGCACGAGAAAGATGAATTTGCTCCCACTGACCTTAAGATAGATGCACTGATCAACTCTATTTTCTTCAAGGCCCAATGAAGTCACCACCTCATCAAATTTCAATTATCATTGTCTAGAATCCTGTTTCAAACCATAAATGGATTTTCTTAATTTACAAACCAAATGCTCATTACCACTTGTCACAAAACCCTCAGGTTGCTGCATGTACACCTCCTCATTAAGATCACCATTCAGAAAGGTAGTCTTAACATCCATATGATGTAATTCCAAGTTAAAATGTGCTACAAGGCCCATAATGATTCTAATAGAGTCTTTAGTTGAAACAGGAGAAAAAGTTTCACTAAAATCAATCCATTCCTCTTGTGTGAAGCCCTCATCCACAAGTTTTGCTTTAAACTTCTCAATTTTACCCTTTAAGTCCTTCTTTGTTTTGAATATCCACTTGCAACTAATCGCCTTGTAGTTTCTTGGTGATTCCACTAGTTCCCAAACATCATTATTTACCATGGATTTCATTTCATCATGCATTTCATTTGTCCACATGCTAGATTGAGAACAAGTAATAGCTTCTAGATAATTTTTAGGATCAATAACACTACCAACATCATAAGCATCCTCACTAAGATAAACTACAAAAATATCAAGGATAACAGGTTACTTTTGTCTTACTGACCTTCTAACATGAATTTGCTCAACTGGCTCATCAGGTTGTGCAATCTCAGCTATAATAGGAGGATCAACTACATTTTTAATAAGTGGTTCAACCACCTCTTCAACTAGATGTTCAGCCACATTCTCATTTAGAGCAAAACCTCTATGAGCAGTGGATGATCTAAAATTATCAAAATTAGGCAGTGACAAAGTAACAAAACCAGGCACAACAAAATCAATATTATCAGATGTAATAAAAGGCTCAGCAATATCAAGCTTAAGTGATTTTGCATGCATGGACTCCATAATTTTATTACATCTACCATGACAAAAGAATTTGTATCCTTTAGATCAATCTGGATATCTAATGGAAAACCAACGAATTATTTTTGGGTCAAGCTTTGTCTCTAAAGGATTATATATTTTAACCTCTACAGGGCAACCCCAGATAGGAAGATGGTTCAAACTGGGTTTTCTACTTGTCCAAAACTCAAAAGGTGTTTTTGGAACTGGTTTACTAGGAACTCTATTAAGTACATAGAGGGTTGTTTTCAAAGCATCACCCCATAAAATTATGGTAAATTACACCTACTCATCATGCTTTTCATCATATCCTTAAGGGTTCGGTTACACCATTTTGTTCAGGAGTACCCGACATGGTGTATTGTGGAACAATTCCATAATCTTGCAAGTATTTTGCAAAAGGCCCTATGTGTTGCCCAATAGAATCATATCTATCATAATACTCCCCACCACGGTCAGAATATACTACCTTTATCACTTTTCCTAGTTACTTTTCAACCTTAGTTTTAAAGATTTTAAACTTTTCAAGTGCTTCTAATTTTTCCTTAAACAAGTAAAGATAGTCAAACTGAGAAAAATTATCAATGAAAGTGATAAAATATTCATTACCACAAATAGTAGGAGAAAGGGGGTTGCTAATGTTTGTATGAATAATTTCTAAAATGTCTGAACTTCTAGTTGAACCTTTCTTATTGGTCTTAATAAATTTTCCTCTAATACAATCCAAATAAATCCCCAAATCATTGAAATCTAAGGAAGGTAAACTATCATCTTTAATTAACCTTTCAACTCTTTCTTTAGAGATATGGCATAAACGTTTGTACCACAACAAGGAGGAACTTTTCTAATTTTATACCTTTTAGCAATGAAGCTCTCAACATTCAAGGATGAGGAAATATTATCACAATCCAAAGAAAAATCATATAAACGATATAATAAGATACCATTACCAACAACTTGAGATTTTAACATCAAATTTAGATAACTAGTCCTCTTAATAGCACACAAGCTAAGTCAGCCACTCCTTTTCCACTTAGCTAATTTTTCTTTCTCTTCAGGTGTACTCTGATCATTGATCACTGGTTTGTTTTCACACAGTGCCATGTCAAGATCAACAATCCCTAATGCAAACTTGAAGTCTTTCTTCCAATTCTTAAAATTATACCTATTCAGGATCTCATAGAAGCATAATAATTGTTCATAGAGAAGGTCATTGTTGAGACAAAACAAGAATGCATTAGAATAAATAACAAAGGCAAGACATATCTTTAATGAACATAAGCTATCACGAAGAGGCCAACATTATCACGCAATCCCCTTTGGGTGGAATGCGCAAACCCATGTCATAACAAGTGTCAGAACCTTAGATGAGTTACTGAATTAGCATAATTGCGTTCGAAAATCTATCTTATTTTGGTAGATAAGTTCTCTAAACCAAAACATCTCCAATAGTTTCATCTACAAATTTCAAAAATAAGCTACTCAGTGAGCATACATTGAGTTTAAAAATTTATCTCCTTTAGGTAAATAAATCCCTTAGACCCAAGCATCTCTAACAGCTGTATCCTTAATCAACCACAATCTCTACATATAATTGTCCACCTTTGGAAAGACAATAATAGTAATGACTTAAAACCATTCTCCAAACTACAAAGAGACTTTTATAAGTTAAAATGAGTGATCTCACTTTGGTGGTAATAACACACTATAATTTATAGAATTTCTTGCATGGGAATCAAATTTCTCTTGCAAAAAATTATGAATAATCATTAATTTAAATAATATAGCATTCCCAATAAATTTTGTCTTGAACGGTATCAATCTCAATATTATATGGATATTAGATAACATCTCAAAATATTTTACAAAACAATCACAAAATCATACAAAATAATACTATTTATTCAATATGATTATGTGATTGTTACAATACTATTATAAATTAATTAAAATATAATAATACTAAAATAATACTTACACCATTAATATAACATAGTATAATCAATACGGCGAGAAGTTACTCCTCCGCCTGCTGAGGATCTTCGCGGGTGCTCTGCGCATGCTCCTCACCGATTTGGAGGAAGTCGGGGATGACTATCCTATCACCCGTAACACTATGAAGAAACCCGATACCCTCAGTGGATAACTCAACCCCGGGACTCACGATCTTCAATTGCTCCATGGTGTTGTTGAAGGCTTCCTCAGTGATGGCCAGAAAGTCATCCTCGGCCTGGGTAATACGAGCGACCGGCTCTGCCCGAGTCTTTAACTTATGCACATCCTCGCTCTCACCCTTAGCAGGGGCAGCGACGGATTTCAACTGCTCAACCAGATCCTCAGCGGCTTTCTTTTCAGTAGCAAGGATATTTTTCTCTGTGGATAGCTCTTCCCGATACTTTTTCACTGCCTCCTCGACGGCCCTGGCTCGCTCCTCCTGAGACTTTTTAACCTTCTCTTCCAGGTCCGCTATCGTAACTTGGGCCTTCTTTAGCTCAGATTCGTGGTGGGAACCCTCCTTGGTGTAAACCACTGCCATCTCTAGAACCCTTATCAAGGCAGAAGCATCCTGAGCAAGCATGGTCCTTTTGCTCGGGCGTTCCATCTCCTTGAGCTTCAGGGACTCCGCCCAAGGAATCACCAAAGAAGAACCCTCTAAGAATCTCTTGTTGTGCAGGCACAGAGGCAGCTCAAACTTGCTCTTTTCCCCTTCCTTGCTGAGGTCCACAATCTCGCCAGTGCATTGACGTTTAAGCCTCGAACTCACAGGCACGGGTGATGTCTGGACGACCGGTGGGGTAGACGAGGAGGTCCGCGACCCAGTTTGAGGAGAAGGCGTTTGTTGGCTGAGGCGACTCTTCCCGGTCATTGCGCATCTCTTTAGTTTCTCCTGGGCATTCTTCACCATTCGTTCTTGAGCGGAAGACATGTTACCTGCAAAACAACAGACACATTAATACGCAAAGAAAATGACAACTCAGATAAACTAAGAGATAATAAAAGACTACCCAGAAGTTCTAGACCCCGCACGAGTGCTACACTCGATGAACTCTTTCATATTGATGTATCAGGTCTCCACCTGGGGGCCTTCCATCTTCTTCGTAAATAATCTTCCCAGCATGGGTCACGCACTGGCTAGGAAGAAAGCTGTATATAAAAACCATCAGCTTGGCTAGCTGGCTCGATCTTTGTCCCCCACCATGTGAGGAGTGGCGATGTATTCATCGGTTGGGCGGGTAAAATGAGCCCCGCTCCAGCAAAAGGGAAACTTGAACAGCCTTCGCGCAAGCACCTTATCATGCTCGTCAACTAAGGTTTCCCCGCCCTCGTCCGTCGAGACCTTCCAAACAAAAGTTGATTCGGTGGCCTTCTCCAAGAAGGGCTCAATAATATAAAACCTTTCCTTGAAAGTTCTAATGGCACGTGCACAAGCACGCGCGACTAGGGGCATCATAACGACCCTAGCCTATCCATCATTATGCATTAAATGCGACACTTGGCTAGAGGCACACATGGCACTTCACCTTTTCATATCACATTAATTGTTGGGCTCCCCGTATTTTGAACTCCCCGCTAGGCAACGTTACAAGCCCTGGGTATAGATTCCCTCGGGCACCAAATAACATCCTCATCTCAGCAACAGGCGACGACCTTATTCGGTCCTCCCCGGGATTACGAACTGCCCTTAAGTCGTCACTCCCATGCTCAGGAGAAATGACTTGGGGGGGCTCATGTTCCGGACTGCCCTAATGGCTAGGCATGGCCCAATCCACTTCTACTCCTATAACAGCCCAATTGCCTAAGTCCAGCCAATTTGGGGGAGCATTTACCTTTCTGCCCCTCTACCGGCGAAGGTTGGCCAGTTGACCTCCAAAGTCAATTGTCCCTCCTCAGTAGTTCCTGCCCGTCACACACGGTTCCACCATCCAGAAACAGTCATGACGCTTGTGTCCGCTACTGCGTCTATGCTCGTAGCAACGACTATCTTTGGGCACCTCTGCCCGTCCCAACGACTAGTTTCTGGCTATTACCTATTCTTTAGAGAACGGTTATCTCGCCTCGAAAATAGGGACCGATGGCCAAGCCCTGGGGGCCCTATAAAAACCCTCTCATTTGAGAGAGTCAGGTATTCAATATTCATCCTAATACACACATATTCTATACTTGCCTTTTTTTTTCCCGATTCTTACGTTAGCATCGGAGTGTCTTGCAGGTACACCTCCTCTTCATCTCTCACACTCAGCATCACAGACGTTGTCTCTGGCCCACTTCAGGTTCTGATCAACCGGTAAGATCAGATAACATCTCAAAATATTTGACAAAACAATCACAAAATCATACAAACTAATATCAATTTAGTAAGAAGTCTAAAATGATAATATTTTATTCAATATGATTATGTGATTGTTACAATACTACTATAAATTAATTTTGATATAATAATACTAAAATAATACTATTTATTAGTATAAACCATTAATATAACATAGTATAATCAATATAATATGCACTCTCAATATAAATAGTTGTCACTGCTAAATTACCGATACAGTATCATCAATACAATACAGTATAATCACAATATAGTATCATCGATACATTATGCATTCAAAATCACATTACGAGTTACGGAAGTCCAAAGAAATTGAAGAAACGGTACTGGTTACAGAAATTCAAAGCAATTAGTGAGTAATTAGTGAGTAATTAACTTTTATATAATTATTGTTATAATCAAAACAACCCTCTTGTTGTTCACGGCAGAAAACTATTCATGTCATACAATATATTTCAACCCCTATTTTTATATAATTATTAATATAATGGTAAGAAATATAATGTGATACCAAATGTTTATTATACAGTATGCATCTTTTGAGTTAAGTAGTTGTTCACTGTTTAAAAATTAGCGATATAGTATAATAGTTATAGGGTTAAAAATTAATTACATGATTTAAAATTGGATCAAAATAATTCAAACCTTCAGTTTATAGTTACATATTAACAATAAAGAATTGAGTCCTAACTCATATAATCTAAGCTCTTATACCAAATGTAAGCGGAAAATTTTATCGATAATTTATATGAAATTAAAACATCAATACTTACTTGTTAAAGTCATGATTCAAAATTCTGAAATGATGAATAGCTGGATCTTCCTCTGTATCTCACACTCTCATTCACAACTCTCAACGGGGCAAGTTGTGGAGCCGTCAAATGTGTTTCTGATTCTTGTGATTACATAGGGGACCTAGCCATATAATATATATAACCTTAGTCTCTACCCATTATGGACCCAAGGTTAAATCCCACACTTTTGTCCACACCAATTAGGTTTCAGATACTCAATCTTTAATAAAAGAGATCATTTAACTAATAAAAGGGTTTATATATGCACCCTATCAGAATCACGATTAACCCGTTTTTTACAAATTAAACAACAATTGATTGTACCCATAAACAATTAGATAAATCTAACATGTAAAAGTACTTTTTTTTTCTTTTTCTAAACCATTACCAATTTGTGCTAAATTTCATAGACTATTTGTTAGATTATACTGATAAGTTATTATATCACTTTTTATAATGTCTCTAAAAAAATAAATAAACAATAGAACATTATAATTTAAAGTTAAATGGTTTTTTTCCCTTTTTAAAATTATAAAGTTTCTTTTTTTAATATTATTATAAAAAATCATATTTTATATATTATAAAATTACATGCAAATATTTTTAGTCTCTACTATTAAATCAACCTATATTTTTAAATTACTTTTGTATATATTTTTAAAATATGATTAAAAAAATTCCATAAAAATAAGTTTAAAATATAATTTTAAAGTGCGTGTTTTAATTATTTCCATTTTGAGTTTGTGTCATTTAAAAGATTAATATTTGTTCCGTTGTGGAACCAAAAATAGATGAGATTGCGGAAATTACGACGGAGCGAAGATTCGTGAGTGACTCTACGATATGGCACAGTGGATCGAAGGTTTCGATCACAATGTTTCTTGACCCGAAACTGTTTATCTTAAGTCAGCATCGTTGATCGGTGTCGATTTTGAATCGATGTTGCTAATCTCCGTTACTACGATTCAGAGGGGGTACCAACATGGTTAGCACTTGAACGCCCAAGTCAGTTTAGGGTTTAAGAAAACAACAATGAAAGTGGAGATTAGAAAGTGTGTACCTAAAAACCCTCTTGATGGAGCAGGTGGAATAAGTGCATACCGTGTTATTCGACATTTGATCGGTGTGAAGCAGTGAGTCCTTAGGCATTTGGCCGACACGAAATAATATTTAATTCTCATTAGGTATGAGATATAGGAATCCCATTCTTTGAGAGAGTGTGCTTCGATTGATGGTGAACTAAGGGATTCAAATTGTATTTTGAAGTTCTGGTCCGCCGTCGAGAGGTGGTATAGGAAAATACTCTGACGCCCAAATTATTGACTATTAAATGTAGAGGTATTTCAGATTTAAAAAATGTGTATCTTAATATGACCCTTTAGTTGTCCATATAAGGAGTGTTTCGAGGGCATGTAACCTTTAAGGTAAGATGGGTACTAGAAGATTATTCATTATATAATTGATACTCATGCTTCAATCACTTGCCATGATCATGTGTATCTCTAGCAAAGTCAATGGAAAGTCTCACAGTTTAGAACCTTCTTATAGTTTATAATTGGATGAGTGATGTCTTCAACTTGGCATCATGATGATGATATTGGACAAGTGACCTAAAGCATAACCGGGGGTGGGCCGGGGGGGTTGAATTGTGGTATCAAAATACTAAATAACAGAATATAAAGAGAGTAAATGTTAATTGCATGGTTAATATTAAATATAGAGTCGTTGAAAGTCATTAATATGTTGTCCTAATAGTTTGGTTAGTTGCATGACCCTTCTCCAATTTATTGGCTTAATGCTCAAATTGATTGGATGGATCATAAAAGTTTTTAATTCTTTTAATTCTTGTCTTATCATAAAAAACACAAAAAACATGATTTTTAATTCTTTTTATTCTTGTCTTATTATAAAAAACAAAAAAACATTGTGTTAATTGTTATTATCATTCTTATCTATTTTCTAGTCCTATATATATATATATATATATATATATATATATATATATATATATATATATATATATATATATATATATATATATATATATATATATATATATATATATATATATATGCATTATAAAAAATGAAGAGGACACACAAGAGAATCAATCTCACGCATAATTTTTTCACGCATTACAAAGGATGAGTGCATACATTGTAAAAGTAGAGACAACAACAACAACTACCACACACTCACAAAAGAAATTGTTGCATAAAGAGGAAGGGTATTTTAGTCATACATGTATAGAGCTCAGGTTTCATCTTATTCGCACTACTGCCGAAGACGCGTTGGACGAACTCCGATAGGTAAGTTCTCTTCACCTTTGTGTGTTACTCAGTTGTTGTTGTTGATATGGGTCCGTGTGGGCCTAGTCCCACCGGCCCATATATATATATATATATATATATATATATATATATATATATATATATATATATATATATATATATATATATATATATATATATATATATATATATATATATATATATATATATATATATATATATATATATATATATATATATATATATATATATATATATATATATATATATATATATATATATATATATATATATATATATATATATATATATCACCTTTGTGTGTTACTCAGTTGTTGTTGTTGATATGGGTCCGTGTGGGCCTAGTCCCACCGGCCCATATATATATATATATATATATATATATATATATATATATATATATATATATATATATATATATATATATATATATATATATATATATATATATATATATATATATATATATATATATATATATATATATATATATATATATATATATATATATATATATATATATATATATATATATTTTCTTTTTTATTTATTTTTTATTTTCTTGTTTATTTATTCACTTTTGTTTTTATTTATTAACTTAGTTTAGTTTGGTTTTAATTTAGGTTTTAATTTATTATTAGGGAATTAATTAGATTTTTATGAAAATTTTATTTTTAAATGTTGATTCTAATGTTGATGTTAATTTCAATGATGATTCGGATTAATCGTGATGTTAATGTTAGTTTAACTAAATTCTGGTGTTAATTCTAACATTGATTTTTGAACTGGTTTCAATGTTAATATTGGTTGGGTTTAGATTTTGATCAAATCTTTTTGTTAATTACTTGTGAATATCTTCCTTAATGATACTTGATTTAATCACGATCCTTGTATTGACTATGTCGTTGTTCATTATGTTGTCTTTATCCATATGATGCATGCATTTTTTGTCATATTATTTTCTCTTTGCCTGATTCTTATTATGTGTCTATCACTTTCATGACTTAATCCTATTTTCTCGTATTAATGGTCTATACCTGATTCCAAAGGAAAGGATCACTCTCGTTGACTGCCATATCATTTAGGATAGCCTTGTCCACCTTCTCCCTTGAGACTCTGTTAGAGTCTTTTACCTTTTTTCCTAGCCTTAGGATTATAGTCATCACACTCTTTGTATGTTTTCTGCCATGGACATTTACTTCCCTTTTATCCTAGTCTTACGATTGGAGTCGCCGCATTCCATATAAGTGTCACGGTTATGAACACTTACTTCCCTTTGGAACCTTGACCACTGTCGCGGTGAGAATTAGATATCAAAATATTGTATTAACTTGAATCACAAATCATAAAATATCACCACCGATCTTTAATTTATCCGAGGAAAGGAGAAAAGAAAGGAGGTTGATTATACTAAGGGAAGGTACTAGCACCCTAAACATTTGTAGTACTCTAAAAGAACCTCTTGAAATATTTGTGTTATTGCTAAAATTGTTTGCTAAGGTAAGGATGGGTAAAGTAAAGAGAAAAGTTGGAAAAAGAAAAAGGTAACTCGCTAGGATTTTGCAATCCTATACTTACGTATCCTATATAGGAAGTCAGAGCAATCGTAGTTCGGACACTACGTATGAAAAATGACAAAGAGTGTGAAAAATAAAAGGTTGAAAAAATAAAAGGTTGCTCGCCAAGGATCGGGACCTTGTGCCTACGTATTCTCAAGAAGAACTTGAGAAATTAGAGCGATCGTAGTTCGTGGAACTACGAGTTGTCAAGTTCTAAGAACCAAGAACAACTAAGACAGGTAAAGAACAGACGAGGGACATGCACAATAACGATAAGTCAACACACAGTCCCTTCCATCGGATTAGGTCACAGGGATCAAAAGAAAAGCAACAGATACACGAGAAAACATCATGTAAATGGCAAGTAAGAATACATACGCAGTACACGGAAGAGCATCATGTATGGTCAGACAAATAAGATAGCACATAATACGCATGAAAAAACATCACGGTAATCAGGCAGTGAAAAGTCAACTGAAATACACGGAAAAACATCATGTAATCAACAGACAAAGATACGCGGCAAACCATCGCGGATAACAAATAACAAGTATGCGGAAAAGCATCACGATTAATCAGAGAGAACAAACAAGTCGTAAAATAGAATCGGACTACAAATGAATTATTAATCAAATTAAATATAAACATTTAATAAGATTAATTAATAATTTAATTAATCAAATTAAATAAAAATATTTAAATCAATTAATATTAAACTAATATTTTTTAAATTTTTTAATCTTTTACCAAATAACTAACTAAAACTAAAAAAAATAAGAAAATATCAAAATAAGTGATAAAAATATTCTTTTGTTTTTTTCTAAATATTTCAGATAAACTATAAAAACTAGAAAGTTAAAAGTAATAAAATAAAATAAAAAAGATTAAAAGAGTGTTTTTTTTTCATTCTTTTCTAATATTATACAAAATGAAGACACATTATTAAAATTTAAACTTGTAATTTGCCAACACACTTTCAAGTTAGAGAGTGCAATAGCAACATCAATCTCTTACTTTTCTCAAATCAATGTAGAAACCAAATTATTAAAAATTTATATTTTTTAATATTATATCACTAACTTAACGAGAATATTAAGAACAAATTGTTAAAATATTTTTTGATTTTTTTAAATTAATCAAATTAACAGTTAAACTAAAAGAGAATAATAAAAAGATTAAAATAATTAAAATATATTTTTTTGGTATATTTTTAATATAGAAATAAAAAAAATTATTAGAGCAAATAATTAAAGTAAACTACTTCTACTAAAACACTATAAAACTAGCATCAAATAAAAACATGTTTTAACAGTATACAAACACTATTTATTTTAAAACATACTTAATAAAATGTAAAGAAATAAACTATTATCATAATAAAATAAATCAAAATTTAAATATGATGGTATTTAAATGTGGGAGCATGTGATAATGGTTTTTATTTGCTTTGTTTTTCAAGGGAGAGAGAGAGAGAGATAGCAATATATTGTGTGTATCTTTTTCTATCTTTTCGCTGCAGCTTTTGAGAGAGAGAGAGAGGAGTATTACATGAAGTGTTGTGTAAAATGAAAGAAAATGATGAAAGAGTGTGTATTGTATGAAGAAATGCAGGCATGTATGTACCTTTTTTTATGTTGCTCTACTTTTTTATCCAAAGATGAGACACAAGTCATTCATCCTATGTATTATATTCCTATGTACTATATTACTAGAAACTTGAACAAAATCTATTCTATATGAATGATAAGATCAAAAACTTTTTAAAAGCTCTACAAAATAAGAAAAAGATAAACATAAAAAGAATAAACTATTACAATAAATCTAAAATAAAGATTTGATTAATTAAAAGAATATATTAATTAAAAGTAAAAATAAAGACAGTAAAAAACAAATAATTGAATATACTAAAATGATCCGCGTAAAATATATAATTCGGAAAAATACAGCATTTTGTCAAATTTTGAAATAAATTTTACCCGTTAAAACGGCTTAAACTGTCCAAAAATACGATCGAAAAGTGGTCGAAGAATTTAAATGAGCACGCCAGGTTAAACTACGCGAAACGCGGATTAATATCACCGACGTTTGCAAGCTCGATTTTAAATATTTTTTTCCACTGATTTTACGCACAATTGACTTTTAGTTGACCAATTCGGCTGTAATTTCAAAAAATTTATTTCAGCTGATAAATTGAGTATTATGTAAAATGCAAGAGATGATAAGCTATACAGATGATGCAAAAAGATGTGGGATCTTCGAGTCAAAAATTAGGATGTGACAACCACAATCAAGAGTTCCTCACCCTTATTGAGGGGAACTACGAATGCTCTTATTCCATTCCCGTCAGAATACGTAGGTACGGGATGCGATGTCTTGGCGAGCATACTTAGAAATAACACCTTAGGTATCCCTTTACCTTTTCACCCTTTAGCAGACAAATAACAACTAACATTATAAAACAAGAGGTTCCTGTAGAGTACTACATATACTTAGGATGTTAGCACCTTCCCTAGGTATAACCAACCTCCGAACCTTAGATTCTCTTTTGCTTTGTTTTTGCATTGCATGTTTTGGGTTATTCGTTCTTTTTCCCTTCCCTTAGATGAATTAAAGATTAGTGGTGAATTATGATTTATGATTCAAGTTAATTTAATAGTTTGACATCCAATTTTCACCGTGACAGAAATAACGACTTTATTGGGGAGTAAAATAAATCCTGGAAGGGTGTCAGAATCACAATGGAAAATATCTGGAAAAACATCAGATAGGTTCTAGAAGAACATCAGAACAAAAGACTCAATTTGGAAAAACATCAGAAAGAGATGAAAACATCCGGTAAAACCTCGAATAGATTCTGGAAAAGCGTCAGAATCACAAGGGAATATTTGGAAAAATATCATAGAGATAAACATATCCGACAAAACCTCGAATAGATTCTGGAAAAGCATCATAATCAAAAGGGCATATATGGAAAAACATCAGATAAGTTCTAAAAGAACATCATAACAAAAGACTCAATATGGGAAAACATATAAGAATGACATTGGATGCAAAAGAGGAACAAACATATCCGAAAAACAATCGGATAAGAAAGATCATATCTGGAAGAACGTCGGATAGACACGACAATATATGTTTGATAGGTGCTAAGTAAGTTGAACTTTGACCACAAGGTAAAACATGGATAACAACACAACTTGTGGAGAATGCAAATGAGGATGAAACACTCTTGTTATGCATATGTATATGAATTATGCTATGATATATGATCAAATGCATATGTATATGCTAACGACATGGCTTGACTCTTTTGGGAGGAGACAAAACTGGAAAATTGATTCCTCAACACGGAGATCGTTGTCATTCTTCTTGGGGACTAAAGATGCCACCATACACATCTCTGCCACACTGGTAAATTAATCAAGTTGTTGATCCTTGTAGGAAGGATGAGGAGCTGCTTAGGGATTATTTAAGTTAGATTGACCCAGATTAGCTGACTATTGTCGATGAACTCATAGTGGTATTATAGCAGGTCGGTCTGTCCGGCCAGGTTTTGTGTTTTTTTATTTGTTCCCTAGTACACGACATGCGTGTGAAACACTATCGGTGCTCGTTTGTTTTTCTTGCCGTTTGCCAGCTGGAGTGAGATTAAAATTAGTGGGGAGAAGTTGATGCCTTTTTGATATGTTATGGAGTGGAGAGTTGTTTAAGTGTGTCGTTACTTGCAAGATTACAAGTTTTTGGATGAGAGTATGTTGTTTCTTGAACCAGAAAAGCATACAGATTCAAGTTCATTCTGCCGGTCAAGTCAAGATGTCGTTGAGGGAGGAAGATCAGGTGCTTGTGATGCCCACTTCTTTGAGAGTGGAATGCGATATTGAGGTTTTTTTATATCTTTATGGTGTGTGAATTCCTGATGTGTTTCCTTAGGACATTTGCAACTTACTACCGAAGTGAGAGGTTAAGATCACCATAGATTATGTAACTGATACTAAACCTGTGTCGATGGCATGATACCAAATGTATGTTTTAGAGTGGCTGGGTTGAAGATTTAGTTAGAAGATCTGCTTGAGAAGAAATTTATCAGACCAAGTGTGTCACCTTGGAAAGCTCCTGTGTTGTTAGTAAAGAAGAAGGACGATAGTATAAGATTATGTATTGATTACCGTCAGCTGAATAAGTTCACCATCAAGAATAAGTATCCTCTTCCAGTTTTGTTAGGATTTCGATGCCAACAGCCTTGGTAAAGTTGCTGCGGGAACGGAGCTCGCGCTCTAGCAAATATTTTTTTCATGTCGTCAGTCGTGGGGACCTGAACGAATTCTTTGTTGAACCTTTCGATGTAAGATGGAAGAGATTCATCTCTTCCCTGGATGATAGCCTCGAGGGAGGCTTCTGTATTCGGGTAACGGCGAGAGGCTGTGAAATGTCTTGAGAACATTCTTCCCAACTGCCTCCACGATGTGATGGATTTGTAGGGTCTCTTGTACCAGGACATTTCTCCCTTCCTCAGTGTTGTCGGGAACAATTTGCATTTGATGGCGCCTCGGACGCCATGGTAGTCGAGCAGGGCATCGATGTGAAGGAAAATTGCGATCTAAACGCAGCGGAAAACAAAAATTTCCTTTAGTGATCCTTACGAATGAGCATGGTCAGTGATAGAATCGTTACCTCTTTGTGGCGATTCAGATCTTTGATGCAGCGATCACAAGCGCTGATGAAGTGCAACGCCTCTACTCAGTCCACACGAACAGCTTCCGGTCACAGTGCTAGCTGCTTACGAACGGAATTATTTGAGTGAGAAAAGAGAATCAAAAACGAAATTGCATCAAGTGAAAGCTTCATCACAAGGGTTCCTTTTATAGACTCTCTTGTGGGCTGCGGGCTAAAAACCCAATTCACATGATCCATAATAATATTATATATTATTATAATAACTATTATTATAATAAATATATTTATTTTATTATTATTTTATAATCATTATAAAATAACAATAATTATTATTATATTATCCGAATTTCTATTTTTCACTTAAGTGCACCGTACCTTACGGTGTTCCTTTGATTTCTCTATCTCTCATCAAACTGTCCTTATGTGTGTGACCCTGTAGGATTTCGTAACGTTGGTAATTATATTAAATTATATATTTAACATAATAAACAGTAAGCGGTATCTAGCAACACATCAATGCTACCCAAGTCACAAAAATGTCATGTGATCTGACAAAACCTTTTTCGTGATAATATATGTTTGTACAATTACCCTTTTGCCCATATGTCTATATTGAACACAAGGCATACACTGTGTCATCCTTGTCCAGTTCAATATTGGGCCCTTAGACATTTCTCCTGTTATGCAGGATTGGCAAATTCCATCTAGGACACTCATGTCCCTCAGCATGCTTCGCGGAGTGCCCATCAACTGTCTTTATGATCATCCAGTTACGGATAATGTTTGATCAGCAATAAAGCACCCGACTCTACATCTAGGGTCCATAGTGGTTTCAGGTCGAAGGGTGGTAATACACCATTATCACCATGAGAATAACTTATGACACTTTGCATAACATACTATGTAGTATTCTCATAGCGGGTCAATCCGGTATAAATATTACTCCTAATATTTATACCTATGTCAAGACTTGATAACTCTTTATCCATGATCCATGAGATGTGATCATCAGTCTATCTTCATAATAGTCTCAATGCTTTTAATGTTATCCCACTTTGCAATAAAGCTTGACTACGGATATTTTAAGAATAATGTCTTTATGTTTAATGGGATCTCATGATTAAGTCACACTTAACATTTCATTAAACAGACTAACTATTCTAGGGACTTTATTATTCTGAAAGACAAACATAATAAAGAAATGCCTTTTATTATTAAACGAATAATCTGATACAAGTACCAAAAAGTATTGGCCTCTAGGGCTTACACCAACACAATGTTCTTAATGTGCTCGTCAGGATTTGTTGTGGCATCGTATGTGCCCAAGTGTGAAGGTTTCTCTAGCCCCCTGGGTAGTCGAGTGGCCATGATCTCCTAGGATAATGGGCCTCGAGGTTCTTTGTTGTCACTATAACTGCTCGATCGCGAACATGAGTGGGTGTCTCTGTTCGGACGAGGATCGCGATTCCGATAGGGAAAAGGAGTTCGCGACCGACCCTTAGGTATGGGTGGAGGTGAATGTTGGCCTTTTGCCCGCAAGTATCTTATTGCTCTCTTGACCCCTGGGGAGTGTTGGCTCCGGGGAGAAGTGTGGTCGCGTTTCCTGACTGGTAGGGCTTCGACCAGAGCTTCCATGGTTGGGTCAGCGTTGGGAGGAACTGGGACAGGCTGATAATCCGCTGAGTGTTAAACCTCTGTGTTGTTGTCACGATCCGGGGAGGGAGATTCAGTGACTCTGTCCCTCAGCTGAGGAAAGTTGTCTCCAGGAAAGGGGTTTACCCCGTCATTGTCTGTCTTGCTGACGGGGGGAATGAAGGTGTTGTGAGCATCATGGACGTTGTCACAGCTGACCATGATCAGAATCTTGAAAAGCTGCTTTGGTCTTTGGTTTACGGGGAACGAAAGACGGAGAAAACATAATTTTCCACAAACAGCGCCACTGATCTTGACGGTTGATTAGAATTTGAAGTGGGACAGAGACTTCGTCTACGATGCTGGAATCAAGGAGGAGAGGGTGTACCTGCAAGGCACTCTGATGCTAAAGTAAGAATCGGGATATGAGAAGGTAAGTACAAAGTAAGTGTTTCTTAGGGTGATTATTGGATTGAATATTGAATACTTGACCCTCTCAAGGGAGGTGGTTTTATAATGCCCCCAGCGCTTGGCCATTGGTCCCTATTTTTGAGTTGAGATATTCGCGACCCCAAGAATAGGCAACTGCCAGAAACTAGTCGTTGAGACGGACAAACATGCTCGGAACTAGCCGTTGCTTCAAGCAGGGGTGTGGTTCCGAGGAAGGGCGTCGTGACCGTTTCTGGATGGATGAACCGTGCGTGACAAGCAGAGATGGAATGAAGGGCACTTGATCCTAGGGGTCAGCTGGCCAAATCTCCTCGGCTGAGAGGCAGAAGAGAAAGTATTTTCCTTTATCATCAACTGACAGGACCTAGGCTATTGGGCCGTTCTGGGTGTAGAAGATAATTAATTTATGCTTAGTCATTGGGTTAGTCCAGAACATGAACTAAACAAATGATGTGATTATCACTATAATGAAAATTCATTGTATTAAAAGCTTTGCTAACTTAAATTAGTACTACATGCTCACATAGCAATAATTGTATCATACATCTAAAAATGAATTCCCATGCATCTAATCTTAACCATATTCTATTACAGAGTTTGATGTTGTGATCATCTAAGCCAATCTATTGAATAACGTTGTGTTATCTTACCGAAAGAGATTAATATCTCAAGTGCAGTTGGAGATAATACCGTTGAGCTCATCATCTTGATATTCACAACATGAATTAAGCCTATTTATTAGAGTTTCAATTAGTGTTTATATAACATTCAAATAAAATTTGGCATTCTCACTAGAGCTGCTGGAAGGTGTATGGATTAAGCCCTAAACTAAGCCCGAAATCATATATTAATTAACTTTAAAAAAATAATAATTAAAATTAATAATAAAAATCTAGCTATCAATACCTGAATTTAAACCTATTTATTATATTTAATATCATTATTCTAAATATCCTCATACTTTTGGTCATTTTAAGGATTTTCAAGAAAAAAGTAGGACTAAACTTCCAAAAATTAATGAGAGGTGCAATTGTCCTCAACTTATAATAATGAATTCAAACTCAAGAAGTGATTCATGTAGTTCTAGAAGGGTTTCTAAATTGTGAACACGTTTTATACGAATGCGATGGTATTTGACTATTGAGTATGGAGAGGAGAGCAATTAATAAGCATTAAATTCCACCGCCTTATTTTGGCAAAGAACTCATTTCCAACCATTATCTTTGGAACTGTATGGCTCCACAATTGTCTTTACCCATTGCAAAAGCGATTAATTTATTTTTAAAAGATACATGTGCATCTTGTGCTTACCACCTAACCTTTTACATCATCTTGTGTAGTAATATATAATAAGTGATTTATGTTTCGGTCAAAGAGGAACGTTTTCTTGAAAACGACTATAGGATTGAAGAATTATCAAATGATACGATTTTCAATTACTCTATTCGAAATTTCAACATGCTAGTTTTGGTGAATTTTTGTTTTCTATCACACTGATAAACTCTTATATATAAGCGCTTGTTGTATTGTGTACATAAATTTTCTAACATTAAATCCAAAATGGAAAGAAAAATGACAAACTTGATTGAATGTAAGGATGGCAGTAGGCAGCATTTAGGAATGGTACTGTAGTATTAACCTCAAAAGAGACAGTTCAAATCTATTTCATAATCATTTTAAAGTTAAGGTTGTTAGCTTTATTTTGGAAAATACCTGGTCCTTGCCCCAAAATCTCATGCTAGCTTATCCTGATCTGATGGATATCATTAGTCAATGCACTATCCATTTCGAGGATAAAATTGATGCTAGGAAGTGGAATAACTCAAAAATGAAATCCTTTCCCTAAAATTGGCTTATGATTTCTATCATGGACACTCCAATGTAGTTTCTTAGAACAAGTTACTTTGGAATTCTAGTATTCCTCCATCTGAGTCTCTTTTTCTTTGGAGAGTCATCCATAATGCCATGCCCATTAAAGAGAACCTGCATATCAGATGTTACATTTTTCTATCTCAATGCAGTATGTGCCTCATTCAAATAGAAACAGCTGAGCATCTTTTCTTCTAATGCGTGTTTGCTTCCAACATATGGAATTGGCTATCTAACCTCTTCAAATTGCACTTAACCATATCTAGTCCTTTTAATTGATGGAAAATTATTGATAGGGGATGGTCATCTCAATGTAAAGTAGTAATAGTGGCTATGATCGCGACTTTATGTATTGGTCGGATAGAACTGCAAGCATACAGTATCGTGTAGTTTTAAAAGATTGTCGAATCCACAGAGATTAATAATCAACCTAAAGTGATCTATATTGCGTTGTAAAGTTAAGGCTTAATGTCACGGAATAAAAAGGGACAAAAAATTAACTAATACTGACGAGTTTAAAATAAATAACGAAATGAGACCGAAGAATGATTTTCGCACTCCTAAGGGACTCTATAGATTTCGGGTGCTAACAAGGGTCTCAAGTATAGTTCTATAGGAATTGCCAGCTTAAAAATTCAATCTCACACTCTCGTGCTATTGACCAAGCCACACCTAATAACCCCAAGATTTTGCTATATCTCGCTTGATAGTTAATAGACGTATTTTAAAAACTAACAAAGCCTGACTGGAGTCCTATTTATAGAGGAATTTTGGCTCCAAGAACGGAGTTTTGAATTCAAATTCAAACAAAAAAAATTGTCAGAAACTGCCTCTGAAAAATGCTCCCGCTAGTAACGACGAGCGCCATTTGGATGAAGGAAGACACGTGGCGAGCGCCATTCAGCTTGGGCGTGCCAGAACTTGTGATTTTCTTCACTTTTCCTTCATTCTTCAGCTTACTTTGATACTTTTTTTCTACATGACTGATATGACACCTGTCAAAGCAAAACAAAGGAAAACATAAGCAAATAACAAAGAAAACGGTAAAGACTCGATAAAACAACAAGTAACAATGCGCAAATTGAATTGGATTAAACGATACGAAATCGAGTCATCAAACTTCCCCACACTAAGACTTTTGTTTGTCCCCAAGAAAACTCCTAATGAAATAAGAACAGTAAGCATAGTGTTCGACTCATAGGCACGACAAAAACAATCTAAGCACAAAGTCGCTAGGCTAAAGTAATACAGATAGGTACTAAATAATGAAAACAAGGACACTGTAACGACACGTTTCCACAAAAGCGGACAAAGAGTTACTTCATATGCGATAACCGTTCAAATCATGATATTATAACTTGACCTACGAACTTTGTTCTTATTCGCCTCTCTTTCAATCTAGGGTAATCACATTAAGCCCGTTATCCTACGTATTTACATGGTAAGTGAACCTGTTTGTGTCATCTAATCTCTTATTCAACATTTTTTATTATTTTTAATATATATATGTATATATATATATATATATATATATATATATATATATATATATATATATATATATATATATATATATATATATATATATATATATATATATATATATATATATATATATATATATATATATATATATATATATATATATATATATATATATATATATATATATATATATATATATATATATATATATATATATATATATATATATATATATATATATATATATATATATATATATATATATATATATATATAACTGAGATCAACACATATTTACATCGGTTCATTACTTAGTTCATACGTGAGGATGGTGCATTGGTATAATGTATTCAAACTAATATCGCATATTTAGGAGCTCTAAGGTGTAGGAACGGTACCGACGTTAATCAAAACTTTCCCAAGTCCGACTACCTAGCCTAAATCATAAAATGAAATAACTCATACTAAATGTGTCATGCCATTGGATCAAAACTAACAAAAAATATTTATGGTGGGTCGAAATAAGGGAGTTTATTAGACAATGCAAAGACGTAGAGTAAAAACGACTCAAACGCGCATATGACTCGATAACAAAAACAAACTAAAACTAGAAAGTAGGAAATAACATGAAATAAATAAAGTAGTAAATGACTCCTCCCCCACACTTAAACTGAACACTGTCCTCAATGTTTTAGCTTAAGGTGAAAGAAGGAGCGATGGAACCTAGTGTGGATCAGTGGCGGTGGGCACGGCCTCGACGTTGATGCTGGTCTCCTTGGACATCTGGTTCATCTTATGGAATGTGTTGAATATGATCTCCAATGCATTTCACCTCTCCACGTAATCCTACCATACCCGATACAATATCCTTTAAGTCAAGTTGAGTCCTCTCCATGAACTCCAATTGCCTCCTCTGCATATTGTACAAGGTCAAGTCATGCTCGTCCTCTCTCTTTTTGTTGCCTGAGCTCTGATAGGATCTAGTCCAATGTCGTGCACATACCTGCAAAATCATCAGACAAAGGTGCGGTGTGTGGTGCGATACTCGGACCGGGTGCGTTAGAAACACGACTACAGGCACGGGACTGCGCAACAGCCTGCCTCCTAACATCAACATTTTCTACCTCTAAATCACACGCATCTAAATCAAACAACCAATTAGCCTGAACCCGCACATTAATGCGCTCAAGGTTAGGCAAGGAGAAACTGTGGACCTCACTGGTATGCACCATGATATGATACTTGCCATTGGGCAAGCTTTTGATAAGCCACATATTACGACAGTAATCAAGATCAGCAAAAAGACAAGGGGTACTGTTGGCATTTTCTAAAGCAGGCTCTAAATCTAGAGAGTTAGCTATAGTAGTAAGAATGCTGCCGACACAGATGGATCCATCGGCTCTGTTCGAAACACTAATAAGATGGGCTAGGAGGAATGGTGTAGGATCCACTGGGGTTTGGTGGTGAGTACAGTGAATAAAGAATAGATCTTTAGAGTTAACATTCCTTGTGTTCTCGCGTCCAAATATGGTGGAAGCAAGATGTTGCGGTGAGAATCGTGATGTCAAGCTATTGATTAACTTGAATCTTAATTCAATAAATTCACAATCGGACTTTGATTTATCCAAAGGAAAGTTTAAAGAAAGAAAGACCTTTTGTGCGATGTAACAACAACGCTAAGAGATTCGGGGATCGGGGGTTGGTTATGCCTAGGGTAGGTGTTTCACATCCTAAACATCTGTAGTACTCTACAGGAACCTTTTGTATGTTTGTATGTTATACTTGCTTGCAATGGTTTGGGATCAAGGTTGGGATTTTGAGGTAAATACCTAGGGTTGAAGTTTCTAAGTTTGCTCGCAAAGATTTTCCATCTTTTTCCTACGTATCCTAACTAGGATAGAATCAGAGCAATTATAGTTCATCTCACTGAGGGGGATGAACACTTAATTATGATCAAGGTTTAAAAGGGAACAAACATAACAATGATTGTATAGAGTTTAACAAAACTCTCTATTCTAAGTTGTAACTCAAGATTGACTTTGACGAAAGCCAGGGGAAGTAAGTAATCATGACAATGATCCTTACATAGAGTTGACAAACTCTAACCTAGGGTTCTAGTTGAAGAAAACTCCTAGTAAAGATGGGTCTTTTAGACTTAACAAAAGTCTAATGGCTAGTAGGTTCTAGCTTTACTAATCTAGGGTTCAAAGTGACTTAACAAAGTCAAAGGGAGGGTAATGAGCTATCTATGACCCTAGGGGTCAATAGAGAAACTTTCTTTTGGAGTAGGAGAAAGATGAGGCAACTGGATGAGAACTAACAAGTTCCATCACTTGGGGAGACTTAACAAAGTTAAAGAAATAAACAAGCACATGTAATAACATATGAATAATAGCTAAGATCAATATAGAGACATAGAGGTAACAACCATCAATGCAAGTAAAGGACATGTGTAACAACAACAAGTTCATCTATAACATTCAAACAAGATTGATGCAAACAAGTTACAACTTGAAGCAAACATGTTATAAGGATCAAATGTAACAACATAAGACCATCTAAACATGTATTGATAACAATCAAACAAGCAAGAACACAAGAAATGTTACAACAATTCAAGCATTTGTTCATGACTTCATGGGGAAAAGTAAGCAAGTTCCATGGTAACATCCAAGTAAACAATCAAACCCTAGCATGTTATGGTTCAAACAAGACACATAAAAAAGTAGAATGAGGCATGAAAAACATATTCAAGAGGTTACAACATTAAGAATCAGGCTATGAATCACAATGAAGTTTAAGGCATACCATTCATATTCAAGCATTCAAAAAGGCAAGAAACAAACCATAAACATGTTATATTTATAACAAGACACATAAACAAGTAGAATAAGACATGTTAAACATATCCAAGAGGTTACAACATCAAGAATCATGGTATAGGTCACAGATGAAATTCAACAAGCCATTTTCACATGTATGCATTCACAAAAGCAAACATGAACATAACAAGGCAATGAATCAAACAACTTTGAACATTTAAACATGTTAACAAACATATATGAATCATACAAGACAATCCTTACAAGAAAAATCAAGTTACATGTTGAAAAAGTTCAAGAACACCATGGAAAAACCCTAAAAAAACACATGTTATTCAAGTGGACCAAAGTATTTTTAGGATAACAAACCTTGAATTCTTTCTTCACTCAATTAAAATAGACATGTTAAGGATTAGTTTGAAAAAATAATGGCATCAATATCATAAAAAAATGAGCAAGTTATGATCATGGAAAGTTGGTGCACCAAGAGGGCAAAACTAGGTCAAGGCAAGGTAAGGCAACTTAAAGTCATTTGTATGAAGGATTGGACTTCAGTCAAAACTTAACCAAATGAGGTGAAACAAAAGTGAAAATTGTGTATTTTTGAACAAGGAATTCAATGGTACAATTTTTTTTCATACCATGAACACACAAGAAAACACAATAACATCAATGGTAGGGCAAGTTTGGTGACAACCAAATGCAAGAACGTGTGAACAACATTGTGTAGTGGTGTGCTTTGTGAAACAAGTGTACAAACATCACATATACATCATATATATATATAGGTTAGAACAAAAGAAATCAAGAAATGCACAAGTGGTTTGGCATATTGGTATCATCATGCAAAATGTGACAAGTTTGGACCTAGTTTGTAACCTGAAATTTGACAGTCCCAAAAACACATATTTTGCTGCAAGAAATGGTTCATACACGAAACATAACATACATAAAACATGTCTAAGTAATGTTCAACTCAAAAGCATAGCTATAATTCAAAGTGGCATGAGAAATGTAAGTTTTAGGCTTACCTCTTGTAGCCTTATGATGCAAGCTTGAGAAAAAAGAAAATCAGAGATCCTACAAGCTTCTTGATGGTCTGCAAATGTTCCAAGGATGATGAGAAGATTCTCAAAGTAACCTCCAAGCAAGCTAGTTGACAAAATGCCTTGATAGTGAAGAAAACACCAAAGATTTCCAAAGCCAACTTGCTCAAATCTTGTTACATAAGTGTGAATCACTTATGGATGGTTTTTATATGTTAAATGTGAGGTGTGAATGGTCTTGGAACTCAAGGAAATGCAATGGTTTGAAGCTTGCTCTTCAAAATGCAGAAAAGTCAACAAATGAGGTTTTGACATTTGACTTTTGGCTTGGATGGTTTTCTGGCTAAAGTGAGGTCTTGGACAGCTCTAACACATCATTTGTGATGTGTTTGAAGTGTTTTTTGAGTTGGAGAATGTTTGGAAATGGTTTTGGAAGGGAATATGCAAGGCATATTTGGAAGTGGTTTGAAACTTGGTGACAATTTGCAAGAGCTTGGTGATTGAGTGAGGGAGAGAGTTCTAGCTAGTTTTTAGTAGACATGGCAATATAACCCATTCCCACGGGTACCCGCCCGAACCCGCCCCGAATTTGACGGGGAAAATCCGCTTTGACTGGGTTTGGGTTCGGGTTTGGGTTTTCCCCGATTTTTAAATATGGGGACGGGGCGGGTAATGGGGACTGTAGTACCCACCCCGAACCCGCCCCGTTTATTTTTTTACTATGCGTTTGTTTGGATGGTAGTTTGAAATATTGACTAGTGGTGTTATTTCCCTCTTTGAAGATGGAGAATAGCATGTAGAGAAAGAAAGAAGACAATATTGGTGTTGAATATTTTTAGTTATGTGGTTGTTTTGTTGATATTTTAGAATGTAGAATATTTTTTACTATGTGTTTGTTTGGATGGTAGTTTGTAATATCAATTTGTATTTTATTATTTAGTTTTTATATTTTGTATTATTTGGTTTTGCTAATTTGAAATATTAATTGCATGATTAATGAATTAATACTTTCGTTTGTATTTTATAATTTGAAAAATATGTTTGAAATTCTTCGAGATTGTATTTTATTTTTGTAATACAAGTTAATATTTCTTAAGATTGGGACAGGTTTTGGGTTTGGGGCGAAATTTGGGTTCGGGGCAAAACTTGGGTTTGAGGCAAGATCTGGGTTTGGGAGCGGGGCGGGAATCCTCGAACCCATTTGGGACGGGGTTGGGGTTCAATTATTCATCCCCGCTGGGGTTCGGGGCGGGGAACGGGGATTTATTTGGGATTCGGGTTTGGGTTTGGGGAATACAAAAACCGTCCCCGCCCCGTTGCCATCCCTAGTTTCTAGAAATGAACTTGTTTTCTTTGGATGTGAGAATGATTTTTAATTTATAGGCAAGGGTCTTGAAGAAGAGGCATGGGCAGAATGTTGCAAAGTGCCAACTTTGGCCTTGTAACTTTGAAATCTTTGTGCCAACCAATGCAAATCTCCATTTCTGACCTCAAGCCACCCTAACAAGAGCTTCTCTATACCCTATAGTTTCTAGAAATAAACTTGTGTCCTTTGTATGTGAGAATGATGTTAAATTTATAGGCAAGGGTCTTGAAGAAGAGGCATGGGTAGAATGTTGCAAAATGCCAACTTTGGCCTTGTAACTTTGAAATCTTTGCGCCAACCAATGCAAATCTCCATTTCTGACCTCAAGCCACCCTGACAAGAGCTTCTCCATACCCTATAGGTCATTTTCATCATGCTTGGGGGGATAGGAGGTGACTTGCTGCAGCATAGTTGGTGGTTTGGTGATGGTAGCCACCATTTTTTTCTTTCTTCACTATTCATTCTTGCATTAAACAATGATATTCTCCAATTATCCTGATCTCATGCTAGCTTATCCTGATCTGATGCTAGCTTATCCTGATCTGATGGATATCATTAGTCAATGCACTATCCATTTCGAGGATAAAATTGATGCTAGGAAGTGGAATAACTCAAAAATGAAATCCTTTCCCTAAAATTGGCTTATGATTTCTATCATGGACACTCCAATGTAGTTTCTTAGAACAAGTTACTTTGGAATTCTAGTATTCCTCCATCTGAGTCTCTTTTTCTTTGGAGAGTCATCCATAATGCCATGCCCATTAAAGAGAACCTGCATATCAGATGTTACATTTTTCTATCTCAATGCAGTATGTGCCTCATTCAAATAGAAACAGCTGAGCATCTTTTCTTCTAATGCGTGTTTGCTTCCAACATATGGAATTGGCTATCTAACCTCTTCAAATTGCACTTAACCATATCTAGTCTTTTTAATTGATGGAAAATTATTGATAGGGGATGGTCATCTCAATGTAAAGTAGTAATAGTGGCTATGATCGCGACTTTATGTATTGGTCGGATAGAACTGCAAGCATACAGCGTATCGTGTAGTTTTAAAAGATTGTCGAATCCACAGGGATTAATAATCAACCTAAAGTGATCTATATTGCGTTGTAAAGTTAAGGCTTAATGTCACGGAATAAAAAGGGACAAAAAATTAACTAATACTGACGGGTTTAAAATAAATAACGAAATCACGCTCCTAAGGGACTTTATAGATTTCGGGTGCTAACAAGGGTCTCAAGTATAGTTCTATAGGAATTTCCAGCTTAAAAACTCAATCTCACACTCTCGTGCTATTGACCAAGCCACACCTAATAACCCCAAGATTTTGCTCTATCTTGCTTGATAGTTAATAGACGTATTTTAAAAACTAACAAAGCCTAACTGGACTCCTATTTATAGAGGAATTTTGGCTCCAAGAACGGAGATTTGAATTCAAATTCAAACCAAAAAAAACTGTCAGAAACTGCCTCTGAAAAATGCTCCCGCTAGTAACGATGAGTGTAATTTGGATGAAGGGAGACACGTGGCGAGCGCCATTCAGCTTGGACGTGCCAGAACTTGTGATTTTCTTCACTTTTCCTTCATTCTTCAGCTTACTTTGATACTTTTTTTCTACATGACTGATATGACACCTGTCAAAGCAAAACAAAAGAAAACATAAGCAAATAACAGAGAAAACGGTAAAGACTCAATAAAACAACAAGTAACAATGCGCAAATTGAATTGGATTAAACGATACGAAATCGAGTCATCAAACTTTCCCACACTAAGACTTTTGTTTGTCCCCAAGCAAACTCCTAATGGAATAAGAACAGTAAGCACATTGTTCGACTTATAGGCACGACAAAAACAATCTAAGCACAAGGTTGCTAGGCTAAAGTAATACAGATAGGTACTAAATAATGAAAACAAGGACACCGTAACAACACGTTTCCACAAAAGCGGACAAAGAGTTCCTTCCTATGCGATACCGGTTCAAATCATGATATTATAACTTGACCTACGAACTTTGTTCTTATTCGCCTCTCTTTCAATCTAGTGTAATCACATTAAGCCCGTTATCCTACGTATTTACATGGTAAGTGAACCTGTTTGTGTCATCTAATCTCTTATTCAACATTTTTTTATTTTTTTTAATATACATATATATATATGGCAGTAATCAAGATCAGCAAAAAGACAAGGGGTACTGTTGGCATTTTCTAAAGCAGGCTCTAAATCTAGAGAGTTAGCTATGGCAGTAAGAATGTTGCCGACACAGATGGATCCACCGGCTCTGTTCGAAACACTAATAAGATGGGCTAGGAGGAATGGTGTAGGATCCACTGGGGTTTGGTGGTGAGTACAGTGAATAAAGAATAGATCTTTAGAGTTCACATTCCATGTGTTGTCGCGTCCAAATATGGTGGAAGCAAGGTCTTGCAGTGAGAATCGTGATGTCAAGCTATTCATTAACTTGAATCTTAATTCAATAAATTCACAATAGGACTTTGATTTATCCAAAGGAAAGGTTAAAGAAAGAAAGACCTTTTGTGCGATGTAACAACAACGCTAAGAGATTCGGGGATCGGGGGTTGGTTATTGTAGAAGCAAGCATACTTCAATCTCAAAGTTTTGATGATGTCAACTCAACTCAAGCTCATTTCATAATTGCAAAAAGTCAAGGCTTTCAAACTAATCAAGTCTATGCATTTTTAACTTACAAGTCAAGCTGCTGTGCAAATTATTCTTCATCTGTCAAGACATGGACACAAGGCTGGTATATCAAAATTCCCTTTTTAATTTGATATACAAGTGTTCAAACAATCCATAATTTTTGCATACTGCATTGGCATGTTTTTAAACTCTTTAGAATTGGTATAACACTTAAAAAATAAATATTTTTCTAAGTTTTTACAGTGTTAACCGATTAACCATATGGGTTAATCGGTTAACGCCCTTAAAATTTGAATTCTTTGAGCTAACGTTACAGTGTTAACCGATTAACCTATATGGTTAACCGATTAACACTGAACGTATTTTGAAAAATTTTCTTCCTTTCAAGTTCAAATATTGTTTGAATGTTATACCTTTCCATCTTTTTAATCTTACTCAATTATACCTTTTTGAAATGGTGTTTTGGCTCAATTATACCATATTTGGACGCGAGAACACATGGAATGTGAACTCTAAAGATCTATTCTTTATTCACTGTACTCACCACCAAACCACATATTACGACAGTAATCAAGATCAGCAAAAAGACAAGGGGTACTGTTGGCATTTTCTAAAGCAGGCTCTAAATCTAGAGAGTTAGCTATGGCAGTAAGAATGTTGCCGACACAGATGGATCCACCGGCTCTGTTCGAAACACTAATAAGATGGGCTAGGAGGAATGGTGTAGGATCCACTGGGGTTTGGTGGTGAGTACAGTGAATAAAGAATAGATCTTTAGAGTTAACATTCCTTGTGTTCTCGCGTCCAAATATGGTGTAGGTCACAGATGAAATTCAACAAGTCATTTTCACGTGTATGCATTCACAAAAGCAAACATGAACATAGCAAGGAAATGAATCAAACAAATTTGAACATTTAAACATGTTAACAAACATATATGAATCATACAAGACAATCCTTACAAGAAAAATCAAGTTACATGTTGAAAAAGTTCAAGAACACCATGGAAAAACCCTAAAAAAACACATGTTATTCAAGTGGACCAAAGTATTTCTAGGATAACAAACCTTGAATTCTTTCTTCACTCAATTAAAATAGACATGTTAAGGATTAGTTTGAAAAAATAATGGCATCAATATCATAAAAAAATGAGCAAGTTATGATCATGGAAAGTTGGTGCACCAAGAGGGCAAAACTAGGTCAAGGCAAGGTAAGGCAACTTAAAGTCATTTGTATGAAGGATTGGAATTCAGTCAAAACTTAACCAAATGAGGTGAAACAAAAGTGAAAATTGTGTATTTTTGAACAAGGAATTCAATGGTACAATTTTTTTCATACCATGAACACACAAGAAAACACAATAGCATCAATGGTAGGGCAAGTTTGGTGACAACCAAATGCAAGAACGTGTGAACAACATTGTGTAGTGGTGTGCTTTGTGAAACAAGTGTACAAAAATCATATATACATCATATATATATATATATATATATATATATATATATATATATATATATATATATATATATATATATATATATATATATATATATATATATATATATATATATATATATATATATATATATATATATATATATATATATATATATATATATATATATATATATATATATATATATATATATATATATATATATATATATATATATATATATATATATATATATATATAGGTTAGCACAAAAGAAATCAAGAAATGCACAAGTGGTTTGGCATAATGGTATCATCATGCAAAATGTGACAAATTTGGACCTAGTTTGTGACCTGAAATTTGACAGTCTCAAAAACACATATTTTGCTGCAAGAAATGGTTCATACACGAAACATAACATACATAAAACATGTCTAAGTAATGTTCAATTCAAAAGCATAGCTATAATTCAAAGTGGCATGAGAAATGCAAGTTTTAGGCTTACCTCTTGTAGCCTTATGATGCAAGCTTGAGAAAGAAGAAAATCAGAGATCCTACAAGCTTCTTGATGGTCTGCAAATGTTCCAAGGATGATGAGAAGATGCTCAAAGTAACCTCCAAGCAAGCTAGTGGACAAAATGCCTTGATAGTGAAGAAAACACCAAAAAACACCAAAGATTTCCAAAGCCAACTTGCTCAAATCTTGTTACATAAGTGTGAATCACTTATGGATGGTTTTTATATGTTAAATGTGAGGTGTGAATGGTCTTGGAACTCAAGGAAATGCAATGGTTTGAAGGTTGCTCTTCAAAATGCAAAAAAGTCAACAAATGAGGTTTTGACATTTGACTTTTGGCTTGGATGGTTTTCTGGCTAAAGTGAGGTCTTGGACAACTCTAACACATCATTTGTGATGTGTTTGAAATGTTTTTTGAGTTGGAGAATGTTTGGAAATGGTTTTGGAAGGGAAAATGCAAGGCAAATTTGGAAGTGGTTTGAAACTTGGTGACAATTTGCAAGAGCTTGGTGATTGAGTGAAGGAGAGAGTTCTAGCTAGTTTCTAGTAGACATGGCAATATAACCCGTACCCACGGGTACCCGCCCGAACCCGCCCCGAATTTGACGGGGAAAATCCGCTTTGACTGGGTTTGGGTTTTCCCCGATTTTTAAATATGGGGACGGGGCGGGTAATGGGGACTGTAGTACCCACCCCGAACCCGCCCCGTTTATTTTTTTACTATGCGTTTTTTTGGATGGTAGTTTTAAATATTGACTAGTGGTGTTATTTTCCTCTTTGAAGATGGAGAATAGCATGTAGAGAAAGAAAGAAGACAATATTGGTGTTGGCCACTTATTTATTTTTGACTAGCAATTTCCATTGACAAATGATGTTGAATATTTTTAGTTATGTGGTTGTTTTGTTGGTATTTTGGAATGTAGAATATTTTTTACTATGTCTTTGTTTGGATGGTAGTTTGTAATATCAATTTGTATTTTATTATTTAGTTTTTATATTTTGTATTATTTGGTTTTGCTAATTTGAAATATTAATTGTATGATTAATGAATTAATACTTTCGTTTGTATTTTATAATTCGAAATATATGTTTGAAATTCTTCGAGATTGTATTTTATTTTTGTAATACAAGTTAATATTTCTTAAGATTGGGACAAGTTTTGGGTTTGGGGCGAAATTTGGGTTCGGGACAAAATTTGGGTTTGAGGCAGGATTTGGATTTGGGGGCGGACGGGAATCCCCGAACCCATTTAGGACGGGGTTGGGGTTCAATTATTCATCCCCGCTGGGGTTCGGGGCGGGGAACGGGGATTTATTTGGGATTCGGGTTTGGGTTTGGGGAATACAAAAACCGTCCCCGCCCCGCTCCGTTGTCATCCCTAGTTTCTAGAAATGAACTTGTTTTCTTTGGATGTGAGAATGATTTTCAATTTATAGGCAAGGGTCTTGAAGAAGAGGCATGGGTAGAATGTTGCAAAATGCCAACTTTGGCCTTGTAACTTTGAAATCTTTGTGCCAACTAGGGCTGGAAATGAGTCGAGTCGAGTCGAACTCACCTCAGCTCGGCTCGACTCGTTAAGAATTGTTCGAATTCGAGTTCGACACAAACTTTTTTTTAAGCTCAAACTTGACTCGTTATAAGTTCACGAACAGTTCGGTTCGATTCGTTAGGTTCATCTCATTAGGTTCATCTCACGTGGTTCACGAACATAAAAAATATTTTTTTAAATATATATATTTTTTAGTATATTTGACATTTTAAATAAATATATATTTTTTAAATAAAATATTAAAATAAAATAAAAGTTATCATATTGAAATTTAACTTTATCTTCGAAATCTACTAATTCAAAACCTACACAACTTTCAAGAGATACATTTGAGAGTCTAATTCAAAAACTACTAAATTAAAGATTAAATTTGTCTAAGATTTGAAGTAAATATTTAAACCTAATCTTAAAGACAGTATAATTCTTTTCATATGTAATCGAGTTGACTCATGAACCTAACGAGTCGAACTATGTATAGTTCAAGTTCAGCTCATTTAGTTAACGAACTTAATTTTTCGCTCATACTCAACTCATTTGGTTCATGAACCTAGTTCAACGATTTAATTGTCGAGTCGAATTCCGAACTATCTTCGAGTTGGTTTGGTTCATTGCCAGCTCTAGTGCCAACCAATGCAAATCTCCATTTCTGACCTCAAGCCACCCTAACAAGAGCTTCTTCATACCCTATAGTTTCTAGCAATGAATTTGTGTCCTTTGTATGTGAGAATGATGTTAAATTTATAGGCAAGGGTCTTGAAGAAGAGGCATGGGTAGAATGTTGCAAAATGCCAACTTTGGCCTTGTAACTTTGAAATCTTTGTGCCAACCAATGCAAATCTCCATTTCTGACCTCAAGCCACCCTGACAAGAGCTTCTCCATACCCTATAGGTCATTTTCATCATGCTTGGGGGGATAGGAGGTGACTTGCTGCAGCATAGTTGGTGGTTTGGTGATGGTAGCCACCATTTTTTTCTTTCTTCACTATTCATTCTTGCATTAAACAATGATATTCTCCAATTATTTTTCCAAACTCGTGGGATATGATGCTAAACACCTCCATTAGAAATTTTAATATCCGAAATGAGGCTTTAACCTTGATTAGAATTGATTTGGGAAGCTTTGGAATCAAGACATCCATGCTAAGCTGGTTTTGTAGCAGTGAGTTTTTGCGAACTTGTGAGCTTTGGTTCTCCCTAACCATGAGGAGTTATGGAACCCACTTGTACTTTTTAGAAATCCCTCATTAGGTAATACAACATTGATGTTTGATTTAGGAACTCATTCCACTTAAAACTAGGTCAAAACCCCTTGTGAAAATGTTGAATTCTTGACTTACAAGTCAAGAAACCTCAAAATTTCTAAGTGTTTAAAATACTTCACAACTTGATGGATTCATAACTCCAAATCCATTCATTTTTTGCTCATGGGTCAGTAGAACACTTTTCTAGGGATCCTTAAGACCTTTCCAACAATATTTGAACCACTCCATTTGGATGTGTGGTTGGGATGTTATGATCTTTTGAAGTTTGATCAAAATTAGGGTTTTTTCACTTACCCTTGTTCCTTGATTTGCAAGTTATCTATTAATTCTTGATTAAATATCCACCAAACTTAATAATCATATGTGAAGTCATGTTGGAAACAAGATTGGCTTCAATTTGGGGTAAAAACTCTGTTGGTCAATGAGTTGACTTTTCTGATAGACGAACCGAACAGTTGAAAATCTTTGAATCGATAGTTGATGTTCTGGGTTCCCTGAGGTCTTGAAACTTCTTGGGTAGAATTAATTAGGTTATATGGGCCTCATGGACCACAATTCCCTCATTGTAAAACCTTCTAGACCAAAAGTCAAACTACAGTTGATTATTTCAACAAGAAACTCTGATTAGGGTTCTTGCATTGCACTACTTCCATTCTCTTGGTGAAAACCTCAAATTGAACTCATTCTTGATCATATGTGATATAGTTGATGATATAGAGACTTGTTATGTGGAGGATCAATCCAAAACCTTGACTGGTCAATCCCTAGAAACCCTGATTTCTCGATTGTATGAAACCCTAATTCATAGGCATCTTGACAAAGACAAACTTGAAATAGGTTAAGGTTAGATAATCAATGTTGATGCTCCTATAATGCTAATGGAATCTAAGGGGAAATTTTTGGGTATGACACAAGTATACGATATAGGTAACAGATTGTTGGGTTATGGATGGCAATGGCCTTAAGGTATTCCCATCGGTCAGTGGTGATGTTGGTAATGTTTCGCCAAAATTCAAAACCACTAGGTTACCACTCACTCTCAAGGGGTGTTATGGTGGCAAGTCCCTCAGTAGTAGGAAAACCAAAAATCTCTCTAATACGCTCATGGGATAGCGAGTAATCTTCGTTAAATATTCGGAAATAAATTGTTCTAGTGGTACGGGAAAGGTCATGGACATAACGGAGCGAACTAAGAAATTCATAAGTTAACCTAACACATGTGTTATTATACATAGAGAAAAAGCGAGTCATACCTAGATTTCTCAGCATCCAAGAGACGTTTTGCATGAGACCTAGGGAACGAAGGGCTTCTGGGTCAGGATACCTTGTTGCATCAATGGATCTTTAGAAAACTCGATGATAGTTCGTGCGTTGAGTGTTTCCGATTTCTCCCTCCAAGAACTCGATACCCATGTAGTCAATATCTTGATTGTCTTCCATTGTTGGGAAAAAGCTTAGAAAAACAAAGAATGCTAGAGTGATTTTGAAAGAGGGAGAGTGGGGTTGGTAGTGATGATGAAAAGGATGAATTGAAGGGTTTAAATAGGGATAACTTAAGGAATTTGGGTGGTTGGGAAGTTATGGTATGTTAATGAGGAGTTAATATGGTGGTTATGGTGCATTAAAAGGTGAAAAGGGTGGTTTTATAGGGAAATGAACTTAAAAACACGTGCAGAATTTGAATTTTCCGCCTCTGTCCTCCTAGGAACAGATGGTGAATGCCTTTAGGCAATGGCGAGCGCCATTTGCTTAAGGCGAGGAAACTGTGATTCTGGCACATCAGAATGCAACTAAAGAGTACTTTTTGGGTTTTTCTTATTTTCTATCAGAGTCAACATATATTAATTGCAAAGATGAAATATAAAACACTAAAAAAAAAAGGGATTTTGCATTGACCAAAGATTTAAGAACGGTACAATTACTCATCGGCATTCCGAAGGCATAACAGTGAATTAAAACAATAGTACGGGAAAGGGAAAACTGATATATGGAATGGAAACTATCCTAAGAAAAAAAGGGAAATGAAAAAAAAAGAACAACTTCGGACTCATACGTCGTGGCGCATCATCGAGTAAACAGTCTGATAAAGGTGATCAAACTGCTCAGTCACGACGTCCATCAACCTAATATAGTCCAACCTAAGATATTCGATTTCAGAACGAAGGTAGTCCACTTCACTTTGGATAGAGACGATGGCATCAGGCACAACGATAGTAGGATTATAAGGGTACTGTAGGTCAGTGGCTGAACCATGGGTGACAACAAGAAACGGGCTAGTGTCCATATGCTCATATGGCTGAGGAGAATCTGGTGGGGTAAAAGTCTCATTCAAAACCTCTAAGTCATACAAACAATTGTCCTTATTGTGAACACTTGTCCTCTCATGGTTAGGAAAGGTAAAGGCATGGACCACAACATTATTGATAAGCAGTTCAAATTCCACAGGGCCTAAATTTGCAATTATTCCACGGTTGAAATAGAAATTGATGTCCATTAGGCGAATACCGCCAAAAATAACAAAACGGTTCAAATGGTAACACATGTCGATGGCATCAGCAATCATTGTGGCCAAGCCTCCTATGATAATAGGGTGAAAGGAATCTCGGACTAGCTTAAGGAAATTAGCAATCATGAATGGGGCAGCATTGACCGGTGTGCCTTGGGAAGCACAGAACATGATGTACAACTCATCTCTAAACATAACATTAATATTCTCTTCCTTAGCAAAAACGGTGTGAGCTATAATCATGTGGAAGTAACGAATACCAGGATTGTGGATGCTCTTCGAGAACATACCATCGAGCTCAGGGTGATAATTTCCAATTATGGTACCCCAGAATTGTTCAAGATCATAACCTGTGAAAGCATCTTCAAGAGTTTTTGTGACAACATCTGGATCATTAGGAAGTCCCAATAATTCAGCCATCTCATGATGGGTGGAACGGTACTTGTTACCGAACAGCCATAAAGTGGCCAATCCACGGCCGAAACCATATCCACGAGTGGGCTCATGATAAAGAGAGCTAAGAAATTCCAAAGTCAAATTATGGTAAGTGCTGAATTTCCTAGTAATAGAAAAATCATTCCAGCCAATTTGGTTAAAAAGATAGATAAAATTGTCTCGAATGCTAAGGGTAGTCATGGTAGGATCATCAGGATAGACTGACACGGCAAAGTCTCTTTGACAGAGAGCCTCAAAGCGGCGTCTTTGGATGTCATTCTTAAAGACAACGGTGTGATTCTCAAAAGTCTGCATGGTCCTAGTAGCTGAATTATTCTAAGGACAGTGAACCTAAAAATCGAAAATAGTCTACTATTAGGGAAAATATATATTATATCGTAAACATATGTTAGTAACAACAATAATTATTATAAAAATAAACATAGTAATAGTAATAATAACAATAATAATAATCATGCTAACTTAAGTAACTATTACTGCATTATATCGAAATGCAAAATATAAACTAATAACACAATACTAAAGGTTAAGGATTGTGGTTGCCTCCACAGAGCGCTGCATTTAACGTCATAAGCTCGACATTGAAATGGAACGAGACATCATTCATCATGAAGAGCGGGAAGCTCTTCCAACTTGTAGCTAGTGTAGAACACTTTGTTCTTTACTGAGTGATAATGCTTGAGTCGTTATCCATTTATAAAGAACGTATCGCTTGACTTTCCTCTAATCTCAACTGCTCCACTTTGCAAAACTCTAATAACTTCGAAGGGTCCAGACAATCTGGAACGTAACTTCCCTAAAAAAACTTAAGTCGAGAGTTGAAGAGAAGAACTACGTCTCCTTCATTGAATTCTTTTCTTGCTATCCTTCTGTCATGCCATTTTTTGGTTCTTTCTTTATAAATGCGGGTGTTTTTGTAAGCATCAAGTCTTAGTTCCTCTAGTTCATGGATATATAGAATTCCTTTTCTCACCTGCTGCAGCGTAATTAGTATTTAGGGTCCTTATGGCCCAATAAGCTTTATGCTCAAGTTCTACGGGCAGGTGACATGATTTACCACAAACTAGTTTAAACGGAGTGGTTTCTATAGGGTTTTGTAAGCAGTTCTATACGCCCACAGAGCTTCATGGAGTTTACTTGACCAATCTTTCCTAGATGTTGCAACGGTTTTCTCAAGTATTTGCTTGGTTTCTCTATTTGAGATCTCAACCTGTCCGCTGGTTTAGGGGTGGTAAGGTGTCGCTACTCGGTGTCGGACCCCATATTTGAGCAATAACTTCCCAAATATATTTGAAATGAAGTGGGATCCTCCATCGCTTATGACGACTCTTGGCACTCCAAATCAGGGAAAGATAACATTCTTGAAAAGTTTGATAACTACTCGTACATCGTTGGTAGGAGAAGCTATCTCCTCAATCCATTTCGACACATAATCGACTGCGACGAATATATACTTATTTCCAAAAGAAGAAGGAAATGGGCCCATGAAATCTATACCCCACACGTCGAAGACTTCTACTTCCAAAATACCTCTTTTTGGCATCTCATCGCGTCTAGAAATATTTCCAGTGCGTTAGCACTGATCATAGTTCAAAAGAGCAATATGAACATCTTTCCAAAGGTTGGACCAAAATAGGCTGGATTGCAGAATTTTTGCACAAGTCTTAGAAGTGCTCGCATGCCCTCCATACGGTGAAGCATGGCAATGAGATATGACGTCATTAACTTCAGATTCAGAGACACATCGACGAAAAATTCCGTCGGCGCCCCTCTTGAAAAGCAAGGGCTCATCCCAATAGTAAGGTTTAAGATCATGAAATAATTTCTTCTTTTGTTGGTAATTTAAGTCTGGTGGAAGCACCCCAGCTGCTAGGTAGTTAACAAAGTCAGCATACCAAGGCAGTGTGGTTTCTGTACAAATTGCTTATATCGCTTCATTAGTTTCTGCGTCATTAAATAACAAAGGATATTCGATCGTCTCATTTTTGCTCTCTAACCGAGCTACAAGTCTATCGTAGGGAAAATCATCATTGATGGGAACTTGTTTGGGTTCTTGGTCCTTAATCCTAGAAAGATGATCTGCTACTACATTATCGATTCCTTTTTTATCTTTAATTTCCAAATCGAATTCTTGCAAAAGCAGGATCCATCTTAAAAGTCTTGGTTTAGCACCCTTTTTACTCAATAGATACCTAATTGCAGCGTGATCGGTATAGACAATCATCTTCGCTCCTACTAAGTAAGAACGGAATTTATCTAGAGCGAACACAACAGCTAAAAGTTCTTTTTCTGTGGTTGCATAGTTCAATTGTGCACTGTCTAAGGTTCTACTTGCATAGTAGATATTCTGAAGCTTATTATCTTTTCTTTGTCCTAAAACAGCGCCAACGGCAAAATCGCTAGCATCGCACATTATTTCGAACGGCTCATTCCTATCAGGTGGTTGCATAATAGGTGCAGTGGTCAGAGCATTTTTAAGGAGCTCAAAAGCATTCAAATAATCTTTATCAAATATGAATTCAGCATCCTTCATTAACAAGCCAGTTAGCGGTTTAATGATTTTAGAGAAATCTTTAATGAATTGTCGGTAAAAACAGGCATGTCCAAGAAAACTACGAATTTCTCTAACAGTTTTCGGAGGCTGAAGATTTTCTATTATTTCTATTTTTGCTTTTCTACTTTAATTCCTCTTTCAGATACAACATGTCCTAACACAATTCCTTCCCCGACCATGAAATGACATTTTTCCTAGTTTAGCACAAGGTTGACTTTAACGCATCGCTCAAGCACAATTCTAGGTTCGATAAACAATCTTCAAAACTTCGTCCACAAATAGAGAAATTGTCCATAAATACTTCCATTAGATCATCTATAAAGTCAGCAAAGATCGACATCATGCATCTCTGAAATGTTGCGGGAGCGTTACATAACCCAAACGACATTCATCGATATGCGAATGTACCATATGGAAAAGTGAAATTTATCTTCTGTTGGTCGTCAGGATGAATAGGAATTTGAAAGAATCCTGAGTATCCATCTAAATAGCAGAAATAAGAGTGTTTGGCCAATTGTTCAAGCATTTGATCAATAAAGGGTAAAGGAAAATGGTTTTTACGAGTGGCTTTATTTAGCTTTCTATAGTCTATGCACATCCTCCATCCAGTGTGAACACGTTTCGCAAGAGATTCGCCTTTTTCATTGCTAACAATTGTTATACCACCTTTCTTTGGTACGACATGTACTGGACTAACCCAGTTGCTATCTGATATCGGGTATATAATTTCGGCTTCTAACAACTTTTACACCTCCTTCTTGACTGCATTGCTTATGATAGGATTTAGTCTTATTTGATGTTCTCTAGAGGTTTTACTAGCATCTTCTAGCATAATGCAGTGTATGCAAATGAATGGGCTTATTCCTTTTAGATCAGAGATATTATAGCCTAGTGTTGTCAGATACTTCCTTAAAATGCTTAGTAACTTTTCAGTTTCTATTTGTTCCAAGTCAACATTGACTATCACTGGTCTCTCAAGCTCGGCATCTAGGAATTCATACCTTAGATTTTTGGATAGTGTTTTTAGTTCTATAGCAGGTTTTATTGGGCTGGGCATTGGATCGAGTATTAGCGCAAGACATTCTCTTAGACTGTCATTGGTGAATGGTATTTTCCAATCATCATCTTCGAATATAGGAAGTGCTGGAATTTTAAGCGCATCACAGTATACGGATGGTTGCATCTCCATTTCTTTAACGCATTCATCAATAACATCTAATAAACAACATGAATCATCAATAGTTTGAGCTTTTAGGAATTGAGCCAGAATAAATTCGACTTTTTCTTCACCAGCTTCAAAAGTCAGCTTTCCTTTCTTAACATCAATTATTGCTCTGGCTATTGCTAAAAATGGTCTACCTAGTATAATAGGGATATTGGAGTCTTCTTTTATGTCCATTATCACAAAATTGGTAGGAATGTAGAACTGACCAATGCGAACGGGCACATTCTCTAACATACCCACGGGATATTTAACAAAACGGTCCGCAAGTTGTAAAGACATCTAAGTTGGTGTCAGTTCACCTAACTTGAGTTTCTTACATATGGATAACGACATTAGACTAACACTGGCTCCTAAGTCGTGTAGACTATTGTCTATGATGCAATTTCCTATCACACAAGGTATTGAAAAACTACCTGAATCTTTCAGCTTATGAGGCATATTATTTTGAATTATAGCGCTACACTCTGCAGTGAGTGTAACACCCCATTTCTCAAAATAAAATAAAACAATTAAATAAGCACACATCAGAGTATTTCCCACAACGGAATGTCACAATTCACACTAAAATTCCACAAACCATTTTTTTCAAGTTAATTTTCTCAATAAAACTGCAGCGGAAAATATAAACATCGTCTGACATTAATCACAAAACAATATATATATATATATATATATATATAATCCATATCCATCATCCTCGTCATATATATATACAACAATGGCCATCTGCCCAAAATACATATAGCATCATCTACAATCAACATCAAACAGGATACGCCACAGGGGCACACAAAATCAACCGTACACAATAAAACTCCCAAAACGCCCCGGTGTTACGTATCAGAGCAATCCTACGATGACGACACAATCCAAGCTAGCTAAACACCTGGATTGTTTGTACTTCCGAAGAAGCACAGACCACAACAACAACAAAGGGGTGAGAATAACGATCAAATATTAACAGTATAAACGTACATGAAATGAAAGGTAGAAACCATAAATCAATTATTTCATATTTCTCACACCCGGACCTACTGTCCCATTATCAACAATCACACGCACACAACCATAATGCAACACATGCACTCGACTCGACAATATGCGGTACCGACTCAACTCAGGATAGATCGCATACACTCCCTCTGAGCAATGATCTATCCCTACCACGCTCCTCATGAGCTCATATAATCACATATCAACGTCCCCCACTTGGGACACGGGTGGTCGCATACACTCCTTCCGAGCAACGATCCAAATTCCCGTCCACGCTCCCCACTAGAGCACGTGAGTGTATCACACACCACGTCCACGCTCCCCACTTGGAGCACGCAAGTAACTCATACACCGCGTCCACGCTCCCCATTTGGAGCACGCGAGCAACTCATGCCTCACGTCCACGTTCCCCATTTGGAGCACGCGAGCAAATCATGCCTCACGTCCACGCTCCCCATTTGGAGCACGCGAGCAACTCATGCCTCACGTCCACGCTTCCCATTTGGAGCACGCGAGTGAATCGCATACGCTCCACCGAGCAACGATTCACCACGTCCACATACTATGCAAGACACTATGCATAACCACACGGCACACACAGTGCACACGATCCTACGGATCCATTCATCATATAATGCATGTACGCACAAGCACACAAAGCGCATCGATCCTATTGATCCAATCCTCACACAACATATACTTATACACGACGCACAAGGCGTATCGATCCCATGGATCCACTCACATCATAAAATACATACATAACAAGCACACAAAGTGCGTCGATCCCACGAATCCATTCACCACAACGCACCAACAAAACGCACTCAAGGCATCACAATCATATTCTTCCTCGCATCTCACACACAGCACACTCACGGTGCACACATCTCACGTACGCATCCACACTGGTTCATACATAATGCGTACTCCACCAATTAGGCCACTTGCGATAAATGCCGACTAAACCGCCCTACAACCTCCAACATACGCTCGCATCAGCTCTCCAACAAGCCTCTCGTCACACATGACCAATGAGGGTCCAAGTCCACAACGGAACAACACAAAAACAACAGCAGAATCACAACTTGTTGTCGGGCTCGTTGGCACACTCGCCCGGCGAAGCCCCGCAGCGAACACTCGCTGCCATTCGCCTGGCAAAACCCCTGGCGAAGCCAAACAAAAGCTTCTGCCAGCACTCGCTGGCTAGTTCTCCCGGCGAAGCCTGGCGAAGGCTCGCCCCTATTCGCCCAGCGAATACCTGCGTACTTAGAAAAATTCAGCGCTGCAAAATCGCCTCCCACACCAATTTCACCCGATTAAATCGAAACCCACAACCATCCATATATTGCAACTTAGCTACAGGGTCTATCCCCGATTCTATCCGACTAATCATTAACTCTGCTCTCAAACAACTTCCGGCTCAGCTTCGAACTTAACCGAAAATCCTAAAACTCTTTCAACAACCATCAAATTCAGCATGCAATACTTCTACCATAATACCAAGGATTCATAACAGAAATTAGCAACTAGCAACAACAACAAAATCATCATCCACATGCAATAATCTCATACTTGGGGTTAGGGATTCCCCTTCTACCAACATTTATGTAAATACCTATTTTAACCGTTAAATTCCCCCCCCCCCCCCCCCCCCTTACCTCAAATTAGTGTTGATGATGAAAGAGCTTTACAAATCCCAGCCTTGATGATCTTGTTGCTTCAGCTTCAATTCTTGCTCCCTCTTTTTCTTCACAAGAGTGTGTGTATTCTTCCCCTCTTTCTACCGTGTTCTTCCTCCTTCTTCCAATTCTATTTCCACCAAAATGCCAATGTTACCCCTCATCCCAAATAATTTCTTATGATTCCAATTATATTAATAATCTCATTTTCTTAATTTCCAAAAATTAATATTATCACTTCATAATACCAATATTAATAATAATAACAATAATAATAATAATAATAATAATAATAATAATAATAATAATATCAACATTAATATTAATTATTAAGTATTATCATTATCAATTATCCAATATTAATATTATGCCTCTATTCTTCACCAATTCCCACACCAAAACACGTTGACGAATAAAATAACACCGAAACTAAAAATAATTAAAATGGGTGTTACAACTCTCCCCCATTTTAATTATTTTCGTCCTCGAAAATACCTGATGGAAACAGCTCTGGATACGCTTCCCGCATCGTGCTCTCCAATTCCCAGGTCACACTGCCTCCTGCAGCACCTCCCCACGCCACTCGCACCAACGTTATCTCTTTCCCTCTGTGTCGCTTCATCTTGCGATCCTCAATCCTCAACGGCAGCGCTTCCACAGTTAGGTTCTCTCTAACTTGGACTTCATCTCTCTGAATCACATGAGACGGATCGTGAACATACTTCCGAAGTTGTGACACGTGAAACACCAATCTTCTGCAAAATCTGATACGGCCCGATAAACTTCGGATCCAACTTTTTGGACTTCAAAGCACGTCCAACACCCGTCACTGGGTTAACCCTCAAGAATACATGATCTCCCTCACTGAATTCCAACTCTTTCCTGCGGTTATCATAATAACTCTTCTGCCGATCCTGAGATGCTTTCATCTTTTCACGGATCATCTGCACTGTCTCAGTAGTCTGTTGTACCAACTCCGGTCCCAACACAACACGCTCACCCGACTCATACCAACACAAAGGAGTCCTGCACCTCCCACCATAAAGAGCCTCGAACGGTGCCATCCCGATACTGGAATGGTAACTGTTGTTGTACGTGAACTCTACCAAAGGCAAATGAGTATCCCACGTACCACCTTTCTCCAACACACAAGCCCGCAACAAGTCCTCTAAAGTCTGAATAGTCCTCTCCGACTGCCCATCCGTCTGCGGATGATAAGCCGAACTCAGCTTCTACTCAGTACCCAAAGCCTCTTGTAAACTCTTCCAAAACACAGAAGTGAACCTCGAATCTCTATCCGATACAATGCTCAAATCTCTAAACTGCTCAATAAGCTCCATCTCTTTTACCATCAATGCCGACATATGAATTGTTTTTCTACTCAACACGTCTGCAACCACATTCGCTTTCCCTGGGTGATAACTCAAACTGAAATCATAATCTTTCAAGAATTCCAACCATCTCCTCTGCCGCATATTCAGCTCCTTCTGATCAAACAAATATTTCAAACTCTTGTGATCACTGAATAATTCAAACCTCGAACCATATAGATAATGTCTCCAGATCTTCAAAACAAAAACCACCGCAGCCAATTCAAGGTCATGAGTAGGATAGTTACGCTCATGCACCCTCAATTGTCGCGACGCATAGGCTACCACTTTTCCATTCTGCATAAGAACTCCGCCCAATCCCATTTTGGACGCATCACAATAAGAAACAAAAGGCTCACTCGGATTCGGTAACACCAAAACCGGTGCCGAAGTCAATCTCTTCTTCAGTTCCTTGAAACTCTCTTCACAAGTCGCATCCCACAAAAACACTTGATCTTTCCTTGTCAAATGAGTCAACGGCAAGGCCAATCTAGAAAAGCCTTCGATGAATCTTCAGTAATACCCTGTTAAGCCCAAAAAGCTTCTAACCTCTGTTACCGTCTTCGGCGGTTCCCACTGTAACGCCGCGCTCACCTTAGATGGATCCACAGAAACACCATCACCCGAAATAACATGCCCCAGAAAACTCACCGTCTTCAACCAAAATTCATACTTCGATAACTTGGCAAACAACTTGTTATCCTTCAACACTTGTAAAGCAATCCTCAAATGCTCCGCATGCTCTTCCTCAGACTTAGAATAAATCAGTATGTCATCAATGAACACGACAATGAACTGATCCAAATAAGAATGGAAGATACAGTTCATATATTCCATAAACACACCCGGCGCATTGGACACTCCGAAAGGCATTACTGCATACTCGTAATGTCCATATCGAGTCCTAAACGTCGTCTTCTGAATATCACCTTCTCTCACTCTTATCTGATGATAACCCGACCTCAAGTTGATCTTACTGAACACACGAGCTTCCACCAACTGATCCATAAAATCATCAATCCTTGGAAGAGGATATTTGTTCTTGATGGTCACTTTGTTCAACTGACGATAATCGATGCACAACCGCATTGCTACCGTCCTTCTTCTTCACTAACAACACTGGAGCTCCCCACGGCGACACACTAGGTCTGATAAACTTCATGTCCAACAACTCTCTAATCTGAGTCTTCAACTCGGCCAACTCCACTGCCGACATCATGTACATCGCCATAGAAATATGCCCCGTACCAGGTACCAGATCAATGCTAAACTCAACCTCTCTCTTCGGAGGTAACTCTGTAATATCATCCGGGAACACCTCCGGAAACTCATTAACAACGGCTAACTCATCCAACAATGCCTTGTTGTCAACAGACAATGATGCAAATAAAGCAAACACATGAGCTTCATCTTTCAACAAAGTTCTCAATTCCTTACCGGACAAAGAATCTGCCAACGCTTCCTCTTCCGGAGTCAAAAATAGTAACACCTTCCGAAAACAATCAATGTACACTCGGTTGAACTCCAACCAGTTCATACCAAGTATAACATCCAAACCACCAAGTGGCAAACAGATCAAATCCACACCGAAGTCTCGGCCAAAGATAGTCAGTGGACACTTCAAACATACTAGCGAAGTAGTCACTGAACCAATTGAGGGAGTTTCAATAGTCATCCGCCGCTCAAGAGTAGTCGGCACCAAACCTAACCTCTTCACACCATCAACAGAGATGAACGAGTAGGTCGCACCTGTATCAATCATAGCAGTCAAAGGAATGCTATTGATAAAACATGTACCTTTGATCGAACACTCCTCGTCCGCCGACTGAGTACCCACCACCACAAACACTTTACTGCTGACCTGAGGCGCTTGCACTCTCCTTGGCTTCTCACAATGAGTGCTAATATGGCCTTTATCGCCGCAGTTATAACAAGTAGGCATATTAGTCCTACAATCCACCATCACATGGCCCGGCTTCCCACACTTGAAGCACTTCTTAACCTCTTAAGGACAATCAATAGCATGATGCCCATCGACACCGCACCGATAACATTTCAAATCTGACGATGCCTTCCTCTCTTGGAATCTCTTATCAGACACAGCCTTTTGCTTTCCTTTACTGGTTGGCACACTGTAAGGTGTACCACCAAACCTCTGCTTACCCTTGCGGTCATTCACCGCCTTGTAATATGCAATCCTCGCACGGTTATCATTGTCATAGATCCGACTTCTACTCACCAACTCAGGATAGCTCCTGATTTTCTGACATGCGATCCCCATCTTGATCTCTGGCCTCAGCCCATTCTCAAATTTCAAGCACTTAGAAGTTATCGCTTCCTCAATATTGTAATGAGGACAATACTGAGCCAATTCCTCAAACTTAGCCGCATACTCGGCTACCGACATACTGCCTTGTTTCAATTCCAAAAATTCCACCTCTTTAGCACTTTTGATATCTTCTGGAAAATACTTCTCCAGAAATCCAGATCGAACCACCTCCCAAGTAATCGGAGTCCCCGAAGCCTCCATCCTCTGACGGCAATTGTCCCACCAAGCTTCGGCCTCTCCCTCAAGCATGTGAGTACCAAATATCACTTTCTGCTCGTCACTGCACCCCATGGTCCTGACGATCTTCTCTATCGCCTTCAGCCATTTCTGTGCAGCTACCGGATCCAGAATCCCACCTTCAAACTTTGGTGGCTTGTTGCTCTGGAACTGCATCAAGACTCTGAACTGAGCACCCGCAGCCAGATTCTGATTGGCCACCACTTGAGCCATATCCTGCATAGCCGCAGCCAACGCCGCGTCATTCCTCCCAGCCATACTGCTCAACAACAACAACATGTTAACAGAGAACAACCAACTCTATCCTACAGACATACTCAAAACACTACACTGGCCGGACGGACCGACCTGCTCTGATACCAACTTGTAACACCCTGTTTCCCAAAATAAAATAAAACAATTAAATAAGCACACATCAGAGTATTTCCCACAACGGGATGTCACAATTCACACTAAAATTCCACAAACCATTTTTTTCAAGTTAATTTTCTCAATAAAATTGCAGCGGAAAATATAAACATCGTCTGACATTAATCACAAAACAATATATATATATATATATATATATATATATATATATATATATATATATATATATATATATATATATATATATATATATATAATCCATATCCATCATCCTCGTCATATATATATATACAGCAATGGCCATCTGCCCAAAATACATATAGCATCATCTACAATCAACATCAAACAGGATACGCCACAGGGGCACACAAAATCAACAGTACACAATAAAACTCCCAAAACGCCCCGGTGTTACGTATCAGAGCAATCCTACGACGAAGCCACAATCCAAGCTAGCTAAACACTTGGATTGTCTGTACTTCCGAAGAAGCACAGACCACAACAACAACAAAGGGGTGAGAATCACGATCGAATATTAATAGTATAAACGTACATGAAATGAAAGGTAGAAACCATAAATCAATTATTTCATATTTCTCACACCCGGACCTACTGTCCCATCATCAACAATCACACACACACAACCACAATGCAACACATGCACTCGACTCGAGAATATACGATACCGACTCAACTCAGGATAGATCGCATACACTCCCTCTGAGCAACGATTTATCCCTACCACGCTCCTCATGAGCTCATATAATCACATATCAACGTCCCCCACTTGGGACACGGGTGGTCGCATACACTCCTTCCGAGCAACGATCCAAATTCCCGTCCACGCTCCCCACTGGAGCACGTGAGTGTATCACACACCACGTCCACGCTCCCCACTTGGAGCACGCGAGTAACTCATACATCGCGTCCACGCTCCCCATTTGGAGCACACGAGCAACTCATGCCTCACGTCCACGCTCCCCATTTGGAGCACGCGAGCATCTCATGCCTCATGTCCACGCTCCCCATTTGGAGCACGCGAGCAACTCATGCCTCACTGTCGCACCTCGAAAATTCCATTTTGAACATACGACCCTCGCGCGAAAGGCGCGGAAATGTGGTTCGACAGAGTCGCCACCGAACTTTATTTTTCCCGAATGAACGGGAGAGGAAAATATCGAGAAAACCTCATAAACGCGGAAGGAACACGGTCGTCGCAACCATATTCCTGGGTTCGGGAGTCGGTTACGCGAGGGGAAGGTATTAGCACCCCTCACGTCCGTCGTACTCGACGGGAACCTCTTAATTCGAGTTGTAATGGATGTTAGCTAAACTTATTTCTTCTCTTCTCACTACTAAATACTAAAACGATACTATCAAGGCTAAAAACGCTAAGGGGGAAGGGGATGGTTAGAGGATAGGGTGCTCGCCAAGGATTGGGACCCTTGTGCCTACGTATGCTCATTCGGACGAGAATGAGAAATCAGAGCGTCGTAGTTCGACTACGGGAAAGGATGGGGTAAATGGAAGATGGAGGGGATTGTGCTCGCCAAGATCATCGCAATCTTGTGCCTACGTATCTTACATTCAAGAATGAATGAAGAATCAGAGCGTCCGTAGTTCGTGGTAACGACCATGAAAGAAACTGGATTTGAATTGGATTTAAAGGGGTACGGATGATGATTACTCGAAGCTTAAGGAAGACTTCTCAGACTCCGAGTAATCGGGAAAGCGAACCAAAGACTTGGAACACTCTCTTTTTCATCTTGAAGACAAGGATGTGTATGAAAGGGTGAGTTTGAAATGATGACGATTTCTTGAAGCTTAAGAAAGACTTCTTGGACCCCAAGTAATCGGGAGAGCGAGCCAAAGACTTGGAACTCTCTCTTTTTCATCGAAGAAGGAGTTGTGTTTGAAATGGTGTTTTGATAATTGGTTGGAATCGGATGACAATTACTTGAAGCTTAAGAAAGACTTCTTAGACCCCAAATAATCGGGAGAGCGAACCAAAGTCTTGGGACACACTCTTTTTTCATCGAAAAGAAAGTTGTTTGAGTGGTGTTTGGGAAGATGAGTAATTGGAGATGGTTGAGTATTATCGAGTTTGTTAATATTATTTAAAGGCGTCAATTGCTCACACACGAATAAGATAACTCGCATACAAACAACGGAAAGCAAGCTCAAAGACTTGAACCCACTCTTTACACCTTGAAAAGGATTGAATAGTTGTTAGTTGATTGATAGTTTGTTTCGAAAATCCTCTTGACGTTGGATCAATGGTTTGACTCATTATCGCGTGCAAAACGTGTTGAAAATGAAATGGTTTGAAAGAAGAGACCGACTTGACTTACGCATCAAGGGTCGAGTTGTAATAGGTTGATGGCGAATGCGTATGAGCACTCGGCTTACAAGGGTTTGAAAAATGGCTCGACGATGAATCGAGAATCAGTTTGAAAATAGTTTGAATCCGCTCTAGTCCCTATGGGTGCTCCTAGGAGATAAACTAATAATCAAAGAAATACGAAACATACATCAGAATGGGAGAGGGATACATGTAAGTTACACGGGATTGCACGAAATAAAGGGGTCTCATTGTAAGGTAGCCCAAGAGAAAGCCGTGTGTGCGCATTTGTGTCCTAAACTACGCCTTGAGAAAAGTCGGGCACGACTCAAAGTTAGGATACCTGCAAATGACCAAAGATCCAACAATCCACTAATTTGGCTTTTAAGAGTTTTGATAATTTATTAGGTATTTTCGAATATGGGTGAATGAAAATGAATAAATATGATAATAATAACATATAGTAAGATAAATATGATAATATGAATAATATGAATAAAATGGATAAAAACGATAAAAAATAGAAAATGAAAAGTTTAAAAAAAGTTGGTCTCGGGTTTGTTATTCTTCATCAATAATTTGACAGAAAAATAACTTTGGGGTATCGTCATCGACCGGAATGAAGAAATATGAAAATAAATCTTCAAAATGAAAATGTTAAAATATAACTCTTATTAAAACTAATTATAAAACTCTGAAGTTATATACATAAATTTAAAATAATATATTAGTAATTTGAAAATATTTTCTTTTATATAAAAAACTAATACAGCTAATTTATATAAAGAAACATATTTAAAACTTCTGAAAAATCTAAGATATTCACATATTTTCAGAATAAATAATAAGTAAAAAAAAGTGATAAAATAAAAATAAACAAATAAACCAAAATGATCAAGGGTGCAAGTTGAAAGGATAGAAGGGCAATACGAAGATGTGCAAGTCAAATAGGCCCCTTGAGCCTCTAACCTGACCCGTTTCCAAAATTCTCTCCCCAGAATGTCATTAGGGTTCGGTATCTCATCCAACATCCCCTTTTTCATCCCCTTTAATGAAATCTGAACAACATATCTAACTTCGAAAAAACAATGGTTCACCAAAGATAAACACAAACCAGATCGTAACTGGAGATATGAACCAATTCACTCCAAAAGAAAACACTATGTGAGCACTGAATATGTCTTCCTCACCCTTCACGATGCGACGCTTTCTCCTTGCTTTCGCTCACGATCATCTCTCAATTTTGGATTCGTCTGGGCTCTGTTTCGACTTCACCTTCGAGTTATTCGCTTCAATTTTCCTCGTACTCAGGTTCGTGTAGTATTAATCTCGGTTAGAGTTCGTTCAATCTTTCCTCAGCTTGGTGTTTCCTTTAACCTCTCCCTGCGGAGTCTCTCCAATTCATTTCATCTTATTTCGTTTCTTTTCATCTGGATTTTAGGGTTTTGAAGAAACGAAAAAAGGTTTGGCTGATTTTAGGATTGGGTATTCAGAAGAAGAAGGGTTGGATTTGGTTTCTGAAGTGGATGGAGATTTGTTTAGGTTTTTTGCAGGTGAAATGGGTTTGTTTACGATTTTTTATTGCCGTTAGAAATGGAAGAAGAAGGTCCGATGGTTTTTGAAAGAGAAGAGGTTTTTTGGGTCGAGATTTGTTGGTTTGTTGATCTTGAAGATGGTTTGAGGGGTTATTTGGAAGAGCTGTTGAGGATTGTTAAGGGTTGAACGTTGAAGAAAGTTAGTGAGCAACGGTTATTACGGTTAATCAGTTGGAGGAAAGAGATAACAGGGTTGGTACTCCGAGGGGTTTTTGTTCTGTTATCAATAATGCTGAAGGTTTTGTTTAATGGAGATTTTTAAGAAAGATGGTAGTGAGGGATTATGAAGATTGGAGAGGTTTCTGGATCCATTGTGATTGTTGGGGTTTATGTGTTTTTGGGAGATTTTTACGGAAAGAGGTGGGTTGTTGTTGTTTTAAGATTACATTGAAGTCTGAAGAAAAGTGAATGAAGAGGTGTTGGTTTTGATGGGTTGTATTTGGTTTTTGATTTGTGTGTGAGAAGAACAAAGATTGCCTTTTATTTTTGTGTTCTGAAGGGAATATATGCAGATTTGAGGAAGTGTTTAGGAGAAAAAAATGAGTTAAGGTGTTTTTGAGTTGGAGGTCTTTTTCTGTGTCCCCCCCTCCCTCGTTGGAGAAAATCGAAAGCTTTTTAAATCTGAGTTCAAGAAATTGAAGGCGGGCTCTTTTGCGTTTCCTCCGCGTGGTCCCTTGAAAATCCAGGTACAGTTTTACTTTTATTGATTTTGTCTGTTGTAAGTACAATTCAACCACTGCCTTGTTTTGCAAAGGACAATAGTGAGCTGTATCTCTGCTACAAATGTATACTTTGCAGATGTTGGGTGCACATTGTGAATCATGGCCATCACTCACTTTTTGTGTGCAGAATTTGTTGTGTTTTTTTATGGTAGTACAGGGTGCTTTCTAAACAAGAATTGACAATTTTCTCTTCATTTTTGTCAGTTCGCGTGGAACTTCTCTGCAGCTGGGAAGTAAAAAAAACAAAGTAGTGTCATGTGCCTTGAAAGGCCTTTCCTTTTTCATATACTTGAGATATTTTGAAGCTGGAAAATAATAAACTTAAATGGTTTTGATTGATGATTTTCTCCATATTGCAGTTTTTTTTTTGCGTGTCTCTTGGTGTAACCATTGGTGCCGATTTGGAGTCGACGGAACACGGTGCGTAGGATTTGTACGCCATGTGGTATTTGGTGCATTGTGAGTGTGATTTTTCCTGCTGTGTTTTGGAACATTGTGGAGATGTAGCAGGGCTGATTTCTGCTTAGTGTCGAGCCCTAGTGTTGTGGGTTATTAGCAGTAGCAGATTCACAGCCATACGAATTTGTTTCAACTGCTGTTGTAGGTGAATTGTTGCTCTTGCTGCTGTTTGTTCTGCTGTGAATTGCAAGTTTTCCAATGGACGTGGTCTGTTTTGCAGGTAAAGGAACCGTGTTTTATTTGCCGTGTGATGCGGAGCGTTGCGGACAACGACTTCGTACAGGCTTTAATGTGTTGCTGATACAAAGTGCTCCATGTTGTACTTGCCGCGGACGGAGCTTATTATTACAGGGCTTTGTTTTTGCCGTATATGAAATTGAGCAAGCAGGTGGTAGAAAAAACATTATGCGTAACATGCTGGTTGGGGCCTCATGAGCTATTTTAGCAGTTTCAATCAAGTGGCCTCCTTCTTTTTCTTAGAGATTTTCATATGTATATATTTTGCTGTAATGTGAACAAAATAGATTTTAATGATGTATACACAAAAGGGCTTCAAAATTGCAACATTGGCTTGTGGATTTTGGTCCGTTGATGTTGCTGCAGTCGTGCATTTCCTGGCTAGTTTAAATGCTTCCACAACTTGTTAGTTTAAATGACCAAAAAGAAATTGGTTCAAAGACACCACCATTCTAAGTCTTACTCTTGTTTGAACATGGTTTGGGCATGGCTTAACACTTTCTTTTGAGTCTTCTTAATTATTGTTGCACATGACCTTAAAATGGGTCCCATTTTTCTACCTTTTCAACCTTTGTATCACAAACTATGTAATCCTTTGAAATATCATAAGAAATTTCCGAGATCACAGTTCACACTATTAGAATGGTATATTATTCGCACCATGATTTTGACCTCTTGGAATTTTGAGTCTTGCAACTGGTAAATGTATACTTGCAATTTTGAATATTGGACAATACCGTCAATCGTACTCCCATTAGGCCAGTGTTGATCGAATTTTAACACTTGTAATACCATCCTTACTGTATCATGGACATGAACAGCCTCGTGTAACAACTTTCCCATAACTTGAAAACCTCTTTTCAAGGCTTGCTATTTTATCATAATTTAGCTTCATGGGATTAATAAAATACTAAACATAAACTTAATCATGGCTATATTTAATCCAAACATTTCAATTAAAAGCCAACTTGGAGCAAGGCCAGGATAAAATTGGAAATGATCTCTCTAACATTTTTAGTTAACGAGCCTTTATCATTTATATCATGAATGACACCCAAAACGCTCGTTCTCTTGAGAAACTTTAAGACCAATGAACTTGAAATTTGGTGATCTATTGGAAAGAATATTACTATGAACAAAATTCAAGTTCTCACCGTAACTTGAATGCAACAATCAAACGAATCTCCTCTAGATAGGGACAAAACCCCAAATCACTAGAAAACTCCCGATTCTTGCTTTAGTATACCAATGGAATATATGATTAAGAGGCTAACGATATGCAGATGGGTACGAAACAGAAATCACCTAAGTATAGGACAACGAAAAAAGGTAGGACGAATTTAGGGTATGACAGATGCCCCTATCTAATTGACTTGAAACATGTAAGATGAATTACTATAGAATTGATTCTTTCAAAGTGCGAGACAATTAGATATGAAGAAAACCCTGAATTTGTCTGAAAAGAAAAGAGATGCTCAGGCCTTGAAATACTGGATGAGGTGTACCCATGAATACCTGGCAAAAGATCCACATCACCAAGAGGATGATGGGAAGAAACGCACACGGCTACTATCACCAAAAGGATGGTAGAGCAAGACACTATCGCACAATCTGACATTAATGACTATGACAGACCCCCCACCAAAAGGATGACGGAGCGAACTCACACTAAACATATCGCACAATCTATCATTAATGACCATGATAGACCCCCCACCAAAAGGATGACGGAGCGAAACACAAATAAACTATCGCACAATCTATCATTATGACTATGACAGACCCCCCACCAAAAGGGTGACGGAGCGAAACTCACACCAAAACTCTATCGCACAATCTATCATTAATGACTATGACAAACCCTCACCAAAAGGATGACGGGGCGAAACACACGCCAAACAATATCGCACAATCTATCATTAATGACTATGATAGACCCCTCACCAAAAGGATGACGGAGTGAAACTCAAACACTATCGCACAATCTATCATTAATGACTATGACAGACCCTCACCAAAAGGATGACGGAGCGAAACACACGCCAAACAATATCGCACAATCTATCATTAATGACTATGACAGACCCCTCACTAAAAGGATGACGGAGCGAAACACACACCGGTCACTACCACCAAAAGGATAATAGGACAAACACTATCGCACAATCTGACACCAATCCAAGTGACAGACCCCCTACCAAAAGGATGACGGAGCGAAACACACACCAGCCACTACCACCAAAAGGATGATAGGACAAACACTATCGCACAATCTGACACCAATCCAAGTGACAGACCCCCCACCAAAAGGATGACGGAGCGAAACACACACCAGCCACTACCACCAAAAGGATGATAGGACAAACACTATCGCACAATCTGACACCAATCCAAGTGACAGACCCCCCACCAAAAGGATGACGGAGCGAAATATAAACATAAATAAATATTGCACAATCTATCACCAATCCAAGTGACAGACCCCTCACCAAAAGGATGACGGAGCGAAACATACACACAGGTTGCTATCACCAAAAGGATGATAGAACAAACACAAATTGAAGGCTACCAACACCAAAAGGATGCAGGCTAGGTTGAACCGACGAAGTTCGGCTATCACCAAAAGGATGATAGTAAGGCAATTGACAACAGTCATGCTTACTGGATACAACTCATTGGGGAACACCCAAGAGGAAGATTGGGTTGAAATGAATCAGCGGGGACGACCACTGACTTGCTTAGAGATCATAATTTTGTTGAAATGATTTCATGGTTACGCCCATGAGCTCTGAAAAGGATGCCCTTGACTGGGCCGAGTTTATCCTAATGTCTTAGTTTGCTAAACAAAATGTTGAACAACTTCATGAGGAACGCCCACGGTTTTGCTGAAGATGCCCCTGTTCGAGTTGGATCTTGCACTGAACTCCTTTGATTTGCCCAACAAAAGGTTGAACAACTTAGTGGGGAACGCTCACGATTTTGCTGAAGATACCCCTGCTCGGGTTGGATCTTGCACTGAACTTCTTCGATTTGCCCAACAAAAGGTTGAACAACTTAGTGGGGAACGCCCACGGTCTTGAATGGTATGCCCCTGACTGGGCTGGATGTTGATTTGAAGATCTGATCAACCACAAGGTTGAAATACGTCATGGGAGACACCCATGGTCTTTGAAAAATGCCCCTGACTGGGCTGAATCTTGCTTTGAATAACTTCGAATTTTATGGGAGAAACCCACAATTGCAAGAGATTGCCCCTGATTGGGCTGATGATTGCTTTGAAGCCTGAAATTCGTGGGAGAAATCCACGACCTTTGTGGGAGATGCCCCTGACCGGGCTGATGATGGTATTGGAAATCTTCAAGATGGATCCTGGACCTTGATTTGCATATATAAATGCTGGATGATAAATGATATTCCATACGAATGGAAGTGCAAATGCAAATGCTGACGCGCGGAGATGCAAGAGTTGGGGAAGTATGATATGGTTGGGTATGCATATGATGCAAGATGCTTATGAGGTCGAATGTGATGCGTATGATGCATATGATTGCAGACAGGTAATTAGAAATGCAGGGAGACGCCAGCATGGTGGATCTTTGGTAGTTGCCAATGCAGATTGGACTTCGGGTGGTGGGAGGGATTGACTTCCTCGACACGCAGTTTGTTGAAGACGCCATGATTAAAGCAGAAGATGCTCTGGATGTCCCAAGTCTGGGATATTTGGATGACTGTGAATTTGCTTCAAAGAGAATTGCAACTCTGCTTGATGGTCAGGACGACCTGGTCTTGCCCTAGTCTGAACTTGCTAATGATATGCCCCTGCTCGAGCTGTTGAATAATTTGCCTCAGCCTGTGAGCTTTGAAATAATCTTGCTTTGCGTACGCTAGTGAAAGTCAAGTTCCTCCCTGATTCCCCCTTGTTGAGATGTCCTTGAATACCTAGCACTGATTTGCAATTAAGACTGTTCATTCATAAATGGTAATATTAATGCAAAGTTCGATACAAGTTTGAAAAAGTATCGTTTATTTGAGTGTCATGAAAGTGTGAGACGAATGGACTGCTAGCCCAGACGTTGTGCTAATTTGATTGGTGCGAAAGATATAGCAAGCAAAATGACACCAATATTGATGATTAGAAATCATGTGAGGAGTCAGGTTACGCAACCTTGCGATAGTATGCTTTCAGAGTAAATCCCGCCTCAATTAGGTCTTTCGAGGGTTGTAACGTGGTCCGGTTCACAGTTATGAAACAAAGGATATTAGGCTCAAAGTATGATTTGTACCCACCCCTTCTTCTTAATGATCTCCAATCCTACGCTCAGTTAATTCTACACTTGTCTGGACGGTGTAAGCTTGAAGGTTCAAGGTTTGCTCGACGTGGCAGTCACCTTATTTTGATGGATGCCAGTGCCCCTTTGATCTGGGTGGCCACTGAATCTTTTTTTGTTTTTGTTGAGGATTTCGGGGTCCTCTTTTGCTTTTGCTTTGATCCCTAACTTTTGCATGGATTGACTTTGTTTGTCAGATCCATCAGGATTGCCTTGATTTTGTCTAAGTCCCCTCTGAGGTGTTTGACTTAGCAGGCTTTTGATTTTTCCTTTTTTTTGGATTTTGTTGTGACTGCCCTGTTGTGAGTCATTGGTGAACAACCGTCTTTTGGATTTTGCTTTGTTGATTCGAGTGCAGGGTTGAATTAGCTGAACACTACCCTGCCCCAGGTTAAGTGTAAGGTTTGAATATCCGAAGGAAACTGCTACTTCTAGGCTCGAAGTGGTTTGCTAGGGATTAACTCCTTATATTTATGGTGTTTGGGGAATTGAAGCAATGCATGTACATCATTGACGAGATTCTATCTGAAAGCATATGAGTTCGCAATTATGGGTATCTTGTTTTCATCATCCTCCCTCAAATCATGCTAAACAACAATGAATAGAGTGGAGTGAATAAACATGTCGGTGATAAGTGAAAAATGAGTGAATACGACATAACTAATTCAGAACATGCATAAACGATACATTAATGAAACCAAATACGAATGGCAATTGTTCAAAGCATACAGTACTTAAACACACAAGGACAAAATATAAGAAATGCGAAAGATTAAATGGCAGCATGACGGCCTTCTTCAGAGAATGGACTTGACTAGACTTGATCTGATGTTAGCACTAGTTGGCTGGTGGCATCGGGTCGTTGATGGCAGTGAGATACTTCCCATCAAAGGTGAGAGCTTCCTTGTCAACCAGATCTTGAATTTTGTGCTTGAAAAACCTGCAGTTCTCAATGTTGTGACCTGGAGCGCCCTTATGAAACTCACAATGAGCATTCGCGTCGTAATCAGCAGGAAGGACAGCTGGGGGAGCTAGATATCTCGGAACAATAGCCTTTTTCTCCATCAGTTGAGCAAAGATATCTGCATATGTCATTGGAAGACTATCAAATACTCTATCTGGCTTCCATGTTCTGTGTTGATTTTGCTGACGCGATCGTTGAGCGATTCGCTGTTCTGATTCCTTTCCAGTTATGGAGAGGGCTTTGAAGATCTGATCCATCCTTCTGTTGAGGGATTCCAGCTCCTTCCTGATAGCAACTTGCTCTTGCTGAATCTGCTCCATCGTTCGTCTCGTATTGGTTTTAATTGCGTACTGGTGTCGAGGAATCAACTTGATTTACTGGAGAAGAAGGAACGGAGACATGAGAAATTGCTGAAGGAAGGAGAATGCAAGATGCACAACAAATGAGATGCAATGCAAGATGCAAGATCCAGGATCACAGGATCACAAATTCAACCAGGTCTGAGAATTAGTCGGGTGAACGGTTCAGGGATCACAGTCACTGCTCAAAGAAACCCCCACAGGTAGGATTCTAAAACGGGTAGATGCCTAGAGTTATGGACATCTTTCAAAGATATTACTGCCATGACAAAGCCTCATCACGACAGTAATATCATTAAAAGAATATCCTCTAGGTGAGGTTCTCGTATCTTCCATGCGAGAAAGACTTCTCGGAGGCATCAACTACACAACCATCGACACACGGATTCTAGAAAAGGTTCTCAGAGTCATAGATCGAGGTTGAAAATATTACTGTAAGAAAGTAATACGTTCAAGGGATCTCATCTGATTGGGGCGTTCGTATTAATTCACAAAGAATTAACACTACCAACCACCATGGATAAAACGGTTTATGGTCCTTGGGATCAACGATTCAAACTCGAAAACATTATTGTCATGGCAAAGACTCACCACAACAACAATATCTCCAAGGAATCTACTCCAAGCGGGGTTTTCGCTTCAACTTAACGTGAAAGACTCCACGCAAGTCTCCACTACACAACCACCATCCTAATCCTAGGGTTTTACTCAGACTCAGGTGTAGAGCCATCTCACAAAGTAACCATAATTATAGCAACCCCACAATGCCACAAGCACAAGTAACCAAGATAAGGATACAAATAGAAAGCGAGAAGAAAATAAAAACAAAAAGCTAACAACTCAAACTAAGATAGGCTTGACTCTCTCTTGCATGGAGCAAAGTCCCTAGCAGAGTCGCCACCTGTCGCACCTCGAAAATTCCATTTCGAACAAACGACCCTCGCGCGAAAGGCGCGGAAATGCGGTTCGACAGAGTCGCCACCGAACTTCATTTTTCCCGAATGAACGGGAGAGGAAAATATCAAGAAAACCTCCTAAACGCGGAAGGAACACGGTCGTCGCAACCATATTCCTGGGTTCGGGAGTCGGTTACGCAAGGGGAAGGTATTAGCACCCCTCACGTCCGTCGTACTCGACGGGAACCTCTTAATTCGAGTTGTAATGGATGTTAGCTAAACTTATTTCTTCTCTTCTCACTACTAAATACTAAAACGATACTATCAAGGCTAAAAACGCTAAGGGGGAAGGGGATGGTTAGAGGATAGGGTGCTCGCCAAGGATTGGGGCCCTTGTGCCTACGTATGCTCATTCGGACAAGAATGAGAAATCAGAGCGTCGTAGTTCGACTACGGGAAAGGATGGGGGAAATGGAAGATGGAGGGGATTGTGCTCGCCAAGATCATCGCAATCTTGTGCCTACGTATCTTACATTCAAGAATGAATGAAGAATCAGAGCGTCCGTAGTTCGTGGTAACGACCATGAAAGAAACTGGATGTGAATTGGATTTAAAGGGGTACGGATGACGATTACTCGAAGCTTAAGGAAGACTTCTCAGACTCCGAGTAATTGGGAAAGCGAACCAAAGACTTGGAACACTCTCTTTTTCATCTTGAAGACAAGGATGTGTATGAAAGGGTGAGTTTGAAATGATGACGATTTCTTGAAGCTTAAGAAAGACTTCTTGGACCCCAAGTAATCGGGAGAGCGAGCCAAAGACTTGGAACTCTCTCTTTTTCATCGAAGAAGGAGTTGTGTTTGAAATGGTGTTTTGATAATTGGTTGGAATCGGATGACAATTACTTGAAGCTTAAGAAAGACTTCTTAGACCCCAAATAATCGGGAGAGCGAACCAAAGACTTGGGACACTCTCTTTTTTCATCGAAAAGAAAGTTGTTTGAGTGGTGTTTGGGAAGATGAGTAATTGGAGATGGTTGAGTATTATCGAGTTTGTTAATATTATTTAAAGGCGTCAATTGCTCACACACGAATAAGATAACTCGCATACAAACAACGGAAAGCAAGCTCAAAGACTTGAACCCACTCTTTACACCTTGAAAAGGATTGAATAGTTGTTAGTTGATTGATAGTTTGTTTCGAAAATCCTCTTGACGTTGGATCAATGGTTTGACTCATTATCGCGTGCAAAACGTGTTGAAAATGAAATGGTTTGAAAGAAGAGACCGACTTGACTTACGCATCAAGGGTCGAGTTGTAATAGGTTGATGGCGAATGCGTATGAGCACTCGGCTTACAAGGGTTTGAAAATGGCTCGACGATGAATCGAGAATCAGTTTGAAAATAGTTTGAATCCGCTCTAGTCCCTATGGGTGCTCCTAGGAGATAAAATAATAATCAAAGAAATACGAAACATACATCAGAATGGGAGAGGGATACATGTAAGTTACACGGGATTGCACGAAATAAAGGGGTCTCATTGTAAGGTAGCCCAAGAGAAAGTCGTGTGTATGCATTTGTGTCCTAAACTACGCCTTGAGAAAAGTCGGGCACGACTCAAAGTTAGGATACCTGCAAATGACCAAAGATCCAACAGTCCACTAATTTGGCTTTTAAGAGTTTCGATAATTTATTAGGTATTTTCGAATATAGGTGAATGAAAATGAATAAATATGATAATAATAACATATAGTAAGATAAATATGATAATATGAATAATATGAATAAAATGGATAAAAACGATAAAAAATAGAAAATGAAAAGTTTAAAAAAAGTTGGTCTCGGGTTTGTTATTCTTCATCAATAATTTGACAGAAAAATAACTTTGGGGTATCGTCATCGACCGGAATGAAGAAATATGAAAATAAATCTTCAAAATGAAAATGTTAAAATATAACTCTTATTAAAACTAATTATAAAACTCTAAAGTTATATACATAAATTTAAAATAATATATTAGTAATTTGAAAATATTTTCTTTTATATAAAAAACTAATACAGCTAATTTATATAAAGAAACATATTTAAAACTTCTGAAAAATCTAAGATATTCACATATTTTCAGAATAAATAATAAGTAAAAAAAAGTGATAAAATAAAAATAAACAAATAAACCAAAATGATCAAGGGTGCAAGTTGAAAGGATAGAAGGGCAATACGAAGATGTGCAAGTCAAATAGGCCCCTTGAGCCTCTAACCTGACCCGTTTCCGAAATTCTCTCCCTAGAATGTCATTAGGGTTCGGTATCTCATCCAACATCCCCTTTTTCATCCCCTTTAATGAAATCTGAACAACATATATAACTTTGAAAAAACAATGGCTCACCAAAGATAAACACAAACCAGATCGTAACTGGAGATATGAATCAATTCACTCCAAAAGAAAACACTATGTGAGCACTGAATATGTCTTCCTCACCCTTCACGATGCGACGCTTTCTCCTTGCTTTCGCTCACGATCATCTCTCAATTTTGGATTCGTCTGGGCTCTGTTTCGACTTCACCTTCGAGTTATTCGCTTCAATTTTCCTCGTACTCAGGTTCGTGTAGTATTGATCTCGGTTAGAGTTCATTCAATCTTTCCTCAGCTTGGTGTTTCCTTTAATCTCTCTCTGCGGAGTCTCTCCAATTCATTTCATCTTATTTCGTTTCTTTTCATCTGGATTTTAGGGTTTTAAAGAAACGAAAAAAGGTTTGGCCGATTTGAGGATTGGGTATTCAGAAGAAGAAGGGTTGGATTTGGTTTCTGAAGTGGATGGAGATTTGTGTTAGGTTTTTTGCAGGTGAAATGGGTCTGTTACGATTTTTTATTGCCGTTAGAAATGGAAGAAGAAGGTCTGATGGTTTTTGAAAGAGAAGAGGTTTTTTGGGTCAAAATTTGTTGGTTTGTTGATCTTGAAGATGGTTTGAGGGGTTATTTGGAAGAGCTGTTGAGGATTGTTAAGGGTTGAACGTTGAAGAAAGTTAGTGAGCAACGGTTATTACGGTTAATCAGTTGGAGGAAAGAGATAACAGGGTTGGTACTCCGAGGGGTTTTTGTTCTATTATCAATAATGCTGAAGGTTTTGTTTAATGTAGATTTTTAAGAAAGATGGTAGTGAGGGATTATGAAGATTGGAGAGGTTTCTGGATCCATTGTGATTGTTGGGGTTTATGTGTTTTTGGGAGATTTTTACGGAAAGAGGTGGGTTGTTGTTGTTTTAAGGTTACATTGAAGTCTGAAGAAAAGTGAATGAAGAGGTGTTGGTTCTGATGGGTTGTATTTGGTTTTTGATTTGTGTGTGAGAAGAACAAAGATTGCCTTTTATTTTTGTGTTCTGAAGGGAATATATGCAGATTTGAGGAAGTGTTTAGGAGAAGAAAATGAGTTAAGGTGTTTTTGAGTTGGAGGTCTTTTTCTGTGTTCTCCCCCCCCCCCTCGTTGGAGAAAATCGAAAGCTTTTTAAATTTGAGTTCAAGAAATTGAAGGCGGGCTCTTTTACGTTTCCTCCGTGTGGTCCCTTGAAAATCCAGGTACAGTTTTACTTTTATTGATTTTGTCTGTTGTGAGTACAATTCAACCACTGCCTTGTTTTGCAAAGGACAATAGTGAGCTGTATCTCTGCTACAAATGTATACTTTGCAGATGTTGGGTGCACATTGTGAATCATGGCCATCACTCACTTTTTGTGTGCAGAATTTGTTGTGTTTTTTTATGGTAGTACAGGGTGCTTTGTAAACAAGAATTGACAATTTTCTCTTCATTTTTGTCTGTTCGCGTGGAACTTCTCTGCAGCTGGGAAGTAAAAAAAAACAAAGTAGTGTCATGTGCCTTGAAAGGCCTTTCCTTTTTCATATTCTTGAGATATTTTGAAGCTGGAAAATAATAAACTTAAATGGTTTTGATTGATGATTTTCTCCATATTGCAGATTTTTTTTTGCGTGTCTCTTGGTGTAACCATTGGTGCCGATTTGGAGTCAACGGAACACAGTGCGTAGGATTTGTACGCCATGTGGTATTTTGTGCATTGTGAGTGTGATTTTTCCTGCTGTGTTTCGGAACATTGTGGAGATGTAGCAAGGCTGATTTCTGCTTAGTGTCGAGCCCTAGTGTTGTGGGTTATTAGCAGTAGCGGATTCGCAGCCATACAAATTTGTTTCAACTGCTGTTGTAGGTGAATTGTTGCTCTTGCTGCTGTTTGTTCTGTTGTGAATTGCAAGTTTTCCAATGGGCGTGGTCTGTTTTGCAGGTAAAGGAACCGTGTTTTATTTGCCGTGTGATGCGGAGCGTTGCGGCTCTGTTGGTGATGCGGACAACGACTTCGTACAGGCTTTAATGTGCTGCTGATACAAAGTGCTCCATGTTGTACTTGCCGCGGACAGAGCTTATTCTTACAGGGCTTGGTTTTTGCCGTATATGAAATTGAGCAAGCAGGTGGTAGAAAAAACATTATGCGTAACATGCCGGTTGGGGCCTCATGAGCTATTTTAGCAGTTTCAATCAAGTGGCCTCCTTCTTTTTCTTAGAGTTTTTCATATGTATATATTTTGTTGTAATGTGAACAAAATAGATTTTAATGATGTATACACAAAAGGGCTTCAAAATTGCAACATTGGCTTGTGGATTTTGGTCCGTTGATGTTGCTGCAGTCGTGCATTTCCTGGCTAGTTTAAATGCTTCCACAACTTGTTAGTTTAAATGACCAAAAAGAAATTGGTTCAAAGACACCACCATTCTAAGTCTTACTCTTGTTTGAACATGGTTTGGGCATGGCTTAACACTTTCTTTTGAGTCTTCTTAATTATTGTTGCACATGACCTTAAAATGGGTCCCATTTTTCTACCTTTTCAACCTTTGTATCACAAACTATGTAATCCTTTGAAATATCATAAGAAATTTCCGAGATCACAGTTCACACTATTAGAATGGTATATTATTCGCACCATGATTTTGACCTCTTGGAATTTTGAGTCTTGCAACTGGTAAATGTATACTTGCAATTTTGAATATTGGACAATACCGTCAATCGTACTCCCATTAGGCTAGTGTTGATCGAATTTTAACACTTGTAATACCATCCTTACTGTATCATGGACATGAACAGCCTCGTGTAACAACTTTCCCATAACTTGAAAACCTCTTTTTAAGGCTTGCTATTTTATCATAATTTAGCTTCATGGGATTAATAAAATACTAAACATAAACTTAATCATGGCTATATTTAATCCAAACATTTCAATTAAAAGCCAACTTGGAGCAAGGCCAGGATAAAATTGGAAATGATCTCTCTAACATTTTTAGTTAACGAGCCTTTATCATTTATATCATGAATGACACCCAAAACGCACGTTCTCTTGAGAAACTTTAAGACCAATGAACTTGAAATTTGGTGATCTATTGGAAAGAATATTACTATGAACAAAATTCAAGTTCTCGCCGTAACTTGAATGCAACAATCTGTCGCACCTCGAAAAATCATGGAGACATACGACCCTCGCGCGAAGGGCGCAGAAATGCGGTTCGACAGAGTCGCCACCGAACTTTATTTTTCCCAAATAAACGGGAGAGGAAAATATAGAGAAAACCTCTTAAAAACGAAAGGATAGGAACAGGGCTGTCGCAACCATGTTTCGGGTTCGGGAGTCGGTTACGTGAGGGGAAGGTATTAGCACCCCTCACGTCCGTCGTACTCGACGGGAACCTCTTAAGGTAAATGTGGGGAGTATTATCTAGGTTTACTTGTTTTCTTCTCGTTGTAAAAGTAGAATTGGTAGGATAAAAGGTAAAGACGCAAAGGAGAGATGGGTGGTTAGAAGATAGGGTGCTCGCCAAGGATTGGGGCCCTTGTGCCTACGTATGCTCATTCGGACGAGAATGAGAAATCAGAGCGTCGTAGTTCGACTACGGGAAAGGTTGGGGGGAAATGGAAGATGGATGGGATTGTGCTCGCCAAGATCATCGCAATCTTGTGCCTACGTATCTTATATTCAAGAATGAATAAAGAATCAGAGCGTCCGTAGTTCGTGGTAACAACCACGAAAATATGAGGTTGAATAGATTGAAAGTTTTGAGAAGGAAACGAAAGGATGACTGACAAGCAACCCAAAAGCGTGTCTCAAGAGCTTGTCACTCAAGAATCCAAGGAATGCGAGACTCCAAGAACTCAGTTCTTTCGGGAATTGACTGAATAAATTGAAGATAAAGAGTTGGACATTCTGAAATTGAAAGAATGAACTAATAACAACTCAAGGGCGCGCCTCAAGGGTTACTCATTCAAATATTCAAAGAATGCTAGATTCTATGAATATCTTTCTTTCGTAAGTTTTAAAAATGTTTGTGAAAGGATCGAATCGAAGAATGGCATGCAAGGCCAAAAGGAAGTTGTTTTGAAGTAGCTCAACGACGTGTCGAAGATTCGATTGAAAATGAAACCGACTTGACGACGTGTCAAGGGTTAAGATTGTGAGAAACGATATTAGTCCCTGAGGGTGCTCCTAATATCGAAACCACGGGGAGTTGTGAATGTGTGTGCAAAATGTCGATGGTTGCGAATGCGTACGAGCAGTCGACTTAGGAGAACGTTGGTAAATGTTTGGGTTTGAAAGAAAGTCGAAAGGTTGAGTGAATAACAACTCAAGAGCGCACCTCGAGAGCTATTCATTCGAAGATTCAAGGAATGCTAGCTTCCAAGAATCTTCTTCTTTCGAAGTTTGATCGAGAAAAATATTTTCAAAAGCACTTGAAGCGAAATGGGGTATAAAAATAATTTGTGGTACGAGAGAAAAGAATGCGAGATTGGATTTGAAAATAAGAGAAATGACAATTATTTGATAAATGAGACGTAAGCCTCACAACCAATTAATTGGGGTATCATCGAAATGCTAGATCTCGACGACACTTTTTCCATTCGATTTATAGAAATTTGTTTAAATGAACAATGAAAATATCACACGGAGTGCTAGACTCCTATGACACTTTTTGTCCAAAAATTAAAGAGTGCATTTTAAAACGAAAAGAAAAAACGAATGCCACTACCCGAGGCGTACGCCCCCATAGTGATCACCCACGAATTCGAGGTGCTAAACCTCAGGAATTCATTTCTTTTATGATTTTAATTAAGAAAAGATTTTAACTAAACATGTTTATTTTTTTAGAAAATATACTTGAAAATAATCCAAGATTTTTCCTAAAAAAAACAATCTGAATTATCTTACAAACTAATTAATTAGGAATTAGTTAAATAAAAGGTAGTTTTAATTGGACATAAAAAAAAATTGAAATCTAAAATACACATAAAAAAAAATGACTCGTAATAAAACATGGGACAAAAGTATATATTGATGTGAGAATATTTAGTGGCCTAATGACACGCGGTTGCCGAACTATTAACGATAATGGATTTTATATAAAACTGCTAAAAATAAAGCAAATCACATAATAATAATAAAGTACAAAGCCAAATTACTCAATTAGTATCCCGTTAACTATATTGTTATATCCCTGGAAGCTTCGCACAATATTTCATGGCGTAACTCGTTTCATAATTTAATAATGAATACTGTGACTACCATTCCACATATATTTGGAAAAAAAACTATTCACAACATTAATCCCAGTAATATCACATAAATTCTTCAAAAATAAATTCTACAAAGAAATATTATACATTTTTCAGAAACATACTGAGGTTGAACGGAAGATTTACTTTGTTAACAACAAGCTATAATTTAGGTAAACTCAGATCTTGAAATTTACTAAAAAATAAACTCAACCAAAATTGAAATTTACAGAACAATGATCTTTGATAAAAGAGCCAGAATATTAACGACGTCACGTCGGATATTCAGCAAAGTTTTCCTTAAGCAACAAAAGCACAACCATAAAATGCCTTAAAAATAAAACCTTAAATACATTGAACGCTAATCAAACCTAAACGAAAGCGGAGTATTATGGGACCAAAAGATACACATATTTACCGACGCCGGCTTTTGGATACGGAGCTTGTCATGAACTAAAACAATGACACCTCGAGCCTGCAGCAGCGTAATCGATACCTTTCCTCCTGTTGCCAATGGTGTTGCTCTGCGAAGCCATGTCGCGGCTACTCGATTTTCTACTGCGGAATCCAAATGCTATCTCTTCCAAATGTTGTAACCAGCGTGCTTCCCATGACAGGAACACAATTATACCAACACCCCTGCGAACACATTTCAAAAGCACCAAACTAACAGGAAAAGAAAATTCAAACAATCCCCAAAGTGACCTCGGCCATACAATGCACCCTTTACAAAACAGACTAGATTCAGCAGAAAAACGGCATTCGAATTCAAAAGGCCGCATAAACTACTTCAATTTTTCAAGTTAACGGGTGATGTTAGGAACCCCAAACCAAAAGTTGTAAACAGAGCATACTGGTTCAAAAGAACAAATTAGAGTTTTTTCTTTCATATACGTACCAATTGCTGCAACTAAAAGTATAGAGATATTATCATGAAGCTATAAACAAAACGAACCATTTTTATAACTAAAGGAACCCGTAAGCTACTGCCAAGAAAAAAAAAACACTAATATTTACACTTAGCATGATATCACGTCAGTTAAAGTGGGAATGAAAGAAAAGTGAAAATACAAATTTCCCAACGAGCCGCATGAACAACAAAGGCGAGGCCCTTATTTAGAAGGATCAAATCCTGCATCAGATCTCAGACAAATATTAATAACAAAACAGACTTGAATAACATATGTGACAATCTCCAAACACAAATTACTAAACCAACACACGCCAAGCATATGAAGCCGACCTGTTCGATAATAAATCCTTAAGAACCAAACCTTGTCATTGAAAACAGAAACACACCTTTAATCCGCAGATTTAGAGCCTGTGTTGTTGTGATATTTGAACTACGGCGAAGGGGACGCGGTGGTTTTGTTGTGGTATTTGAATTGAAGTTCGGCGACGCACCAAGTACACGTTCCAATCCAGATCTCATCTTGAATGCATAGCCTTCACACCCGTATATGAAAACATCGCCGCCTTTACGAAGTTGAAGCTGAAAAACGAACGCGAGCTCCTGCCGTAGCTGTGATTGGACTTGATAAAGATAACATCGCCGAATTCGTGTTACAGAACTAGGCGTCGTTGTTGTTAACGAGGTTATCGCGGCGGGATTGAAGATTATGGGGTTGAGGAAAAGTGACGATGATGGTGGTGATGATGAGAAATTTGGGAGAGGTAGATGGTGGCTTAGGGTCTCACGATGATGATGATGGTGGGAAGAGGAAAGGGTTCAATGGTTGTGTTGGAATTGGAATGGGTGAACAGTACCCCGATTTAGGGTTTCTAAAAGGGGCGGCCGTTTTGGGGGGCGATGAACAGTGTCTCCTCTCCAATCGGTTCCTCTCTTCCTTAAAAAACAAACCGCAGCTAAACCCTAACGGGCCTCTCAACTGGGCCTTCCCCAAATCCTGTTTTCTGTTTCTTTTCCATTACTATTAACAAACATAAAAAATATAATAATTGATTTAAACTAAATTAAAAAAACTATTTTTAAAAAAAATGAATATTAAATATAAATATAAAATAAAAGATATTAATAAATGTATATGTAAAACAAGCTAAAAATAAAAAAAGATATTTACACATAAAAGAGTTATATAAGTGCATAAAATATTGTTATGAATAATACTTTTTTTTTAAAAAAAAAAAAGGAAGAAGAAGAAAAAAAAAAGAAAAAGGTTTATGAATTTAAGAAAAGAAATAAAATTCACAAAAATCCCCTTTTAGGCCACATGTCACGCTTTGATTGGTCAAAAGATAAATTTTTGAAAAATCAACCAATTGCGAGATGGCACGTGTCTAAATGGCATGGAACGATAAATATGAAAATATTTACAAAAGGGTAGGACAAATTTAGGGTATGACACAATCAAACGAATCTCCTTAGATAGGGACAAAACCCCAAATCACTAGAAAACTCCCGATTCTTGCTTTAGTATACCAATGGAATGTATGATTAAGAGGCTAATGATATGCAGATGGGTACGAAACAGAAATCACCTAAGTATAGGACAATGAAAAAAGGTAGGAAGAATTTAGGGTATGACACTCACGTCCACGCTCCCCATTTGGAGCACGCGAGTGAATCGCATACGCTCCACCGAGCAACGATTCACCACGTCCACATACTATGCAAGACACTATGCATAACCACACGGCACACACAGTGCACATGATCCTACGAATCTATTCATCATATAATGCATGTACGCACAAGCACACAAAGCGCATCGATCCTATTGATCCAATCCTCACACAACATATACTTATACACGACACACAAGGCGTACCGATCCCACGGATCCACTCACATCATAAAATACATACATAACAAGCACACAAAGTGCGTCGATCCCACGGATCCATTCACCATAACGCACCAACAAAACGCGCTCAAGGCGTCACGGTCATATTGTTCCTCGCATCTCACACACAGCACACTCACGGTGCACACATCTCACGTACGCATCCATACCGGTTCATACATAATGCGTACTCCACCAATTAGGCCACTTGCGATAAACGCTAACTAAACCACCCTACAACCTCCAACATACGCTCGCATCAGCTCTCCAACAAGCCTCTCGTCACACATGACCAACGAGGGTCCAAGTCCACAGTGGAACAACACAAAAATAGCAGCAGAATCACAACTTGCTGTCGGGCTTGCCGGCACACTCGCTAGGCGAAGCCCCACAGTGAACACTCGCTTCCATTCGCCTGGCAAAACCCCTGGTGAAGCCAAACAGAAGTTTCTGCCAGCACTCGCTGGCTAGTTCGCCCGGCGAAGCTTGGCGAAGGCTCGCCCCCATTCGCCCAGCGAATACTTGCGTACTCAGAAAAATTCTGTGCTGCAGAATCGCCTCCCACACCGATTTCACCCGATTAAATCGAAACCCACAACCATCCACATACTTCAACTTAGCTACGAGGTCTATCCCCGATTCTATCCGACTAATCATTAACTCTGCTCTCAAACAACTTCCGGCTCAGCTTCGAACTTAACCGAAAATCCTAAAACTCTTTCAACAACCATCAAATTCAGCATGCAATACTTCTACCATAATACCAAGGATTCATAACAGAAATTAGCAACTAGCAACAACAACAACAAAATCATCATCCACGTGCAATAATCTCATACTTGGGGTTAGGGATTCCCCTTCTACCAACATTCATGTAAATACCTATTTTAACCGTTAAATTCCCCCTACCTCAAATTAGTGTTGATGATGAAAGAGCTTTACAAATCCCAGCCTTGATGATCTTGTTGCTTCAACTTCAATTCTTGCTCCCTCTTTTTCTTCACAAGCGTGCGTGTATTCTTCCCCTCTTTCTACCGTGTTCTTCCTTCTTCTTCCAATTCTATTTCCACCAAAATGCCAATGTTACCCCTCATCCCAAATAATTCCTTATGATTCCAATTATATTAATAATCTCATTTTCTTAATTTCCAAAAATTAATATTATCACTTCATAATACCAATATTAATAATAATAACAATAATAATAATAATACTAATATCAACATTAATATTAATTATTAATTATTATCATTATCAATTATCCAATATTAATAGTATGCCTCTATTCTTCACCAATTCCCACACCAAAACACGTTGACGAATAAAATAATACCGGAACTAAAAATAATTAAAATGGGCGTTACAGTGAGCGTAACAATTTCATTATCCTCGAGCTTTTTCTTATTTGATAAGATCTCTTTGAGAAATTTGGCATATGAAGGCATTTGTGTAATAGCTTCTGTGAAAGGAATAGTGATATTCAACTGTTTCAGAAGTTCTACGAATTTCTTGAATTGTCCTTAATTTTTCGTTTTAGCAAACCTTTGAGGATAGGGCACAGGTGGCTTATGCGGTGGTGGAGGCACATATGGTGTTTCTTTCTCTACGGCCTCTTCACTTTTATCATTATTATCCTTGGTTATTGATTCATTTAACCCCTCAGTTCCTTTCTTAGGATTTTGGTACATGGATGGATTTTCGAGTCTAGGATCAACAGGTCTATCATATTCAGTTCCACTTTGCAATGTGACGACATTAGCATGTCCTTTCGGGTTTGGTTGAGTTTGGCCAGGAAATACTCCAGTCGGGGCTGCTATGGCTGGTTGTTGTTGGGATACATGAGAAATTTGGGTTTCTAACATTTTATTGTGGGTAGCCATTGCATCAATTTGGTAGTCATCTGCCTCATCAATTCACTCGTATGAGCATTTTAGTTCGCAAATTCCTTGTTTTGTTGCATCTGAGCGTTCATAAAGTTTTCCGTCATAATCTCCGTATTTGACTTTCTAGGTGCTTGTGGAGCCGACGGTCCTCCTTTTTGATATCCAGGTGGAACAGCAGGTGCTGAACTTGGTCGATGCAAGGCATTGTTATTTTTGTATGAAAAGTTCGGGTGATTTCTCCAACCAAGATTCTAAATATTAGAGTATGGGTTTCCTTGGGTATAATTCACTTTGTCGGTGGGAACACCAGCCAGTAACTGACATTCAGCATTTGTATGTCCAGGGGTTCCACATAATTCACAATCTGGTGACACAGCAGCTACGACGGATGTTGGTTGTATCAAGGCCAAGCTTTCAATCTTTTGAGTTAATGCGTCCACTTTAGCATTTATGCGGTCTATGGCATTAACTTCGTACATTCTGCCTTTTGGAGTTGACTTTTCGTGAGAAGCGCGTTCTCCTCCCCATTGGAAGTGATTCTAAGCCATGTTCTTTATGAGTTCAACGGCTTCTTCATACGGTTTATCCATTAAAGCACCGCCAGCTACGACACTTAGGTTCATTTTGGTGTTGTACAATAGACCATTGTAAAAAGTATGGATTATCAACCATTGCTCGAGTCCGTGATGCGGGCAAAGCCTCATCATGTCCTTGTATCTTTCCCAAGCGTTGAAAAGAGATTTGTTAACTTTTTGCTTAAATCCATTAATTTCGGCTCTCGGCATAGCTGTTTTGCTTGGTGGAAAATAACAGGTTAAAAAAACTCTCTTCAGTTCGTCCCACGTTGTGACAGAATTTGAAGGTAGAGGCTGGAGCCAAGCTCTAGCTCTATCTCTTAAAGAAAATGGGAAAAGATGTAATCATATTGCTTCTTGACTGACACCATTTGCTTTTACAGTGTCATCATATTGAAAGAAAACAGATAAATGTAAGTTTGGATCGTCCGTAGGACTAACTGAAAATTGGTTATGTTGAATGGCTTGTAATAACGAAGGTTTCAACTCGAAATCATTTTGATTGATTGTTGGGGCAGCACTGCTATTATGAGGTTCATCTTGCGATGGAACAGTGAAATCTTTCAAGGGACGGGTATGTGTCCCTTGAGCCATGATTCGTTATGGTTTGATTTCGGTTTCTGAATATGAATAAGGAAAAATAGGGTCTGGAAGGTTATATCTAATATGGAATTCTTGAATTCGGCACCTTAAGCTAATAAAGCGCTCGATTTCGTCAATTGGTTGCTCTAACTCTTTGCCTTGAGAGCGAGTGCTTGGCATACAATCGACGGATTGAAAAGAAAAATAGTTGCCTTAGTCTATTATGTGTTGGTCGGATAGAACTGCAAGCATACAGCGTATCGCGTAGTTTTAAAAGATTGTCGAACCCACAGGGATTAACAATCAACCTAAAGTGATCTATATTGTGTTGTAAAGCTAAGGCTTAATGTCACAGAATAAAAAGGGACTGAAAAATAACTAATACTGACGGGTTTTAAATAAATAACGAAACAAGGCCGAAGAATGATTTTCGCGTTCCTAAGGGAATTTATAGATTTCGGGTGCTAACAAGGGTCTCAAGTATAGTTCTATAGGAATTCTCGGCTTAAAAACTCAATCTCACGCTCTCGCGCTATTGACCAAGCCACACCTAATAACCCCAAGATTTTGCTCTCGCTCGCTCAGTATTTAATAGACATATTTTGAAAACTAACAAAGTCTAACTGAAGCCTAAAACGCTCTCGTTGTGTTTAAGTCTAGTGCTCAGTGTCTACTATCCAGTGATTACCTCAAACTCTCACTCTATTAGACACATCTTAATGCATTTCTCGCTCTCGTGACAAAATGTTGTTAAGCGGTTTCTCGCTCTCACAACAAAGCAACCTAAATAGACACTAAAGCCAGATTATAAGACATGCATAATTAACACTGATGATTTCTACAGAGTCCCGTCGAAACGACGGTCCTCAAACTACGGGCTTATACAAATTTAGCCTGACATATTAAATTTTAAGACTAACATGTTAACGTTGCTGGAAATTAAAACATACATGTCGGTTAACTCTAAGTGAAAATTCATAATTAAGTTTTTGGGGTAAAATTTAGTTATATAGCAGACACGTGCAAATAGTAAAGCAATAAATAAATGCAAGAAGTAATAACCTGTAAATTTCAAGGAATATAAACTAAATCAGAACTTTTATTAACTTAAACTTTGATCCAAGTACATCAACAACAGCAGAAAAAGGAAATACAATAGTCTAACAATTGCTCAGTGTAAACAATTGTTACTGTGGAAAGTAAATATATAGTTCAGGTATAGAATTCGGCAGCGCTTTCACGAAGTTCTTGGATATGAAATGCGGGCCTCTAGAGTCTTATTTATAGAGGAATTTTAGCTCAAAGAACAGAGGTTTGAATTCAAATTTAAACCAAAGAAAACTGGCAGAAACTGCCTCTGAAAACTGCTCCTGCTAGTAGCGGCGATCATCGTCTCCTAATGGTGAGCGCCATTTGGATGAAGGGAGACACATGGCAAGCACCATTCAGCTTAGACGTGCCAGAACTTGTGATTTTCTTCAGTTTTCCTTCATTCTTCAGCTTACTTTGATACTTTTCTTCTACATGACTGATATGGCACCTGTCAAAGCAAAACAAAGGAAAACATAAACAAATAACAGAGGAAATGGTAAAGACTCGATAAAACAACAAGTAACAATGCGCAAATTGAATTGAATTAAATGATACAAAATCGAGTCATCAGGCTAGAATTCCATTCTTTTGGCTGAGATTTGGGTAGCTATAAACAAAGCCAAGTTTTAGGACATCACTACAACTTGGAAAAGATGCATTAAAACTATTGTTAGCTCTGTTAGAGTGGTTGTCAATAGCTCAAAGGATATGGTAGTCCTTCCATGCTCTAGTTCACCATTCTAAAGTCCATCAACATCATCATTCATCCTCTAAAGCTTAAAAATAAGCATTAATGTCCTTTGGTATCCTTCATCCTTGGGATGGATCAAAGGCAGCACTGATGGTGTGGCCATGGGAACTCCTCCTAAGTGTGCTTATAAAGCTATTTCAAAAATGATAAGAGTGAGTGTATTGACAGTTTTACTTACTTCATAGGAGATGGCAATGCATTGGTTGTTGATTCATTGAGGTGATTATGGTCATGGAGGTGGGTATTAATTAGCATTGGGATAAAATTTGGATTGAAATAGATTCCTTGATTGTGGTTAAGGCTCTATCCAATACAAATCTTTTCCCTTGGTTTATTAAGAACCGTTGGTTAAACTGCACTCTTAGATTGACAAATTTTGACCTTATGATCACCCACATCCATGCTAGCATTGGATTGAACAACAAGAGTGCAAGTTGGTTTGACCATATGATTGATGAGCTTAAAGATGTTTTCTTATGTAACAAGCTTAAATTCCCCGAAATAGGTTGTTGGCTTATTGAGAGATTTTGGTTCTTGTTCCCCTATGTCATACCCCAAATTTTAACCCCTAGATTCCATTACTATTCTAGGAGCATCAAGCATTGTTTTCTAACCCTAACTTTATTTCAAGTTTTTGTTGTTAAGGTCCATCTGAATTAGAGTTTTGCACCATTGGAATCAAGAGGATTATTGCTTGATCAGTCAATGTTTTAGATTGTTCATCATCAAATCAAGTTCCCATACATTCAAGGAGTTCATATTCAACAAGAATCAAGTTCTAATTGATCTCACTACAAGTCAATTGAAGCCCAATTTCATCTGGCCCCAAATTAGGGGTTTGTCAGGAAAAAGTCAATTGTGCCTTTGACCTTTGATCCAAGCATGATCCCAAGCCTTGGGACATGATTCAAAATGTTCATATACATCATTGAAGCCTATCTAGGGTGTTTGAGAAGTCTCAAGATCTAAATTCATTGAAGATCACACAGTTGAATTCACCTGATACAAAATTTATCTGACAAAGTCAACTCTTTGACTTTTAGAGTTTTTGGTTCAAATTGAAACTCCTAAGCCAAATTTCATCAAAATATGTTAATACAATGAGTTTGATCATGAAGAAATCAAGATTTGAGAGGTTTCTTGCAAAAGAAGAAAACTTGGATAACTTGAATTTTTTCGAAGTGTGGGAGGAAATCCTAATTTTGGTACCAACTTTGAAAGGCCATAACTTTCAATCCGCACATCCATTTTTTGAGTTCAAAAGATCAATTTAAAGATCTCCTCACGTAATACAAAAGTTTCCTAGTGACCTATGAGCAAAAGATGCTTAGATTTTGAGTTATGAAGCTTCAAAGTTTGGAAAAAATTTTAAACACTTAGAAATTTTTCAAGACAGCTTTGTTACTTCAATTTTCAGCCAACTTCAAGGCCAGTTTTCACTATGATCCCTTTGGATTCAAGAGTTTCACCAAACATGAAAGTTGTAGATAGTTTTTAGGGATTTTCAAAGAGTACAAGAACTCACCCATACCATTTTTGAGCTATGTGTTTCGAAGATAGAAAGTTGAGGTCCAAAACTTGATTTCTAGGTCATGCCCACATGGATTCACTTTGCAAAACCACTCAAATCTCCAAGATTTTGTTTGGAAGCCCTCATTACTTGTTAATATGGTTTAAATCAGATAATTACACATGATTTTGGTGCATTACCCAAGATCTTTCCATTTTTGGCATAAAGGCATGACTTCCATTTTGATAAAGCATGACTTTTCCCTAAAACCAGCTTCTTGAGCCTCCAACTTGTCTTCTATGCACTCAAACACTTTAAAGTTCATAAGAAACATATCAACCACCCTATAGATATTGTACTTTTCATGGGAACTACCACAAATCACCAAACCTCAAGTTAGAATTCAACTAAACTTTGGAAACTACCAAGTTACAACAAGTTACAAATCTGATCTCAATCTTTGCCCTATAAATAGAGGTGCTATTTATGCTTCAGGAAGAGGAAAAGAAGAGCTTTGAAAGAGGAGAAAAAGATATCTCAAACCACTCTTACAGCAACATCTTACAAATCACCTCCACTTGCACCAAAAACCTCAATCTTGCACAAACATAGCCAATTTTATTTCCACACTTCAAACCATCCAAACACCTGTTCCAACATCACAAAACACATTTTGAAGGTGTTTAAACCTTCATTTCCATCCAAGGCCTGCTATAACAGAAATTAAACCTTCAAAACCAAGTTTTGTTGACTTTCTGCACTTTCCATTCCAAAACCCTATCCAAACCACTTCCAATCATTCTAACACTTCTAAAACACCCTATATAACACCCCTAAGCAGTTCAAGACCTGTTTATTCAAATGTAACTTCATTTTGTTGAAGTTCCATTTTGGAATTTTCTCACTTTTGCAAGAAGGAAAGCATAACCTGTTTCAGGTGATTCCTTTGGGTTCCAAGCATTCAGAAAGCTTCAAGGAGGTTCAAGGAAGCAATCTAAATCATTGAAACATCTCTGTAGTAGCTTGTTAAGACTTTCAAGTTTTGACTTCAAGAGGTAAGTGTTCAAACTTAAACTCATTGAGTCGTGCCATATCTTGATGTACATTGAACATAAACTTGTTTGTCATGATATTATGGATGTGTTCACTCATTTATTTTTTTCTTATCATGTATGAATAAGACTGTGTCATAGAAAATGCAAGAACGTGTTCTTTGTGATTATGCTATCTTGTTTTGAGTTACAATAATTTTTAGATAATTCCAATGGTTCCACTGAATTCCTTGTGAAAAAATACACACGTTTGATCTTTGGATCATCCAATTTCATGGAGTATTGAGAGAGATACATGTTGTCTTGCAAACTGAAATTTGAAGAAGATGAAGATCTGACCATGGCGCTTTGGGTTGGCTTCAGGTCACTTCCAGGTTTATATCTTTATTTGTGGGGGTGATACAATGGATGTATCACCACCCCGGTGGTTTACCCTGCCCGCTTTAGTACCTTTTTTCCTTGCATGACTAGGGTTCGAGTCCCATCGACCAACTTTTTGTTATTTTTCTCATTTTTAAAGCATGTTTTACATATACTGATCTATTTTCACCTATGATTCACAATGCGCATGTGTTGCACCCCAAAATTTGCCCTCACAATACAAGACTTTGTGTTCCAAGAAGGTTCACAAGGTTCACAAAATTCACAATTGGACAGAAGAGTTGACAATTCCCTCAGACAATGCACCTCCTAAGCAGTGCATCCAAAACTAGGGTTTTGACTTTAATCAGGCTAAACGGACTTCCAAGACTTCAATCTGTTTGTTTTGCAGGAAGTGCATCTGAGGCGTTTTGGTCATTTCAAGCAGAGTTTGTAATGTTGGGATAAATAAGACGTTATTTCCGAAGCATTTGTTTACATGGACTGATTATGTCAAGGGCATTTGACGAGCAGTTTATGAGTTGAGATTATTTTGAAAATAAGGAAATGTCGTTAGGCGTGGTCTGAGAAGTCACGTATTCAAAGGGATTTCAGTTGGATTTGTTTATGTTACGGGATATCATTTACTTGATCAAGGCGAAGAGGAAGTAAGTTTTAGATATTTTGGAACTCATAAGTTATGACTAAAAGGTGAGTTTAAATAATTTATGGATTATTATTCATGAATATTTAGATTTACAATTGAGAAAATAACAATGAACATTTTATTGGATTTTATTTCACAAATATCTAAAGTTACAAGTTGAAAGAAAAATGCTTTTGAATCTTTATTCTGAGGTATTCGGTAGCTTACAATAGATTTATATTTACAAACACCCTATTCTAAATCTTAAACTATAATTGTTCTTCATTGGTCTTTCTTTGAGTTCTTCACGAGGCTCCGGTTACCTGAAAAAGAACAAAAAACAAAACACAACAGGAAAAGTGTTAGAGGTTACTCGACACTCTCAGAACAGCGTCATCATCGAGTGTCGGGAGTGGCACGACCGAAGCCGCATCCTACCCCCGTTACCAATCTGCGCCATCGGTGTCGGACCAGGTAATGTCTGTTCTTATCAATGCGGGACGGCCGAGAAAGAAGAAGAGGAAAAGATAATACAGACAGTGAATTCAGAAGGCATAAGCAAATGTCCATCCGAACTAAATGTGAACATGGACAACCAAGCAATGACCAAATTATACTAGAAGACGATTCTGGCATCAATTCTGTCATGAAATTCAGGGACGATCCGACTGCATCGAAAACTGGACATAGAACAAGTTAAGCAAACTGGCTCCGAATGAATCCAAGTGAGTCGTTAACAGAAAATCAAATCCAAACCAAAATTTTGAAGAAGGTCTCAAACATGGATGCCCTAGTCAGGCCCGGATGAGTCTCGAAAGAACATACCAGACATCAGACAAAGAGCCAAGCTCACCAGGAAAAAAGATAGTTTTGCAGAAAGGTCTATCAGAAGAACCACAGAGTTATGACAAGCACCGTATCCGAAGTCTAAAGTCAAGCGTATCAGCCACTATCAAGTAAATAAAGGCGGACTGAAGCTGAAATGGAATTCACCAGACAAAATCCATATCAAACGAGCCAACATAGCAGAGAGTTTAATCCAACCCGGACTGCATCAAAAATAAACCAAATCAGTTCGAAACAGATATCCAAACCCTATCAGAAAAGATAACAAAATCAAATCCGTAATAATGTAAATCACAACCGAACACGAGAATGTTTCCAAACCAAATCCAAAAAGATCTCAAAGTGATGCATATCAGAAAAATGAATATTGGGCGAACCACATCCGAAAGAGGAATGTTTCCAAATCAAATCCCAATCAGAAATTAATATCAGTAAAAATAACGTAAAAAAGATATTATCCAAGCCCATTCGAAAATCAGAGAAGGATATAAAAGAACAATGTCACCTGTGTGAAACCCTAGGGAAAAAGATCCAAAGACGGCCGCAGAAGAGAACCAAGGAGTCCCATCAAAAAACCGCGAAATCACTCCAAAGCCTCAGCGATAACCTCATCGGCCAACAACGGATAACGCACAGTCGCTACAAAGACGAACTCCATCGAAGCTTTTTCGTCAGAACATAAACGGACCGATCTAGAAGGGAGGGTTCGCCGGCGCCGTTCACATCAACGACGAGCAATTCCCTCTCCAGGCTCAGCCACCATCATCGCCGTTAGCCCGAATCGCCGCCGGAAGATCCTCAATCCCCAAACGTAAGTCATCATGCAGGAATGCGTATTCTATTAATCTTGTTGTTGTTTGTTTCATATGAAAGAGATGAAGAGTTCAACCAAGATGATCAAGAGCTCGTAGCTGAAACGCGAGAGAAACGAGAGAGATAAGGAAAGACGAGAAGACGGCTGCATGGATTAGGGTTTCCCCTTTTGGGGGTTCCCTTAACCGTTCAAACCTTCGCAAACCGGGCCGGTTGGGACTTCATCACCCAACTGTCGGCCCAAAACATTCTTTTCTTTTCTTTTGTTTTTTTTATTATCTATTTTATTTATTTTTTTGTTTATTTTAATAATTGAAAAATGTGATAAAGTATCTCTTTAATAAATTAACCAAATAACAAATCAAAATTTCTTTCTAAAAAAAAATTTGTAATAATTTAAAAATCTTTTCTTTCTGTTTTTTATGTAAGTAAATTTTTTTAAGAAATATTAATTAAAGTATGTTCTAGATAATCAAATTAAAACCCTTTTGGAAAAAAATATAAACATTAAACCTTTAAAAAAAATGTGGAGTTTTGTTAGATAATTAGGTTAAAATATTTTTTGAGGATTTAAGTTAAATTAATTTATTAATATTAAAACTCCTATTTTAATTTAAATTGAAGTTTATATCATAAAATAAAACCACAAAAATATGCATAATTTCACTTCCTGACGTGTCTGATAATTCATGTAATTCTGTCCACTAACACAGTTTGTTCGTTTTGCAGCTTGTCACGTTGCCTTTTTTTATTATTTAATTCTATTTTATTCAAAGTTCGTTATTATTGTAACTGCTTCTCAATTGTAACCTCGTGAACCTAACAATCGCGTTTACCTTCCCACTTTTACTTTCCGCTGTTTGTATGATTAAAATTCTCCCATTCATTCACCGTTAATCTATCACATTACACACTCTGAAGGAATTAGGTCTAGCATTTGACCGCCGTGTCAATAGTCCTCACCTTCAACCCTTACAACTTCTACAAACCCTAATTTTCACAAATGCCTCGCCGCAGGCAAAATTACAATTTTACCCTTAGCATTAGGTCAAAGAGCCGCCGCGCTCATTTTAGGGTTTCCCGCCGTGGAATCCCTAATTTAACCCTAATTACAACTTAACATTTCAACGTAGAGATTTGGAGTTTCTACACTCCACGTAAGCGTGTCCTTAAGATGCGTTTATTCCCCTTGAGACCTTGACCACAGTCAAGAAGTTTCTAACCTCCCTATTGAGGGGAACTACGATTACTCTGATTCCACTCCCGTAAGGATACGTAGGCACAAGATGCGATGTCTTGCCGAGTAAACTTAGAATTAACCCCCTTTATTATTTATTATTGCTTATTTATATTTTATTTATCTTTGCTATTTAATTATTTTGCTTATTATTTTGTAATTGTTGTTTAATTATTTAATTATTATTATGGTTAGTAATTAGGGAGTGTAACAACATGTATGTAATATTAAATTAAATTTAGATCACTTTTAAACAAAGATAATTAAAATAAACACTTCACACACGTAAGTCGATTTTAATCGCCGTCTCACTTCCTAAGGATATCCCTCAAGTTGCCTATGAATATTGGTTAAGTGGGGTGTATAAAGCAAGTCCCTCAAATAGAAAAAATCATCAAAGTCCCTTATGGTTGCCTTTACGAATCGAGTCCCTTTCGAAAAATGATGATAGTCCCTCCAGTTTGCTTATTACACCCCACAATGGCCTTCAAAAATCCAATTGTCCCTCACATGTCCCTTAACATCCAAAGTAAGGACTACCTACTCCATTATAGTAGGGATAGTCTTACTAAGGAAAGGATAAAGAATAAGAAAGACCTTAAAACATTAGGGTAGGCTACTCCTAGATACTTGCTCACTTCAAAACTTTTTCACACTTAAACCAAATTTTCAACAAGTTTTCAAACAAGTTCTTAACACATCCTTACATGGATTATTTATTAACTATTCTGAAAATTTTCTATTCACACACTACAATTTCAAAACAATTCAAAAGTGAGCTTAAGTACCTAAGAGCCCATGGATAACCATGGATGAAAAGGATGCTAATACCTTCCCTTTTCATAACCTACCCCCCGGACCCAAAATATTCTCTAAGGTCTTTCCTGTTCTTTTATAACCTTTCCTTATGGATAAAATAAAAGTCGGTGGCGACTCTTGCTATCCGCAACATTGTTTAAAGTCAGTTCACCGGGTTACAGAACTGGCGACTCTGCTGGGGACCTATTTAAGAGGGGTACCCTTAGGAATTAAGATCACTTTAAATTGTTTGCCTTGTTTGCTTTATTATTATATTGTTGGGGTGCTCTTATGTGTGAAAGGTCCTAACCCGGATCTAGTGTACCTTAGGTAAATGGCAATAGACCAAGGAAACTGTACGACGTATATCGATACGGTTGATCTGGTGGCCATAGTTAGTGCGACTTCTTGGTTGGTGCTTATATTCCTTAAGTCAAGTTGAGGATAATATTGAGGCTGCCATATGTTGTCAATGCACTAACTGACTTTTAGAACCCTAGTTAACTCATCTTGGCCTTTAGAAAGTAGTGAGGTAACCGGCTTTGGTGCAGACTGAAGTTGGTTGACACTCGATACTACGCTCATTGAGATCTTAAACTTGGAGGGTTTTGGTTGGCAAGTAAGTTGCCTTCTGAACAACCACCCTTGTGAAGGATCAATGATATTGAGATCCCTTAGAACCTGGTTACTTTTGTAGGACAGGATGAACCATCTAACTTCAGGGGAGGGTACTTGCCTTTGAACCTCATGCAAGCCTTTAAACCTAGGGCTATGGTGTGACTTGTTTGTGTGTGCCACATGTTTGTGATTGAGCATGACATCACGACATCATCATGCATCATAAACATATCATTTTCCCTAACCATTTCAAGGACCAAAGGATTTATCTTTGTTCTTTGTTGCAGGTCATGGCTTCTGCTCGTAGAAACACCATCAGGATCAACTTTGTAGGGATACCTGCTAAGCTCAAGGAGTTGGTTTCCCTAGTGCCTGATCATTCCCAGTTCAACAAGAGACATGGTCACTTATTGGATCTAGTTACTTCAGGGTTCAGTGAAGACATGATGAGTGTGCTGTTTCAGTTCTTTGACCCTAAGCGCCATTGCTTTACATTTCCTGATTATCAGTTAGTTCCAACCATGGAGGAGTTCTCTAAACTTCTGGGTATCCCTGTTCTTGATCAGAAACCATTCACAGGTTTGGAGAAGGAGCTTAAACCTGAAGTTATTGCTGCCGCTCTACATCTGAAGAAGTCTGACATTGTTCTAGAGACGAGAAGTGGAGTTAAAGGTATTCTTGCCAAGGTATTAGTGGATAAAGCTCAAACGTTCTTGAAGGCTATGAGCTACGATGCTGTTGAGGAGATCTTAGCCTTATTGATTTATGGCTTAGTGTTGTTCCCCAATCCTGATCAGTTCATAGACGTTCATGCCATCAACATATTCCTGAGTCACAACCCAGTGCCTACCTTACTTGGAGACATCCTACATTCTCTTTACACCCGTACTACAAGGGCAAGAGGAACTTTGATGTGCTGCATACCTTTACTTTCTAGGTGGTTTATTTCTCACCTTCCTCGCTCAGTAATGAAGAATGAGCAAGGGTTCAGATGGTCCAAGAGGATCATGTCACTTTCTCACTCAGACATCCATTGGTGCTCCAGATCTATGGAGAATGTCACCATCATTGACCGTTGTGGGGAGTTTCCTAATGTGCCACTTCTAGGCATAAGAGGAGGCATCACCTACAACCCATCTCTAGCTTTACGACAGTTTGGTTACGCCCGGAGCGATGGTCCACATGACATGTTGATTCAGGGCATTGTGTTTGACTACGACAACGATCTTCAGGGTTACCGTCAGAGATTCATACGAGCTTGGGAAAAGGTAAACAGGATTGACAGCAAGACACTGGAGCCTAAGTACACCATTCCTATGGAGGCTTATCTCAGATGGGTACGATTTCGTGCTCAGACACTCATGATGCCATATCCTGCCATCCTACCAGTTACCATGGAACCTGTTGCTGAAGGAGACACAGCTTATACCATCCTTCACCCAGACATGCCTACTGATATGGAAGACTTGCAGAGATCATGGATCCAACTGAAAGAGCAAAGGGATACTTTCGAGGCTCATTACAAAGCAAGCCAAGCAAGGATCCTAGAGCTAACAAAGCTACTTCATGAGGAACGAAACCTCAACTCATACCTCAACACAAAGAGGAAACGTCCATGGGAGACTTAAAACCCTATCTTTTGTACTTATTTCGTTTTCATTTTTTGTAAGCCTAAAAGGCAAAACAAGTTATTACTAATAAAAAGTTACTTTCTTGTTTGTTTAAGCAAATTTAAATCCTGCGGTCCTTGAAAACATTGCATATGCATTCCCATATCATTGCATCACAGGTTTATAATTGTGCACAGGTTTCTCATCTCCTCGCTGTTTATTTCAGCAATGGCTCTTGAACAATCAGTTAAGGATCTCCAGGCACAGAATGCACAGTTCCAAGAGCTGATCCTGAACCTATCCAAGGGGCAGGATGAATTGAAGACACTGCTGGCCAAGAAGACTAAGAAGGCTAGAAGGTCTGCTGGGTTGCTCAACATGGGAAGAAGGTTCAAAGGTCCTATCAAGACCAAGGAACATGTTGAAGACTATGAATCTGAAGAATCTGAGCAGGAGAGAGGCAGTCTCCACAACACTATGGGGGACTCTGATTCTGAGGCTAACTACTACCATGAGCCTAACGAAGACAAATTCAAGATGCTGGTGGATAGAATGGATGCTATGGAATTACAGAAATCATCTGGGCTGGATTTTGAGGATTTGAGCTTGATATCTGGGGTGGTCATACCCATTGGGTTCAAAGTTCCTACATTTGTTGTCTATGATGGGGTCTCTTGTCCCAAATTGCATCTGAGGTCTTATGTCAGAAGAATTCAACCCCACACTGCTGATAAAAAGTTGTGGATCCATTTCTTTCAAGAGAGCTTATCTGGAGCTCAGCTAGAGTGGTATTATCAGTTGGAGAGTGTCAACATCAGAGATTGGAATGACCTTGCTGAAGCTTTCTACAAGCAGTATCAATACAATGCTGACTTGGCCCCCACTCGCATGCAGCTTCAAAGCATGTCTATGGGTGCCAAAGAAAGCTTTAAGGAGTATGCTCAGAAGTGGAGAGACTTAGCTGGAAGAGTTCAACCTCCTTTGACTGATAGGGAGTTGGTTGATATGTTCATGTGTACGCTGAATGGTCCGTTTTACAGTCATCTCATTGGAAGCTCATCATCTGGCTTCACTGAGTTGATCATGACAGGAGAGCGAGTAGAGAATGGTATCAAGAGTGGTAAGATCCAAGTGGGCACTTCTTCATCAGGTGCTGCAAAGAAGCCTCCCACTGGGAAGAGAGAATCTAATGTTGTGTATGGTCAGCCTGATCGTAACAGAAGGCATCAGTCTGTTAGTGCAGTTCATATTTCAAATCCAACTCCTGCAACAACAGAGCAGCCTCAAGGCAACCAACAGAGGGCTAGAAGACAGTTCACGAAGATCAACATGTCAATGGCTCAGGCATTACAACATTTGTTGAAGGCTGAACTTATTACCCTGAGGGAGGCCCCTCAGAATCCCAATGTTACCTCTCCCAAGTACAATCCCAATGCACGATGTGCATATCATTCAAACTGTCCAGGACATGATACTAATAACTGCTGGGTCTTGAAGAACAAAATTCAGGATATGATTGATGCTGGAGAAATTGAGTTTGATCCACCAGGTACTCCAAATGTGATTACAGCTCCAATGCCAAATCACGAGAAGACTGTCAACGCCATTGATGAAGATATTGATGAAGATCTGCATGTCTATTCAGTTATGGAGTTGAGCACACCATTGTCTGTTATCAAAAAGAGGTTAGTACAAGCTGGGATCTTTCCAGGTTGTCATGAAGATTGTCTATATTGTACCTATAAGCCGGATAGTTGCTTCATTTTGAGAGATGGGATTCAACGTCTCATGGATAAATATACTATAGTGTTTGAAAGAAGACCAGCATCTGTAGAAAGTATGGTGGATCATCTGACTCAGGGTAAGAAGATTGAAGAGGTTGACATGGTTGACAAAGTACCACTAAGAATCACTTCAAAGGGTCCCATTAAAATCACTCATCAGGGCCCAATCAAGATTATTGCTGAAGGTCCTGTGAAAGTTGTTGCTGAAGCCAGAGTAGCTCCTCTGATCATTACCACTCCTGGTCCTATTCCTTATACATCTGACAAAGCTGTGCCTTGGCACTATGGGTCTGATGTTTACATCCATGGTGTCAAGCAGGAGCCTTTACCTGATATGCCTGTTGACATTGATAATATTGCTGGATCTAGCAAGATCACTCGTAGTGGAAGAGTCTTCTCTCCTCCAGTTGCTTCTAAGAGTGCAGTTACTCCTGCTGTTACTTCCACCACTGATGCTCGGGGCAAGGGTCCTGTTATTGAGCCTGTATCTACTGATGTGCCAGCTGCTGATGACCCCTCTAAGCAGATGGAAGAAGTATTGAAAATCATTCGCAAGAGTGATTATGATATTGTTGATCAGCTGGGGCATACTCCCTCAAAGATTTCTATGCTCTCCCTGTTATTATGTTCTGAGGCTCATGCCAAGTCATTGATCAAGTTTCTAAAGATGGCTCATGTACCCAGTGCAATTTCTGTGGACCAGTTTGAGAATTGTGTTGCTCACCTGACCTATGACAACGGGTTAGGATTTTCTGATGCTGACTTGACCCCTGCCAAGAGGGATCATAACAGGGCCTTGCATATTTCAATTGAATGCAGGGGCACTACCCTGTCTCATGTGCTGATAGACAATGGTTCCTCTCTGAATGTGTTGCCTAAGGAAGTCCTGAACAAGCTGAGTCCTGAAGATACGGTATTGAAGCCCAGTAATATTGTGGTAAAGGCTTTTGATGGTTCTAGAAGAGTAGTGCATGGGGAAATTGATCTTCCAATCAAGGTTGGCTCTCAGGTGTTCACCGCTACATTCTATGTGATGGATATTCGTCCTTCGTACTCATGTCTGCTTGGTCGTCCCTGGATCCATGGGGCAGGTGCTGTGACCTCCACGTTACATCAAAAGTTGAGATATCCGGTGAATGGAAAAGTTGTTACTGTCTTTGGAGAGGAAGAATACTTTGTCAGCCATGTAAACACTTTCAAGTATCTGGAAGTAGAAGGTGAATACATTGAAACTCCATGTCAGTCATTTGAAGTGGTTCCCTGGGCTGTTAAGGATTGTGTGACTCCTCCTGCTGTGAAGAAGGTTCCTGTGGTCATCAGAAACCCTCCAACAATGGCAATGGCCTCCCTCAATGATGCAAAAGCTGTGGTGGAAGAAGGTGGTTGTACTATTTGGGGTCAGCTTCCTGATATGCCATACAAGTCTGACAAGTTTGGTTTGGGTTTCACTGCAGAGTCCCAGAAGGCTGTTCGTCGTGCTCGTGCTGTTCGTATCACCAATCAAGGGGTTATCAATGCTGTGGGAGATCAAGATGAAGACTACAACTTGGAGGCATGGATTTTTCCTACTGTGGATGCTGGACTCAATAATTGGACAGCTGAAGATGTTATCCCTATCTCCCTTAGTCAGGAGTAAATACTATTACTGTGTTATGTTTTTAAATTTATAATTTCTGGAACAATTAAAACTTTCAAGCCATGTGCCTTACCCGGGGCACAATGGTGTGCTTGTTACGGGTTGTCATTTCATTTGCATACTTCATTCAATAAAATCAGTGGACGTTTCGTTTTCGTAAATATTGTGTTCCTTGTCTTTCTTTTTCTTTTATTTTTGCTTTATCAGCTATGTGTTCTTACACACACCCACGTCACTAAAATGCAGATCCTCATCCACTCTGGATCCAGTTGATAACAGTTCTACTATTGCCAATTACAATTTCGAGAATCCGATCTATCAAACTGAAGACGGAAACGAGGACGATTGTGAAATACCTGTAGAGCTTGCTAGGTTGTTACAACAAGAAGAGAAAGCTATACAGCCACATGAAGAGCCAGTCGAAGTTGTGAATCTGGGAACTGAAGAAAACAGAAAAGAGGTCAAGATAGGGGCTGATTTAGAGGACAGTGTCAAGAGCAGGTTGATTCAGATGCTACGTGACTATGTGGAGATCTTTGCTTGGTCTTATGAAGATATGCCAGGGTTGGATACAGACATTGTGGTTCACCGTTTGCCAGTGAAAGAAGATTGTCGTCCAAAGAAGCAGAAGGTTCGTCGTATGCGTCCTAAAATGTCAGAAAAGATCAAAGTAGAGGTAATGAAACAGTTCAATGCAGGGTTCTTGGCCGTAACTTCTTATCCTCAGTGGGTTGCAAATGTGGTACCAGTTCCTAAGAAAGATGGTAAGGTACGTATGTGTGTAGACTACAGAGATCTGAACAAGGCTAGCCCTAAAGATGATTTTCCACTTCCTCATATTGATATTCTGGTAGACAACACTGCTCAGCATAAGGTATTCTCTTTTAGGGATGGTTTCTCTGGTTACAATCAAATCAAGATGGCACCTGAAGATATGAAGAAGACTACATTTGTGACACAGTGGGGCACCTTTTGCTATAAGGTAATGCCATTTGGTTTGAAGAATGCAGGGGCAACATATCAGCGTGCTATGGTGGCTTTGTTTCATGATATGATTCATCATGAGATAGAGGTATATGTGGATGATATGATAGCCAGGTCTCAGAATGAAGAACAACATCTTGATCATCTGCACAAGTTGTTTGAGAGGTTGAAGAAATACAGGTTGAGATTAAATCCAAACAAGTGTACTTTCGGAGTTAGATCTGGAAAGCTCTTGGGTTTCATTGTCAGTGGAAAAGGTATTGAAGTGGATCCTGCAAAAGAGAAAGCTATATGAGAGATGCCAGCTCCCCGTACTGAGAAGGAGGTTAGAGGTTTCTTGGGACGATTGAACTACATTGCAAGATTTATTTCCCAATTAACTACCATCTGTGAGCCAATCTTCAAGTTGTTGAAGAAAGATCAGGTGATGGAATGGAATGATGAGTGCCAGACTGCCTTTGATGAAATCAAGAGATATTTGCTAGAACCTCCAATTTTAATGCCACCAGTTGATGGAAGACCCTTGATTATGTATTTAACAGTATTAGACAACTCAATGGGGTGTGTATTGGGGCAACATGACGAGTCTGGTCGAAAAGAGCAGGCAATATACTACCTTAGCAAAAAGTTTACCGACTGTGAAACAAGATACTCACTGCTCGAGAAAACTTGCTGCGCTTTGGCATGGGCTGCTCGCCGACTAAGACAGTATATGTTGACCCATACTACCTTGTTGATTTCGAAGATGGATCCAATCAAGTACATATTTGAGAAACCTGCTCTCTCCGGAAGAATTGCAAGATGGCAAATGATCTTGACGGAATATGATATACAGTATACTACTCAGAAGGCCATTAAGGGGAGTGTTGTTGCTGATCATTTGGCTCATCAAGCAGTAGGTGATTACCAGTCAATGAATTTTGAGTTCCCTGATGAAGACATTATGTCTGTTACCAAAGAACCTGGACAATATGACGGACCTGAACAAGGATCCCGATGGACTATGGTTTTTGATGGTGCCTCCAATGCACATGGTAATGGTGTTGGTGTTGTGATTAGTTCCCCTGAAGGTTGTCATACCCCGATTACTGCCAGACTTTGTTTCTATTGTACCAATAACATGGCTGAGTATGAGGCATGTATCATGGGTATGCAAGTTGCTATTGATATGAAGATTCAGTTCCTTGAGGTGTATGGAGATTCAGCTCTGGTAGTAAGTCAGATTAAAGGAGATTGGGATACAAAGCATGATAATATCATTCCTTACAGAGAACATGTGTTGTCTTTGATCCCACATTTCAAAGAGATTACTTTTGGACATATTCCACGAAGAGAGAATCAGTTGGCAGACGCATTGGCCACCATGGCATCTATGTTTGAGATCAGCTGGGATGATGAAGCTCCCAAGATTACCATTGATAGATTTGAGAGGCCTGCATACTGCAATGAGATTGACACTGAAGGGGCAGAGGAGAAGCCTTGGTTCTATGAAGTGAAAAACTATCTTGAAGCTCAGGAGTTCCCTGAAGGGGCATCTGTCAAAGATAGGAAGTTCCTGAGAAGGTTTTCTGCTAAGTTCTTTCTGAGTAATGGCATTCTGTATAAGCGTAATCATGATTCAACTATGCTTCGTTGTGTGGATAAGAAGGAAGCTACAGAAATTATGGAAGAGATGCATGATGGGACCTTTGGCACTCATTCTAGTGGTCATACCATGGCAAAGAAGATTTTGAGAGCAGGTTACTATTGGTCTACCATGGAAGCTGATTGCTATCAACACTCCAGAACATGTCACAAATGTCAAATCTATGCTGATAAAGTACATGTACCTCCATCTCCATTGAATGTGTTGACTGCTCCTTGGCCCTTTGCCATGTGGGGCATTGATATGATTGGTGAGATCAAGCCTACTGCTTCTAATGGGCATCGTTTCATCCTGGTTGCTATTGATTACTTCACGAAGTGGGTAGAGGCAGCTTCATTTGCATCTGTGACTAAGAATGTTGTGGCTCGGTTCATTAAGAATAATCTCATATGTAGGTATGGTATCCCTGAAAGGATTATCACTGACAATGGCTCTAATCTGAACAACACTATGATTACTGATCTCTGTACGCAGTTCAAGATTAAGCATCACAACTCTTCTCCGTATCGTCCAAAGATGAATGGGGCAGTTGAAGCTGCTAATAAGAACATTAAGAAGATTGTACAGAAGATGACTATTACTTACAAGGATTGGCACGAGATGTTACCATTTGCTCTGCATGGTTATCGTACTACAATACGTACTTCAACAGGGGCAACCCCATTCTCCTTAGTCTATGGTATGGAAGCAGTTCTGCCTATTGAAGTTCAGATCCCCTCCTTGAGAATTATGAAGGATGCAGGCTTGGATGAAGATGAGTGGATTCAGACTCGACTTGACCAGATAAATTTGATTGATGAGAAAAGGTTAGCAGCAGTTTGTCATGGCCAGATGTACCAGAAACGGATGATCAAAGCTTTTAACAAGAAGGTTAAGCCAAAGGTATATCAGGCTGGTGACTTGGTAATCAAGCGTATCATATTACCACAGGGTGATCCTAGGGGCAAGTGGACTCCAACATATGAGGGACCATTTGTAGTCAAGACAGTGTTCTCAGGAGGTGCCATGATACTGACTACAATGGATGGTGAAGACTTCCCACAACCTGTAAACGCAGACATAGTTAAAAAATACTACGCATAAAAAGAGACCCGCTAGGTTGACAGGCCTAGGCAAAAATAAGGGCATCCCGGCAAACCAAAAGGGTTTGGGCAAAAATTAGGGATATATATATAAAAAGATGTACACCCGGCAAGTCGAAAACCTGAAAAGGCGGCTTGGGCAAAAAAGGGTATCCCGGTGGATTGAAAACCCGAAAGGGCAATCCAGGCAAAAGTTAGGGATTAAAGCGTATAACTATGTCTCATTTGGATCACTCATGAAACTGCAACCAGTTGTACTACTTACTCAAGCTCAAACAGATAAAGCTCAATCTAATCGTTTCCGTCTCAACAGCAAGAAGATGAGATACTTGAGTGGCAATAGTAGAATTGAAACTCAATAGGATTATTTCCCACATAGCTGATTCTTTTTGTAAAGCTTCATGACAAAATTCTCTTACTAGGGTTTATGTCTCCTTGTACAAACTTACCCGTGTATGGGTCACTTTTGATATAAATAAATTCCATCTTTTGAATCCAGATTCACTTTTACCCTATTTACATAAGCGAAACGTCCATTGGTTGTGTTTGAATGTATGTATGCCTTTGAATATGATTGATGTTTACCAGAAACGCATGTATGCTTTTAATATGATTGATGTTTACCAGAAATGCATGAAAATGCAGTAATAGTATTTACTAAGGACGAACGAGGGAAGGATTTCAACGAAGCTTCGCCGGTTCATCTTTACAAGACAGTTACAAACCATCAGTAGGACTAATCCATTTTCACAAAGTCTAATCTCCCCTGGAATTTATATCCATCTCTTTTATCCTCATACGGATATACGGGAAATTACTTTCCAATAAGGGCACGATGAACGAAGACGGGATGTTATACTTATCCTACTATCAAACGAAAACGAAGGTTATCTATACCCTACTATCCCCAACAACGGGAGGTTATCTATACCTTGTTATCCCCAACAACGGGAGGTTATCTATACCTTGTTATCCCCAGCAGACGGAGGGTTATATATTCTTCAACAAATCGGGATTTATTTTCCTTGGCCAGCAGTTGTTATACAAGGATATCCAGACACTTCCAGCAGTGTCATAGCATACATACATCATTTACATCATACCATAACATATATGTCTATAGTACATTACCTAAGTGCATCATGTCATACATGCATACATAAAGCATAAACTAATGTTGTTATACAGAATGCTACCTTGTTTTCAGGTTAATTATCCAACAAACAATCTTATGATCTTTGGGACTGCTTTATTGTAACCTCAGGGTTACTTTATCCTCCTGATGAGCTTCTTATTACTTTGGGACTGCTTTATTGTAACCTCAGGGTTATTTTATCCTCCTGATAGCCTCTCATGACTTCAAGACTGCTTTAGAGCTACTGATTGCTCTATCCTCCTGAAATCATCCTATTACTTCAAGACTGCTTTAGAGCTATTCATTGCTCTATCCTCATGAGGTCATATTACTACTTCAAGACTGCTTTAGAGCTATTCATTGCTCTATCCTCCTGAAGCCATCTAATTATTTCAAGACTGCTTTAGAGTTATCCATTGCTCTATCCTCCTGAAATTACATTATTATTTCAAGACTGCTTTAGAGCTATCCATTGCTCTATCCTCCTGAAATCATTACTTCAAGACTGCTTTAGAGCTATTGATTGCTCTATCCTCCTGAAGACATATCACATTATTATTTCAAGACTGCTTTAGAGCTGTTGATTGCTCTATCCTCCTGAAGACATATCACATTATTACTTCAAGACTGCTTTAGAGCTATTGATTGCTCTATCCTCCTGAAGCCATTATTACTTCAAGACTGCTTTAGAGCTATTGATTGCTCTATCCTCCTGAGGTCAGATTTATCACTTCAAGACTGCTTTAGGGTTATCATTATTGATTGCTCTATCCTCGTGAAGACATGCTGTTACATCAGTATTACTCCAGACTCCTGACAGTTCTCATTACACTACTGAAGAACTTTCCCCTAGTGGCATCTTTAAGCCCACTCAATCATGTTCAACCAACCATCAATATCACTCCATGCACTGGTGAGTGCAAATTTTTGGGCTTTTGTGTTCAATCCCCTTCAACCTTCCAGGTTACGACTGGCAAATACACCAATCTAACCCCTCAGGTTTCAGAAAATTGAACAGGGGCAGCTGTTGCACCCCAAAATTTGCCCTCACAATACAAGACTTTGTGTTCCAAGAAGGTTCACAAGGTTCACAAAATTCACAATTGGACAGAAGAGTTGACAATTCCCTCAGACAATGCACCTCCTAAGCAGTGCATCCAAAACTAGGGTTTTGACTTTAATCAGGCTAAACGGACTTCCAAGACTTCAATCTGTTTGTTTTGCAGGAAGTGCATCTGAGGCGTTTTGGTCATTTCAAGCAGAGTTTGTAATGTTGGGATAAATAAGACGTTATTTCCGAAGCATTTGTTTACATGGACTGATTATGTCAAGGGCATTTGACGAGAAGTTTATGAGTTGAGATTATTTTGAAAATAAGGAAATGTCGTTAGGCGTGGTCTGAGAAGTCACGTATTCAAAGGGATTTCAGTTGGATTTGTTTATGTTACGGGATATCATTTACTTGATCAAGGCGAAGAGGAAGTAAGTTTTAGATATTTTGGAACTCATAAGTTATGACTAAAAGGTGAGTTTAAATAATTTATGGATTATTATTCATGAATATTTAGATTTACAATTGAGAAAATAACAATGAACATTTTATTGGATTTTATTTCACAAATATCTAAAGTTACAAGTTGAAAGAAAAATGCTTTTGAATCTTTATTCTGAGGTATTCGGTAGCTTACAATAGATTTATATTTACAAACACCCTATTCTAAATCTTAAACTATAATTGTTCTTCATTGGTCTTTCTTTGAGTTCTTCACGAGGCTCCGGTTACCTGAAAAAGAACAAAAAACAAAACACAACAGGAAAAGTGTTAGAGGTTACTCGACACTCTCAGAACAGCGTCATCATCGAGTGTCGGGAGTGGCACGACCGAAGCCGCATCCTACCCCCGTTACCAATCTGCGCCATCGGTGTCGGACCAGGTAATGTCTGTTCTTATCAATGCGGGACGGCCGAGAAAGAAGAAGAGGAAAAGATAATACAGACAGTGAATTCAGAAGGCATAAGCAAATGTCCATCCGAACTAAATGTGAACATGGACAACCAAGCAATGACCAAATTATACTAGAAGACGATTCTGGCATCAATTCTGTCATGAAATTCAGGGACGATCCGACTGCATCGAAAACTGGACATAGAACAAGTTAAGCAAACTGGCTCTGAATGAATCCAAGTGAGTCGTTAACAGAAAATCAAATCCAAACCAAAATTTTGAAGAAGGTCTCAAACATGGATGCCCTAGTCAGGCCCGGATGAGTCTCGAAAGAACATACCAGACATCAGACAAAGAGCCAAGCTCACCAGGAAAAAAGATAGTTTTGCAGAAAGGTCTATCAGAAGAACCACAGAGTTATGACAAGCACCGTATCCGAAGTCTAAAGTCAAGCGTATCAGCCACTATCAAGTAAATAAAGGCGGACTGAAGCTGAAACGGAATTCACCAGACAAAATCCATATCAAACGAGCCAACATAGCAGAGAGTTTAATCCAACCCGGACTGCATCAAAAATAAACCAAATCAGTTCGAAACAGATATCCAAACCCTATCAGAAAAGATAACAAAATCAAATCCGTAATAATGTAAATCACAACCGAACACGAGAATGTTTCCAAACCAAATCCAAAAAGATCTCAAAGTGATGCATATCAGAAAAATGAATATTGGGCGAACCACATCCGAAAGAGGAATGTTTCCAAATCAAATCCCAATCAGAAATTAATATCAGTAAAAATAACGTAAAAAAGATATTATCCAAGCCCATTCGAAAATCAGAGAAGGATATAAAAGAACAATGTCACCTGTGTGAAACCCTAGGGAAAAAGATCCAAAGACGGCCGCAGAAGAGAACCAAGGAGTCCCATCAAAAAACCGCGAAATCACTCCAAAGCCTCAGCGATAACCTCATCGGCCAACAACGGATAACGCACAGTCGCTACAAAGACGAACTCCATCGAAGCTTTTTCGTCAGAACATAAACGGACCGATCTAGAAGGGAGGGTTCGCCGGCGCCGTTCACATCAACGGCGAGCAATTCCCTCTCCAGGCTCAGCCACCATCATCGCCGTTAGCCCGAATCGCCGCCGGAAGATCCTCAATCCCCAAACGTAAGTCATCATGCAGGAATGCGTATTCTATTAATCTTGTTGTTGTTTGTTTCATATGAAAGAGATGAAGAGTTCAACCAAGATGATCAAGAGCTCGTAGCTGAAACGCGAGAGAAACGAGAGAGATAAGGAAAGACGAGAAGACGGCTGCATGGATTAGGGTTTCCCCTTTTGGGGGTTCCCTTAACCGTTCAAACCTTCGCAAACCGGGCCGGTTGGGACTTCATCACCCAACTGTCGGCCCAAAACATTCTTTTCTTTTCTTTTGTTTTTTTTATTATCTATTTTATTTATTTTGTTGTTTATTTTAATAATTGAAAAATGTGATAAAGTATCTCTTTAATAAATTAACCAAATAACAAATCAAAATTTCTTTCTAAAAAAAAATTTGTAATAATTTAAAAATCTTTTCTTTCTGTTTTTTATGTAAGTAAATTTTTTTAAGAAATATTAATTAAAGTATGTTCTAGATAATCAAATTAAAACCCTTTTGGAAAAAAATATAAACATTAAACCTTTAAAAAAAAATGTGGAGTTTTGTTAGATAATTAGGTTAAAATATTTTTTGAGGATTTAAGTTAAATTAATTTATTAATATTAAAACTCCTATTTTAATTTAAATTGAAGTTTATATCATAAAATAAAACTACAAAAATATGCATAATTTCACTTCCTGACGTGTCTGATAATTCATGTAATTCTGTCCACTAACACAGTTTGTTCGTTTTGCAGCTTGTCACGTTGCCTTTTTTTATTATTTAATTCTATTTTATTCAAAGTTCGTTATTATTGTAACTGCTTCTCAATTGTAACCTCGTGAACCTAACAATCGCGTTTACCTTCCCACTTTTACTTTCCGCTGTTTGTATGATTAAAATTCTCACATTCATTCACCGTTAATCTATCACATTACACACTCTGAAGGAATTAGGTCTAGCATTTGACCGCCGTGTCAATAGTCCTCACCTTCAACCCTTACAAATTCTACAAACCCTAATTTTCACAAATGCCTCGCCGCAGGCAAAATTACAATTTTACCCTTAGCATTAGGTCAAAGAGCCGTCGCGCTCATTTTAGGGTTTCCCGCCGTGGAATCCCTAATTTAACCCTAATTACAACTTAACATTTCAACGTAGAGATTTGGAGTTTCTACACTCCACGTAAGCGTGTCCTTAAGATGCATTTATTCCCCTTGAGACCTTGACCACAGTCAAGAAGTTTCTAACCTCCCTATTGAGGGGAACTACGATTACTCTGATTCCACTCCCGTAAGGATACGTAGGCACAAGATGCGATGTCTTGCCGAGTAAACTTAGAATTAACCCCCTTTATTATTTATTATTGCTTATTTATATTTTATTTATCTTTGCTATTTAATTATTTTGCTTATTATTTTGTAATTGTTGTTTAATTATTTAATTATTATTATGGTTAGTAATTAGGGAGTGTAACAACATGTATGTAATATTAAAATAAATTTAGATCACTTTTAAACAAAGATAATTAAAATAAACACTTCACACACGTAAGTCGATTTTAATCGCCGTCTCACTTCCTAAGGATATCCCTCAAGTTGCCTATGAATATTGGTTAAGTGGGGTGTATAAAGCAAGTCCCTCAAATAGAAAAAATCATCAAAGTCCCTTATGGTTGCCTTTACGAATCGAGTCCCTTTCGAAAAATGATGATAGTCCCTCCAGTTTGCTTATTACACCCCACAATGGCCTTCAAAAATCCAATTGTCCCTCACATGTCCCTTAACATCCAAAGTAAGGACTACCTACTCCATTATAGTAGGGATAGTCTTACTAAGGAAAGGATAAAGAATAAGAAAGACCTTAAAACATTAGGGTAGGCTACTCCTAGATACTTGCTCACTTCAAAACTTTTTCACACTTAAACCAAATTTTCAACAAGTTTTCAAACAAGTTCTTAACACATCCTTACATGGATTATTTATTAACTATTCTGAAAATTTTCTATTCACACACTACAATTTCAAAACAATTCAAAAGTGAGCTTAAGTACCTAAGAGCCCATGGATAACCATGGATGAAAAGGATGCTAATACCTTCCCTTTTCATAACCTACCCCCCGGACCCAAAATATTCTCTAAGGTCTTTCCTGTTCTTTTATAACCTTTCCTTATGGATAAAATAAAAGTCGGTGGCGACTCTTGCTATCCGCAACATTGTTTAAAGTCAGTTCACCGGGTTACAGCATGTGGTTCAGCTAGCTAAGGTTTTGAGCCAAGAGCCTTGAGGGTGTCGGTTCAAACCTCATTGAGTGCATCCCCTTATTTTTAATGCCTTGTTTTTATGTTTTCTTTCACAAATTGAATTGATCATAACTTCTTTAATTTTTATCATTTTGATCCCACTCTTTTTGCTAAATAATCATGAGAATGTATATTTTTTGTCTATGTCAAGAAAAATCCAAAAAGAGTTATTTATTTGGCCCTTATGCATGTTCAAAGTTTGCGACTTTTTAAGGTTTCTTAGATTTTCTTTTGATCCTTTTAATTGATTCCTTTGATTCCTCTTGCTTGTATGAACCTAGCATTGCTTGTATGAACCTCACTTGATGTGTGAATTTGGATACCCTTGTTGTTACATGTTGGTTATTACCTTTTCAAGTTCATGTTCATGTGTAATGCATGATTGAATATCATAAAACCTTGGTTGTTACCTCTACCTATATCCATGCTTAAATATTGTTATGATTAATGCATGTTAATCTTGAACTTTGAACTTTGTTATAAGTAACGTTTTGACTTATACATGATTCTCTATTTGTATCCATGTTTAAATATTGTTATGATTTATACATGTTGATCTTTGAACTTTGTTATAAGCAATGTTTTGACTTATGCATGATTCACTTGTCTTCTATGATGTTTGGTCTTGTAAGAACCTTATTTCATAGCCATTTAGATATTGTAACATCTATGTTTACCTTTGGTTGTAACCATTTGGTTTGACTCTAAAACTTCCATGGATGAATACTTGGTTGTAACCTTGTTATTCTTTTTGCTTGATGCCGTTACATGTTTGCATTTATTTTCTTGGTTGTCACCATGATTTTATATCTTCATCATGTTTGAATGAATGTATATGTGTGCTTAATCTTTGATTTTCCCCAAGTGATGTAGCTTGTTAGATCTCATCCTAAAAAGAGTTGTCTTGTGTTTCTAATTCCAAAGGAAATTCTCTCTATTGACTCAATGTCATAGATAGCTCATTTATTCTCAAACCTCCCTTTAACCTTGTTAGAGTCATTAGGATTTCCAACTTAGCCTTAAGTTAGAACCCACTACCTTTTGACTTTGTTAAGTCAATACCTTTAACATACCTTGTTAGAAATCCTACAACTTAGAGTTTAGGTCTAGAGTTTGTTAACTCTATGTCTGTACCATTGTTATGGGTACTCACTTTTCTCCTTTTGCCTTTTGTTAAAGTCAAAGCCCCAGTTAGTCTTTCAACTTAGACTTAGAGAGTTTGTTAACTCCATATAAGTATCATTGTTATGGATGCTTATTCCCTTGAACCTTGACCATGGTCAAGAGTTCTCTTCCTAATTAGGAGAACTATCCTTGTTGAGATACGTAGGCACGAGATTCAACGTCTTGGCGAGCATACTTAGTGTATATACCCATATGTCTTTACCCTAGCACATAACAATTAGCAGACAAACATTAACACTAACACAACTACGAAACAAGAGGCTCATGTAGAGTGTTAATACCTTCCTTTAGTAACCAACCCCCGAACCCCCCCCCCCCCCCCATCTCTTAGCTTCGTTGTCACGTAGCACATTTAGAGTTTTCTTCGATCTTTACCCTTTTCTTTGGATAAATTAAAGCTCGGTAGTGAATATTTAAAGATTTGTAGTTCAAATTAATTAATAGTTTGATATTTGATTCTCACTACAACACCCTCATTTTTTTTGTTTCCCTCTCTTGTGATTCTTTGTAAAAAGAAAACATTAGTGAAACATTTTTGTCTTAGTTATATTATTATTATTATGGTTAATACACTTTTTTGTAAGTGTTGAACCTAATGACACAATGCTTCCAAGAGGCACCCTCTTCCACTGGACTAGTTGTTTTTTTTTTATTTAATTATCCGCATCAAATATATATATTATAATATTAGTTAATAATTAAATTAACACTTAAATAAACAATATATATATATATATATATATATATATATATATATATATATATATATATATATATATATATATATATATATATTACAACATTTCAAATATATATTACTATAACATTATAACACTTTAATTTATACTTTCAGTTTAATAATATTAATATTAATGTTAATATTTAATTATTTAATTTATACTTTAATTTTAATTTTAATTTTAATTTTTTAATAGTAATTAAAGTATTAATATTATAAATTAAAATTAAATAGTATTTATTTATGTAATAATGTTAAATATATATTATAATGTATTTAAAAAATTGAAATTAGTATTTTAGTTTATTTTTTAATTAATAATTGTTAAAATATATATTTGATGCAAACAATAAAATATTTTCATTACATAAAACTTAATAAAAATATTTTCAGTTTATAATATTAGTAAGTTAATATATATTAAAAGTAATATATATCTTCAAATTAATAACGTCATATAATTGATATTTTTTAATATATTTTAACATTTAATAATTAATATTTTATTATTAACATATTATAATATTAATATTTTCTTATTAACATTTTATAATATTAATATTTTATTGTTAACATTTTATAATATTAAACAAATATATGTTAAAATAAATACACCATTTAATAAATATATTTCATTTAATAAATATATCTAAATATATGTTAATATTTAATTAACATATTTATTTAATTAAATATATTAATAATATTTTTTTAATATTAATATTTTATAATATGTCATAATTCTGTTGGATGTATAAAACTAATTTATATCGACGGATTCTACCATATATATATATATATATATATATATATATATATATATATATATATATATATATATATATATATATATATATATATATATATATATATATATATATATATATATATATATATATATATATATATATATATATATATATATATTTTCGACACGCACTTGATGACGAAATTGTTGAACATTTCAGCGTGATAAATTTGAATTCTTTCTTGAAATCTGATTAAAAGAAAGTAAAAGCTAGGTATGTAATGTATCATAGGTGTATTGAAAGAAAGTCAATTTTGATCATTCTGTAATTTATAAGATTTGATATAAAAACAGATCTATGGAATTACTAAATGAATAACCTAATACATAATTTCAAAGAATATTAATTAATTATTAGTAAAAAAACAAGGTCAAGTCAATTATGTTTAAATAAATAAGAAAATCACACATTAATTACAAATGTTCAACTAAACATTCTAATACCTGAAAAAAATTATACCATATTTGTTATGGATCGGATATGGGGCTGGCCACCGTCGGGCATAGCTCAGTCCAGCTCTGCGTCGAAGAAGGTCCAATACAAAGACATAATATGCAGTAGTTATTGGAGAGCACGTCCCTCACGTGCTCCTCACCCGAGGACATGTGGTCAGCTGATCTCGCGTATCTCGCAGAAACGTTCTGCCCTTCGTAACGGACACGTCTTCCACTTCCTGGAGAACGCAGGCAGTTAACACATGATGATGAGCACGAGCTGCTCATCCATGCTGCCACGTAGGAATCTTGTCAGTAATCCATTATGGGTCGGATCACCCTGCCCATAATGGAGACTATTGGCCTAACTCTATGGGCTATATAAACACCTTATTCTAATAGAGGATCAGGTATTCTATTCAATTCCACTTCTCACTTCTGTATTTGTCTTTCTTCGCTTCGTACTTACTTTAGCATCGGAGTGCCTTGCAAGTACACCCCCCTCCATTTTCCTCACATGAAGTTGAAGAGCGTGACGTGTTGTTGGCTATTGAAGATTCTTTTGATCCTAGTCAGATTAGTGGCGCCGATTGTGAGGACTTTTTTCTCCCCCGTCTTTTCTTTCTCTGAAACCTAAAGACCAAAGCAAAACTTTCAAATACTACTAATCATGGCCGACCAACACGACCACACCGGTCACGAAACTTCCTTCACTCTCGTCTGCAACGCCGAAAACGACAATGGTATGTCGTCTCTGGAAAACATCACTTCGACTAGAGACGGACGCACCGCTTCCCCTTCCTCCGACGAGGCCGCTGTCACCGATATCAAATATGTTGAAACCCGAAAAGTCTAGAAGACTTCGGAGAAGGCGCCGGAGAACTTCCATCCAGTCCCAGTGCCAACCAACGTTGACCCGGCCATGGCAGCCCTAATTGCAGCCCTCAACCAGAGCAATACATTAATCTATCAGCAGAACAAGAGGATCGAAGTGCTGGAAAGAGACTGTCGTCCACGCTCTCCCCCGTGGAGACACCAGAGGCATAAGTCTTGCAGCCCGTCGCGATAACGACCAAGACACCGACCACAGCTGGAGAGGCCGCAACCCCTGAAGCGCAACCACACTCCTCCCCACAAGGAACACATTTCCACAGTTGCAAAGAAGAACAAGGTCGGAGGACGACCTAACAACTGTCGGTCACCCCCGCGAAAACTAAAAAGTCGACCAAAGAATTCGCTGATCCGCCCTGAGGACAGCCCCGACAAGAAAGGTACGATTACTCCCTATTGCGCTCACCACTTAGGAGCGACGAGGATGACCTCTGCGGTCCACTATCTCGAGCAATCATGGACGCTCCACTTCCTGTCGGGCTGGAAAAACCCCTGAACCTGGGGACATACGACAGAACGACAGATTCCAGCGAGTACCTCGAGAACATCGATGCTCTACTCAAGTACCACGGCGTCAAGGGCGCCATCAAGTGCAGATTGTTCCCTAATACATTGAGGAAAGGTGCCATGACATGGTACAAAAGCCTCGCTGAAGAGTTCATCACCTCCTGGAAGGACCTAAGAAGATAATTCTAGAGGCAATTCACCGCCTCCCTTCGTCATCCAAATTCCGAGGCGACACTCGAGGTGATCGTGCAGGGGAAGGATGAATCCTCAGAGCCTACATCGAGAGGTTCAACCTCAAAGATGTCTAGGTCTCCACGACCAATGACATGAAGAAATACCTGCTCGAGTGAGGACTGTGTCCCCGCAGTGACTTCGCCAAGGCGGTTGGCATCGAGACATCCGCATCATTAGACACCTTCCTTCTCAAGGCCGAGGCTTACATCCAATACGAGGAGAAAGAGGTTGCTAATGATACTCGAGACTCGAGGCACCATGAGAATGCCAAGGTTTCAAGGCATGACGACCTGACTCCTCACCGTGGAGGAGAAAAAAGGGAAAGTGGGGCTTATTACCTTGAAAACCTACACGAGAAAGAACTTGCTCGACCATGGAACGCCAAAAACTAAATCAATACTAGTTAGGCCTAACAGTCACACACCTCAATTGACAATGATGAGGTACGTCCCAACCACATAGTTATGCTCGGGTATCAGCACAACGTCCCAAACTTAAAACAAAAAGGCAGGTTTCCACTCTTTGACGAGCAGATCCCTAGCCTGACGAGGATAACTCGACCGAGCTCCACCGTCGTTGTACCAGTAAGGCAGAACACCCAGCTCACGATGGGAAGTTCATGTCGCGGTGTTAAGACCTCGACCAAGATCTTTCTTCCGCTATCAATTAAAGACCAACTCAGATCACTCAAACAAGTTCCCTACACTGTTGAGCACAAATCCTGTCGAGCAAGACCCCATATACATTTAGCAAAAAATGATTTGCATTCAAACATAAGTATTAACCGAGGAAACTACATACTCGGCAAAGAAAACATACACAAGCATAACAGAAAATAGGCATGCTTAAAAGGAGAAATATACACGAACAAGGTATACGCGAGTAGAATATAAAAGTAAAATGGCGATTAGATTAAAACGACCCTAGAAGGCTGATGTTGTCACAATACTACAAGAAAAAAGGGCGACGCTCAAATATTACAACTCATGGCACACAGGTTGAACAAATACAAACAAATGAATCTAAACATCCTCTTCCTATAGCTGGGGCTCCTCGTCGTCATCGTCAAATTGAGGAGCGATGGTCTCACTGTCGACCACCTGGTTCAGAAACCCAGTCCCCTCGGTGGAGAGCTCGACCTCAAGATTTACAAGCCAAAGTTGAGCCACAACATTCTCTAAGCTCATTACCACAACATCCACACAGTCTTGCTATAGGTTTTGATCTTGGAAATCAGCTCAACGTGAGTCCCCAGGGCTCCTAGTTCTTCGTCTTCGTCCTCAGCGGGGGCACCAGAGGCTTCAAGGGCAGCGATTATATCCTCAAGGGCTTTCTTCTCGGTGACATGCTCAAGCTTCGAGGCAGTCAATGTCTCAGTTAACTTGGCATTCTTAGTGACGATCTTGGCCTGAAGCTTATATTTCTCTTTGTAGTCCTCGAAATAAGTTTCCATCTTAAACGTCTTTCCCTTGAGCATCACATACGCTGCCTGTTGCTTCTCCAGCTCAGAAACGAGACAGGTCTCCTCGTCATTGAGAACGAGAGAAACCTCCAAAACCCTCATCAGAGAAGCCGCATCCCGAGCCAAAGCTTTCCTTCTGGTCGCCATATCAAGGCCCAGAATAACTGAAGAGTCTGCCTGAGTCACAGCCAGTGGAGAGCTTCCCTCGTAAAATCCCTTATCAGAGAAGTAAGGGGGCATCACAAACTTATTGTCGTCTTCCCCGTCCCCAGTCAGATCTATAGCCCCGTCCGACTGAGGCCTCTTCTTAGTCGGGGTGTTCCGGTCCTGTGGAGGAGCATACTGGTCGCCACTCGCGGAAGAATTAGAGTCAGGGCCAGAGTCGACCCTCGACTGAGTCTGAATATCAGCAAGCCTATTCTTGGAACTCTTTTTCCCACCTTTGGTAGCCATTTTGAGCACATGCTCCTAGAGGCTCGACATGTTTCCTGTTATAAAAAACAAACAGGGTTAGTACGCCGATAAATGATAAATGTGCAAGTTAAAAGAAAAACGGCTACCTAAGAGCGGCTTAGCCTCCTCGGGGGTTTTACACTCAAAGAGCTCCCTGGTATTGATGTATCAGGGCTCCAACTTAGCATAACCCTGCTCGTCGAGGACAACCTTCCCATCTCTGGGCTACCACTGAGTCGGAACAAAGCCGTCCAAAAACTTCACGAGCTTGTCGTAGCTATGTTGATCTTCGACATCCAGCTCATGGGGCTTTGTTATATAGTGGTCGGTGCAACGCTTAAAGTGAGTGTCTGTCCAGTGTGTCATATCCTAATTTTTTACCCTAAAATTTTGTTTTTCGTTTTGCATCATCTACATAGCAGAGCATACACTTCATCTTGCATAGTGTCTGAAATGTCGGTCAGAATAAATTTGTTGAATTTACAGACAAACCGGTCTAAATTTATTTCAAAATATGACCAAACGCTATATTTTTCCAATATGTTTATTTCGCGCTGATTATTTTGGTGTGTTCATTTTATTTTTTCGAGCACTTTTCTGCCCGACTTTTTATTTCATTTTTCAATCATTTTTATTTAAATAATTATTTAATTTATTTAGATTTAATTAGATATTTAATGTAAAATTTTATTTATATTAATTTATTTATTTTTAATTTGTTTATTAATATTTTCTTTTTAAAAAAACACAAAAACATAATTTTTAATTCTTTTTATTCTTGTATTATTATTAAAAAAACACAAAAAACATGATCTTTAATTCTTTTTATTCTTGTCTTATCATAAAAAACACAAAAATATGATTTTTAATTCTTTTTATTCTTGTCTTATTATAAAAAACACAAAAACATGATTTTTAATTACTTTTATTCTTGTCTTATCATAAAAAAACACAAAAATATGATTTTTAACCTTTTATTCTTATCTAATTATAAAAAACAAAAAAAAAAAACATTGTGTTAATTGTTATTATTATTCTTGTCTATTTTCTAGTCCTATATATGCATTATAAAAAAACAAAGGGCACAAACAAAATTCAAAACAACAAGAGATTGGATTCAAAGAAAACAGAAAAAGTAAAAGAAAGTTAGAATTATGAGCTCCATCGTCGCACCGCTTCCGGAGTCATCCACGTAATCACTGTTGAGAATCGATCGCAACCGCTTTGACGCTGCACTCCATCAAGACCCCGCCAATACGCACCAATTGATGTCTCTTTTACCCTCAGATCTGACTTTGTTCCATGTAACAAGCTTGTGTCATTGCGACACTTCGATTTCGGTTAATGTCTAACAAGCTTGTGTCTTTTATTCTTACCTCATGTTGGTTTTTAAAAAAGGCTACACATCCATGGTATTTTTTTTACACCCTTTTGATTTATTTAGATTTTTTTTTAAAAAAAATTGTTAGTTTTATTATTAATTAAAAGTCCTAATTTTGGTTAATTAAATTTTTAATGGATTAATTGAATTTTTTTAAAATTCTAATTGAGTGATTAGTTTTTTAGTGAATCTTAATTAAAAATTTAATTAACCGTGATTAGTTATTTGTCAATTTACTCGTGGATGTTTGACATGTCTATATGATTTGGATCTACAAGTTCCCTTAGGTTCTCGATTCGACTTTGTCTTCAATAAATCGAATCAATATTAGACATTAGGATCAATTATTGCATGATAACATTAAGATAGCTTTCCCCTTCAATCTTATTTTAGATTCATAGAATTAGTTTAGTTCCTTTCGGATGTTAACTAGACAACCTACAATTAAATTCCTTTTTCTCCCATGAGAGAATTAGACAAGAGTCATCCTTAGTTGAGATATAAATCTCCTACCCCATAACATAGTCGAGAAAAATTCTATATCCGAGTTGGAGCCCTTCTCCAAATGCGAAGCAAACACCGTCTTCCACTCGTTTGTGGTGGTTTAAGCCGAGTATTCTCCCTAAGACGACGACTTATCTCTTCTCCTAAAATCAATCAACAAACTTTGTTTACCCTTTTAGAGGAACTATGAATGCTCTGATTCCATTCCCGTCAAGATACGTAGGCACGAGATGCGATGTCTTAGCGATCATACTTAGGAATAACACCTTAGGTCTACCTTTTGTTTTCACCCTTTAGCAGACAAAATAATAAGTAACACAATAAAGCAGAAGGTTCCTGTAGAGTACTACAGATACTTAGGATGCTAACACCTTTCCTAGATATAGCCAACCCCTGAACCTTAGATTCTCTTTTGCTTTGTTTTTGCATTGCATATTTATGTTTTATTCATTCTTTTCCCTTCCCTTGGATAAATTAAAGATCAGTGGTGAATTATGATTTGTGATTCAAGTTAATTAATAGCTTGATATCTGATTCCCACTGTGTTACAGTGGAGGGGAACTTCGGAGACAACTTCATCACAGCGTTCCCATTCTCATTGACACACGTGCTTCCATCCTTTTCAAACTTCGGCACGAGATCAAATACGGAGGAAATGGCTCTTGGAGACACAGGTTTGATCACATAGTATCAGTCCTTAAAAGTACGAACGGGGTCTGAGAATGCTTTGAACAACTTCTTTGGCTGCTTCAAAGACACCCAGTTGTGTTGCCTGTTCGTGGACTTTCGTTGGATGTGAAAGCAGCAGAAGAACTACGGAAGGGTAGCCCCGATCTCGAGATAGTCGCACACAATCTTGAAAGCTCGGAGGAAAGAAATCACGTTCGGGTGCAGCTGTGAGGGTGCCAACTCTATCCGGGCAAAAACTCCCACTTGTAGGCCACTAAACGGTACTCAGAAGCCCAACTCCTTAAATACAAACTCCTACATAGAGAAACGATTCTTCGTAAAAGCCGAACAAATCCTCACTTTCGGAGTAGGTTTGTAGACCGACCATTATTTTTCGACTCCCTCGACATCTCCAGTCTCATCGGTAGCGATGAACGCATTCTCTTAAAAATGGGTGAAGCGCGAGGATATTCCATGAGGCTCCAGTCCGGCCCAAGCCAGGTCATTAGCATTGATGGTATCGACCAGTTGTGACCTTCTACGTTACGAACCATTGAAACCTGAAATGCAGAGGAAAATAGTGAATCAAAGATCAAATTAAACCCACCATTCCATTGCAAATCAAGTGAAAGGGCAAAGGTAAGCACATGTATGCTGCTCTCGACCAAAGCCCTTACTCAACAGTGAGCGAGGAAGTCGGGGAGATCCCCTCCCTAGGGGTGGCCTTAGTCGACCAGTCGATGATACTTCAATAAGAACTCTCCTCGACAAGAGGATTCATCACAATATGGGACCCCACGAGGAGAAGCCTCCCCGGCGCGAGGATCTATCCGAAATACGGGGACAGTCACAACAAACTAATGAACGTCGCGAGAAAGATCCTCCTATGTATAGGAACTTCAATAGACTCATTAACACCACGGGAAGATCCTCATCGGTGCAAGAGTTTCATCAGAACTCCATGAGATTCATCAGGGAATTCATGAGTTCCTCGGAAGCTTCATTGAAAACTTCATGCATTCCCCCAAAAACTTCATCAGAAGTTCATGAACATCACCAGGAAGTTCATAAATCTTACCGAAAAACACATAACTTCATTGTGGAGTTCACAAGCATCGCCGAGAGGCGCGAGGTTTGCCTATTTCCTACTCGAAGTTCGACACCAGTTGGCGGTTGAGGATGGTAGAACCACTGCCAAACACCAACATCCGCCAGAACTAGGCCCAAAAGCTACACCCTAAAGATAACTGCTACCATACAAACTGAGAAAGGAAACAAAGACTTACTTGGTTGAAGAGGATTTTGGAAGTCTACGGTGGCGGAAAGAGGGTTGACAGAGGCGACGACGACGGACATTGGAGAGAGCAAAGAAATTCTTGAGGAGCTTAGGAGTACAACGAGCGTACCAAATGAGTCCCACTTCCTCCTACTAATAGCCTCTAATTCGTAAAAAATGTATCGTCGCCTAGACCCTCAAATGGCCTTAATCGTAGGTCGTCATAGGCATCTAATGTTTCTGACACGTGGCTCAAGAAGACGACACATTTTTCCTTTCAAGTTCCATCACATGACTCGAAAAAACAATGTGTCTGCCCCTTTAAGTACCGTCACGTGACCCGAGGAGAAGACGTGTTTTTTTCTTCAAGTCCTCTCACTCTACCAGACTCCCAGGTGTTGGGCACGTATTCGTGAGTACAACCTCGAAGATATTTTGGAACAGACTCACGGACAACTTGGTATCCCCCGAGCGTAAATTCTCTCGAGCAGAAACTCGACGAAAATTTTAAACAGGCTCGCGCTGTCGAGCACGAAGTGCAACTTCCACGCTCCCTCGTGAGCGTAGCTCCATGAGCTCACAACCATGAATTCGAACAAACGTTCTCCTCGTGTGGATTTCCTTTACCTCTCTTCGACATGTAAAGTGACTCTAATTCATTACTCATATGCCTTAGAGCAACAACTTGGGAAGCTCCTGTTATGGACTGGACCTGGGGCTGGCCCACCGTCGGGAAAAGTTCAGTCCAGCTTTGCATCGAAGAAGGCCCAACATAAAGGCCTAATCTACGATAGCCATTGCAGACCATGTCCCCCACGTGCTCCTCACTTGAGGACACGTGGCCAGCTGATCCCGCGTACCTCAGGGAAACTTTCTGCCATTCATAACAGGAACGCCTTCCACTTCCCAGAGAACGCGGGGCAGTTAACATAGGATGATGAGCATGAGATGCTCATCCTTACTGCCACGTAAGAATCCTGCTAGTCATCCATTATGGACCGAATCACCCAGCCTATAATGGAGACCATTGCCCCAGGGCTGGGGGTTCTATAAATACCATCTTCTAATAGAGGGCTAGGTATTCTATACAACTTCACTTTTCACTTTTGTACTTTCCTTTCTTCGCTCCATACTTACTTTAGCATCAGAATGTCTTGCAGGTACAATCCCCCTATTTTCCTCACCTGAAGTTGAAGACCACGACATGTTGTTGTCCACTGAAGATTCTTCTGATCCCGATAAGATCAATATTCATTCTAAATTACAAGACATTTTGAGTGTAATTGTTATTTCTGTGATTGGCAACAATTTTGGTAAAACTTGGTGTTATCACAAGATGTCCTATAGGATGTCTTGACATGTGATCATTACATTCTGCAGGTGGTTCTTTGTTGTTGTTGCAGGGTTTAATTCATTATGTCAAGTATGATGTCCTGACATATGTTTACAGAACATTCAGTCAGAATGTTATGTTTTGTCTATTATGTTTTTGTGCAACCTCTTTTGCTTCTTTAGTAAGAGATATTGCTTGTGCAATCAAGGTGGAGATTTTCGTTAAACAAAATAGTTTCTACTGTATAACTCGTGGAGTTATTTTGGAATCTTTTGTCCTAATTTCATGCATAAAATCTTGAGGAGATTTGAAGTTTGATTTTATTTGATCAAATCTGATTTGGTTCTATTCTTATGCCTTTAATTATGAAAAGATTTAAAGAATTGTCCAATTTGATTTTATCAAATCAGAGTGTGCTTTTGCTAATGCCCAAGCCCATACAAAGTGTTTATATATAAAGACTGTACAATCCTATTTGAAGATCAGAGAAGCTAGGGTTGAGAGTGTGCATTGCCTAAGGAATAAGGGTTTTTCCTTCTTGTGTTTTTGTTATTTGTGAGCCATTCCTTCACCACTTTGATGTGTGAATTGGAATGAATTATTTGAGTTGTAAGTTGTCCACTCTAAGCTTTTAAGCACGAGTGCATTGTTCTTGATTGAAGCTTTTAAGCAAGATCAAGTGTTGTCCTTGAAGTGTGTCTTCTACTTTTTGATATTTTGTTTTTATCACTGCATGTGATTGAGGGGGAGTGAGAGGTATCTCATATCTGAGAGTGTCTTATATAGAAGTTACACGGGTAGAGATTAGATGGGAAAATTGTAAACTAGAGAGAGTTTGCTGAGAGTCTTCAAATTGGTTCTGTTTAGTGGATTTTCTTCCTGGCTTGGTAGCCCCCAGACGTAGGTGTGTTCACATCGAATTGGGTTAACAATTGCTTGTATCTCTTTACAATTGTTAACTGCATTTTATCTTGTTCATATATTGGTAATTGTTCAGATATTAGTGCCGTGACATCTCTTTCGACATCTCATATCTAATACCAGAATTTCAATTGGTATCAGAGCAGGCATCTTGCTCTGGTTCTGGGTGAGATCTAGGGACGATACTTTCTGGTATTGTGGATAAAGAAGAAGGATTTGTGAATAGATCACCTGTTCTGGATGGAAGTAATTATGATTATTGGAAACCACGCATGGTGGCCTTCTTGAAATCATTGGATAGTAAGGCTTGGAAAGCTGTTATAAAAGGATGGGAACACCCTGTCACTATTGGGAAAGATGGAAAAGCTACATCGGACCTGAAACCTGAGGAAGAATGGACTAAGGAGGAGGATGAATTGGCCCTTGGAAATTCTAAAGCCTTAAATGCCTTGTTCAATGGAATTGATAGAAATATATTCAGATTGGTGAACAATTGTGAAGTTGCCAAAGATTCTTGGGAGATACTCAAAACTACTCATGAAGGTACTTCTAGGGTGAAGATGTCAAGACTTCAATTACTAACTACCAAATTTGAAAACTTAAGGATGAAAGATGATGAAAGCATACATGATTTTCATATGAATATCCTTGAAATAGCCAATGCTTCAAGTGCCCTAGGTGAAACGATGTTAGAAGAAAAGCTTGTAAGAAAGATTCTCAGGTCTCTTCCCGAGAGATTTGATATGAAAGTAACTGCCATAGAAGAAGCTCAAGACATCAACAAGATGAGGGTGGATGAACTTATTGGATCTCATTTAACCTTTGAAGTGGGGATAAGTGACAGATTTGATAAGAAAAAGAGCATAGCCTTTGTGTCCAATATTGAAGATGGAGAGGATGAATGTGATGTGGATACTGATGAAAGCTTATCCAATGCTATAGTGCTCCTTGGAAGAAAGTTTAACAAGGTAATGAAGAGGATGAACATGAAGTCAAGACCAAATGTCAATAACAACTCATATGACATCAGCAGGTCTAATGATGTTGGTAGAAGAACAAGGTCTAAAGAAAAGTCCACTCAAAGAAAAGGGATTCAGTGTCATGGATGTGAAGGATTTGGTCACATTAGAGCTGAATGTCCTACTTACCTCAGGAAACAAAAGAAGAGCCTAGTTGTATCTTGGTCTGATGAGGATTCTGAAAGTGATCTTGAAGAAGAAACTGCTAAACATGTGACTGCCTTGACTAGGAGATATGTTTCTGATGAAGACTCTAGTGATGGCGAATTAACCTTTGAAGAACTTGCAGCTTCTTACAAAGAGTTGTGTCTCATAAGTGAAGAAGTATGTCATCAAGGAGAGAAGCAGAAGAAACTTATAATCAAACTGAAGGCTTAAAAGGAAGAGCATCTTAAAACTATCTCTGAGTTGAATGATGAAGTTACATTGCTGAATTCTCAACTTGATCAAATATCCAAGTCTGTCAGAATGCTGAACAGTGGAACTGACACTTTAGATGAAATCCTTCAGGTTAGAAAAAGGGCAGGAGGCATGACTAGGATAGGGTTTGATGGAGAAAAGAAACCCTCTTCAGATTGTAATCCCTCTTCACACCACAATTCTTCTGGGCCTAAGTGAAATATGTCACATCAGATGTCTCAACATCATGGCAGAGGACAACCCAACCACCCAAGGAGAAGAGTTCAAAGATGGAGATGTCATTACTGTGGACGTTTTGGTCACATAAAGCCTTTCTGCTTCAGGCTATATGGATATCCTAAACCTGTTCCTCAACCTAGACCCAATCACAACATTCCTTCTAATAGGAAGCAATGGGTTCCTAGAGCTGCTGCTACCAATTTGATAGCTCATATGAATCTCAGAGTCTCAGCTAAAGAGGATTGGTATTTTGATAGTGGGTGCTCCAGACACATGACAGAAATTAAAAATCTCTTAGTAGACATCAAATCCCATTCTACTAGCTATGTGACTTTTGGTGATGGAGCCAAGGGTGAAATCAAGGGGGTTGGAAAGCTGAACTGCTCAGGAGTACCAAACCTTGATAATATGTTGTTGGTTAAAGGGCTGACTACCAACTTGATTATCATCAGTCAACTGTGTGATCGAGGATTCAATGTCAACTTCACTAAATCTGAATGCTTGGTTACTAATGAAAAGAGTGAAGTGATTATGAATGGAGTCATATCTAAGGTCAACTGTTATCTATGGGCTCCTCAAGATTCTAGTTACACCTCCATATGTGCTCTAACCAAAGAAGATGAAGTGAGACTGTGGCACCAAAAACTTGGTCACTTGCATCTAAAAGGGATGAATAAGATCATCTCTATGGAAGTTGTCAGAGGAACTCCTAAACTAAATATTGAAGAAGGAAAGGTATATGATGAATGCCAAATTAGAAAGCAAACTAGGATGTCACACCAGAAGATTAAACATCTCACTGCTTCAAAAGTATTGGAACTTCTTCACATGGACTTGATGGTACCTATGCAGGTGGAGAGTCTTGGTGGAAAGAAGTATGCTTATGTGGTGGTGGATGATTTTTCCAGATATACTTGGGTGAATTTTATAAGAGAAAAATCTGAAATGTTTGAGGTGTTCAAAGATCTCTGTCAAAGAATTCAAAGAGAAAAGGAGAGCAATGTTGTTAGAATCAGGAGTGATCATGGGAGGGAATTTGAGAACCAAAAGTTTGCTTAATTTTTCTCATCTAAAGGGATTAGCCATGAATTCTCTTCTCCCATTACTCCACAGCAAAATGGAGTTATGGAACGAAAGAATAGAACTATCCAAGAATCTGCTAGAGCTATAATCCATGCAAAGAAACTGCCTTACCCTTCTAGGCTGAAGCTATGAACACTACTTGCTATGTTCATAATAGAGTGACCTTAAGAATAGGAACCATGACTACCTTGTATGAGATATGGAAGGGAAGAAAGCCTACTGTCAAATACTTCCATGTGTTTGGAAGCAAATGCTACATATTGGCAGATTATGACCAAGGAAGAAAGATGGATCCAAAAAGTGATGAAGGAATATTTTTGGGCTATTCTACTAACAACAGAGCCTATAGAGTATTCAACTCTAGAACTAAAGCTATGATGGAGTCCATCAATGTTGTTGTTGATGATGTGCATAAGGAGGTTGATGTCCTAGAAGATTTTGGAACATTCCTTGATATCTCAGTTGAGCCTGCAGACAAAAACACTGATCCCAATCCTACTAATGCAGAACCTGAACCTAAACTAGTAAACAAGGGACCCTCTACCAGAATTCAGAAAGACCATCCTATGGATCTTATCATAGGTGATCTAAGTAAGGGAGTCACTACTAGATCCAGAGAAGTCATAATAAGTTCTTGTTTTGTGTTTAAAATTGAACCAAAGAATGTCAAAGAAGCCTTAACTGATGAATTCTGGATCAATGCCATGCAGGAAGAACTAGAGCAATTAAAGAGAAATGAAGTATGGGATCTTGTTCCAAGGCCTGAAGGAAAAAATGTGATTGGAAGAAAATGGGTATAAAAGAACAAGTCTGATGAAAAAGGGGTGGTCACCAGAAATAAAGCCAGACTGGTTGCTCAGGGATACACTCAGATTGAAGGGGTTAACTTTGGTGAAACTTTTGCTCATGTAGCTCGCCTTGAATCCATCAGATTACTTTTGGGAGTTGCCTGCATTCTGAGATTCAAGCTATTTTAGATGGGTGTTAAAAGTGACTTCTTAAATAGATACCTAAATAAGAAGTATATGTGAAACAACCTAAGGGATTCATTGATCCAACTTTTCCTAATCATGTTTATAAGTTGAAGAAAGCTCTGTATGGACTGAAGCAAGCTCCAAGAGCTTGGTATGAGAGACTAACAAAATTTCTTGTTGATAATGGATACAGAAAAAGTGGCATAGATAAGACTTTCTTTGTCAAAGAAGAAGGAGGAAAGCTCATGATTGCTCAAATCTATGTTGATGATATTGTGTTTGGTGGGATGTCTGATGAGATGGTTCAACATTCTGTCCAGCAAATGCAGTCAAAATTTGAAATGAGCCTTGTTGGTGAATTAACCTGTTTTCTTGGGTTGCAAGTTAAACAGATGGAAGATTCTATATTCCTATCTCAGAGTAAATATGCCAAGAATATAGTTAAGAAGTTTGGGATGGAAAATGCCAGTCACAAAAGAACACTTGCTCCTACTCATCTTAAGCTATCTAAAGATGAAAAGGGTGTAAATATGGATCAAAGTCCCTATAGAAGTATGATAGGGAGCTTGTTATATCTTACAGCAAGCAGGCCTAACATTGCTTTTGTTGTAGGTGTTTGTGCTAGATACCAAGTTGAACCCAAAGTGAGTCATATCAATCAAGTAAAGAGGATTCTGAAGTATGTTAATGGAACAAGTGAGTATGGAATGTTATACACTCATGGATCTGGCTATGTGTTATCTGGATATTGTGATGTTGATTGGGATGGAAGTGCTGTTGATAGGAAAAGCACATCAGGAGCTTGCTTCTTTTTGGGGAATAATCTTATATCATGGTTCAGCAAGAAGCAAAATTATGTCTCTCTGTCTACTGCTGAAGTTGAATATATAGCAGCTGGAAGTAGTTGTTCTCAACTGGTGTGGATGAAACAAATGCTGACTGAATATAATGCCACACAAGATGTCATGACATTGTATTGTGAAAATTTAAGTGCTATAAACATCTCTAAAAATCCTATTCAACACAGTAGGACCAAGCATATTGATATTCGCCATCACTTTATAAGGGAGCTTGTTGAAGACAAGATCATTTCCTTAGAACATGTTACTACAAAGAAGAAGCTAGCTGACATCTTCACTAAGGCATTGGATGCTAGTCAATTTGAAATTTTAAGAGGCAAATTAGGGATTTGCATTTATGAAGATTTGTAGAAATTATTTTTGTGTGGAAATATCATTCAAGAGGCTTTGTATTTTCCAAAAATAAAGTTGTCTCAACAACACTTATCATTTCAAAATACCTTAAAAGATATTTCCACACGCTACCCTAACCTCACTTATCATTCCAATTGCTCTTTCATCTTCCATACTTTCACAAAACTTCTGCTTGAACATCATCGTTCCACACACAAAAATCTCAAGATGTCTCAACAACATGGTTCAACTCCTTCCAAGTCTGCTAGGTCAGAATCAAAGACAACGGCTCATCCAGTGAGCATGTCATTTGAAGATGTGATAGATGTGGCTCCTCTAGCCATGGTTCCCTGTGACGATGCTGAGTTGACTAAGCCCATAACCTCACATGCAAGCGGTTCCAAACGGGCTCCTATAGGTAACACTTCTAATACTCCTCTTGATTCAACCCCTGAAAATAGGACCAGAGAGGGTAGTATGTGTGTTGATAGAGCCATTAGAAAGTTGGTTATTGAGGTTTTATATGGAGGTCATAATGTTTCTGGGATTTCTACCCCGCTTTCTCGAATGGATGCTATTCCCACTTCTGATGCTAACCAAAGTGAGGAAAGAGATGTTGATTGTTCTCATTCTGAGAAGAGCACTGATACTGATAACCTGCACAAGTTGACTAACTCTATGCTTAAGGAAGGGAGGATTGAAGGTGATGCTAATGATGATGCTGATACTTCTGGTATAGAGAACAAGACTGGTGGTTCTGACCAGAGTAAGAAAAAGACTAATGTCTCTGATGATGTTGTGGATCTTAATAACTTGCCATCTGATGATGATTTGATTGTGAATGTGGCTCCTGGGATTGCCAAGAGGTTGAAGACAAGGAGAGGCAAAGTTATGATTGATAACTCTCCTTCTAAGAGCAGTAAGAAGAAGACTGTTGTTGGACCTCCTAAAACATGGAGAAAAGTTACCCCTGCCTCTAAGAAAAGAAAGGCCAGGTTTGAAACTAAGTCTGAAGAGGATGTTGAGAATGATGTCTAGGACATCACACCTGTCAGAAAGTCTGCTACCAAGAGAGCAACAAACACAGTGCCTGATGCTCCTTTAGATAATGTTTCTTTCCACTCAATTGATAATATGGCAAAATGGAAGTATGTGCACCAAAGAAGAGTTGCTCTTGAGAGAGAGTTGGGCAAGGATGCTCATGAGATCAAGGAGGTCATGAAGTTAATTTCTGATGTTGGGTTGATGAAGACTGTGGCTGGTTTTTCTAAATGCTATGATATGCTGGTAAAGGAGTTCATTGTGAACATCCCCGAGGACATTACTGACAGAAAAAGCAAGGAGTTTAATAAGGTGTTTGTGAGGGGTAAATGTATTGAGTTTTCTGTCTGCTGGTCAACTAAGTGTTAAATATGTTATCCTGCATAGGATTAGAGTAGCAAACTGGGTAACTACCGATCATACTTCCACCATTGTTGTTGGGTTAGGAAGGTTCATATTTGTTGTTGGTACAAAATTGAAGTTTGACTATGGTAGCTACATTTTTTATTAGATTGTGAAACATGCCACTACCAATGCTGTCAAATTTCCCATTGCATTTCCTTCACTGATTTGTGAGATCATTCTAAGCCAGTATCCTGGTATTCTCTCCAGTAATGATGTGGTTGGAAAAAGGGATTTTGTACTGTCTCTCCATTATAAACTATTTGCAGGAAGACATGTTCCAGACATTGTCTTGACATCTGTTGAGAAGACATCCTCTACCAAAATTGGGCTTATCTCAGAATTGAAGGAAACTTGCAGAGATTTGGGAGAAGTTATTCGTGTATTCACTGCAAGGAAGCTGAAATTAGAAGCCTTGATTAAGAGTCTGGAGCAGGTTGAAGGTGATAATGTTGAGGAAGCTAGGGAGGAGGATTCTACCTCTAATGAGAGGAATGTTGATATTAAGGGTCAGGATTCTGGATCTACTGCTGGTGATGAAGGTGACAACTCTTGTTTTGAGGAAGAAAATTGATGGTGCTTGTTTATGGTGCTCTCTGAATGGTGTTTGTTTTCTTTTGGAATTTTCTTTTAGCACTTAATGTGCTTTGGCATGTAATTTTTTTTTTTTTTTGGTTTCATTCTAATCTTTTGACTCTGTATGATTGTTCTATGACAATGATCTTCTCTTAATGAGACTTTTTGGCTAAAAAGAGGGGGAAGTAGTGTTGTTGAAGTTCTATGTTTGGTTTGAGGGGGAGTATTATGTTTATTTGGTGTTATGGTATGATCTTTGGTTTGAGGGGGAGTTTTTTTTCTTTGTGACATGTTAGATTTTTCTGTGTTTGTTTTGCTTCTTCTGTGCTCTCTGATGTGGTCTGGTAGCTCTTGTGATTCTTTGGTTGTTTTAGCCAAAATTTGCCAAATGGGGAGTTTATTAGTTCTGTGATTGGCAGCAATTTTGATAAAACTTGGTGTTATCACAAGATGTCCTATAGGATGTCTTGACACGTGATCATTACATTCTGCAGGTGGTTCTTTGTTGTTGTTTCAGGGTTTAGTTCATGATGTCAAGTATGATGTCCTGACATATGTTTACAGAACATTCAGTCAGAATGTTATGTTTTGTCTGTTATGTTTTTGTGCAACCTTTTGTGCTTCTTTAGTAAGAGATATTGTTGGTGCAATAAAGGTGGAGATTTTCGTTAAACAAAAGAGTTTCTACTGTATAACTCGTGGAGTTATTTTGGAATCTTTTGTCCTAATTTCATGCAGAAAATCTTGAGGAGATTTGAAGTTTGATTTGATCAAATCTGATTTGGTTCTATTCTTATGCCTTTAATTATGAAAAGATTTGAAGAATTATCTAATTTGATTTTATCAAATCAGAGTGTGCTTTTGCTAATGCCCAAGCCCATACAAAGTGTTTATATATAAAGACTGTACAATCCTATTTGAAGATCAGAGAAGCTAGGGTTGAGAGTGTGCATTGCTTAAGGAATAAAGGTTTTTCCTTCTTGTGTTTTTGTTATTTGTGAGTCATTCATTCATCACTTTGATGTGTGAATTGGACTGAGTTCTTTGAGTTGTGAGTTGTCCACTCTAAGCTTTTAAGCACAAATGCATTGTTCTTGATTGAATCTTTTAAGAAAGATCTAGTGTTGTCCTTGAAGTGTGTCTTCTACTTTTTGATATTATGTTTTTATCACTACATGTGATTGAGGGGGAGTGAGAGGTGTCTCATATCTGAGAGTGTCTTAGATAGAAGTTACATGGGTAGAGATTAGGTGCAAAGACTGTAAACTAGAGAGAGTTTGCTGAGAGTCTTCAAACTAATTATGTTTAGTGGATTTCCTTCCTGGCTTGGTAGCCCCCGGACGTAGGTGTGTTCACACCGAACTGGGTTAACAATTGCTTGTGTCTCTTTACAATTATTAACTACATTTTATATTGTTCATATATTGGTAATTGTTCAGATATTTATGTCATGACATCTCTTTCGACATCTCATATCTGATACTAGAATTTCAGTAATTAAGAAGAACATAAAATGCCACTCATCTTAATTACCAAATTGCCCTTACTTACTAATTAGTAAGGATTAAGAGAATTGATTAAGAATTAATCCCTTCTTAACTTACTAATTACTCAATTTATCTCACTTAATAAAAAATGCACCTTTAAGAGGATATGAGATATTACGAAAATAATAGATGTCGGTGAATCGATTTTTCAAATTTCAATTTAACACAACACCATTCTTCGATTGAAAGCAACACCATTCTTTAATTGAGAATGTACATACCACTCTAGGGGTGGCAAAACGGGTCAAACCCGCTGTGTCGGCCCGTTTGACCCGCCATTTTTGGCGGGTTGGGCTAAGGTTTTCGACTCGATACTTTAAGTTGGTCTGCCCCACTTGAAAAAGCGGGGCAAGGCGGATTTTTCACAGACTTTTTATTAAAACTTTTTATTTTTTTACTTAGAAAGTTTATGTTTTAACAAAAAGAATGAGTGGAAAAACCCGTGGAAGTTTATGTTTTTAACTCGATACTTTAAGTTGGTCCGCCCCACTTGAAAGTTTAGGTTTATGTTGATTGAATTGTATTATAAATTATTATACAAACAAAATGAATTATAATTATAACGTTCTTTCTATAACTTTTTAATACATTTGTTGATTGGAAAAACTTAAAATAAAAGAACAATTGTATGTCATGCTGAATTATTAAGTTGTCAAACATTAGCTCACATATTTTCTTTAAAAATAGATATTGATTTTAAGAAAATGAAGGATTTGATTAGTGTATATGTGTGACAAATTTAAGATTTAACTATTAAGGAATCAGTCAATATAAGAGTCTATATGATGTAAACAGTGAGAAAGTTAGGTGTTGATATTTTATGCACTATGATGTTTTATGCTATGTAATTGTTATCATTGTTTGTCTTTTGTAAATTCTTAATTGGCTTCTTTTAGTAGTTAGTTTTTAAATAGGATTAAAATGATGTGTATTGTTTATTTATTTATTTATCTACTTTGATACATTTTTTATTGTGCTTGAGTTTTTTTTCGTTTTTTTGTTGTAATTGGTCTTTATTTATTTTATTTTTTGAACTGTTTGGACTAAGACATGTTGAAATTCTATTATGCATTCTTAAAAAAATCTTTTGTCGACCTCTTTAATAATAAATAATTTTTTTGTAAATTATATAGTAAATCAATTTGTAAAATAAAAAATTAGTGGGCCGGCCTGCCAACCCGCCAACTCGTTAGTAAACGGGGCGGACTTGACTTTTGAGCTCAGACGCCTAAGTTGACCCCGCTCCACCCTACTTTTGGACGGATTTAAATGGAACAGACTGTCCACTTTGCCACCCCTATACCTCTCGTATGTATTCTTTAATTCATATTAAAATCTAATTTCTAAGTTTAGTGTTTTATTTTTTATTTAATATTATTTATTGAATTATATTTTTTTAGTTTTTAAAAAAATAGTATCTTAGTCATTATCCTGACACATCATTATATGTTATTGTCAAGTCAATATCCATTACTTTTTTTCATTCTCTTTTATAAATAAATTTTTATTTTTAAATTCATTCAATAAACAATATGTTTAGATTATATATGGAACAAATATATTAATTATTTAATGAATCTAAAATTAAAAGTTAGTCCCAATTTAGACTATCATCAGTAAATACTCACAAAATTACTTACAGCAAATAGGGTAAAAACTAACTAAAAAAATTCGGACACAGACTCAGATAATTACACACTTAAATAAAGCAAGAATGAATGCGGATATGGACAACTTAGTATCCACCATGCTTCATACGCATATAATATATATGTTTATATATTTTAATTTATATTGTTATATAAAAATAAATGTTTATAAATTTTTAAAAATCATCAATTTTAAACTACTACATATTTAATATAAGTGATCATTTATTTCATAATTCAACAATACATTTTTTAAAAATTTTTTTAAATATTTTTAAAAACTTTAAATAATATGATATTTTATAATTGATATATTTATCTTTATTAGAAACGTGGGTACTGACACTTACATACCTATAGAGTAGATGTACTGGTATTAATATTGATGCCCAAGCGGATATAAATTCGTGTATGGAGATTTTTTTCAACTGCAAATATGAAGACGGATACTATAGTACTCTATCGAAACTCTATTTATTGTCACCCCTATTAAAAAGAATAAATTTATTTATAAACATAATTTATAATGGTGATCAAAAATAACTCCGGAACAAAAACTTTTTTAAAAAATTATGAAGATTAATAAAAAAATTTGAAATATTTAAAAAGACAAAAACTTTATATAACCTTTTGCCTCCTCTATTAACAAATTCCATTACTCTAAATGTCCACCCTCTAAAATATAGGTAAACTAATTATTACTGACTTCCTAACTTTACAAAAAGAACACTAATTTTGAATCATTTTATAAAGTCAATAACATTTCTTATTTTATCATATTATTTAATATTCATTCTCATTCAAACTCTTTTAATTTTCTTCTTCTTATAATTAATTAAAAAAAATCCATTTTATAAAATAACTTATACTTTCTTTTCTTTAATAAAAAATTAATTACATTTTTCAATTTAAATAAAATAATCAAAACTATCTATAATTTTTGACTAACAGTTAATAATAGGAACACAAACCAAAACACTTCTCCAAAGAAGCTTCGCAGCCATTAAATAATGCTTATGTTAGTCTTTTTACTATTTTTGAGTGATATTTACTATTTTCATGTTTCTCTCGGATTTTATGTTTTTCTAGTAATTTTGTTACATTTAGTGCATTTTACACGTTTGGTAGTGATCTTGATGTTTTCAGGTCTATACAGAGAAAGACAAAAGACTTGGGCGAAGAAATAGGAGATTCGGGAAAAGTCGGATGAGTTTTTCAAGTAGTACAGTGGCCTGACACGGCCACCCGTGTCACCTGACACGGATCGTGTCAGGAGAGGATCCTTGAAGCCGTGTTAGTAAAGAGAGCAGGGGGCCGACACGGGTGCCCGTGTCAGCATGTCTGGCACAAGTGTCAAATTCATCTGTGGAACAGAGGGCCAACACGGCTGCCCGTGTCAGCTGACACGGCCCGTGTTAGCCTGGACGTGTCATCCCCCAATTTCCTATGATTTTTGACTGTTTTGACCCCCAAGGGTATTTTCGGAATTTCCTGACTTCAGTATTGGATTTGTTAATATTTAAGATACATATGGGCAAAGAAAAATACACTTTTTACTATTTCGTTTTGACAAGAAGGATTGAGCACTCAAGGGCAAAGGAAGAACAGAAGATTTTCAAGGGCGGAAGCAATTAAAGATCAGAGCAATCCCCAAGCACGATTGTAATGTTAAATCTAATTGTTGAATTTACTTTTGTTATTATGAGAGGCTAAACCCCCCAATGCTAGGGGGTGTCCCTGAATTGCTATTATATGAATATTATTTCCTTGTTAATGACATAAGCGCTTATTTTTATTCATCAAGTTTTATCGTTAAATGATTTTATCACTTTTTCAATCGAACAAATTAATTTAGTTTTTCGGTTAACCTTAGGTCGGAAAAACCATTGTTAATACAATTTGATCGATAATGCCTCAGCAGATAATTCCTAGGACTAGGATTACCCTGTTGTGCACTTGAATACTGTTGAAACTATTTTCAATGCTTGATTTCAAATTACTTTGCCTATGGACGTAGTAAATTGATTATGATCTCAAAGGTTTTCTCATTAAGGCCTTAGGGGTAAACACTAAGAGCAGTCAAGAACTTGATAAAAAAATAGTGTTTAGGTTATAAAATAAGGGTTGATATTCTTGCAAGGAAATTCATACACTGCCTCTAGTATGCCTTCATATCTTGTTAAACCTTATTCTTCAGTTTGCCTTCTTTTAAATATTGTCTTTTAATATTCTCAAATCAAATCTAAAAACCCCAATTGAGTTTTGTTTAATTGAATACGAATTATGCTTATATTGCCTACGCAGTCCTCGAGATCGATATTGGGGATAACTCCCTTATTTTAACTATAATCGGCAGAATAATACTCTTGATATTTTCCCGATTAAGTTTTTGGTGCCATTGCCGGGGACTGCCAAATATAAGCTGAATTTTATTCAATTTAAATTTTATTGCTCTGCGACTAAAATTTTATTTTTGTTTATTTTTAGATTTATTTTTATTTTTATTTTTACTAATATTTGTCTAATCTGTGTATGCGAGGAAAGCCCTCAGCTGAGTTTCTTTTTGACGCAGAACCCGAAAGATCACTACAGGCGAGACGCTGTTAAGCAAAACAAGCAAGACTGGCAAAGTCAGGCAAAGGAATTCCGGTTCATTCTGAGCATTCTGATTTGGAGTCCAACACAGACGTAGATACACATCTAGAAGGAGTGAGAATGGTTAGACTTCCACCAACAGAATGATTTCTGAATGACTATGGAGGAGCAAATGCTCCAGCAGGTCGGTTGACCATCGTGAATCAACCGGTTAATGTAGAAAACTTCCAACTGCACCCGACAACAATCTGTTAGCTCGAAAAGAGACCTTTTACTGGAAAAACCAATGAAGATGCAAATAAGCATTTAAAGAGGTTTCTTACTATGAGCACAACATTGAAAATTGAGGGGCATTCGGAAGAAGCTAAAAAGTTATGTATGTTTCCATTCACTCTTTCCGAAGATGCCGAAGAGTGGTTCTATTCTTTACCTGCAGGGAGTATTACTACTTGGGAGGAGATGGAGACAACTTTCTTGAATGAGTACTTTCCAGCTTCTGTTTATATTCGGAAAAGATATGATATTGTGAATTTTAAACAAAAGGAAGGTGAGTCACTTGGTGATGCATACAAGAGGTTTAAGAGGTTATTGGTTGCTTGTCCCATATATAACATGGATCAAACAGAACAAATGCAGATGTTTGTAAATGGCCTAAGAATGAAGACAAAACAACTTATTAATACAACTGTTGGTGGCTCTTCCAACTTTACAACAACCACTGGTATCAAAAAGATCATTAAAGCCATTGTTGCAAATGAACACCTAGAATTGTATGATCGAAGTGTGAGCAAGCCTGAAGGAGTTATTGATTTGAAACTTGCTAATCAAGTGGTGAAGATGGAGGATCAAATCACTGTTGAAGTTGAGAGGAGACTAAAAGTTATGAATACAAGTACCCAAACTATAGCACAAGTTCAACTGGTACAAGTTGTTAGTTGTGAGATTTTTGGAGGTCCTCATTTTGCTATGCATTGTGTAGCCACTGGTCAACAAAGTGAAGAAATTAATTCTTGAAGCAGAACAACCTTATTCTAATACTTATAATATGGGTTAGAAGAATCATCCAAACTTCTCCTGGAAAGACCAACAAGGGAATGCACAGAGACAAGGACCTACAAAGTACCAAAACCAATCTCAGCAACAACAATAGCGACCTCAAAAACAGTAGCAACCACCATATCAACAACCTCAGCCACAATATCAACAACACGCTCCAAAGAAAGAAGATTGGGAAATTGTCATTGAAAAGATGGCCGCTCAAAGTATCCAGTTCCAAGAAGAAACTAGAAATAATCAGAGGAACACTAATGCTTCTATTAAGAATTTGGAGGTTCAATTGGGTCAGATAGCACAACAGGTAACAAATTCTCAAGCACAAGGTGACTTACCTAGTGCAACAGTGACAAATCCAAGAGATCGTAATTAGGTGAATGCTGTAACAACCAGAAGTGGGAATAAGGTTAAAGTGTCTGAAGAGAAATCTGAGGAAGAGGATCAATTACTTGAGGTAGATCTAGAAATCTTAGAAACTAAAATCCCCACCGAGGAAGAACAGATTCAAAAGCCGGTTGTGAAGGAAAAACTCACTGAACCAAAACCCGTCATTAAGCTTTCTTTCCCAACAAGAAATAAGCGAAAAGATCAGCATGAGAAAAACTTTGAGAAGTTTCTAGAGATGTTCAAAAAGTTAGAGATCAACATCCCATTTTCCGAGGAACTTGAGCAGATGCTTATATATGCTAAATTCATGAAGGACATCATTTCCAAAAAGCACACCATCGACACTGAACCTGTTATTCTAACTGAAACTTGTAGTTCTATTTTGCAGGGTATGAAGATTCCATTGAAGAAGCCATATAGAGGGTCGGTTACCATTCCGTGCATAATTAGAGATAGATCATTTAAAAGGGCGCTTATTGATTTAGGGGCTAGTGTGAGTCTTATGCCATTGTCCATATACAAGAAGCTTAGAATATGAAGTGTCCAAGATACTAGGATGACACTCCAATTTGCAGATCATTCAGTTAAGAGGCCTTATGGAGTTGTTGAAGATGTTCTAGTAAAAATTGATAAATTTGTGTTTCTTGTTAATTTTGTGATTCTGGAGATGCCCGAAGATGAGGATATCCCTCTGATTTTAGGGAGGTCATTCTTAGAAATAGGAAGATGTATGATAGACATTGAGGGAGGCACCATGACTCTCAATGTTTATGATGAAGAGATGAAAATTGATGTGAGGAATACCATGAAGCACAAAGAGGATATAGGGACAAGTCACACTATGGAGGTAATAGATAGCATGGTAGTTAAAGCTATTCATAGTCAAATCCCTAAATCACCTTTGGAAAGAGTTCTTAGCTTATCAACCTAAGAGATAGAGGATAACAAGGATGAAAGAGAGAAAGAAGTGCTTGTGATGTTGAATGCTCAACCACTTTGGTTGAAGTCCAAACCACATCGGTGGGAGGATTTGAGAGCTTCACCATAAATGGAGATTGAAAAGTAAAGCAAAGCAGGTATAAATTCTGAACTAAAACAATTACCTAAAAATATGAAATACGTGTTTTTGGATTCTTGAACCAAGGGCCATGCTATAATCAATTCTGGGCTGAAAGCAAAAGAAGAGGAAAAACGGGTACAGGTACTTAAGAAGTACAAGAGCGCTATAGGATGGACCATTGGGTATTTGAAAGGAATTAGCCCCATAGTATGCATGCATAAGATACTGATGGAGGACAATCACAAACCAGTGGTCCAACCCCAAAGAAGATTAAATCCATCAATGAAGGAAGTTGTGAGGAAAAAGGTAGTTAAATTGTTGGATGCTGGGTTAATTATCCTATTTCCGATAGTTCTTGGGTAAGTCTGGTGCATGTGGTACCAAAGAAAGGGAGGAATAACGATGATTCTGAATGAGAAGAATGAATTGATCCCCACTTGAACTGTAACAGGTTGGAGAGTGTGTATTGATTACAGGAGGCTCAACACCGCAACAAGAAAATATCATTTTCCTCTCCCTTTCATTGACCAGATGTTGGAAAGACTTGCAGGTCATGAGTACTACTACTTTTTGGATGGTTACTCGGGGTATAATCAAATTGTTGTAGCCCCAGAAGATCAGGAGAAGACCACGTTTACATGCCCTTAAGGTATCTTTTCCTATAGAAGGATGCCATTTGGACTACGTAACGCTCCCGCTACATTTCAGAGATGTATGACATATATATTCGCTGACATGCTTGACAAGCATATAGAGGTGTGTCGCTACTGCGAAAATCGGCGCCGGCTGAACAGAAGAGTCGCCACCGTGCGTTATTTATCCCACGGGAGGGAAAGGAAACGCTCAGAGTAAACCTCGCACAACACGGGAAAGGTATGGTCGTCGCAACCAAAACCTGGATTCGGGAGTCGGTTACGCAAGGGGAAGGTATTAGCGCCCCTCACGTCCGTCGTACTCGACGGGATCCACGCTTGTTTTCGGGTATGGATTGTTATTCTATCTAAACTATAGGCCAAGGGTGAAAAAGAAAATAAAATGAAAATAAAAATGACTCGGCAAAGTATCGCACTTTATGCCTACGTATTCCCGTCTGGAACGAGAAATCAGAGTCAACGTAGTTCGCCTACCTACGGGAAAGGAGGGGAAGGTTGCTCGCTAGGATATCGCATCCTATGCCTACGTACTTCCACACGGCATGGAAGATCAGAGCAAACGTAGTTCGGGCCACGTACGACACAAGCTTGTCTTGGTTGATTTTATTCCTTCTGAAAAAGGTTTTCTTGATTAGCGGTCCAAGCGGACAAAAATGACGTTTTGATGAGTTCACATTCTTTTACGGAAGAAGTGTCTTTTATTGTGTTTGAAATCTTTATTGTGTTTTTCTGTTTGTTTTGAGAAAGAAGAGACAGAACCCTAACCTACGGTTGCGAAGGGAATCAAACTAACCTAATGTTATCATGCATGGGTTAAGACCTAGTGTCTATCATGCTCCTCTCTTGCACAGAGAGAAAAAGAGATCCTACGGGATAGGCAGAAACAGAAACAATATCAGATATATACAGTAAAGCAGTAAAATGCATGGATGCAACAATACAAGCGAGGCAAGGGAGTCCCACTCAACCTCGAACCTAGAAAACAATAGGCAAAAGTGAACAGGCTTCACTTTCAACCCAGCAGGGTAAACAGCAAACAATACAGTCCAGAAAACCAATCAATACATCAGCAAATGAAATACAGCAAAAATAAACAGCCACAGCAGCTCTGCATCAACACCTATCTCCAAGTCATCTCCAATCAGCTACAAGCTTCAGCAAGCATCAATCTCCATCTTCATGGCCTTCAGGCAAAGGCTTTGATCATCAGTCTTCCATCTGCAATGGCTTTTCTTCAAGTTCAAACCTCCAGGATGAGGAATCAGTCACAAGAGTGAAGTGAATGAATGTTAGACAGTTAATTACCTACCAATGGTGGTTCATCAACTGTTAACATTAAACAGAAAGTTTCCTCTCAAAAGTTCTATCTTTCAAATATATTCACTGATCCTTCCAAAGGAAGGAGGTGGATATTTGAAAGAGACTTTGAATCACAGAGAAAGAATGGATGCAGACAAGGCATTCCATGTTTGAGAAACAAGCTTTCTAATCTAGAGCTCTGCCTAGCTCCTAAACCCTAGTCTCCTCAGCAGCTGCTAGTAAGAACCTCCTCTTCAACTCTGGCAGTTGATCTTCAACCTCTGGATCTCCAATGGTCTTCCTCTCCTCAAGTCTTCAGCTTCCCCAGGTTCCCAGACAATCCCAATACCCAAGCAAGCAAGCAATAATCCCCAGAGGGCACACCACACCAGTCAATCAGATATATACAGAGTATTAATAGCAGTAGGGGAATCCTGACTTTTTCTAAGGGGATCTAATAACTTCCCATAGCCCCTATAGTCCCATAACTAATCTAGTCAAACCCTAAATCCTAAGGGAAAGAATCAAACTTCTTAAGTCCTCACCTAAAAACCCTAATATGTTCATGTTGCTCAAGCCTACATTAAGCACCTAAAATTAATTCCTAAAAATGGGAACTAAATTGAATCTACAATTTCAATATCTCATCTAAGCAACCTAAAAAAGAATGAACAAAAATATGAAAGCATTTAATAGAACAAAAATTAACAAAATCATGCATGAAATGAAACTATTTAAAATGTCATTTATTTAGAAAATATGAAAAAAATATCAAATAAAAATAAAAATGCAATTTTATTTAATGACAATTTTCTACACATTCTAATGAAAATGATGTAAAAAGAATGGATTAAAAATGATTTTTTATCTATTTATTATGAATTTTTTAAAATGAATGAAAAAATGAAAAAAAGAAAATAATAATAAAGAAAGAAATAACCAGGGGGGTTCATTAAGCAAACGCGCTCAGTTCATACCAGGATGGGCCAACAATGGTGGGGTGCGCGTAGCAAATTTGGCTTAAGCCCAAAACAAGGTCAGAAACAATGAAAAATAAAAAAGGACGCAGGGGGTGAAAATAGTAGGAGCTTCACGTGCATTTGGAATTGGGCTCAGGTCACGGGGGTGGGGATATCAAAACACACTCAGGCCCGCCCGTTTCATTAAATGAAACGGTGCGTTTAGGGCACCACTCTCCCTCCAAATCTCAGAATTAAATGAGAGCCACAGGATTGGCTCTTTGGTCAAAAGTCTTGCAAGTAAGGGACGGCCAGGATTACGTCTTCTTCCTTGCGCCATGAAGCTAGGGTTTCAGCTTCCATGAAACTCCATGCACGAATCACTTCCCTCAATCTGTTCTCCTTCCACAATCCATGAAACACCACGATCCAAACATGAAAAACACTCAGAATCTCTCCCTCTACACGTCTATGGTCATAGATTGTTTTGAAACTCAACAAATCACTCAACCCGATAGCAATAAGTTCTGACTCCATGAAAATACTCTGCAACTTACCAGCATAATTCTCCATCAAACCTAGACTAATCTCTTCCATGACTAATGGTGATCATTCTGCGCTAACAACCTAAGATTACCATGCACTCTACTGCAAGTTCTAAGTCTTAACAGTTCTAGCAACCTGTCAACAATCATCACTAAACTACTCCAAACTCATCCTAATTGCTCTACTAACATCCTACATCATGTCTAAACTAACAAAACCATGCTAAACTAACTAAATCAAGCTGTGGCAGAGAAAATGCACCTGGTGTGAAATCTTGTGGATGATGATGAAACTTGTGGATCTAAGAGTCTTGATGCTTGGATCTTGATCTACAATTGCACTACTTGATTCTGTATGCAACACCTTGAAGAGTCTTGCCTTGGATCTTGAGTTCCAATGGAAATTGCAATTTTGATGTTGATGATTATGGTGCTCGAAAATGGATTGATCACACCCTGTTCTTGGTTGAATTCTGATCTATGATGATGAATCAGTATGATGAAGTTGGTTTTGATGGTGATTGGTGAAGAATTTGAGAAATTGGAGTGAAAATGCAATGAGAAAGAATGGAGAGAATTTGTGAGATTTTGGTGAAAAATGAATCCAACCCTTGCTCAATTCTGATTTCATGAATATATAGGGCTCACATGAACTTTCTAGAACCATCTTGCCACATTCCCTTGCATTCCACATTGGTTGATTTTTGAAAGGTTTCTTCAAATGCAAGTAACCATGAATAACTTTGATTTTTTCCACTAAGATCAAAAATGTACTTGAACCATTGTCTTTGAAATGTCTTTTGGACCCAAAATCATATATTGGAAGTCTCCATTTGGACTTATAAATCTCCCAAACCATTTTTCACTTTGACTTTATTCAAATTATAAGCCATTTTAGTTCAAATTTGGACCAATCATGCAACTTCATGTTATGAGCTTTTCCAACAATTTGTGACCTTCTTTATAGACTCAAAATGTCATTTGGAGCAAGTTTGATGTTGTAAGTTTTTCCATTTGAGGCCTCCTTGTATGAGTTTTGGACATGAGTTAAAATGACCTATAATTCACAAATGCCCAAAATACCCTTTGCTTGCCAAGGCCATAAGTTGAGTTCCACACATCATATGAATGCATACTATACCATTCTAGAAAGCTAAGACAATGAGGAACAATTATTATGTTGACCAGAAATTCATTTGAAATCTCCTTGAGGGGTAACAATTGCTTGGAAGTCAAGTCACTTTCACAGACAAAATTTCAGATACCTCAGATGACCTGTAACTTGCAAGGACTATAACTTGAGTTCTATAAATCTCCTTGATGTCTTCCACCACTCAAATTAAAGGTCTTGAGATCCTCTACAAGTTTCATGTTGGCCAAGAAGCCATTTGAAGCTAGCATTTTGACTTATCTTGCTTGGAAATTTGACCTAAACTAGGGGATTTTACACAGAAACCCTAATTTAGAAACTCCTCTTCTCCTTGATTTCTCTTGAATTCTTCTTGGCATATCTCCATATCCTTCTTTATATGTCCAATGATGAACCCCACATCTCTCCACTAGACTTGAATGCCCCTTAAATCAGTCAATTGACCTAGGGTTGACCTAGGGTTGACCCAGATGAAACCCTAGTTGACTGCCTTCAGCTATAGCTCTTGTGACTTCACCAATGACTTGTCTCCTTCTTTAAATGACTTTCTAAGTCTCTCATAATGTCTAGATACTCTCCATGCCTTCAACTTACAGCTCACAACCCTCTTGTTGACCCTCAGATACCCTCAGCTAGGAGATGGACTCAAGGCTTGATCTGCTGAACTCTTTGCTTTCAAATTCTTTCCTGATGACTTGAATGAGATTGAATTGGGATAATAACCTCTTGATAGGCTTCTAGAGATGATAATAATGGTTGGTCCCCTGTTGAATGACTTGCTATGCTTATGCTATGCAGATGATTAGACTATGTACATGACTCTATATGCAAATGCTAATGATATTGAAACATAAACCAAGTGAATAAGGTTGAGCAAATTTTGGGGTGCAACAGCTGCCCCTATTCAAACGGCTTGGACCCGATTGGGTGAAGAGCCCGGAGCCTTCAGACATTCGCGGTACGAGACGGTTGAATACCAGTGAAACCAGAAATTTGCCAACCGCAAAACTAAATTGCGCTCCTGCTTGAGGAACGACATTCATCAGCTGAATCTGACTGTTACGGCAACCCACTGATCTCGCGCGACCGCGCTGGGGATTATCTTCATCGTCCTGAAAAGGATTCTGTCATAACAGATTGCTTGCTTGTCCATGTTAGGACTCTGTTTGCTGTTAACCCAGAAAAACCTCGGCAACTCCGCTGGGGATAATTCGTCTGCATTTCCATAAACTGAATCGTCCACGTTAGGAATAAAACTCTTCCACGTTAGGAGTAACACCTGTCCACGTTAGGAATAACATCGTCCACGTTAGGAATCATTTCTTCCGTATCTGTCCATGTCAGGACTAACCCTTTCATCTTTCCACGTCAGGAAGCAATCTTCTTTCCACATAAGGAGAACTATATCAATCTGTCCACGTAAGGACTCCAATATCACTTGACATGTCTGCGTCGGGACTCCAATCTTTCCCCGTAAGGAATTCAACTTTGGTTCTAAACCTGTCCCCGTCAGGACTCAACTTTCCACGTAAGGAGTACATCATTCTTCCACGTTAAGAATATCTCTTTCTTTCCACGTCAGGAATACAAGCCTCTTTCCACGTAAGGAATGCTATCCGTTTTCCACGCAAGGAAACATAACTTTTCCACATAAGGCAACCAATTCCTCCCGATTTGTCCGCATCAAGACTACATTTTTCCACGTGAGGAATGCCATCTTAATCTGTCCACGTAAGGACTCCCCTCTTTCCCCGTCAGGAATGCTGTCATTTCCACGTAAGGAAACTATCTTTTTCCACGTAAGGCAACCAATTCCTTCCGATTTGTCCGCGTCAGGACTACATTTTTCCACGTAAGGAATGCCATCCTAATCTGTCCACGTAAGGACTCCCCTCTTTCCACATTAGGAATCACCTCTTTCCACGTAAGGAATCCTATTCTGATATGTCCGCGTAAGGACTACATCGTCCACGTTAGGACTCACTTCTCCACGTTAGGAATAATAATTTCTTTGATTTGTCCACGTAAGGACACTGATCTCGTCTTGATTTGTCCATGTTAGGACTCAGGCGTCTTCGACCCGCTGAGGAAATAAGACTTGTCCACGCAAGGACTCACGCTGGTCTGATCTGTCCACGTCAGGGCACCAACACAAAGAGTAATCACTTTTGTCAACGTCATGACCTCCCATTCCACTAATTTCGAGAACGTGAATCTGTCCTCGTTAGGACTAACACACCTCACCAATCCAGGGAAATAAACCTGTCCACGTTAGGACGCCCACTTCTGAAGAAATCCCGTCAATCTAGGAATAAATTGTCCGCGTCAGGACTTAGTTCTCCAATGATCCTCACCCACAAACTTCTTAGCACTGACGTGACAGCGACTTTGAGACGGACTCTACTGAGGATGTCTGGAAACCAAACTATCGGACGCCTGCTCTGATAACCGGCGGTGGCCTCTGCAATTCTGATTCATGGAACTTTTTGATGACAACTAATTCTGCCTGGGAATAAAGAGAAACTTATCCTGGTAACTCTGTGGGGAATACTGCCGAGACTGACATTATCATTGAATATCTCATGCCGAGATCTTGAGTGTTTGGTAGTTCATTTGAGCAAGAATTCTCTCCACCTGAACTGCTAGAGTACCGAAATTGCTTCAGCAAAATAAACACCGAGGATAATGCCGACTCCGCCGGGGATAGCCAGATGCTACAGAATTATTCCAGCAAAATAAATGCTGGAAAGGTGAAGTCGACTCAGCTGGGAAATTAGGAACTCAAACCAAACCCCCTGTTGCGGTAACCCCCTGCTGGAGAATATAACCTTGCTGGGGAATAGCAGATGTGCATAGTACGATCGGACTTTCTGCTGGAACGTGAACTGATATTACACAGCATCTCTGACAAAACAAATGACAGGACCCACCATCAACTCTGCTTGGGAGAGTCTTAATCTTCGAATTTCACTGGAAGGAATGAAAACGCTTGCAAAGAGAATTCCGCTGGGGATGGGATGATTCTCTTGGGGAAAATCCACTGACTCCGCTGGGGGCGAGTGCATGACCCTGCGGGGAAAGATGAACCTGTCTGAATACAGCCTTACGATCTTGGAATCGTCAAACTCTATTGAGGACGAATAACTTTTCTGCTCCCTCTGGGTAAGCTACGGCTAGCTGGGGAATTCCATCCTTCTTCAGGAAGAACATGCATGACCTGCGTGGGGACTGAGTCTTTCGTTATCGCAATCTTTTGATCACCTTCTTCGTATGGTTATGAAACCTGCAGCAACACAAACAAGACACGACAAGCCTATGCAATCAAATCAATTCAGGTTAGTGACGTTACACTCAGTTAATTCAAAGCTTTAGCAATTGTTGGCAAGGGCCAGTGATGTTATACTCATGCTAGCTTCACTAAACTTAGGCGTTTTATCATGCACAAAACAGTAAAGAACCGGCATCAAGTACTGAATAACATATTTTATTGATCGGGCCCCTGAATGGGCGGAGTTTTGTACACGGAATGTAACTCCTGAAAAGAGGAAGCTACGCAAAGCAAATACATAAGTATGCACAAGAAGCATGAATATTTTGACAAATTAAATTTTGTACACATGTCGGCAACGGGATGCAGATGAACACCACGAACTGATCCTCCCATGACTCGTCCGACTCTAATGCTTTCCCGGTATCCCCACTTCTGAAGAGATTGTATCCGATAACTGACTCCTCAAATGTATTCTCCCGCATTGATGCTCATTGAATTCGGACCGCAGTCATTTGCTTTTCAAATCCCTAACTTTTGCGTGAACCGCCCTTTACGGGTTTTCAGTTCACCGGGATACCCTTTTTTGCCGAAGCCGCCCAGTGTAGGTTTTCAACTTCGCGGGTGTACATTTTTCAATTTTATCCCTAACTTTTGCCCGAACCTTTCATTCTGTTTTTGGTTCGCCAGGATGCCCCATTTTTGCCTGGACTCTCTTTTTTCTGTCCAGCGGGTCTATTTTAAGCAAAGTATTTTTTAACTGCGTCCGAATTCACAGGTGATGTGAAGTCTTCTCCGTCCATGGTGGACAACAACAACGCTCCTCCTGAAAAGACCTTACTGACAACGTATGGCCCTTCGTAGTTGGGGGTCCACTTGCCCCTGTGATCTGCTTGCGGCGGGAGAATCCTTTTCAGCACAAGGTCGCCCGTCTGAAAGCTTCGCGGAAGTATCTTCTTGTCGTACGCTTTCTTCATTCGTCTTTGGTACAAACGACCGTATGCCAGAGAAGCTAGCCTCTTCTCATCCATCAAACTCAGTTGGTTCAATCTATTCGTTACCCATTCTGCCTCGTCCAGCTGAACGTCTCGCAATACCCTCAGAGAAGGGATCTCAACTTCTAATGGTAATACCGCTTCCATTCCGTATACCAACGAGAAAGGAGTTGCCCCGGTTGATGTGCGTACCGTCGTACGATAACCGTGCAAAGCAAAAGGTAGCATTTCATGCCAATCCTTATAGGTCACCACCATTTTCTGAACAATTTTCTTGATATTTTTATTGGCCGCCTCAACAGCGCCATTCATCTTGGGTCGGTAAGGGGAGGAGTTGTGATGTTCGATCTTGAAATTCTGACAGAGCTCCTTCACCATTTTGTTGTTCAGATTTGAACCATTATCCGTGATTATCCGCTCGGGGATCCCATATCGGCAAATGATATCTCTCTTGATGAATCTGGCCACCACTTGCTTCGTTACATTCGCGTAAGACGCCGCTTCCACCCATTTGGTGAAATAATCGATCGCTACTAGGATGAACCGATGCCCGTTAGAAGCCGTCGGCTCGATCTTCCCAATCATATTGATTCCCCACATCGAGAATGGCCATGGAGATGACATCACATTTAGAGGACTCGGAGGCACGTGTATCTTGTCAGCATAGATTTGGCACTTGTGGCACTTCCTCGCGAACTTGAAACAATCAGTTTCCATCGTCAGCCAAAAGTAACCTGCCCTCAGCAACTTTCTCGTCATAGCATGTCCACCAGCATGCGTACCAAAGGTACCTTCGTGAATTTCCTCCATGAGAAGCTTTGCCTCTTTCTCGTCTACACAACGCAACAACACCAAGTCGTGGTTTCTTCTGTACAAGACGCCATCCGGATTCAAGTAGAAATTACCCGCTAATCTCCTGAGAGTCTTCTGATCTTGACTGGATGCCCCAGCCGGATACTCTTTATTCTTCAGGAAATTAAGGATATCGAAATACCACGGTTTATCGTCGGATGCTTCATCGATAGCAAATACATAAGCTGGCCTATCCAACCGAGAGATAGTGATTTGGGGAGCTTCGTTCCAGAAATTGACTTTGTACATGGAAGACAAAGTGGCAAGGGCGTCAGCCATTTGATTTTCTGCCCGCGGTACGTGATGCAATTCAACTTTGTCGAAGAAAGGCAACAATCTCCTTGCATAATTCATGTAATGTATCAAATTGGGCTGACGTGTCTCCCATTCCCCTTTGATCTGATTCACTACCAGAGCTGAGTCTCCGTATACGTCTAGATGTTTGATTCGCAAATCAATGGCTTCTTCAAGCCCCATTATACAAGCTTCGTATTCGGCCTCATTGTTAGTAACGGCAAAGGTCAATCGGGCAGTAAACGGGATGTGCGACCCGTGTGGCGTCGTGATGATTGCCCCTATTCCGCTACCGTAAGCATTCACAGCTCCGTCAAATATCATCTGCCATTGGGACCCTAACTCTGGTCCTTCGTCTGGCAACGGCTCTTCACAATCTTTCATCTTTAGGTACATGATATCCTCGTCAGGAAAATCAAACCTCATCGATTGGTACTCTTCAATAGGCTGCTCCGCCAGATACTCAGACAGCACACTCCCCTTTATAGCCTTTTGCGAGACGTATTGAATATCATATTCAGTCAAGACCATCTGCCAACGGGCAATTCTACCTGACAACGCCTGCTTTTCAAATACATATTTGATAGGATCCATCTTCGAGATGAGCATGGTTGTATGATTCAGCATGTACTGCCTCAAACGCTTGGCGTCCCAGGCTAGCGCGCAACAAGTTTTCTCCAGCATTGAGTATCGAGATTCACAGTCTGTAAATTTCTTACTCAAGTAATAGATCGCATGCTCTTTTCTCCCCGTCTCGTCGTGTTGACCGAGAACACAACCCATGCTTCCCTCAAGAACCGTCAAATACATTATCAAGGGTCTACCTGCCACTGGGGGTATCAAAATAGGAGGCTCCTGCAGATACTTCTTTATTTTATCGAACGCCTTTTGACAATTTTCGTTCCACGTTACAGCTTGATCTTTCTTCAAGAGCTTGAATAACGGTTCACACGTGGCCGTTAGGTGAGATATGAACCAAGCAATGTAGTTCAACCTCCCTAAAAACCCGCGCACCTCTTTCTCTGTTTTAGGCGTCGGCATTTCTTGAATTGCTTTTATTTTAGCAGGATCGACCTCTATTCCTCTTTCGCTTACGATAAACCCCAGCAGTTTACCCGATCTCACCCCGAAGGTGCATTTATTAGGGTTCAGCCTCAGCCTGAACTTCCTAAGTCTTTTAAACAACTTCAGCAGATTCACCAGATGCTCTTCCTCCGTCTGGGATTTGGCAATCATATCGTCAACATAAACTTCGATCTCTTTATGCATCATGTCATGGAAAAGAGTCGTCATCGCACGCTGATATGTTGCCCCAGCATTTTTCAAACCAAAGGGCATCACTTTGTAGCAAAATGTTCCCCAAGGCGTTATGAAAGTGGTCTTCTCCATATCCTCTGGCGCCATTTTAATCTGGTTATAGCCTGAAAAGCCATCCATGAAGGAGAATACGGAGTATTGAGCAGTATTATCAACTAACACGTCAATGTGAGGAAGTGGAAAATCGTCCTTTGGGCTTGCTTTATTCAAATCTCTATAATCCACGCACATTCGAACCTTGCCATCTTTCTTTGGCACTGGTACGATGTTAGCAACCCATGAAGGATACTTCGTCACAGCCAGGAACCCAGCGTCCCACTGTTTCTGCACCTCCTCTTTGATCTTCATTGCCATATCCGGTCGTGTTCTGCGAAGCTTTTGCTTGACTGGCGGGCAATCTTCTTTCAGTGGCAGGCGATGCACAACCATATCTGTATCGAGCCCCGGCATATCTTCATATGACCAAGCGAATACATCATTATACTCTCGGAGCATTTCAACCAGTCATCGCTTGATATCACTCTGCAGTGCGGCTCCGATACGAATATTCTTCTCAACCCCTTCCGACCCCAAATTGATAATTTCGATGACCTCGTCGTGAGGCAGAATGGCTCTTTCCTCTTGCTTCACTAACCAAGACAGTTCTTCAGGAACGTCGCTATCTTCGACAACCTCTTCTTCAGCCTGAAACACTGGGTGCTCAAAGTCGGGACGAGTCATAGGTGGTTCAAGGATGTCATCTGAAAATGTTATCCTGCAAAAGGAATGGTTAAGTGCTTCAAAATGCGTATAAAGCGAATAACCACGTTGCCATTTTATTGAAAAATACAAAATAAGAAAGACAGGGATTACAGTATTTGCACATGAAGAAACGCCATTTATTTAATGATTAACACGCAATGTTTATAACAACACAGCCCTAAGCAAATCCTGATGCCCCGGGCAAGACATCAGATTATTCAACAATTAATAAAGCAAAGCATTACTGTTTAAAAGTCACAGGAACAAGCTCCTGAATAGACCAGTTGCACAGTCCTTGTCCTGGCGTGCTTGGCTGAATCCAGGCATCCATATCACAGTCGCTGTCTCCTTCATCAGACTCTGAAGCAGCATTGGCAGTTTCATGACACACTCCACTGGCAGAGATGGTAATTGACTTTCTGAAACGGGGGGCCCCCACGGAAGGAGTTGATGACGACGGTTGGTACCCCAGTCCGAACCGATCCATTTTCACAGGAATGTCCAGCACTTTGCCCCAGCCCTTGGCTTCTCCTGCTTCCACTAGAGCTTGAGCTTCCTTATACGATGAGACAGCTATCTCTGGCACTTTGCTCGGCCCGGGACCTTTGTCCTTGATGCGCAAACCTTCGAATGCCTGGCATGGTGTTTCGTGGATCTCTCCGTCGACTTCCACATATTTAAACGACGATAAATGGCTGACCAGGATGTCTTCTTCTCCGCACACGGTGACTACGCTGTCTCCGACCATATATTTTAACTTCTGATGCAGGGTAGACGTGACTGCCCCTGCTCCATGAATCCAGGGTCTTCCAAGCAAGCAGCTGTACGCAGGCTGTATATCCATGATATAAAACTCAGTTGCAAACACTTCCGGCCCCACTTGCAGAGGCAAGGTAATCGATCCGAAGACTGTTCTCCGCGTGCCGTCAAATGCTCTGACTACCAAATCACTGGGTGTACACAAAATTCCTCGAACATCCAGCTTCATCATCGCCTTCTTGGGCAGCACATTCAAAGACGATCCGGTGTCAACCAATACGTGCGACATTACTGATCCTCTACACTCAACAGATACGTGTAATGCCATATTATGATCTCTCCCTTTCGGAGTCAAGTCAAAATCGGTAAAACCCAGACTGTGGCCTGCATTCACATGCGCCAATACTCCTTCTAGCTGATTTACGGAGACGTCTTGAGGTACAAAAGAGGTGTCCAAGACTTTCAGCAAAGCATTTCTGTGAGCTTCCGAACACAACAGCAATGATAGGATAGATATTTTGGACGGTGTCTGCTGCAGATGCTCCACAATCTTATAATCACTTTTTCGAATCAAGCGCATGAACTCTTCTACATCCTTCGATGCTGCTTCTTTTTCACTTGCTTGTACCGGAACATTTTCAACCGCTTTCCCTTTTCCTTTCGCTAGCCTTTCAGCCTCCACTTCAGGAGATATAAAGATCCTGCCACTCCTTGTCATGCCTCCTGAACCAACAACATTATCCACAATCTCCACTGGCTGCTTGTTAACATCAATCTTTATCCCGTCACAATACACCTCTAACCCATATGACCATGGGACTGCTTTCGTGTTCTCGTACGGGATTGGCCCGGCCTTAGTTATGGTGATCGGTGGTCGCTGAGCTGGTGCTGCAATAGTGATCGTCTTCCGAGGAATCGTCACAGTGGCCACATCACTCCGATTATCCACTACTGCCCCTGCAGGCTCGTCAGTTGCCGCTCGATCAAACTGCAATATACCTTCATCAATTAAAGCCTGAATGCATTTCTTCAAATCTTCACACCCCCCAGCTAGGGTCCAACAGTCTAAGCAATACTCGTTACATCCTGGGTAAACACCTCCTTGTAACAGTCGGCTCTTTATCTCGCTCAGCGGCGTCTTTAAATCTTCAACATTCATGATAAGATTCAGACCTTCCTCAGTCAGAACGGCGTTTGCCCCATGATTAGGCATGGGTTTCTGGACTATATTCGGACCTGCCGTTCCGAAATTGATAGTCTTGTTGTCTAAAAGGTCCTGCACAACGTGCTTAAAAGCATGACAACCTTCTATATCGTGACCCGGGGCTCCAGAATGAAACTCACAGTGCCTGCTTGCATCGTAGCCGAACGGGGGAGCTCCCGTTATTGGTGCCAGAGTTCTTTTCTCTACCAGATTCAATCCCAACAATGTCTGCAACAAATCGGCATAAGTTGAGGGAGGCTTTTCGAACACTCTTCTCGGTTTACTACCCTGGAATCTTCGCTGAGCCTGCGGTGCCCCCTGCTGAGGCTGCTGCTGCTGTGGCATTGGCTGTTGCTGAACCGGTTGTTGTTGCTGGAGTGGTTGTTGTTGATAGGGAATAGTAACACTCGACACATGCTGCGGCTGACGATATTGACCTCGTCCCCTGCCTCGGCCTCGGCCTCGGCCTCCAAATACTGCGCTTGCCTCGCCCTGACGGCGCCCACCATAAGCTTTCCTACTACTGCCAGATGCAGTTGATTCCTCGACTTGGAACTTTCCTTGCTTAATGTTACGTTCAATCTTTTCCCCCATCAGAATCAGGTCTGAAAAACTGGCCAGAGACGTATGAAACAGCATATCATGAAACAGCCCTGTGAATGTGCCGACAAACATATCATTCATTTCCTTATCTTCCACCGGAGGACGGACCCTGGCAGCCATATCGCGCCACCTTTGCGCGTACTCTTTAAAACTCTCCCCCTTCTTCTGCGAAAGTCCGGCCAACTGGACCCGATTGGGTGCCAGGTCGCTATTATACTTGTAATGGGCTACAAATGCCTCCGCCAATTGCTTCCATGTCTTGATATCAGTTGGCTCCAACCCCATGTACCACTCTAGGGAAGGGCCCGATAGACTATCCTGAAAGAAATGCATTAGCATTCTTTCATCAGTGGAGTATGCAGACATCTTTCTGTAATAAGCTCGTACATGCACTTTCGGACATGTGTCTCCTTTGTACTTATCGAACGCAGGAGCTTTGAATTTAATTGGCACCCTCAAGCCAGGTACCAAGCCCATGGTTGCCATGTCCAAACCCACAGCACTCTGGTTTAGGACTCCCTTCATCTACTCTTCCAGCATTCTAATCTTTTGGGAATCATCCATCGGCCCTTCAAAACCTCCTCCGGAGAAGGCGTCCTCCTGCTGATCCTCTTGCCACATACCGTTTCCAGCTCCGTACCCATCATATCCATTATTACGTCCAGCTCTGATCTGATTCATCCCCGGACCTCGGCCTCTGTTGCCGTACCCTTGAACACCTCCAGCAGGACCAAAAGCCATAAATCCAGCACCGTTTCCGTTTCCAAAGCCTCTGTAACCCTGATTGACCATACCATAACCATCTTGCCCAAAGCCTTGAGCATTAAAGCCATACTTGCCAGTGTTATCGAATCCCTGATCGTTGAATCCGAACCCAGTATTGACAAAGCCATTGCCTCCTAGATTATCTCCCAAATTGACATCACCCAGCCCAACATTATGGACAGCAGTCTCATTTCCAACTCCGACGTTACCATTCACAGCAGCGGTAGCGTTGTTGACGTTATCAGCGGGTATATTGACTACAGGCGGAGCCACTGGCGTGGGAGTGCCGTCTCCATGAGCAGTATCAACCCGGACAGACTGATGATCTTCATTACCATGACCAGCGTTTCGGGCCAACAGAGGCTGGACCATGGCCTGCAAATTCTCCTGCCCTTTTGCTATAGCTTCCATGGTCTGCATGAAGAGGGCGAGCTTCTCGCGCACATCTTGCATCTCGTTCTGCATTTGGTCCATGATTTTTCGACAATTGGAGCGTGTAGAATAGCGGTGCGGATGCTGATCTGCAATCCTGTTAAGTACCTGGTACAGAGCAGAAAATAAGACACCATCCAAAGATTACCTGTAATGCAATATGAATATGAATGCAATGCAATGTGTCCGTGCCTTAGGGAAGTTCATTCCCCCAGTTCTAGTGCGAAGGTGCCGGTGCAGTGACAGTGCTGACAATAGGAATATCGGAGCTGAATCATAGAAAGCCTCATATATTGCAGGGAGAATCAATAAGCCCAGGGTACAACATCACTGAGAGTACAAAGAAGGCATGACCTCAACCAACAATCCTGGTGATGGTCAGCACTATGCAAATAAAGCATACAAGTTACTACATGAAATGATCAAATCCTCCCAAAAGTCTGGTACTCTTCTATCAACTTCCTGGTCTCCGGATGGCTTGGTCGATCAAGCAGTCCTTCGACAAGCTGGTTTCTCCTCTTAAGGACACGGCGTACGTCTTCAGCAGTTTCTTCCCATGTTGCTTCTCCGAAGCAATCTTCTAACTTTCGCTTCTGAGACACCGCTTCATCTCTGGATTTGATTGCCTTGTTCAGTGCATGCTGGACACTATACCGGGTCATCACTTCTTCCTCGCACTTCTTGATGCTAGACTTCAACTTCTCTTCGAGGTCGGAGATTTGCTGCTTCAGCTTATCTTCCCTCTTCTTATTGTTGGTGAGTGTAGCATTCCACGTCTTATTGCAAGAGGATATCTCTCGGTGTGCTGCGTCGAGCGCCTTCTTTTTGGCTTCCAGCATGTCATGGGAACTTCTGAACTCTTGCCCCAGACGTTCGCGCTTTTTCTTTTCCTCGGTCAACTCAGCTCCTAGTCTGTTTACTAGCTCGATCTGTTGTTGGAAAGCATATACGGCCTTGTTTTTCTCACTGCGTATCTGAGCTAGCTCTTGCTCTAACCCTTCGTTGACCTTCATCAAGGCTTCTTTTTCTCTCACAACTTGTTCATAGACTTCCCTAGAAACAGTAGTTGGCTCTTCTGCCGGAATAGGAACAATGACGGGTGCAGCTGGAAATGGCATTAATAACTGACTTGCTCTCTCCTGGATCCAAACTCTATAAGGTGCATAGGCCTGACAGTCATTCTTTCCTAACAACGGCTTCCCTCTGCGGTTAATACGCGTCCAGGCATGCTGCAGCTTGGCCCATAGCTCCCCCTTCACATCACCTGTGAAGTACAGAGATTCCTGTACTTCTTCCTCCTGAGGTGGATTCTTCAGTGCATATCCGAACTGGCGAATGAATAGAGAAGGGTTGTAATTGATACACCCTTTTCTTCCTATCAGCGGTACATTAGGGTACCCAGAACAACTGAAGATGAGCTCAGATCCCAACAGGTCTCGATCAAACCATACAACGTCTTCGGAAGATAGCCTCATCAGGCGCTCTGACCAACTGGCTGAGGTTGCACTATCTGCAAAGGGTCCCTTCATCGGGAGATGACTTTTGAACCACATATTCAACAGAGGAGTACAGCAGTAAACAACTTTTCCCCTTCGGTTTTCGTTCTTGTAGTGCAATGAATGATAGAAGTCTCCAATCAAAGTTGGCACTGGGTTGCCTGCAGCAAACAGATAGAAAGCGTCCAGATCCACAAAGTTGGGCAGGTTAGGAAACAGCACGATTCCATAAATGCATAGAGCCAGAATAGCATTGAAAACCACCCAACAACCGCTCTTGGCGTACTCTCGAGCTTTGCCAACTAAGAAATCAAGAGAGAAACCTGAAACCCCAAGCCAAGAAGTCAATAACAGTTCTGCAGCGTCCATATGTAAGGCTTTGGCTAAGTCCTCCAACTTGGGCTCAGCAGCAGAGTGAATAAAGGGAACCTCGTTCTGCACGGGAAGCTCGGTAAACTCCACATACTCCTCAATGGTAGGTCCTAGAATGAAGTCAGCAAAAGTAAAGCATCTCAATGCGGGGTCATAGAACTGCATCAAGGTGTATAGCTCGTTCATCTCATCAGCAGTGGGCTTACAGACTAATCTCAGTAATCTCCCATGACTCATTCTAAAGCTTCTTCTAACCTCCTCATTAGCGAGAGATATCAGACCAAGCAAAGAAGTAATATCAGGCGAAGGCAGCTTGTACGCAACTGTCTTCCTCAAACTAGCCATAATCAATACTCAGAAGTCCGGGCACTAGAACTAGGGAAATGCAAATGCACCTGCAGCACAGACACACGTTCGTGAAATGCAAATGGTAATGGATATGCAGGCAATGCAATGCAAGTAACATGCAACAGGGACCAAAGCTGCAGCTGAATAGCCTAAACCTAATCAAGAAAGGTCTCAGATAGACCATCCAGAAGTCATCAAACCCTGGTCTCTGATAGACCTAAAACAATGCTCCCATACTGGTCTCTGACAGACCTCAAACCATAACTCCCATTGGTCTCTGGTAGACCTCAAATCATATCTCCAATTGGTCTCTGACAGACCTCAGAACACATCTCCAAATGGTCTCTGACAGACCTCAGAACACATCTCCAAATGGTCTCTGACAGACCTCATAACTCTCCAAATGGTCTCTGACAGACCTCATAACTCTCCATAAATAACCAGGATCTCTGATCAAGAAATAACCGGTATCTGAAGGTCTAGTTACCTGCATAACCCCAAATCCCCTCACAGGTGGGTGGCCCTATAACTGGCAAAGGTACAGCATCCTATGCGGTCGTCGGCGTCACAGACTTTCAGGGTTGATGATACGATTCCCAGAAGGAGTGGCATCATCAATTCCTGAAGAGGCCTCACTCAGCCAACTTCCAAATGATCGGTCACCGGAGTCGACAATTCAGCTGACCAACAACCCCTTCGACCCAAAGGGTAGAAAAAGAAGCCAACCAGAAGAACCTCGTCCGAGTGTAGATTTCATGAGACACTAATGCAAGCAAAGCCGGCACGCGCCCACTACTTTCTACGCTAATTCTAGGTGCACTCAAGCCCAGGTCCGGCTTATCTCTCAATATCAGAACACCCGTCACACCCCAAATACAGCAATAATAATCCATATACAAAGCTGAAAATACAAGGTTAGAAATATACAATAACTCCATACAAAATCCTCGACGGGAAAACAAGCGCTAGGATTGACTCACTTAAGGGACGTTGGATCCCAAATGCATAAGAACTATCGCAGTCCTTAGCAGCCAGGGGACGTTGGATCCCCAGCAGAGTCGCCAGCTGTCGCTACTGCGAAAATCGGCACCGGCTGAACAGAAGAGTCGCCACCGTGCGTTATTTATCCCACGGGAGGGAAAGGAAACGCTCAGAGTAAACCTCGCACAACACGGGAAAGGTATGGTCGTCGCAACCAAAACCTGGATTCGGGAGTCGGTTACGCAAGGGGAAGGTATTAGCACCCCTCACGTCCGTCGTACTCGACGGGATCCACGCTTGTTTTCGGGTATGGATTGTTATTCTATCTAAACTATAGGCCAAGGGTGAAAAAGAAAATAAAATGAAAATAAAAATGACTCGGCAAAGTATCGCACTTTATGCCTACGTATTCCCGTCTGGAACGAGAAATCAGAGTCAACGTAGTTCGCCTACCTACGGGAAAGGAGGGGAAGGTTGCTCGCTAGGATATCGCATCCTATGCCTACGTACTTCCACACGGCATGGAAGATCAGAGCAAACGTAGTTCGGGCCACGTACGACACAAGCTTGTCTTGGTTGATTTTATTCCTTCTGAAAAAGGTTTTCTTGATTAGCGGTCCAAGCGGACAAAAATGACGTTTTGATGAGTTCACATTCTTTTACGGAAGAAGTGTCTTTTATTGTGTTTGAAATCTTTATTGTGTTTTTCTGTTTGTTTTGAGAAAGAAGAGACAGAACCCTAACCTACGGTTGCGAAGGGAATCAAACTAACCTAATGTTATCATGCATGGGTTAAGACCTAGTGTCTATCATGCTCCTCTCTTGCACAGAGAGAAAAAGAGATCCTACGGGATAGGCAGAAACAGAAACAATATCAGATATATACAGTAAAGCAGTAAAATGCATGGATGCAACAATACAAGCGAGGCAAGGGAGTCCCACTCAACCTCGAACCTAGAAAACAATAGGCAAAAGTGAACAGGCTTCACTTTCAACCCAGCAGGGTAAACAGCAAACAATACAGTCCAGAAAACCAATCAATACATCAGCAAATGAAATACAGCAAAAATAAACAGCCACAGCAGCTCTGCATCAACACCTATCTCCAAGTCATCTCCAATCAGCTACAAGCTTCAGCAAGCATCAATCTCCATCTTCATGGCCTTCAGGCAAAGGCTTTGATCATCAGTCTTCCATCTGCAATGGCTTTTCTTCAAGTTCAAACCTCCAGGATGAGGAATCAGTCACAAGAGTGAAGTGAATGAATGTTAGACAGTTAATTACCTACCAATGGTGGTTCATCAACTGTTAACATTAAACAGAAAGTTTCCTCTCAAAAGTTCTATCTTTCAAATATATTCACTGATCCTTCCAAAGGAAGGAGGTGGATATTTGAAAGAGACTTTGAATCACAGAGAAAGAATGGATGCAGACAAGGCATTCCATGTTTGAGAAACAAGCTTTCTAATCTAGAGCTCTGCCTAGCTCCTAAACCCTAGTCTCCTCAGCAGCTGCTAGTAAGAACCTCCTCTTCAACTCTGGCAGTTGATCTTCAACCTCTGGATCTCCAATGGTCTTCCTCTCCTCAAGTCTTCAGCTTCCCCAGGTTCCCAGACAATCCCAATACCCAAGCAAGCAAGCAATAATCCCCAGAGGGCACACCACACCAGTCAATCAGATATATACAGAGTATTAATAGCAGTAGGGGAATCCTGACTTTTTCTAAGGGGATCTAATAACTTCCCATAGCCCCTATAGTCCCATAACTAATCTAGTCAAACCCTAAATCCTAAGGGAAAGAATCAAACTTCTTAAGTCCTCACCTAAAAACCCTAATTTGTTCATGTTGCTCAAGCCTACATTAAGCACCTAAAATTAATTCCTAAAAATGGGAACTAAATTGAATCTACAATTTCAATATCTCATCTAAGCAACCTAAAAAAGAATGAACAAAAATATGAAAGCATTTAATAGAACAAAAATTAACAAAATCATGCATGAAATGAAACTATTTAAAATGTCATTTATTTAGAAAATATGAAAAAATATCAAATAAAAATAAAAATGCAATTTTATTTAATGACAATTTTCTACACATTCTAATGAAAATGATGTAAAAAGAATGGATTAAAAATGATTTTTTATCTATTTATTATGAATTTTTTAAAATGAATGAAAAAATGAAAAAAAGAAAATAATAATAAAGAAAGAAATAACCAGGGGGGTTCATTAAGCAAACGCGCTCAGTTCATACCAGGATGGGCCAACAATGGTGGGGTGCGCGTAGCAAATTTGGCTTAAGCCCAAAACAAGGTCAGAAACAATGAAAAATAAAAAAGGACGCAGGGGGTGAAAATAGTAGGAGCTTCACGTGCATTTGGAATTGGGCTCAGGTCACGGGGGTGGGGATATCAAAACACACTCAGGCCCACCCGTTTCATTAAATGAAACGGTGCGTTTAGGGCACCACTCTCCCTCCAAATCTCAGAATTAAATGAGAGCCACAGGATTGGCTCTTTGGTCAAAAGTCTTGCAAGTAAGGGACGGCCAGGATTACGTCTTCTTCCTTGCGCCATGAAGCTAGGGTTTCAGCTTCCATGAAACTCCATGCACGAATCACTTCCCTCAATCTGTTCTCCTTCCACAATCCATGAAACACCACGATCCAAACATGAAAAACACTCAGAATCTCTCCCTCTACACGTCTATGGTCATAGATTGTTTTGAAACTCAACAAATCACTCAACCCGATAGCAATAAGTTCTGACTCCATGAAAATACTCTGCAACTTACCAGCATAATTCTCCATCAAACCTAGACTAATCTCTTCCATGACTAATGGTGATCATTCTGCGCTAACAACCTAAGATTACCATGCACTCTACTGCAAGTTCTAAGTCTTAACAGTTCTAGCAACCTGTCAACAATCATCACTAAACTACTCCAAACTCATCCTAATTGCTCTACTAACATCCTACATCATGTCTAAACTAACAAAACCATGCTAAACTAACTAAATCAAGCTGTGGCAGAGAAAATGCACCTGGTGTGAAATCTTGTGGATGATGATGAAACTTGTGGATCTAAGAGTCTTGATGCTTGGATCTTGATCTACAATTGCACTACTTGATTCTGTATGCAACACCTTGAAGAGTCTTGCCTTGGATCTTGAGTTCCAATGGAAATTGCAATTTTGATGTTGATGATTATGGTGCTCGAAAATGGATTGATCACACCCTGTTCTTGGTTGAATTCTGATCTATGATGATGAATCAGTATGATGAAGTTGGTTTTGATGGTGATTGGTGAAGAATTTGAGAAATTGGAGTGAAAATGCAATGAGAAAGAATGGAGAGAATTTGTGAGATTTTGGTGAAAAATGAATCCAACCCTTGCTCAATTCTGATTTCATGAATATATAGGGCTCACATGAACTTTCTAGAACCATCTTGCCACATTCCCTTGCATTCCACATTGGTTGATTTTTGAAAGGTTTCTTCAAATGCAAGTAACCATGAATAACTTTGATTTTTTCCACTAAGCTCAAAAATGTACTTGAACCATTGTCTTTGAAATGTCTTTTGGACCCAAAATCATATATTGGAAGTCTCCATTTGGACTTATAAATCTCCCAAACCATTTTTCACTTTGACTTTATTCAAATTATAAGCCATTTTAGTTCAAATTTGGACCAATCATGCAACTTCATGTTATGAGCTTTTCCAACAATTTGTGACCTTCTTTCTAGACTCAAAATGTCATTTGGAGCAAGTTTGATGTTGTAAGTTTTTCCATTTGAGGCCTCCTTGTATGAGTTTTGGACATGAGTTAAAATGACCTATAATTCACAAATGCCCAAAATACCCTTTGCTTGCCAAGGCCATAAGTTGAGTTCCACACATCATATGAATGCATACTATACCATTCTAGAAAGCTAAGACAATGAGGAACAATTCTTATGTTGACCAGAAATTCATTTGAAATCTCCTTGAGGGGTAAAAATTGCTTGGAAGTCAAGTCACTTTCACAGACAAAATTTCAGATACCTCAGATGACCTGTAACTTGCAAGGACCATAACTTGAGTTCTATAAATCTCCTTGATGTCTTCCACCACTCAAATTAAAGGTCTTGAGATCCTCTAAAAGTTTCATGTTGGCCAAGAAGCCATTTGAAGCTAGCATTTTGACTTATCTTGCTTGGAAATTTGACCTAAACTAGGGGATTTTACACAGAAACCCTAATTTAGAAACTCCTCTTCTCCTTGATTTCTCTTGAATTCTTCTTGGCATATCTCCATATCCTTCTTTATATGTCCAATGATGAACCCCACATCTCTCCACTAGACTTGAATGCCCCTTAAATCAGTCAATTGACCTAGGGTTGACCTAGGGTTGACCCAGATGAAACCCTAGTTGACTGCCTTCAGCTATAGCTCTTGTGACTTCACCAATGACTTGTCTCCTTCTTTAAATGACTTTCTAAGTCTCTCATAATGTCTAGATACTCTCCATGCCTTCAACTTACAGCTCACAACCCTCTTGTTGACCCTCAGATACCCTCAGCTAGGAGATGGACTCAAGGCTTGATCTGCTGAACTCTTTGCTTTCAAATTCTTTCCTGATGACTTGAATGAGATTGAATTGGGATAATAACCTCTTGATAGGCTTCTAGAGATGATAATAATGGTTGGTCCCCTGTTGAATGACTTGCTATGCTTATGCTATGCAGATGATTAGACTATGTACATGACTCTATATGCAAATGCTAATGATATTGAAACATAAACCAAGTGAATAAGGTTGAGCAAATTTTGGGGTGCAACAAGGTGTTTATGGATGATTTTTCTGTTTTTGGTCCTTCTTTTGATACTTGTCTAACTAACTTGTCTCTTGTTTTGAAAAGATGCCAGGAAGCTAACCTCATTCTCAATTGGGAGAAGTATCATTTTATGGTGCAGGAAGGTATAGTGCTTGGACATAAGATCTCTCACAATGGGATTGAAGTGGAAAAATCCAAAGTGGAAGTAATAGCTAATCTCCCACCCTCAGTGAAGGAAAAGGGGATTAGAAGCTTCTTAGGATATGCAGGTTTTTATTGCAGGTTCATCAGAGATTTTTTAAAAGTTGCCAAACCCTTGACGGATTTGCTTGTCAAAGACAAACTCTTTAATTTTGATGATAAGTGTAAGGTGGCTTTTGAGTCTCTCAAGAGCAAGTTAATTTCTGCACATATAGTGATAGCCCCTGATTGATCACTACCCTTTGAAATAATGTGTGATGCTAGTGACATTGTTATCAGGGCTGTCTTTGGACAAAGAAGGGACAAATTATTGCATGTAATTTATTATTCTAGTCGTGTCCTTAATCCGTCCCAAATGAATTATGCAACGACCGAAAAGGAGTTGTTGGTCGTAGTGTATGCTTATGACAAATTCAAGTCATATCTACTTGTTTCTAAAATTATTGTTTAAACTAACCATGTCGCGTTGAAGTATTTGTTTGCCAAGCAGGAATCAAAACCTCGAATTTTGAGGTGGATCCTCCTTCTTTAGGAATTTGATCTTGAAATTAGAGATAAAAAGGGTTGTGAAAATACTGTTACAGATCACTTGTCCCTCATGTCTCCAATAGAGGAAACTGAAAAAGAGCATCCAATCAGAGACACATTTGTAGATGAGAAAATCCTGGCTATTACTGGTGTTCCATGGTTTGCCGACTATGCAAACTACTTGGTAGATGGAGTGATACCTGGTGATTTTACCGCTAACCAAAAGAAAAAGTTTCTATATGATTGCAAATTGTATCTATGGGATGACCGTTTCTTATACAAAAGAGGAGTGGATGGGTTAATCAGAAGATATGTTCCAGAAAAGGAACAAAGAGACATACTGAAAGCTTGTCATGATTCTGAGTACGGAGGACATTTTAATGGAGACAAGACAACTGCAAAGTCCTCTAGTCAGGGTTGTATTGGCCTACCTTATTTAAGGACGCTCATCATATCGTCCGAGAATGTGGCAGGTGCCAAAGAACAGGTAACATCTCTTGAATGAATCAGATGCCTCAGAATCCTATGATAGAGGTATAATTATTTGACATATGGGGTATAGACTTCATGGGACCTTTCCCACCATCCTTTGGCAAAAACTATATTTTGGTCACTTGTTGACTATGTATCCAAGTGGGTGGAAGTTGTAGCATTACCCACAAATGATGCTAAAGTGGTGGTGCACTTCCTTAAGCACAACATCTTCTCTAGGTTTGGAGTACCGAGAGCCATAATCAATGATGAGGGGACTCATTTTTTGAATAAGTTGATGGAAAACGTGTTGAGGAAGTATAATGTGAAACATAAGATTGCCACTCCGTATCATCCGCAGACAAGTGGGCAAGTTGAAGTTTCTAACAAACAAATAAAATAAATTCTTGAAAAGACGGTTAGTGCTTCTCGGAAAGATTTATCAGTTAAGCTGGATGACGCATTGTGGGCATACAGAACAACGTTCAAAACACCTATAGGTATATCCCTTTATCAGATCGAAGAGCATGATCAGATCGAAAATGTTCGTCTTACCTGATAAGATGAACGACCGTTGAGCCACGCGATGTCAAACAAAATGCTTCATGGGAGGCAACCCACGCGTTTATGTCTAACGCTTTGTTGTTTCTTTCTTTTTTGTTTTTGTAGGTTTGTTAGGTAGTTACAGAGAACTCACAACAAAGGAAGTCTCCCTAAAAGAGTGAGATGTTTAAGCATACAACTGAAAAATCATGTGTACCTGAGAAAATTCTGAAAACGAGCGAAAAATGGAGAAATTTGTGTGAAAACAGGGGCCTGACACGGCCGCCCGTGTCAGCTGACACAACCCGTGTCAGACCATGAGAACTGATGACCAAAAAGTGGAGAGACGAAGGATTCCAGTAGGCTGACACGGTCGTCCGTGTCAGGCCTACTAGGGATGAGTTTTTTTGCAACACGGATGAGGAAGCAAAATAGCATCCTGCCTGACACGGCCGCCCATGTCAGCTAACACGGCCCGTGTCAGGCATGCTGAACCAAATTTTTTAATTTTTTTTTCCTTTTGATTGGGTGGGCCAACACGAATCTCACCTCTTCATTACCCAATTAAACACCATTATACCTCATCATTTCATATTTTTACCATTAATTCCCATCATTCTTCATCTTCCACCTCCATTCCTCTCATATTTTTCAAACATTCATCCAAAACCTCCATAACCTTCCTACAAAAAGCTTAAATTTTATTCAATCTACAGACCAAAACACCATCTCACCTTCATAAAATTATTCCCCTCTCTGTCTTCTACACCGCTCTTTCAATTTTTCCCCTAACTCTATAATTTTTTTTCGTGATTTTTCTCTATTTTTTAGGTACAAGTATCATAATGCCTCCTAGACGTGCCGCTAAAGGAAAACAGCCAGAGACCGAAACCTCAAAACCAAGGAAAAGAGCCAGTCGGACGCTGAACGCGTACAACATCATATTCGACAAGCCCGAGCATGAAAAATGATACACATGCCACGTCAAGTGTAAAATTACGCCGATCAGGTACATGTGTAACAAAACCCTTTTTGAGTTAGGTTTGAATATTGAGATTGATCGCATGTTTCATAGTCTTGGTATGTTAGAATTTATGCATTTAGAGGCTCCGACGTATGAGCGCATAATGTTGGAGTTTTTAAGTACAATTGACTTTCACTTGAAAAAGAGATGGACATGAACAATGCGATATTTTTATGGCTCAATGACTTTTTAGCTGTTTAATACTGATCATGAGCTTAACGTCGAGGAGTTAAGAGGCATACTCCGACTCCCCCTCTATGGCCCCGGAGTTGTCCCGATACTTTTGATGCAAAAGCATTTTGGATGCCCATTACTGGTAAGTTTGATTATATCTCTAAGGGTGCCAAGGCGTCAGGGATCTAGAATCCTTGTTTCAGTTATGCACAAAAAGGCTTGACGTACACTCTATTTGGTAAGGGAGACAGTACCCGAGTTGTGACTCAAAGCGAGTTATTCTTCCTTTATGCTATGGCCAACTCCGATATGGTAAGTGTGGCTACTTTTGCAGCGGATTATCTGGGCTGAGTAGGCAGGGAAACACAGGGCGGAATATCTGTCGGCAGAATGATAACGCATATAGCTGAGCATTCCGGCTATGCTCCTGCCGCATTGGGTGATACACCCGTAACAGGTAAAACGAGACTTGATATGGCTGCCCTTGTCCAACAGAGCATGACTTTTGTTACCCCTACTTATTATGTTGTGATGAGTCTCAATAGGTTTGTTATTTCCCTTCCTGATCCCGATAGAGTAAGTATAGTTGATCTTAATAACTGGATTTACGATAGTATCATCCAAGATGAGGACGAGTACCATGTTGATGTTATGTCTGCAGGTGAACATGAAGAGGAGGATGCCCCAGACCATGAGCAGTTTATTCCGTCTCAGGAGGGACCCACCTATGCAGGTACTGGCACCTCATTTGCAATCGAAGATGATTGGTCGTGGGTGCATGGTGAAATAGGGTATCTCCGGGCAGAGCAAGCCAGACAAGGAGAAGTACGAGCCCGTCAAGGGGCGATCATGGATAACATGCATTCCATGATGCAACAACTGATGTTGCATTTCCCTTCTCCGCAGTTATGCTTTGTGAGTTTCCCTCTCGCATTTGTCCTAAAACATTAAGGTCAATGTTTGGTTTAAATGTGTGTGTGGGGGGGGGGGGGGGTTCTTTTGTTGACTTTCAGTATTTTTATTTGTGTTTCGGTTATTTTCATTATTTGTTACTTTGATTTTGTTATGTTGGTTATAGATTCGTAGGTGGATGTTATTTGAGCAACGAGACAAGTAGTAGTGGATGAGAAGATGCAACCCAAATTGGTTCTCCAGGAAGCCTCAATAGGTTGACACTACAGAATACTAGGTTGGATGCAACTCTGTGACACCGGACCGTTTTGTATGCTGTGTACCCAAGTTGAATAGGAAGTTGCACCACACTAAGAAGCATCTTGGAACCTGTCGAGCTAGACCAAAACTTGGCGAGGAACAAAAAAGCCATACTCTTTTATCATCATGAGAGAGATGCAGGTATGTCTTTATCACTCTGAACTTACGTACTAATTGTTTAAATTTCACCACACACTTATATGCACTGAGGCACTTTTTTTGTATTAACCCAGAGCCTTTCTAGCCAACCTTATAATCTACCCTTTGCTAACCAACTTTGAGCATTTTTTCCTTTTGTTTGTTTATAACCCTGTCGTGTGAACCCGTAGCCTAAATATTTTCCTCACCCTGTTCAGATAGCGGTTGCAACATAATCTGTGTACAATTCTAAGTTTGGGGTAGGAGTACAAAAAAGGGAATTAAGTAGGTGCATGAAAAAAGAGAAAAATAAAAAAGAAGAAAGAAAAGAAAAAAATAATAAGAATGATGAAGCACCTACTTAGAAAAAGAAATAAAAGAGTTAGTTTGAAAATCATGAATACGTACTCACGAATAGCATTTGAGTAGAAACTAACCAATTTCAATACAAAGGTATCGAATGCCCCTAAGCAGTACAAGTTACACATAGAAACTGACGACACCGACTCTGAACCATACCCCTTTGTTTTTCCCTTTTTTTTTGTTTATCCCACCATGACCCTTAGCCCCATTACAACCATAAAAGACCTTAAAAGGTGTGTGTATGTGTGTGTGTGTGTGTGTGTGTGTGTGTGTGTGTGTGTGTGCGCGCGCACGTGTGTTATTGAGATAGATGGTATTCAAGTTTATAAGTCGATGTTGCATAATCTGCTTTGAGTGTAAACACTATAACCAGGAGAGACATTGGTGAGGATGTGAAAAATCCGACAGGTGAAGAGATGCTTTGATGTGGAAGTGCAACGGAGAGTTCAGTTAGGGAAGCCGTAAATATAGCAGAAAAGGGAAACAAGAGTTGCGAAAGACATCGACAGTGTTGTGGTAGATTGTTCCGAAAATTGGGGTGAACCTGAATGCTATCTCAAAGCATTGATTGAGGACAAGCAATGAGCTAAGTTTGGGGTTGTGATCAGTCACCATTTTTATGTTATTTCCCACACTTATTCGACATCTAATCCATGAATGGGTAATGTTTATATTAGTCTTTGTACTGTTTTTGAGTGATATATACTATTTTCATGTTTTTCTCGAGTTTTATGTTTTTCTAGTAATTTTGTTACATTTAGTGCATTTTACGCGTTTGGTAGTGGTCTTGATGTTTTCAGGTCCATACAGAGAAAGGCAAAAGACTGGGCGAAGAAATAGGAGATTCGAGAAAAGTCAGATGAGTTTCTCAAGCAGTACGGTGGCCTGACACGGCCACCTGTGTCACCTGACACAGGTCGTGTCAGGAGAGGATCCTTGAGGCCGTGTTAGTGAAGAGAGCAGGGGGCTGACGCGGGTGCATGTGTCAGCATGTCTAGCACAAGTGTGAAATTCATCTATGGAACAGGGAACCAACACGGCTGCCCGTGTCAGCTGACGCAACCCGTGTTGGCCTGGGCGTGTCATCCCCCAATTTCCAATGATTTTTGACTATTTTAACCCCCGAGGGTATTTCCGAAATTTCCTGACTTCAGCATTGGATTTGTTAATATTTAAGATACATCTAGACAAAGGAAAACATACTTTTTACTATTTCATTTTGACAAGAAGGATTGAGCACTCAAGGGCAAAGGGAGAACGGAAGATTTTCAAGGGCAGAAGCAATTGAATATCAAAGCAATCCCCAAGCACCATTGTAATTTTAAATCTAATTGTTGAATTTACTTTTGTTATTATGTGAGGCTAAACCCCCCGATGCTAGGGGGTATTCCTGAGTTGCTATTGTATGAATATTATTTCCTTGTTAATGACATAAGCACTTATTTTTATTCATCAAGTTTTATTGTTCAATGATTTTATCACTTTTTCAATCAGACAAATTGATTTAGTTTTTCAGTTAACTTTAGGTCGGAAAAACCATTATTAATATAATTTGATCGATAATGCCTCAGTAGATAATTCCTAGGACTATGACTACCCTGTTGTGCACTTGAATACTGTTGAAACTATTTTCAATGCTTGATTTCAAATTAGTTTGCCTATGGACGTAGTAAATTGATTATCATCTCAAAGGTTTTCTCACTAAGGCCTTAGGGGTAAACACTAAGAGTAGTCAAGAACTTGATAAAAAAATTGTGTTTAGGTTATGAAATAAGGGTTGATATTCTTGCAAGGAAATTCATACACTGCCCCTAGTATGCTCTCATATATTGTTAAACCTTATTATTCAATTTGCCTTCTTTTAAATATTGTCTTTTAATATTCCCAAATCAAATCTAAAAACCCCAATTGAGTTTTGTTTAATTGAATACGAATTACACTTACATTGCCTACATAGACCTCGAGATTGATACTGGGGATGACTCCATTATTTTAACTATAATAGGCAGAATAATACACTTGTTATTTTCCCGATCAGTCGCGATGAAGATCCTCCTCTATACAAGAACTTCAATAGACTCATTAACATCGTGAGAAGATCCTCATCGATGCAAGAACTTCATAGGAACTCCATGAGATTCACCAGGAAATTCATGAGTTCCTCGAAAGCTTCATCAGAAATTTCATGAGTTCCCTAAAAACTTCATCAAAACTCCTTGAGATTCATCAGAAGCTCACGAACATCACCAAGAAGTTCATATATCTTGCTGGAAAATGCATAACTTCACCGTGGAGTTCACAAGCATTGTCGAGAGACGCGAGGTTCACCTATTTCCTACTCGAAGTTTGACACCAGTCGACAGTTGAGGATGGTAGAACCACCGCCAAACACCAACATCCGCCAGAACTGGGCCTAAAAGCTAAACCCTAAAGGTAACCTCTACCATACAAATTGAGAAAGGCAATAAAGACTTACTTGGTTGAAGAGGATTCTGGAAGTCTACGGTGGCGGAAAGAGGGTTAACAGAGGTGACAACGGCGAACATTTGAGAGAGCAAAGAAATTCTTGAGGAGCTTGGGAGTAAAACGAGTGTACCAAATGAGTCACACTTCCTCCTACTTATAGCCTCTAGTTCGGAAAATGTATCTTCGCCTAGGCCCTCGAATGCCCTTACTCGTAGGCCGTCATATGCATCTAATGTTTCTGACACGTGGCTCGAGAAAACGACACATTTTTCCTTTCAAGTCCCATCACATGGCTCGAAAAACGACGCGTCTGCCCCTTTAAGTACCATCGCGTGACCCGAGGAGAAGACATATTTTTCTCTTCATGTCCCCTCAATCTACCAGACTCCCAGGTGTTGGGCATGCATTCGCGAGCACAACCTCGAAGATATTTTGGAACAGACTCACGGGCAACTTGGTATCCCCCGAGCGTTAATTCTCCCAAGCAGAAACTCGACAAAAATTTTGAACAGGCTCGCGCTGTCGAGCACGAAGTGCAACTTCCACGCTCCCTCGCGAGCGTAGCTTCACGAGCTCACAACCACAAATTCAAATAAACGTTCTCCTTGCGTGGATTTCCTTTACCTCTTTTCGACATGTGAAATGACTCTAATTCATTACTCCGTGCCTTAGAGCAATGACTTGGGAGGCTCCTATTTTGGACTGGACCTGGGGATGACCCATCATCATGCAAAGCCCAGTCCATCTTTGCACCGAAGAAGGCCCAACATAAAGGCCTAATCTGCGGTAGCCATTGTAGAGAATGTCCCCCACGTGCTCTTCACCCGAGGACACGTTGCCAGCTGGTCCCGCGTACCTCAGGGAAACTTTATGCCCTTCATAACAGGCACGTCTTCCACTTCCCAGAGAATGCAGAGCAGTTAACATAGGATGATGAGCACGAGCTGCTCATCCCTAATGCCACGTAGGAATCCTGTTAGTCATCCATTATGGGCCAGATCACCCAGCCCATAATGGAGACCATTGGCCCAGGGCTAGGTGTCGCGGTGAAAATCGGATACCCAAACTATTGATTAGTTTGAATCGTTAATTCAATTTGCAACCGAACTTTGATTTGTCCAAAGGAAGGGATAAAGATCGAAATTCCCACAATGCAATGCAAATGCAAGCTAGATTGTTTAGGTTCGGGGGTCGGTTAAACTTAGGGAAGGTACTAGCATCCTAAGTTTCTGTAGTATTCTACAGGAACCTCTTGTTTTATGTTTGTTTACTGCTAAGTGTTTATCTGCTTAATGGCTTAGAGACCCTAGGGGTTTATATCTAAGTATACTCGATAAGGCATCGCACCTTGTGCCTACATATCCTTACGGGAGTGGAATCAGAGTATGTTGTAGTTCACCTAAAGGGTTTGAGGAGCTCTTTGACTGTGGTCAAAGTTCCTACGGGTTTAGGGTAGTTGGTTGATTGGGTTTAGGAGAAGAGATGAGTCTTCATTTTAAGGGAGATATAACCGCCACAAATGTAAAAGAGAAGGGTTGTAGGAAATGGTCTTTGCATCATCTTAAGAGAAGGTCTTACATACTCGGATGGTCGCCAAGCATGCCTTTGTTGTTCTTAAGGCAAAGTCCCTACATGTTTGATTGTATTGTTTGTGGGGTGGAGATTATATCTCGCTTAAGATGATTAACATCTATTCTCTGTTTGTGTTTGAAAAAAGTTGTATTGTGTTGATTGTTTTGTTTCTATGTTGTAAAGATAAAGACAAGGTCCTTCCTATAGGGTAGGTCCTAAACTTAAGTGATCAACTTGAAGAATCAAGGATCGAGGAGAATATGGTGCATATGATGTGCAACTACACACAACGTTGAATTATGTGTAGGTTTTTCCTTTGGACGGATGCGATGTATGAATAAATAGGATAATGTAAATGCAATAGAATAAATTGCGTAAGAGTAAATTGCAGAAATGTAAACCATACACGAACGCATGAAAGCGCTAAGTGAGTGTGTGTGCATTGTGAATAAGATAAAGCAGATAAAGATAAATAATGTATACGCATGAGAGCGCTAAGTGAATTGTGTAAGTGTCGTGAGTGAGTGTGATTGATTTTAATATTATGATGTGAATTGATTTTAAGCGGATTGTTTTTTAAACGAGAGATTGATTATGAGAAAAGAAATTGTATTTGACTTGAATTATAAGAGGAGTTGATCGATTTTAGAAAACTGCATTTGACCTCTGAAATAAGAGTTATATTAATTATCATCTCTATTTATTTTATTTGCAAAAAGTTGCATAAATTACTTGAGTTGTAAGAAAATGTTCTTTCTTAATGAATTGATTTTTTTATAAAAGGTTAAGTTAATTATATCAATTTTAAAGGGAGGGTTTTATTATTAAATAGACAGACTGGCAGATGTAACTTAATTATAAAGGATTTATAGTGTAGTGAATAAGTGTTATTTGATTAAAAGTTTATTAAGTTGATTTAAAACCTAAATAAAATTTAATTACTAAAATGAATTAGTTTTATTAAAATGAAGTATAGACCTTATTAAAAAAAATGAGTGAATTATGAAAGGTTATCAACGGGTTGCTAATTATCTTAATTTAAAAATCTGATTATATTAAAGACTAAAAACTGGTTAATTAACGTAAAAAAAAAAAAATGATTAGGGTTGATTAGGGTTATATGTGTGTGATTAGTGATGTTATGTGTAATTTGGTGGTAGTTGCACAGATAAGCAAACAGAAAAAGAACAAAAGCAAACGACAATTGAAGAATGGAACCCTAGGTCCCCCCTTTCCCCTCCAATCGTCTCCAAATCGTTAACCCATCATCTTTCCACGATTCGATCCCCTTTAAACCTGAAACAGAGAAACAAACAATCAATAGGTTCGAGGATTATTACGGAGGAAACGAAGTTTTACCGATGAACAGCGACGGCGGCGCCGGAGACGTCGATGGATGTTCCGCGGGCTTGGGTTGCAGCGGCTGGAGGTAGACTTCGTCAATCAGAAGATAAGTCTCTTCTCTCTTTTGTTTCTTGCGTTTACGAGTTCTGTGTTTGGCCGTTCTAGGGTTTTTTGATGCTATCGGCTTCGTATTCTTGGAGTCCTGTTTCCTGTAGCTTCGATCCTCTTATATAGGCTCTAAGTTTGAGATTTTCTGATTTGAGAATTGATTGCTGCCTTGAAGAGCTGGTTGGTTCTTTCCATTTAGCTTACACGAAATTTTGAAATCTTTCCTAATTCAGACGATCGCTATTAACTGGAATTCAATTCTTTGATTTTGCGGTTCAAATTGAGATTGGATCTGATTGGATTTCTTTTGGAATATTCCCTCATAACTTGCTAACTTAGGGTTTATGATCTGGCAGGTGCAGATAGCGGTGAGTTTGGGCCAAAAAAGTGGATTGGAAGCCCATAGAGTAATGTGGCTGTGGGAGTCTCCAATCGATGCAGGTGCAATCACGGATCCTTGCTCTGTTTATTGAGACAACTTTATTCATAACAGGTTGCTCTCGTTGCTGATGCAGGTTTAGTAAGTACTGCGTATCAGCACTCCTTCAGCTTTCCTACAGCCAGCTACGGTAACGCGAAACTCAAGAGGTGACTGTTTGTGGTTTTCAAAGGGAAACGTCTGCTGCAATTTTGGTCTTCTTGTGACAGTTGGTAATTTTCTTCTTTTAAGTAGATGTTTGCTTGATTTGGCAGATTTGGCAATGCTAATGAGGTTTCCGTTTTCAATCCTTTTGCTGGAGATATTTTGAGACGTCTTAATGGGTCTCGAGGTTGACTGGAAGTTACGGCTAACGTATCTGGCATGGAAGCTACCATGAAATGTGTTTTAGGTATATATATCTTGCTGACTGGTTTCCTCTTTGATTGATTTCCAAGCACTCACATCTAATCTTTTTCACTTGCATCTTCTTCCATAGAATACTTTCAAGCGCCAGTTTGATGACGACTTCAAGGCTTGTTGGTTGGGCTTTAAATCAAGAAGAGGGGTTACTTGGCCATGACTTCTGCTAGGTGGTGATTGTGGAGCCAAATGTGGTATCGCCATTTCCTGATGCTTTTGGTACGGTAGTTCCTGATACTTGTCTTTGAACACTGCTGTTAATTTTGACAGGTTGTGATGTTGTTTGGTTTGGTTCAACGTTGATGATTTAAGCTTTGCTCAGTTATGGGGAAAAGTGGATCTCTGAAGCTGTTTAATCATGTGCAGGATCTCTAGATGGTGGCTTCAATATTTGCGCGCAGCTTAATGGTGTGACTGAAGTTCGTGCTCTTGAAACCAGCATGTAAATACCTGTTGGAGACTCATTTTGCAGTATGAAATGACCTTTCGGTGGGAAGTATTCAGCCTCAACTTCTTTAACCAGTTGAAGACGCGCGAAACCTGTTGGGCGATGTATGACTTCTGCACAACCGGATAACAGAAGGGACTGATGTTTTATTGTTTGTGGTGAATTTTGCAATAAGCATATCATGTGGTCATGTTAAATCTCGTGTTTAAAATTCTACAGGCTAGGTGACCATTGTGGAGGAACCATGATGACGGCAGCGAGCTGGAAGGTGAATTCATCTGAGAAATAACAAGGTGGTTGCTCAAAAAGCTTGTGACGGCTGAGGTTGTAAACGGTAACCGGCAAGTCAACTTTTAAAAGGTTATCTCTTGACTCTCTTCGTAATTACTTCCAGTTATGTGGCATAGTCAGGCAGACGTTTGTGAATCTCAACTTCTCCTACTGTGATGCAGGTTAATCGCGAACCGTCGGTGTACGCCTATGTTTGAATTGGCGACGTTCTGTGGTGGCCCTGATCTTCTTAGGATTCATACTTTATCATTGAATCTCTTGAACACTTCCTTGGAGGGTTGTGGGGTAAGGAAATTCGTTGAACCTTGATAACATAGCTTAAATCCACATCGAAACCGTTTGAATTGGATCGTATGTCGAAGAATTACTATGGTCTTTACACAATGCTTGATAACTTCTAATGTTCTGTAGGGGATCAGCTTGTTGTGTATGTCATGGAACAAATGGAAATGACCTGTCCTTTGCGTGAATGTGGTTGTGCAGCAGTGAGCTCATTGCGCGCCTCCAACCATGACGTATCTGCTGCGACCTTAAACTTCCGTTCACGCAGGTATCTTCTTTTAAAACTTAACCTAGTTTACTTCGAATTGAATCTTTCAAATGCCCTGGCTACCCCCTGCCACAGTGGGAACTCAAATTGAGATTATTAAACCTTATTGATACTTTTATCCTTTGCAATAATGCTTTGATGACGGCATCGTGATCTCCAACTTGGCAATAAGGAACAACTTCGTGCTTGCTGACATTGTCGTGCCTTTGTTGTCCATAGTCTCTTACCCACGAACCGTTTGACATATGCTTCTGAGATTGGATCTGCAGGAGTCTGCGTGCGTGAAACTGGTTGAGACAGTCCTTGAGCCTGAGGCTGTGGCTATGGCTGCCGTTGTAGAACCGGCGGCCCTGAAGACTATTAATGAACGACGGCCAGAAGGGAGCTTTATGAGGGTAAATTAAAGCAGTTCTTATTTCTGTCAAAACACCATTATTGTCATTATATTGTTATGCAGGTCCTTTGGTTTGATATTGCTTGATATGATTTGGGAAGATGTCTGAATTAGTTGATTGTTGGCTTGAATAACTGATAAACTTTCCATCCTTCTTTCAGGAGCACGTCGGTTATGATGACTTCATCGTTATGGCGGCATTTGAGCGGTTTTAAGTGATATGCCCTTCCCAATTTGATGTTTTTCTGGTACAACCGAGAGATCCCCATAGCCTGGGATTTGCTACTGATGACGCCATTACCGTGCAATGCAGTAAATTACTTAGAACATTGTCGTCTTCCGAACGAGTTTCTTTATGAATTAATTTTCTCTAAATCATTGTTGCTAGTTTTGACAGGTAGTGTTTGGTATTCTTCTTCTGTTTTGCAGCGGTTCTTTCATCCTAATCAAAACTCACGGCTAACGTAACTCATGGATCCGAATAGGTAAATGATCTGATGTTGTGGCTGTGATGGTGGATTCTCAATGTTCACATACTTCTTGTTAGGTATTTCCTGGGCATTTGTGTTCTGATGATATGTTCCAAATAGGCTATTGGAATTATGATCACCGAGTTGGCATCGAGGAATCGAAGTTCAGACATTGCCATAACCGTGGTGGGAGCACATTCAACCGATTTATTGTAACCTTGCACTTTTTACAGTAGTTAGATGTTAGGAACTTGAGTCCAAAGGTGATTAGGACCACCTTGTAATTGTTGATAAATCGAAGGGAACCGTCTCGGTGCGGTGTATGTGAAAATGCAGAATTTGTAATTCGGATATTGTATCTTTGGTTTTAAATGTGAAGAGCCATTCTTGTATTCAAAAGATGGTAAAACAGGAAGCTGATGGTAGTTATCAACTATAAGGGTGCCACCCTTTTATCCTCATATTCAGGGCCTCTTCCAACCGCGTCGCAAGCGTAACTCAATATCATTGGCATTGTCAATTCTTCGCCCTTTTATTTTCCATTGAGGCTGAAATAATTTTATGAAGTTATATTTGTATATGAACACAAGTCCTTAACATTGAACAAGCCATGAACATATCAATAAAGAATCGTTGTCCGCGGGAATGACCGATGGCGAGTTGAATTCCTCCTTTTAGATCCTGAAGCAAAACTTAATCCCTTTCCTCGTTCGAACCTTGCTCACGTGGTTTAGAGTTGGAAATCATAACCTTGTTATGAACAGATCAGAATAATTTAATCTTGAACCAGTCCTTTTATTATTTGAATCCCAAGTTAAACGTGCTCAACAACTTTACAACCAAATACCACTTCAAACGTCCTCTTTAACTTGTTATTTTCCAAGCATCAACTGTGGTCCCTTTAATGAATGTTTTAGATGATTCCAAATGCCACTCAAAACTTGCCATGGAATTTCACTTGAAGCCAGTGGGTGAGAATCCTCTGAGGTCTCGGAGAATAAACCTCGTGTGGATCGTCAGACCATAATAAACGAGGGTAGATACTTTCCGCAATAATTCAACACCATCTGTAGGCGCTAAGGGGGACATAAGGTTTCCACGACTTTCGAACTTTCTTCAGTGTCTTAACTTCACAGAGCAAAACAAACGAGTTGGTTAGAACGGTTAGTTATTCGTAATGATTGACCTTGAGAATGAACGACATCTCCACTCAAAAATCACTGCGTCTGCATCAATTGGTTAGTCGCTTAAATATTAAATATATCAAATAAAGATAGAGAATGCGAAAAAAATAGGTGGGATCCTACGGTCAAAAATTAGGGTGCAACAGATGCCCCTATTTAAGTTACTCCTATTTGGAGATATGGAGATGGAAATCTCCGTCTCGACGAGATAGGAGGGACTTAAATACAAACATTGCGCGAATTTTTGGCCCTAAGAAGCCACCGAATGCAGATGATATGCAATGATATGAGAAGGCAAGACGGACAAATCTGTGAGAAAGAGGTCATGAACTGGACGCGACATGCTAGACAGAAAAGCAACAGATCCAACAAGGCAGGACCCTACGAGGACATGAACAATCACTCATGGGAAATCTCCAAACGTGTAATGGTAACTCATGCGCCAATGATGCAGTGATTTTGACAATTTGTGATCGAAAGATACTTTTGCTACCGAGGTGGTGGTCAATAGTAACTCAAAATGGATCTCTTTTTTTTATTATTATTTTGTAACTCAGCTGAAATGGTAAAATGTATAACCTCTCCTGGCATCATGGTACGGGGACCATGAGCTAGTCTCGGTCTTTGATGTCATTGTAGTTGTAGATGTTGTTGTAGATGTTGAGCTTCCCCGAGCATCATGATATGGGAGTCATGTGCCGGTCTCAGTCTCTGATGTCAAACTTCCCCTTGCTCCATGGTATGGGAACCATGAGCTGGTCTCAGTTTCTGATGCCGAACTTCCCCTTGCTCCATGGTATGGGAACCATGAGCTGGTCTCGGTTTCTGATGCCGAACTTCCCCTTGCTCCATGGTATGGGAACCATGAGCTGGTCTCGGTTCCTACCCAAAATGATGGAAACTCGTTAGAGCGTCTTCATAGCGGGGTTGTAAATTTGTAGATTGTAGATGTAACTGTAGTTGTTGAGCTTCCCCGAGCATCATGATATGGGAGTCATGTGCCGGTCTCAGTCTCCGATGTCGAACTTCCCCTTGCTCCATGGTATGGGAACCATGAGCTGGTCTCGGTTTCTGATGTCGAACTTCCCCTTGCTCCATGGTATGGGAACCATGAGCTGGTCTCGGTTCCTACCCAAAATGATGGAAACTCGTTAGAGCGTCTTCATAGTGGGGTTGTAAATTTGTAGATTGTAGATGTAACTGTAGTTGTTGAGCTTCCCCGAGCATCATGATATGGGAGTCATGCGCCGGTCTCAGTCTCCGATGTCGAACTTCCCCTTGCTCCATGGTATGGGAACCATGAGCTGGTCTCGGTTTCTGATGTCGAACTTCCCCTTGCTCCATGGTATGGGAACCATGAGCTGGTCTCGGTTCCTACCCAAAATGATGGAAACTCGTTAGAGCGTCTTCATAGCGGGGTTGTAAATTGCAATGTTGATGTAGAGTTGTTGATGTGATTGTAGCACTGCAGAATTGTTGATGTAAATGTTGTAGATGTAATCTTGTATTTGTAATTGTAGATGCAATTTGTATTGTATTGGCAATTTGTAGAATGTGCACCGGGGATCTTCAGAAGAGTTGTAGACCGGTTGATACGTGGAGCGTCCTCTTGTAAGGAGATATGTCATTGATTGTACTCGTAATGAACCCTCTGGGGAAGATCATTTCTGAGGAGTATCTTTGCTGTAATTGTAAGATATGTGAAATTGTAGTAGCAGAAGTCCTCAAATGGGGAAGTGCTTGTAATGTACTTTGTTTCGACTTGATAATCTGGCAATAATCCACTGGGGAAGGACAGATTGTCTTGATGAAATTGTTGTTCGTCGTTTTGAGAATAGATCTGCCCAAAGCGAGTTGCTCAAGTAAAGAGATCTTCTGTTATTTAGTTGTAAGTTGTTGAGTGGATCTTGTAATTTTTTTGAAGAGATGTCACGTCTTCAATGGTGATCCTCATAATGTCGAAGCGCAAGATAAATGTACTTTTGATCCATGCTCAAAAGCTGGAGATGTTCATAGTGATTGTCAAAGACCGAAATTCAATTCGGGAAGTAACCGAAGAGAAACTGTCAAGCGAGACTCAACCATAGAGGCATAAACTCCAATGGGAATGTACTGAAACAACTGTCTTCCACGAGGATCGAACTTCGTGGGGAAATAGAAATATTGAGTTTTTTTTGCTTAGGGCTGACAACTCTATTTGGAAGGAGTAAGACGCGCCCAAAATACCCACGGGTAAACGCAATCGAAGAGATAGAGTAAAACAAACGAAGGATGCACAAATGCAAATGTTATGCTATCTACTTATATGGTATGTGTATGCTTACGCTGACAAGACAGACGAAAGCAATGACCGAATACGGGATAAATGTCTCGGAACAAACACCCGACCAATCTTCAAAGATAGAAGTACCACTGAGGATAGATGGAGGACTAAGTATAGGGTCCCAATCCTGCTTCAAAACTTCAAAATTTCTCTTGAAGAAAGTGATCAATCCATTTGGGGATGTGACATCTTGATAAGTTTGACGTGTTGTATGAAATTGTAGACGGAGGCACCCAAACTGAAGTTTCATGGGGGATAAAATAAATATCCTGGGTCGTCGCAGTTGTTGAATATGTTGGGGTTGAGTTTCCTGAGGATGAAATATACATCTTACTCTATTCTTCAAATGCCCCAAGTTACATAGTCTAAGAGAAAAACGTCTCGAGAGGATTTTATAGAAAACATGACGTCCCAATGCCCCACTGTTTTCAAACTCTCTAGAGATTCACCGAATCTCGACGTAACTGCCCCTGATTGGCGGTAAGTGAGTCCTTGAATTTCTTTTAATTGAACCCAAGACTTGCGCGGATGGAATTTTCTTGGGAAGAATGACTTGCCCCAAGTCAGCAAAGTCTTCAAATATCATCATCAATTTCTGTATGTGGTCTTTCTAAGATGTCAAACGTATTTAGCGCATTTGAAATATCCATTCTGAAATGGTTAATGCAACACACGTTTGTCTTGAAGTTTTGAAAAGGGGTATCGCGGTAACTTGTGATCGAAACCACTAGTTGGGATACAAATTGAATCATTATTTATAAAGCCGATTTAAATTTGAGCATAGCTCAAGGAGTCAGGGAACAATATCTCATCGAGTATGCTTTCGAATTAAACCTTACCTCAATTAGGACGTTGAAGGTTGTATATGGGTTTAATTTATGATTTGTAGGATGGAGGGAGAAAGGGTTAGTATATTTGTGCCCACCCAATTTTTGGAAATTGTTCATCATTCTTGATATTACCCTGCCCCAGGTTAAGAAAATGAGGTTAGAAAGGGTTTGGGAGAAAGAGAACAGATCCTCAATCAAGGTTTAAAAGAAAGGGTTGACTATGTTGGCTTTCAGGAGGTTTAAAATAATGCCTTACATCAGTAGGGTTTTCATTCGAAGCATACAACAAGAGATCATGTGTTTTACTTCATCATCCTCCTTCTAATTCTCTGTCAGAGCAAGAGAATGGGTAAAAGTCGGCGTTATAAATAATTTTGAAAAAAACTATTTGAGTGAAAACGAATGGATTTCTTCAAGACAAACAGTTATTGCATTACTTATTCGAAACAGAAAGTTCTTACATGCAAAATATGCTTTCAATCAAAGAAATAAACACACAAACAAACGAAAGAAGATATAAAGTTCTTCTGAGAGTCCTTTCCAGGATCTTTATTGTGCTTTCATGTAGACGGGAAAGATATGCAGAAATGTCTGGTGCGCAGCTTTCAGACACGGCGTTGACGACCTTGAATCATGCCTGGGGAGGATGAACCTTGTTGCGATAAGGGGTTATCTCGTACGTAAGGGACGGAACCCTCAAAGATCAAGACTCTATCTTTGACCAAATTTTGGACGTCTGCTTTCATGCCGTAACAACTCTCAATGTCGTGCCCTGGAGCACCTTGATGATACAGGCAAAATTTGTTGGCATTGTACCAGTATGGAAACCTCTTAGGTACCTTGGGTGGGGCTTTAGTCTGGATATGCCCTCTTTGAATTAGAGCTGGAAACAAATCAGCGTACTTCACCGGGATAGGATCAAACTGGTGAATTACTTCCCTTGGATTATCTGGAGTCATCCTTTGATACCTTTTCCGGAATTGTCGATGCTGTAGTTGATCTGGAGAGGCCAACCTCTGCCTAGGATGTGGTTGTTGTTCATGCTGAGCGGGCATCGCATACTGATGCTGAGGATGGGGTACCGGAGCTATGAATTCTCTGGAAGGTCCACAGTCATCTCTATTGTTCGGGGCTATACCCAAGTTATGATGGTATTGCTTCACAAAAGCAAAAGTTAAGTCTTCCCAAGACTGAATGTGATTCGCTTGCAGCTTCATATACCATGCTGATGGTGCTCTACCCAAACTTTCTTGGAAGCAGTGAATCAGTAATTGGTCGTTCCCAAGATAGGCGGTCATCTTCTGACAAAACATCATCAAATGATACCTTGGACAAATTGTACCCTTGTACACTTCAAAGGCGGGCATCTGGAATCCTGGGGGGATAACTAAGTTTGGAACTAGGTGCGGGTCCTGAGCATGAAAATCAGGCGCACGGTTCCTCTTCATCATTTTCCATCGTTCCTCGAAGTCACGAAATTCATTCTTGAATGCTGTAAGCTCTGGATCGTCCATTTCCTTTTCCTGCACCGGCTGAAGTTGCATAGGAACAAAGTTGTCGGAGGGACGGCGAAGCGTCGGGTTAGACCTTACTCTGAAGCTAGTCATGCGATCCATGTCTTTGTTCTCCTCACAATCCTTTAACGATACTTCCGGCTTGGTCAGATGGTCGAGACAGCTACTGACAGCAAAGGATGGAAAACCGAAATGAGCCACAACCAAAGGAATGACACATGCACAAATGTAAAATGTCATGCTAGATGCAGAATGCTAATGCAAAAAATGCAGATGTAGACTTCAAGAAACTCAAAGTGTTTTTCAGTGTTATAATGTAGGATAATTGAAAAACTTTTTTTTTTTTTTGAGAAACGATGAAAACAAAGTACTCTTTCAGAGTTTATTACAACGAAAGCAAAAGAAAACTTAGAACTCTATCCCACGGTCTTCTTTGTACGGAGCTCCTCTGTCAACTGGTCAATGCGCTCCTGCAGTGCCGCTTTCTCGATGATGAGTCGTTCCACACACTCCTTCCAAGCCATGGTAGTTGATGGGAGATCATCATTGGTGACAACACTTGAAGAGTCAGGAGAAAATAAATCTCCTTGTGCCTTTCTCTTTCTGGCAACTTCTAATTCTGGAGTTTTCTGAAGTCTTTCCTTCTCTACTTTGAGGGTGAAGAACTTATTCTTCCAGGCAGTCCTCAACTTCCGGGCTTCATCCAAAGCAATCCTTACTTGTTCGATTTCCTCTTCCTCGAACCAGTCGGGGTCATGGGGAGATAGTACTATAGGTTCATGGAAAGGAAAAGGCATCTTAAGGCCGAGGGCCCTTTCTCGCACCCAATGTAGATACTCTTCAGAGACAGTGCAATCGGGGTATCCTGAAGCAGCTGTTCCTTCCCTGTCAATGTATTTCCATGTATAAATGATGACAGTCTTTAGATCTTGATCCTCTTCTCCTTTGAAATAGATCTCTTCCAACGCAACTGGGTCAGGCACTTGGATCATAGGGTGTCCAAACTGTCTACGGGCTAAGGCGGGATTATAGCTTATACATCCCTCTCTTCCAATAAGTGGTACATTGGGGAATCCTCCAATGCTAGGAATCATAGGCACGCCTCCATAGGCGGGATCATACCAGACAATGTCCGAATGGGTAAGGGCCATAAGTATCTCGGACCATCGAGGTGTTGCTACTTTGTCCCAAAGGGACGGATACCACGTCAAACGAGCAATGAACCATGAGTACAGCAAGGCGGTACAGCATACAATGCGTCCTCCTCCTTCGGCATTCTTCGAGTGAATCGAGAAGTACGTATCAGCAAGCAAGGTGGGTACTGGATTCTTGAGTATGAACAACTCGATTGCATCCATATCAATAAAGTTGTCAATTTTGGGGAACCAGAAAGTCCCATAGACCAACAAAGCGAAAATGGCTTCCGATATGAGAACCTCCTTTCTTTCGGCATGGTAACGGACCTTTTCGATCAAAAAGTCGGCGGGGAACCCAAGGACTCCTTCCTTGGTGGTTAAGTGCGCCTGAACATCTTCAAGGTTAAGATGAGTGGCATTTGCAATTTCTTGGTGACTAGGCGCGTCTTCCCTTCCGGTGAACAAGGGTCGAACAGTCACGGGCATCCTCAAGAGTTCTGAGTATTCTTCCAAGGTCGGCATCAATTGGTAGTCTGGAAAAGTGAAACAGTGGTACAACGGGTCATAGAATTGAACGAGAGTCTCCAATAACCCCCCCTTCATCTGGAGTTCGAGGAAGCGGAAAACTTCTCCATACTCTGCCGCGAAGGCGCACCGATTCTCGATGAGATCAGCCAGTTCTCTCAAGCTTTCAATGTTAGGGCTCTGAAAAGTGTACTCCAAGGCTTTTCTTTGGGAATCCATAGTTACAACACCTGAGAAATAAAGTTGAGTTTCTTGAAATGAATAGAGGAAAATGTAATGCAATATGAGTAAGACTTCATGGGATCCCCAACTATTTATAAGCATTATAACAAAAGAAAACGTTTTTTAATTAATTTCAAAACGGAATACAAATTATTGCTTTTAAAAGTCCCAAGTAAAAGCTAAATAAAAGCTAGTAAAGACGCTAAAGAAGTTTCGAATTCTGTTGCTTGAGCTGCTCTTCGAGTTGCGTCTTCTCACGGATAAGGTTGTCCACAATTATCTTCCAAATAGCGCACTGCGGGTCGGAGAAAAATAAATCCTCCATGATCTTCCTCTTCTTATAGGGGAGTAGCTCTTCATCCTTTAATTGTAGCTGTTTCTGGGATTCATCCCTCTCCTTCTGAAGTTCAGCCTTCTGCTTTTGACACTCATCGCTTTCTGCCACTGCCACATGGTACTTATTCTTCCACGATTCCAGCTCATGCTGAGACTTCCTTAAGGACACTTCTAACTTCTCAGCTTCGGACATAAAGACGTAAGTGGGCTCCCTCCGTGGAGCTATGGGATCTTGACGGGAATAGGGCATCTTCAGCTTGATCGCCCTTTCTCTGACCCATCGGAGGTAGGGTTCTAAAGATACACAATTAAGCTTCCCAAGGCTTTCTTTCCCTTTCTTGTGTAAGTGGTTCCATGCAACTAAAACCTTGTTTAGGAGTTCCTGGTCTTCCCTAAAGAAGATATTCTCTACCTGGACACTCTTAGGTGGCTCCTTTAGTGGAAATCCTAATTGTCGACGAGCTAAGACCGGATTGTAACTGATTCCTCCGTTAAAGCTGAGTAATGGTACATTAGCAAAGTCGCCACAACTATCAATGATCAAAGTTCCATCATATACCCGGTTGTACCAAATGATATCTGAATGGGTCAGTGCCATAACTCGGGGAGACCAAAGCCCCCTATCGAGACTTAAAAAGGAAGTAGACCTCGGCAAGTGCGAAATAAACCACTTGTAGAGTAGGGGTACACAGCAGGTGATCATTCCTCCACCATATGAGTTTCGGAGGTGTACAGAATGGTAAGCATTACCCAATAGGGTTGGTACTGGATTGTTCCTCAAAAAGATCTTAATTGCGTTGAGATCAACGAACCCTTCAAAACTCGGGAACAAAAATACTCCATAAATAAGCAAGGCAAAGATCGCCTCGAACGGAGCCTTGTTCGTATAGTCGGCATAAAACATTGCTTTACTGATTAGAAACTTTGTAGTCAAACCAAAAAGATTACCTTTACTAGTCAGATTTCCCTTGACATCCGATACCTTTAGGCAAAGGGCCTTAGCAATTTCTCTTTCATCAGGGTCCTTTTCCAGGAAAGGGAAAGGAGACTCTTCTAAGATGGGTAAACCAACCAAAAAGGAGTATTCTTCCAACGTAGGCAATAGTTGGAAATCTGAAAACGTGAAGCAATGGTACAGTGGATCATAGAATTGCAATAAAGTGGACAGGAGTCCTTCATCCACTTGTCGACTCAATAAGGATATCAGCTTCCCATACTTGCTTTTGAATCTCTCTTGGTCTTCAATCAGGGTCACCAACTTCTTTAGGTCATCCAACTTGGGACTTTTAAAAGTGTATTTCAGAGTGTGTCTTCTATTGGGGTCCATAATACCCTACAATGTTCATAAACAAAAGGTAAATCCCATGAAGTTCAATGCAGTATGATGCTTTATGAATGCAACAAACACAAGTAGGCACATAGAAGCATAAGCATAAACAAACAAAAGGGGTCCCTAGGTTTGCAACGAGCATGGAGCAAAGGTATACCCATCCCCGAAGGATTTGGACTAAAGGTTGATTGTACCTGTAGAACAAGGTTCTAATAAGGTTCCCAAAGTCATCAGCCCATCTTTCGGATATTATCAACTTCCCAAGTACTCGGTGGTTAATAATATTCTCAAGAGAACTTCTTTTGAGTGTAGCATCGCGTAGCACTATTTTAGGGGTACCCCCTCATAGTCCCGCACTACATCCTAATAAAGGCCAAAGTGGGGTTAAGGTAACTACGGTCCTCAATATCATAGGCTCCAATATCGAATATAATGCATGTTTTCACGATTAAAGACTCGTTCAACAATACAATTTTCGAGAGGGCCTCAATTGAGCGTGATTTTCAAGTCAGCTTGGTCGGGATTCCACCTCCTACAAGCCTCTTTGAACATATCACTATCCTATCTTAAGTTCACTCAAGTCCGGGTGTAGGACTTTGTCTCACCACTCAAGAGTATCCACCCAAGAATACAAACAAATAAGCAAGTAAACAAATAAGCAAATATAAGCAAATATAAAAAGTGATAAAGAAATAAAACAAGATAGGGAGACCCACTGAGATCCCCAGTGAAGTCGCCATCTCTGTCGCGGTGAAAATCGGATACCCAAACTATTGATTAGTTTGAATCGTTAATTCAATTTGCAACCGAACTTTGATTTGTCCAAAGGAAGGGATAAAGATCGAAATTCCCACAATGCAATGCAAATGCAAGCTAGATTGTTTAGGTTCGGGGGTCGGTTAAACTTAGGGAAGGTACTAGCATCCTAAGTTTCTGTAGTATTCTACAGGAACCTCTTGTTTTATGTTTGTTTACTGCTAAGTGTTTATCTGCTTAATGGCTTAGAGACCCTAGGGGTTTATATCTAAGTATACTCGATAAGGCATCGCACCTTGTGCCTACATATCCTTACGGGAGTGGAATCAGAGTATGTTGTAGTTCACCTAAAGGGTTTGAGGAGCTCTTTGACTGTGGTCAAAGTTCCTACGGGTTTAGGGTAGTTGGTTGATTGGGTTTAGGAGAAGAGATGAGTCTTCATTTTAAGGGAGATATAACCGCCACAAATGTAAAAGAGAAGGGTTGTAGGAAATGGTCTTTGCATCATCTTAAGAGAAGGTCTTACATACTCGGATGGTCGCCAAGCATGCCTTTGTTGTTCTTAAGGCAAAGTCCCTACATGTTTGATTGTATTGTTTGTGGGGTGGAGATTATATCTCGCTTAAGATGATTAACATCTATTCTCTGTTTGTGTTTGAAAAAAGTTGTATTGTGTTGATTGTTTTGTTTCTATGTTGTAAAGATAAAGACAAGGTCCTTCCTATAGGGTAGGTCCTAAACTTAAGTGATCAACTTGAAGAATCAAGGATCGAGGAGAATATGGTGCATATGATGTGCAACTACACACAACGTTGAATTATGTGTAGGTTTTTCCTTTGGACGGATGCGATGTATGAATAAATAGGATAATGTAAATGCAATAGAATAAATTGCGTAAGAGTAAATTGCAGAAATGTAAACCATACACGAACGCATGAAAGCGCTAAGTGAGTGTGTGTGCATTGTGAATAAGATAAAGCAGATAAAGATAAATAATGTATACGCATGAGAGCGCTAAGTGAATTGTGTAAGTGTCGTGAGTGAGTGTGATTGATTTTAATATTATGATGTGAATTGATTTTAAGCGGATTGTTTTTTAAACGAGAGATTGATTATGAGAAAAGAAATTGTATTTGACTTGAATTATAAGAGGAGTTGATCGATTTTAGAAAACTGCATTTGACCTCTGAAATAAGAGTTATATTAATTATCATCTCTATTTATTTTATTTGCAAAAAGTTGCATAAATTACTTGAGTTGTAAGAAAATGTTCTTTCTTAATGAATTGATTTTTTTATAAAAGGTTAAGTTAATTATATCAATTTTAAAGGGAGGGTTTTATTATTAAATAGACAGACTGGCAGATGTAACTTAATTATAAAGGATTTATAGTGTAGTGAATAAGTGTTATTTGATTAAAAGTTTATTAAGTTGATTTAAAACCTAAATAAAATTTAATTACTAAAATGAATTAGTTTTATTAAAATGAAGTATAGACCTTATTAAAAAAAATGAGTGAATTATGAAAGGTTATCAACGGGTTGCTAATTATCTTAATTTAAAAATCTGATTATATTAAAGACTAAAAACTGGTTAATTAACGTAAAAAAAAAATGATTAGGGTTGATTAGGGTTATATGTGTGTGATTAGTGATGTTATGTGTAATTTGGTGGTAGTTGCACAGATAAGCAAACAGAAAAAGAACAAAAGCAAACGACAATTGAAGAATGGAACCCTAGGTCCCCCCTTTCCCCTCCAATCGTCTCCAAATCGTTAACCCATCATCTTTCCACGATTCGATCCCCTTTAAACCTGAAACAGAGAAACAAACAATCAATAGGTTCGAGGATTATTACGGAGGAAACGAAGTTTTACCGATGAACAGCGACGGCGGCGCCGGAGACGTCGATGGATGTTCCGCGGGCTTGGGTTGCAGCGGCTGGAGGTAGACTTCGTCAATCAGAAGATAAGTCTCTTCTCTCTTTTGTTTCTTGCTTTTACGAGTTCTGTGTTTGGCCGTTCTAGGGTTTTTTGATGCTATCGGCTTCGTATTCTTGGAGTCCTGTTTCCTGTAGCTTCGATCCTCTTATATAGGCTCTAAGTTTGAGATTTTCTGATTTGAGAATTGATTGCTGCCTTGAAGAGCTGGTTGATTCTTTCCATTTAGCTTACACGAAATTTTGAAATCTTTCCTAATTCAGACGATCGCTATTAACTGGAATTCAATTCTTTGATTTTGCGGTTCAAATTAAGATTGGATCTGATTGGATTTCTTTTGGAATATTCCCTCATAACTTGCTAACTTAGGGTTTATGATCTGGCAGGTGCAGATAGCGGTGAGTTTGGGCCAAAAAAGTGGATTGGAAGCCCATAGAGTAATGTGGCTGTGGGAGTCTCCAATCGATGCAGGTGCAATCACGGATCCTTGCTCTGTTTATTGAGACAACTTTATTCATAACAGGTTGCTCTCGTTGCTGATGCAGGTTTAGTAAGTACTGCGTATCAGCACTCCTTCAGCTTTCCTACAGCCAGCTACGGTAACGCGAAACTCAAGAGGTGACTGTTTGTGGTTTTCAAAGGGAAACGTCTGCTGCAATTTTGGTCTTCTTGTGACAGTTGGTAATTTTCTTCTTTTAAGTAGATGTTTGCTTGATTTGGCAGATTTAGCAATGCTGATGAGGTTTCCGTTTTCAATCCTTTTGCTGGAGATATTTTGAGACGTCTTAATGGGTCTCGAGGTTGACTGGAAGTTACGGCTAACGTATCTGGCATGGAAGCTACCATGAAATGTGTTTTAGGTATATATATCTTGCTGACTGGTTTCCTCTTTGATTGATTTCCAAGCACTCACATCTAATCTTTTTCACTTGCATCTTCTTCCATAGAATACTTTCAAGCGCCAGTTTGATGACGACTTCAAGGCTTGTTGGTTGGGCTTTAAATCAAGAAGAGGGGTTACTTGGCCATGACTTCTGCTAGGTGGTGATTGTGGAGCCAAATGTGGTATCGCCATTTCCTGATGCTTTTGGTACGGTAGTTCCTGATACTTGTCTTTGAACACTGCTGTTAATTTTGACAGGTTGTGATGTTGTTTGGTTTGGTTCAACGTTGATGATTTAAGCTTTGCTCAGTTATGGGGAAAAGTGGATCTCTGAAGCTGTTTAATCATGTGCAGGATCTCTAGATGGTGGCTTCAATATTTGCGCGCAGCTTAATGGTGTGACTGAAGTTCGTGCTCTTGAAACCAGCATGTAAATACCTGTTGGAGACTCATTTTGCAGTATGAAATGACCTTTCGGTGGGAAGTATTCAGCCTCAACTTCTTTAACCAGTTGAAGACGCGCGAAACCTGTTGGGCGATGTATGACTTCTGCACAACCGGATAACAGAAGGGACTGATGTTTTATTGTTTGTGGTGAATTTTGCAATAAGCATATCATGTGGTCATGTTAAATCTCGTGTTTAAAATTCTACAGGCTAGGTGACCATTGTGGAGGAACCATGATGACGGCAGCGAGCTGGAAGGTGAATTCATCTGAGAAATAACAAGGTGGTTGCTCAAAAAGCTTGTGACGGCTGAGGTTGTAAACGGTAACCGGCAAGTCAACTTTTAAAAGGTTATCTCTTGACTCTCTTCGTAATTACTTCCAGTTATGTGGCATAGTCAGGCAGACGTTTGTGAATCTCAACTTCTCCTACTGTGATGCAGGTTAATCGCGAACCGTCGGTGTACGCCTATGTTTGAATTGGCGACGTTCTGTGGTGGCCCTGATCTTCTTAGGATTCATACTTTATCATTGAATCTCTTGAACACTTCCTTGGAGGGTTGTGGGGTAAGGAAATTCGTTGAACCTTGATAACATAGCTTAAATCCACATCGAAACCGTTTGAATTGGATCGTATGTCGAAGAATTACTATGGTCTTTACACAATGCTTGATAACTTCTAATGTTCTGTAGGGGATCAGCTTGTTGTGTATGTCATGGAACAAATGGAAATGACCTGTCCTTTGCGTGAATGTGGTTGTGCAGCAGTGAGCTCATTGCGCGCCTCCAACCATGACGTATCTGCTGCGACCTTAAACTTCCGTTCACGCAGGTATCTTCTTTTAAAACTTAACCTAGTTTACTTCGAATTGAATCTTTCAAATGCCCTGGCTACCCCCTGCCACAGTGGGAACTCAAATTGAGATTATTAAACCTTATTGATACTTTTATCCTTTGCAATAATGCTTTGATGACGGCATCGTGATCTCCAACTTGGCAATAAGGAACAACTTCGTGCTTGCTGACATTGTCGTGCCTTTGTTATCCATAGTCTCTTACCCACGAACCGTTTGACATATGCTTCTGAGATTGGATCTGCAGGAGTCTGCGTGCGTGAAACTGGTTGAGACAGTCCTTGAGCCTGAGGTTGTGGCTATGGCTGCCGTTGTAGAACCGGCGGCCCTGAAGACTATTAATGGACGACGGCCAGAAGGGAGCTTTATGAGGGTAAATTAAAGCAGTTCTTATTTCTGTCAAAACACCATTATTGTCATTATATTGTTATGCAGGTCCTTTGGTTTGATATTGCTTGATATGATTTGGGAAGATGTCTGAATTAGTTGATTGTTGGCTTGAATAACTGATAAACTTTCCATCCTTCTTTCAGGAGCACGTCGGTTATGATGACTTCATCGTTATGGCGGCATTTGAGCGGTTTTAAGTGATATGCCCTTCCCAATTTGATGTTTTTCTGGTACAACCGAGAGATCCCCATAGCCTGGGATTTGCTACTGATGACGCCATTACCGTGCAATGCAGTAAATTACTTAGAACATTGTCGTCTTCCGAACGAGTTTCTTTATGAATTAATTTTCTCTAAATCATTGTTGCTAGTTTTGACAGGTAGTGTTTGGTATTCTTCTTCTGTTTTGCAGCGGTTCTTTCATCCTAATCAAAACTCACGGCTAACGTAACTCATGGATCCGAATAGGTAAATGATCTGATGTTGTGGCTGTGATGGTGGATTCTCAATGTTCACATACTTCTTGTTAGGTATTTCCTGGGCATTTGTGTTCTGATGATATGTTCCAAATAGGCTATTGGAATTATGATCACCGAGTTGGCATCGAGGAATCGAAGTTCAGACATTGCCATAACCGTGGTGGGAGCACATTCAACCGATTTATTGTAACCTTGCACTTTTTACAGTAGTTAGATGTTAGGAACTTGAGTCCAAAGGTGATTAGGACCACCTTGTAATTGTTGATAAATCGAAGGGAACCGTCTCGGTGCGGTGTATGTGAAAATGCAGAATTTGTAATTCGGATATTGTATCTTTGGTTTTAAATGTGAAGAGCCATTCTTGTATTCAAAAGATGGTAAAACAGGAAGCTGATGGTAGTTATCAACTATAAGGGTGCCACCCTTTTATCCTCATATTCAGGGCCTCTTCCAACCGCGTTGCAAGCGTAACTCAATATCATTGGCATTGTCAATTCTTCGCCCTTTTATTTTCCATTGAGGCTGAAATAATTTTATGAAGTTATATTTGTATATGAACACAAGTCCTTAACATTGAACAAGCCATGAACATATCAATAAAGAATCGTTGTCCGCGGGAATGACCGATGGCGAGTTGAATTCCTCCTTTTAGATCCTGAAGCAAAACTTAATCCCTTTCCTCGTTCGAACCTTGCTCACGTGGTTTAGAGTTGGAAATCATAACCTTGTTATGAACAGATCAGAATAATTTAATCTTGAACCAGTCCTTTTATTATTTGAATCCCAAGTTAAACGTGCTCAACAACTTTACAACCAAATACCACTTCAAACATCCTCTTTAACTTGTTATTTTCCAAGCATCAACTGTGGTCCCTTTAATGAATGTTTTAGATGATTCCAAATGCCACTCAAAACTTGCCATGGAATTTCACTTGAAGCCAGTGGGTGAGAATCCTCTGAGGTCTCGGAGAATAAACCTCGTGTGGATCGTCAGACCATAATAAACGAGGGTAGATACTTTCCGCAATAATTCAACACCATCTGTAGGCGCTAAGGGGGACATAAGGTTTCCACGACTTTCGAACTTTCTTCAGTGTCTTAACTTCACAGAGCAAAACAAACGAGTTGGTTAGAACGGTTAGTTATTCGTAATGATTGACCTTGAGAATGAACGACATCTCCACTCAAAAATCACTGCGTCTGCATCAATTGGTTAGTCGCTTAAATATTAAATATATCAAATAAAGATAGAGAATGCGAAAAAAATAGGTGGGATCCTACGGTCAAAAATTAGGGTGCAACACTAGGGGTTCTATAAATACCCTCTTCTAATAGAGGGTCAGATATTCTATACAATTCCACTTCTCACTTTTGTACTTTCCTTTCTTTGCTCCATACTTACTTTAGCATCGGAATGCCTTGCAGGTACAATCCTCTTGTTTTCTTCACCTGAAGTTGAAGACCACATCATGTTGTTGGCCACTGAAGATTCTTCTGATCCCGATAAAATCAATATTCATTCTAAATTATAAGATGTTTTGAGTGTAATTAAGAAGAACAATTAATTTTGTATGAGAAAGAAAAATTATATATAATTTTATAAAATTGTCCTTCATTAATTACATAGGAAAAATAAATTAAAAGAATTGGGAGAGAAATGAGTAATAAATAATAGACGGTATATCAGAGAAAAAGTCATTATTGGTGTATTAGAATTGTATAGTGACTTATTATTTGAGACGAATATTTTTGGCAAAATGACTTATAATTTAGGACAAATGGAATATTTTAGATCTATAATGTTATATTTGTAAAAGGCCATGTCTAGGGCGATGCTTTAGGACTACCCTAGGATAAGGCGACAACATGAAGCTATTTGGAGGGACATATCACCTTGCTCATATAGCAAAATAAAATGTGGGATAAGACATGCATTGGATAAATACAAAGTCAGAGTCGTTGTTGAACCCATCATCTTTGGAAAAAAGGGATTCAACTGTCCATCATTTGATCGAGTGGACGGTGGCCTTTTTCTAAGATAACCCTAGATCTTATAAGCCTCTATAAATACATTACACCCTTAAGGGGAAGTGGGGACTCTCAAGACACACACATTCTCCACTACTCAAAGAGCAATACTCTCCAAATAGCCATATAACCAGAGCTGTCTCAAACTTGTGAGAGGCTCTGTGTAAGAAGTTTAAGTTAGCTTCAGTTTAATCATGAAATAATTTTATGGGGCCCTATTTAACCATAAATTAACCGTCTGTAACACGGTGGGAGAACTGACTTTAAACAATGTTGCGGATAGCAAGAGTCGCCACCGACTTTTATTTTATCCATAAGGAAAGGTTATAAAAGAACAGGAAAGACCTTAGAGAATATTTTGGGTCCGGGGGGTAGGTTATGAAAAGGGAAGGTGTTAGCACCCTTTTCATCCATGGTTATCCATGGGCTCTTAGGTACTTAAGCTCACTTTTGAATTTTTTTTGAAATGGTAGTGTGTGAATAGAAAATTTTCAGAATAGTTAATAAATAATCCATGTAAGGATGTGTTAAGAACTTGTTTGAAAACTTGTTGAAAATTTGTTTAAGTGCGAAACAGTTTTGAAGTGAGCAAGCACCTAGGAGTAACCTACCCTAATATTTAAAGGTCTTTCTTATTCTTCATTCTTTCCTTTAGTAAGACTATCCCTACTATAATGGAGTAGGTAGTCCTTACTTTGGATGTTAAGGGACATGTGAGGGACAATTTGACTTTGAAGGCCATTGTGGGATGTAATAAGCACATATAAGGGACCATCATCATTTTTCGAAAGGGACTCGATTCGTAAAGGCAACCATAAGGGACTTTGATGATTTTTCTATTTGAGGGACTTGCTTTATACACCCCACTTAACCATTATTCGTAGGCAACTTGAGGGATATCCTTAGGAAGTGAGACGGCGATTAAAATCGACTTACGTGTGTGACGTGTTTATTTTAATTATCTTTATTTAAAAGTGATCTAAATTTATTTTAATATTACATACATGTTGTTACACTCCCTAATTACTAACCATAATAATAATTAAATAATTAAACAACTTTACATCCAAGAAACAATTACAAAATAATAAGCAAAATAATTAAATAAAATATAAATAAGCAATAATAAATAATAAAGGGGGTTAATTCTAAGTTTACTCGGCAAGACATCGCATCTTGTGCCTACGTATCCTTACGGGAGTGGAATCAGAGTAATCGTAGTTCCCCTCAGAAGGGAGGTTAGAGACTTCTCGACCGTGGTCGAGGTCTCAAGGGGAATAAACGCATCTTAAGGACACGCTTACGCGGAGTGTAGAAAACTCCAATATCTACGTTGAGTTGTTGAGTTGGATTAGGGTTAGGTTAGGGATTCCGCGGCGGGAAACCCTAAAATGAGCACGGCGGCTCTTTGACCTAATGCTAGGGGTAAAATTGTAATTTTGTCCACGGCGAGACATGTATGAAAATTAGGGTTTGTAAAGACGACATAGGTTGGAATGTGAGGACTATCGACGCGGCGGTCATATGCTAGACCTAATTCCTTCGGAGGTGTGTGCAGTGTGACAGAAATATTAATGAAGGTGTGAGATGATTGAGCTATGCAAGCAGAAAATAAGACAGAAGTTAAAGCCATGCAGACAGAAATTTAAAAGCAGAAACTTAAAGCGCGATTATTGGTTCGCGGGGTTACATATGAGGAGCAGTTACAATAATAGGATACAATTTAATTTGAAAATACGCAAAAATAAAGGGGCAACATATAAAACTGCAGAGTGAACAAACTAGGTTAGTAAACAGAATTAGGGAAACGCAGTATGAAATTGCAGGACACTTTAGTGATTTTTGTTTATGATATAGGAGAACTTCAAATCAAAATATGACCCTAAACTTAACTTTTAAAAGGAATTAATGCTAGCAAAAATGTTATCATTTGAGAAATATTTTCACCGCTATTAAAGCATTCGATTTTTTTTTATTGAAAAATTTAAAAACAAAGAAAATAAAGCATTTTTTGTTCCCTTTTTTGTGAGAAGATTGATCGTTATTCATTTATTTTCTAAAGGTTGTATTAACATTATTATTAAAAGGTTATGCATTAAAAAACATTTTTTATGGTTTTTATTAAAGCAACTCAATACTGATTATTTTCACTTATTAGCATAAGCATAGAAGTAAAGATCAAACAAACGTAAAACAAAACAACTGGGCCGTGTAACCAGAGCTGGCCCGCCTCAATCTTTAGGGTATCATTTGAAACCCTAGGGTTTCTAATCTTTTCTCAAACGCGGCGCCGATGCACGTTTCCCTTCCTTTCGTTCTAATCGCCAATCCTACTTCGATTCATTGTTGTAACCTGAAAACAATCAGAAATTGAACCGTTAAAATGCGAGAGGTGACATGTTTGTTGCTTACGTTTTGAATGATGGAGATTTTCTGGCGCCGATTCGGGCTGATTAGTGATGATGATGGCTGAACCCTGAGAGGAATTGCTCGCCGTCTTCGGATGGTGCTGGTGAACCTCTCTTCGGTGGGCCTCGTAATGATAATGAGTACGAGCAATGGCTTTTGTTGCGATGACTCTCGTTTCGTTAGGGTTCACGCTATTTCTCACTCTGATTTCTCCTTCTTTCGTACGCAGCTACCAACTAGGGTTTTACTTGAGGTGACATCGTTCCTTATATACTTTTTTGTGATTTCTTTTTGGGCTTGGATAAAACCTGATTGGCGTTATTTTTCACTGAGATATGATTTGCCTCAAATTGATTTGATTTTCTGATTGAGATCCTTTGATTGAGCCCGTTTTGGATTGACTGGAGATTTTCCTTTTTCGGATTTATGCTGATTGGATTCGCTTTGATTTTATCCGGATTTGCTTTGGTTTCAATCGGATAACTGGATTTTTTTTACTTTGATTAACTATCCCTGATGTCTATTGACTTGATTTTCAGATATTGATTTGGATTGTTATTTTCAGGTGAACTCCAATTCAGATTCGGTCCACAGTTATTTACTTGATAAGGGCCGGACCGCTTGACTCTTGGCTTCGGATACGGTGTTTGACGTAACTCCGTTACTTTTCTGTTAGGCTTTTCTGCAGAACAACTTTGTTTTCTAATGAGCTTGACTCCTTGAGATGTCTTGTTGGATATCCGAATCTTGAGCGGCTTTTGGTTATCAGTTGGAGTACACTTACTTTTCTTCTTCTTCTTTCAGTGAACTGATACTTCGGATGGATCAATGCCACTGGTGATGATGACCATTGGTCTGAACCTTTGAGGGCCGCCTTTTGACACTTTGGTTTTGATTGTGTCGCCTTAGCGTTGATGACCTTCGGGTCTGAGCTGACATTTTGTGCTTGAGCTGATAGTCCGTGCGAAATCACCGTATGCTCATAATTCGATGTTCGGTAGGGAGTTGGTAACGGTCCCGGCCGTGGCTCTCCTGGCCGCTCGAACTTCACGCCCAATGATGATTAAACTGAGGGCTGATATGACTTCAAATCTCTTTGTAATTTTGCTATTTGCTTCGAATTGCGTATGAACTCGCGTCCTGTTACTGATTGTTTTTGTTTTTGTTTTTCTTTTTGACAGGTGAGAGTTTAGTGCTGATGAAGGTGATGATGATGTTATAATCTGAGCCTCGGGGTTGTTTGCCCTGTTTTTTCTGATGTAGCTCTGCTTTGGTCCCTTTTGCAGATGTAGGATTCGATATTGCTTGGCCCTTAATTCGAATTCGGTTTAGTCTCCTTGCTGCTTCTGATATCGATGGACCGAGTTCTTTTTCTTTTGATGTAGTTCTGATATGGTTTTCTGACTCTAGTGGGATCATTCTTGTCTCGATGCTGATATGTTTTTTACTGATACACCAGTCGCCTGATGCAGTTCAGCTCTGATTCAGCCTTGGTGCTTGGGGCTGTGATGCTTTGGATTCGCAAACTGATTATGTTGTATGATGACAGGGTTGTGATGTTGTTCTTCGACTGAGCCCACATGTTGGCTTTGATTTCTTGCTGTTCTACTGGTGTGCATTCACTTGTTCAGTTTTGTGTTTCCAATTACCTCGGCTATGAGCATCAAAAAGCTACATATTTACTTGATAGTGCTGTTATATTGGATTTAGAACAAAATCTGTTTGGCTTGATAATCATTTTTCAGCATAGAATCACCTTTCGGCAAATCATTTCGGCCCAAAACTTCTTTTATCTCTCTCTTTCTCGGTTGTCCCGTAACGATAAGAACGGGTATTACCTGATCTGACGCCCACGGCGCGGATCGGTAACGGGGGTAGGACGCAGCTTCGGTTGTGCCACTCCCGGCACTCGATGAGGACATTGTTCTGAGAGTGTCAAAAAACTCCTAACCTTTTTCTATATTGTTTGTTTTGCTTTGATGTGCAGGTTAGTCGAGATTTGCGGCGAAGCTCAAGGGCCAACATGAAGACACTTAGCATTTTTAGGACTTAGGATTTTTAGATTTAATGTAATTCCTTGTAGCAGCAAAAATGTGAAACAATCTCCCTTTTGTATAATGCAATCTTTATGAAATAAAATTCCCAACACTTTGAATTTATTTATATTTTATTCTTGGTTAAAAAATATAAACAATTGTGAATAAATCCACAAGTATTTAAATTCGTTAACATAGGCATAAAACATAAATATTCCCAAGTGGTATTCTTATTGGTGCACTCGTCTCATTTGTAATCCTAATCTCATCATCCGATTAAAATGTTAACCAACCATTTCATAACCAAACACCTATGGGCACCGTAATCACAACATTTTCAGCATCAACAATAAAACTAATCGTAATTAAATTCCACTGACCAAACCGCTAAAATCTCAATATGATCAGAACTGGTGATAGATAAATGCCTCGAAACCCATACGTATCAAATGCCTCAGAATTTTAATAACAGCCCGTCTTCAAGGAATTTGTGTAAAATGACCAAAATACCCCTGGGACCAAATCCCTCTTTGATGTTGGCAAAAAAAATCATGAAGTTTGACTTTGGTTTGACCACAGTTGACCTCAGTTTGACCTTTTAACTGCATTGACTGCTTTTGACTTATCTGATCATCTGACTGAGCAAACTTTTGAGAAAAGTCTTGAAACTTGACATGGGGGTTCTTATACACATATAAGATGTTATGAAGCTCACTTGAAGTCTTGGAAGTCCATTTAGCCTGATTAAAGTCAAAACCCTAGTTTTGGATGCACTGCTTAGGAGGTGCATTGTCTGAGGGAATTGTCAACTCTTCTGACCAATTGTGAACTTTGTGAACCTTGTGAACCTTCTTGGAACACAAAGTCTTGTATTGTGAGGGCAAATTTTGGGGTGCAACAGCTGCCCCTGTTCAATTTTCTGAAACCTGAGGGGTTAGATTGGTATAGTTGCCAGTCGTAACCTGGAAGGTTGAAGGGGATTGAACACAAAAGCCCAAAAATTTGCACTCACCAGTGCATGGAGTGATATTGATGGTTGGTTGAACATGATTGAGTGGGCTTAAAGATGCCACTAGGGGAAAGTTCTTCAGTAGTATAATGAGAACTGTCAGGAGTCTGGAGTAATACTGATGTAACAGCATGTCTTCATGAGGATAGAGCAATCAATAATGATAACCCTAAAGCAGTCTTGAAGTGATAAATCTGACCTCAGGAGGATAGAGCAATCAATAGCTCTAAAGCAGTCTTGAAGTAATAATGGCTTCAGGAGGATAGAGCAATCAATAGCTCTAAAGCAGTCTTGAAGTAATAGAATGGCTTCAGTAGGATAGAGCAATCAACAGCTCTAAAGCAGTCTTGAAATAATAATATGATATGTCTTCAGGAGGATAGAGCAATCAATAGCTCTAAAGCAGTCTTGAAGTAATGATTTCAGGAGGATAGAGCAATGGATAGCTCTAAAGCAGTCTTGAAATAATAATGTAATTTCAGGAGGATAGAGCAATGGATAACTCTAAAGCAGTCTTGAAATAATTAGATGGCTTCAGGAGGATAGAGCAATGAATAGCTCTAAAGCAGTCTTGAAGTAGTAATATGACCTCATGAGGATAGAGCAATGAATAGCTCTAAAGCAGTCTTGAAGTAGTAATATGACCTCATGAGGATAGAGCAATGAATAGCTCTAAAGCAGTCTTGAAGTAATAGGATGATTTCAGGAGGATAGAGCAATCAGTAGCTCTAAAGCAGTCTTGAAGTCATGAGAGGCTATCAGGAGGATAAAATAACCCTGAGGTTACAATAAAGCAGTCCTAAAGTAATAAGAAGCTCATCAGGAGGATAAAGTAACCCTGAGGTTACAATAAAGCAGTCCCAAAGATCATAAGATTGTTTGTTGGATAATTAACCTGAAAACAAGGTAGCATTCTGTATAACAACATTAGTTTATGCTTTATGTATGCATGTATGACATGATGCACTTAGGTAATGTACTATAGACATATATGTTATGGTATGATGTAAATGATGTATGTATGCTATGACACTGCTGGAAGTGTCTGGATATCCTTGTATAACAACTGCTGGCCCAGGAAAATAAATCCCGATTCGTTGTTGAAGAATATATAACCCTCCGTCTGCTGGGGATAACAAGGTATAGATAACCTCCCGTTGTTGGGGATAACAAGGTATAGATAACCTCCCGTTGTTGGGGATAGTAGGGTATAGATAACCTTCGTTTTCGTTTGATAGTAGGATAAGTATAACATCCCGTCTTCATTCATCGTGCCCTTATTGGAAAGTAATTTCCCGTATATCCGTATGAGGATAAAAGAGATGGATATAAATTCCAGGGGAGATTAGACTTTGTGAAAATGGATTAGTCCTACTGATGGTTTGTAACTGTCTTGTAAAGATGAACCGGCGAAGCTTCGTTGAAATCCTTCCCTCGTTCGTCCTTAGTAAATACTATTACTGCATTTTCATGCATTTCTGGTAAACATCAATCATATTAAAAGCATACATGTGTTTCTGGTAAACATCAATCATATTCAAAGGCATACATACATTCAAACACAACCAATGGACGTTTCGCTTATGTAAATAGGGTAAAAGTGAATCTGGATTCAAAAGATGGAATTTATTTATATCAAAAGTGACCCATACACGGGTAAGTTTGTACAAGGAGACATAAACCCTAGTAAGAGAATTTTGTCATGAAGCTTTACAAAAAGAATCAGCTATGTGGGAAATAATCCTATTGAGTTTCAATTCTACTATTGCCACTCAAGTATCTCATCTTCTTGCTGTTGAGACGGAAACGATTGGATTGAGCTTTATCTGTTTGAGCTTGAGTAAGTAGTACAACTGGTTGCAGTTTCATGAGTGATCCAAACGAGACATAGTCATACGCTTTAATCCCTAACTTTTGCCTGGATTGCCCTTTCAGGTTTTCAATCCACCGGGATACCCTTTTTTGCCCAAGCCGCCTTTTCAGGTTTTCGACTTGCCGGGTGTACATCTTTTTATATATATATCCCTAATTTTTGCCCAAACCCTTTTGGTTTGCCGGGATGCCCTTATTTTTGCCTAGGCCTGTCAACCTAGCGGGTCTCTTTTTATGCGTAGTATTTTTTAACTATGTCTGCGTTTACAGGTTGTGGGAAGTCTTCACCATCCATTGTAGTCAGTATCATGGCACCTCCTGAGAACACTGTCTTGACTACAAATGGTCCCTCATATGTTGGAGTCCACTTGCCCCTAGGATCACCCTGTGGTAATATGATACGCTTGATTACCAAGTCACCAGCCTGATATACCTTTGGCTTAACCTTCTTGTTAAAAGCTTTGATCATCCGTTTCTGGTACATCTGGCCATGACAAACTGCTGCTAACCTTTTCTCATCAATCAAATTTATCTGGTCAAGTCGAGTCTGAATCCACTCATCTTCATCCAAGCCTGCATCCTTCATAATTCTCAAGGAACTGAATCTTCATATCAATAGCAACTTGCATACCCATGATACATGCCTCATACTCAGCCATGTTATTGGTACAATAGAAACAAAGTCTGGCAGTAATCGGGGTATGACAACCTTCAGGGGAACTAATCACAACACCAACACCATTACCATGTGCATTGGAGGCACCATCAAAAACCATAGTCCATCGGGATCCTTGTTCAGGTCCGTCATATTGTCCAGGTTCTTTGGTAACAGACATAATGTCTTCATCAGGGAACTCAAAATTCATTGACTGGTAATCATCTACTGCTTGATGAGCCAAATGATCAGCAACAACACTCCCCTTAATGGCCTTCTGAGTGGTATACTGTATATCATATTCCGTCAAGATCATTTGCCATCTTGCAATTCTTCCGGAGAGAGCAGGTTTCTCAAATATGTACTTGATTGGATCCATCTTCGAAATCAACAAGGTAGTATGGGTCAACATGTACTGTCTTAGTCGGCGAGCAGCCCATGCCAAAGCGCAGCAAGTTTTCTCGAGCAGTGAGTATCTTGTTTCACAGTCGGTAAACTTTTTGCTAAGGTAGTATATTGCCTGCTCTTTTCGACCAGACTCGTCATGTTGCCCCAATACACACCCCATTGAGTTGTCTAATACTGTTAAATACATAATCAAGGGTCTTCCATCAACTGGTGGCATTAAAATTGGAGGTTCTAGCAAATATCTCTTGATTTCATCAAAGGCAGTCTGGCACTCATCATTCCATTCCATCACCTGATCTTTCCTCAACAACTTGAAGATTGGCTCACAGATGGTAGTTAATTGGGAAATAAATCTTGCAATGTAGTTCAATCGTCCCAAGAAACCTCTAACCTCCTTCTCAGTACGGGGAGCTGGCATCTCTCGTATAGCTTTCACTTTTGCAGGATCCACTTCAATACCTTTTCCACTGACAATGAAACCCAGGAGCTTTCCAGATCTAACTCCAAAAGTACACTTGTTTGGATTTAATCTCAACCTGTATTTCTTCAACCTCTCAAACAACTTGTGCAGATGATCAAGATGTTGTTCTTCATTCTGAGACCTGGCTATCATATCATCCACATATACCTCTATCTCATGATGAATCATATCATGAAACAAAGCCACCATAGCACGCTGATATGTTGCCCCTGCATTCTTCAAACCAAATGGCATTACCTTATAGCAAAAGGTGCCCCACTGTGTCACAAATGTAGTCTTCTCCATATCTTCAGGTGCCATCTTGATTTGATTGTAACCAGAGAAACCATCCATAAAAGAGAATACCTTATGCTGAGCAGTGTTGTCTACCAGGATATCAATATGAGGAAGTGGAAAGTCATCTTTAGGGCTAGCCTTGTTCAGATCTCTGTAGTCTACACACATACGTACCTTACCATCTTTCTTAGGAACTGGTACCACATTTGCAACCCATTGAGGATAAGAAGTTACGGCCAAGAACCCTGCATTGAACTGTTTCATTACTTCTGCTTTGATCTTTTCTGACATTTCAGGACGCATACGACGAACCTTCTACTTCTTTGGACGACAATCTTCTTTCACTGGCAAACGGTGAACCACAATGTCTGTATCCAACCCTGGCATATCTTCATAAGACCAAGCAAAGATCTCCACATAGTCACGTAGCATCTGAATCAACCTGCTCTTGACACTGTCCTCTAAATCAGCCCCTATCTTGACCTCTTTTCTGTTTTCTTCAGTTCCCAGATTCACAACTTCGACTGGCTCTTCATGTGGCTGTATAGCTTTCTCTTCTTGTTGTAACAACCTAGCAAGCTCTACAGGTATTTCACAATCGTCCTCGTTTCCGTCTTCAGTTCGATAGATCGGATTCTCGAAATTGTAATTGGCAATAGTAGAACTGTTATCAACTGGATCCAGAGTGGATGAGGATCTGCATTTTAGTGACGTGGGTGTGTGTAAGAACACATAGCTGATAAAGCAAAAATAAAAGAAAAAGAAAGACAAGGAACACAATATTTACGAAAACGAAACGTCCACTGATTTTATTGAATGAAGTATGCAAATGAAATGACAACCCGTAACAAGCACACCATTGTGCCCCGGGTAAGGCACATGGCTTGAAAGTTTTAATTGTTCCGGAAATTATAAATTTAAAAACATAACACAGTAATAGTATTTACTCCTTACTAAAGGAGATAGGGATAACATCTTCAGCTGTCCAATTATTGAGTCCAGTACCCACAGTAGGAAAAATCCATGCCTCCAAGTTGTAGTCTTCATCTTGATCTCCCACAGCATTGATAACCCCTTGATTGGTGATACGAACAGCACGAGCACGACGAACAGCCTTCTGGGACTCTGCAGTGAAACCCAAACCAAACTTGTCAGACTTGTATGGAATATCAGGAAGCTGACCCCAAATAGTACAACCACCTTCTTCCACCACAGCTTTTGCATCATTGAGGGAGGCCATTGCCATTGTTGGAGGGTTTCTGATGACCACAGGAACCTTCTTCACAGCAGGAGGAGTCACACAATCCTTAACAGCCCAGGGAACCACTTCAAATGACTGACATGGAGTTTCAATGTATTCACCTTCTACTTCCAGATACTTGAAAGTGTTTACATGGCTGACAAAGTATTCTTCCTCTCCAAAGACAGTAACAACTTTTCCATTCACCGGATATCTCAACTTTTGATGTAATGTGGAGGTCACAGCACCTGCCCCATGGATCCAGGGACGACCAAGCAGACATGAGTACGAAGGACGAATATCCATCACATAGAATGTAGCAGTAAACACCTGAGAGCCAACCTTGATTGGAAGATCAATTTCCCCATGCACTACTCTTCTAGAACCATCAAAAGCCTTTACCATAATATTACTGGGCTTCAATACCGTATCTTCAGGACTCAGCTTGTTCAGGACTTCCTTAGGCAACACATTCAGAGAGGAACCATTGTCTATCAGCACATGAGACAGGGTAGTGCCCCTGCATTCAATTGAAATATGCAAGGCCCTGTTATGATCCCTCTTGGCAGGGGTCAAGTCAGCATCAGAAAATCCTAACCCGTTGTCATAGGTCAGGTGAGCAACACAATTCTCAAACTGGTCCACAGAAATTGCACTGGGTACATGAGCCATCTTTAGAAACTTGATCAATGACTTGGCATGAGCCTCAGAACATAATAACAGGGAGAGCATAGAAATCTTTGAGGGAGTATGCCCCAGCTGATCAACAATATCATAATCACTCTTGCGAATGATTTTCAATACTTCTTCCATCTGCTTAGAGAGGTCATCAGCAGCTGGCACATCAGTAGATACAGGCTCAATAACAGGACCCTTGCCCCGAGCATCAGTGGTGGAAGTAACAGCAGGAGTAACTGCACTCTTAGAAGCAACTGGAGGAGAGAAGACTCTTCCACTACGAGTGATCTTGCTAGATCCAGCAATATTATCAATGTCAACAGGCATATCAGGTAAAGGCTCCTGCTTGACACCATGGATGTAGACATCAGACCCATAGTGCCAAGGCACAGCTTTGTCAGATGTATAAGGAATAGGACCAGGAGTGGTGATGATCAGAGGAGCTACTCTGGCTTCAGCAACAACTTTCACAGGACCTTCAGCAGTAATCTTGATTGGGCCCTGATGAGTGATTTTAATGGGACCCTTTGAAGTGATTCTTAGTGGTACTTTGTCAACCATGTCAACCTCTTCAATCTTCTTACCCTGAGTCAGATGATCCACCATACTTTCTACAGATGCTGGTCTTCTTTCAAACACTATAGTATATTTATCCATGAGACGTTGAATCCCATCTCTCAAAATGAAGCAACTATCCGGCTTATAGGTACAATATAGACAATCTTCATGACAACCTGGAAAGATCCCAGCTTGTACTAACCTCTTTTTGATAACAGACAATGGTGTGCTCAACTCCATAACTGAATAGACATGCAGATCTTCATCAATATCTTCATCAATGGCGTTGACAGTCTTCTCGTGATTTGGCATTGGAGCTGTAATCACATTTGGAGTACCTGGTGGATCAAACTCAATTTCTCCAGCATCAATCATATCCTGAATTTTGTTCTTCAAGACCCAGCAGTTATTAGTATCATGTCCTGGACAGTTTGAATGATATGCACATCGTGCATTGGGATTGTACTTGGGAGATGTAACATTGGGATTCTGAGGAGCCTCCCTCAGGGTAATAAGTTCAGCCTTCAACAAATGTTGTAATGCCTGAGCCATTGACATGTTGATCTTCGTGAACTGTCTTCTAGCCCTCTGTTGGTTGCCCTGAGGCTGCTCTGTTATTACAGGAGTTGGATTTGAAATATGAACTGCACTAACAGACTGATGCCTTCTGTTACGATCAGGCTGACCATACACAGCATTAGATTCTTTCTTCCCAGTGGGAGGCCTCTTTGCAGCACCTGATGAAGAAGTGCCCACTTGGATCTTACCACTCTTGATACCATTCTCTACTCGCTCTCCTGTCATGATCAACTCAGTGAAGCCAGATGATGAGCTTCCAATGAGATGACTGTAAAACGGACCATTCAGCGTACACATGAACATATCAACCAACTCCCTATCAGTCAAAGGGGGTTGAACTCTTCCAGCTAAGTCTCTCCACTTCTGAGCATACTCCTTAAAGCTTTCTTTGGCACCCATAGACATGCTTTGAAGCTGCATGCGAGTGGGGGCTAAGTCAGCATTGTATTGATACTGCTTGTAGAAAGCTTCAGCAAGGTCATTCCAATCTCTGATGTTGACACTCTCCAACTGATAATACCACTCTAGCTGAGCTCCAGATAAACTCTCTTGAAAGAAATGGATCCACAACTTTTTATCAGCAGTGTGGGGTTGAATTCTTCTGACATAAGACCTCAGATGCAATTTGGGACAAGAGACCCCATCATAGACAACAAATGTAGGAACTTTGAACCCAATGGGTATGACCACCCCAGATATCAAGCTCAAATCCTCAAAATCCAGCCCAGATGATTTCTGTAATTCCATAGCATCCATTCTATCCACCAGCATCTTGAATTTGTCTTCGTTAGGCTCATGGTAGTAGTTAGCCTCAGAATCAGAGTCCCCCATAGTGTTGTGGAGACTGCCTCTCTCCTGCTCAGATTCTTCAGATTCATAGTCTTCAACATGTTCCTTGGTCTTGACAGGACCTTTGAACCTTCTTCCCATGTTGAGCAACCCAGCAGACCTTCTAGCCTTCTTAGTCTTCTTGGCCAGCAGTGTCTTCAATTCATCCTGCCCCTTGGATAGGTTCAGGATCAGCTCTTGGAACTGTGCATTCTGTGCCTGGAGATCCTTAACTGATTGTTCAAGAGCCATTGCTGAAATAAACAGCGAGAAGATGAGAAACCTGTGCACAATTATAAACCTGTGATGCAATGATATGGGAATGCATATGCAATGTTTTCAAGGACCGCAGGATTTAAATTTGCTTAAACAAACAAGAAAGTAACTTTTTATTAGTAATAACTTGTTTTGCCTTTTAGGCTTACAAAAAATGAAAACGAAATAAGTACAAAAGATGGGGTTTTAAGTCTCCCATGGACGTTTCCTCTTTGTGTTGAGGTATGAGTTGAGGTTTCGTTCCTCATGAAGTAGCTTTGTTAGCTCTAGGATCCTTGCTTGGCTTGCTTTGTAATGAGCCTCGAAAGTATCCCTTTGCTCTTTCAGTTGGATCCATGATCTCTGCAAGTCTTCCATATCAGTAGTCATGTCTGGGTGAAGGATGGTATAAGCTGTCTCCTTCAGCAACAGGTTCCATGGTAACTGGTAGGATGGCAGGATATGGCATCATGAGTGTCTGAGCACGAAATCGTACCCATCTGAGATAAGCCTCCATAGGAATGGTGTACTTAGGCTCCAGTGTCTTGCTGTCAATCCTGTTTACCTTTCCCCAAGCTCGTATAAATCTCTGACGGTAACCCTGAGGATCGTTGTCGTAGTCAAACACAATGCCCTGAATCAACATGTCATGTGGACCATCGCTCCGGGCGTAACCAAACTGTCGTAAAGCTAGAGATGGGTTGTAGGTGATGCCTCCTCTTATGCCTAGAAGTGGCACATTAGGAAACTCCCCACAACGGTCAATGATGGTGACATTCTCCATAGATCTGGAGCACCAATGGATGTCTGAGTGAGAAAGTGACATGATCCTCTTGGACCATCTGAACCCTTGCTCATTCTTCATTACTGAGCGAGGAAGGTGAGAAATAAACCACCTAGAAAGTAAAGGTATGCAGCACATCAAAGTTCATCTTGCCCTTGTAGTACGGGTGTGAAGAGAATGTAGGATGTCTCCAAGTAAGGTAGGCACTGGATTGTGACTCAGGAATATGTTGATGGCATGAACGTCTATGAACTGATCAGGATTGGGGAACAACACTAAGCCATAAATCAATAAGGCTAAGATCTCCTCAAAAGCATCGTAGCTCATAGCCTTCAAGAACATTTGAGCTTTATCCACTAATACCTTGGCAAGAATACCTTTAACTCCACTTCTCGTTTCTAGAACAATGTCAGACTTCTTCAGATGTAGAGTTGCAGCAATAACTTCTGGTTTAAGCTCCTTCTCTAAGCCTGTGAATGGCTTCTGATCAAGAACAGGTATACCCAGAAGTTTAGAGAACTCCTCCATGGTTGGAACCAGCTGATAATCAGGAAATGTAAAGCAATGGTGCTTAGGGTCAAAGAACTGAAACAGCACACTCATCATGTCTTCACTGAACCCTGAAGTAACTAGATCCAATAAGTGACCATGTCTCTTGTTGAACTCGGAATGATCAGGCACTAGGGAAACCAGCTCCTTGAGCTTAGCAGGTATCCCTACAAAGTTGATCCTGATGGTGTTTCTACGAGCAGAAGCCATGACCTGCAACAAAGAACAAAGATAAATCCTTTGGTCCTTGAAATGGTTAGGGAAAATGATATGCTTATGATGCATGATGATGTCATGATGTCATGCTCAATCACAAACATGTGGCACACACAAACAAGTCACACCATAGCCCTAGGTTTAAAGGCTTGCATGAGGTTCAAAGGCAAGTACCCTCCCCTGAAGTTAGATGGTTCATCCTGTCCTACAAAAGTAACCAGGTTCTAAGGGATCTCAATATCATTGATCCTTCACAAGGGTGGTTGTTCAGAAGGCAACTTACTTGCCAACCAAAACCCTCCAAGTTTAAGATCTCAATGAGCGTAGTATCGAGTGTCAACCAACTTCAGTCTGCACCAAAGCCGGTTACCTCACTACTTTCTAAAGGCCAAGATGAGTTAACTAGGGTTCTAAAAGTCAGTTAGTGCATTGACAACATATGGCAGCCTCAATATTATCCTCAACTTGACTTAAGGAATATAAGCACCAACCAAGAAGTCGCACTAACTATGGCCACCAGATCAACCGTATCGATATACGTCGTACAGTTTCCTTGGTCTATTGCCATTTACCTAAGGTACACTAGATCCGGGTTAGGACCTTTCACACATAAGAGCACCCCAACAATATAATAATAAAGCAAACAAGGCAAACAATTTAAAGTGATCTTAATTCCTAAGGGTACCCCTCTTAAATAAATCCCCAGCAGAGTCGCCAGTTCTGTAACACGGTGGGAGAACTGACTTTAAACAATGTTGCGGATAGCAAGAGTCGCCACCGACTTTTATTTTATCCATAAGGAAAGGTTATAAAAGAACAGGAAAGACCTTAGAGAATATTTTGGGTCCGGGGGGTAGGTTATGAAAAGGGAAGGTGTTAGCACCCTTTTCATCCATGGTTATCCATGGGCTCTTAGGTACTTAAGCTCACTTTTGAATTGTTTTGAAATGGTAGTGTGTGAATAGAAAATTTTCAGAATAGTTAATAAATAATCCATGTAAGGATGTGTTAAGAACTTGTTTGAAAACTTGTTGAAAATTTGTTTAAGTGCGAAACAGTTTTGAAGTGAGCAAGCACCTAGGAGTAACCTACCCTAATGTTTAAAGGTCTTTCTTATTCTTCATTCTTTCCTTTAGTAAGACTATCCCTACTATAATGGAGTAGGTAGTCCTTACTTTGGATGTTAAGGGACATGTGAGGGACAATTTGACTTTGAAGGCCATTGTGGGATGTAATAAGCACATATAAGGGACCATCATCATTTTTCGAAAGGGACTCGATTCGTAAAGGCAACCATAAGGGACTTTGATGATTTTTCTATTTGAGGGACTTGCTTTATACACCCCACTTAACCATTATTCGTAGGCAACTTGAGGGATATCCTTAGGAAGTGAGACGGCGATTAAAATCGACTTACGTGTGTGACGTGTTTATTTTAATTATCTTTATTTAAAAGTGATCTAAATTTATTTTAATATTACATACATGTTGTTACACTCCCTAATTACTAACCATAATAATAATTAAATAATTAAACAACTTTACATCCAAGAAACAATTACAAAATAATAAGCAAAATAATTAAATAAAATATAAATAAGCAATAATAAATAATAAAGGGGGTTAATTCTAAGTTTACTCGGCAAGACATCGCATCTTGTGCCTACGTATCCTTACGGGAGTGGAATCAGAGTAATCGTAGTTCCCCTCAGAAGGGAGGTTAGAGACTTCTCGACCGTGGTCGAGGTCTCAAGGGGAATAAACGCATCTTAAGGACACGCTTACGCGGAGTGTAGAAAACTCCAATATCTACGTTGAGTTGTTGAGTTGGATTAGGGTTAGGTTAGGGATTCCGCGGCGGGAAACCCTAAAATGAGCACGGCGGCTCTTTGACCTAATGCTAGGGGTAAAATTGTAATTTTGTCCACGGCGAGACATGTATGAAAATTAGGGTTTGTAAAGACGACATAGGTTGGAATGTGAGGACTATCGACGCGGCGGTCATATGCTAGACCTAATTCCTTCGGAGGTGTGTGCAGTGTGACAGAAATATTAATGAAGGTGTGAGATGATTGAGCTATGCAAGCAGAAAATAAGACAGAAGTTAAAGCCATGCAGACAGAAATTTAAAAGCAGAAACTTAAAGCGCGATTATTGGTTCGCGGGGTTACATATGAGGAGCAGTTACAATAATAGGATACAATTTAATTTGAAAATACGCAAAAATAAAGGGGCAACATATAAAACTGCAGAGTGAACAAACTAGGTTAGTAAACAGAATTAGGGAAACGCAGTATGAAATTGCAGGACACTTTAGTGATTTTTGTTTATGATATAGGAGAACTTCAAATCAAAATATGACCCTAAACTTAACTTTTAAAAGGAATTAATGCTAGCAAAAATGTTATCATTTGAGAAATATTTTCACCGCTATTAAAGCATTCGATTTTTTTTTATTGAAAAATTTAAAAACAAAGAAAATAAAGCATTTTTTGTTCCCTTTTTTGTGAGAAGATTGATCGTTATTCATTTATTTTCTAAAGGTTGTATTAACATTATTATTAAAAGGTTATGCATTAAAAAACATTTTTTATGGTTTTTATTAAAGCAACTCAATACTGATTATTTTCACTTATTAGCATAAGCATAGAAGTAAAGATCAAACAAACGTAAAACAAAACAACTGGGCCGTGTAACCAGAGCTGGCCCGCCTCAATCTTTAGGGTATCATTTGAAACCCTAGGGTTTCTAATCTTTTCTCAAACGCGGCGCCGATGCACGTTTCCCTTCCTTTCGTTCTAATCGCCAATCCTACTTCGATTCATTGTTGTAACCTGAAAACAATCAGAAATTGAACCGTTAAAATGCGAGAGGTGACATGTTTGTTGCTTACGTTTTGAATGATGGAGATTTTCTGGCGCCGATTCGGGCTGATTAGTGATGATGATGGCTGAACCCTGAGAGGAATTGCTCGCCGTCTTCGGATGGTGCTGGTGAACCTCTCTTCGGTGGGCCTCGTAATGATAATGAGTACGAGCAATGGCTTTTGTTGCGATGACTCTCGTTTCGTTAGGGTTCACGCTGTTTCTCACTCTGATTCCTCCTTCTTTCGTACGCAGCTACCAACTAGGGTTTTACTTGAGGTGACATCGTTCCTTATATACTTTTTTGTGATTTCTTTTTGGGCTTGGATAAAACCTGATTGGCGTTATTTTTCACTGAGATATGATTTGCCTCAAATTGATTTGATTTTCTGATTGAGATCCTTTGATTGAGCCCGTTTTGGATTGACTGGAGATTTTCCTTTTTCGGATTTATGCTGATTGGATTCGCTTTGATTTTATCCGGATTTGCTTTGGTTTCAATCGGATAACTGGATTTTTTTTACTTTGATTAACTATCCCTGATGTCTGTTGACTTGATTTTCAGATATTGATTTGGATTGTTATTTTCAGGTGAACTCCAATTCAGATTCGGTCCACAGTTATTTACTTGATAAGGGCCGGACCGCTTGACTCTTGGCTTCGGATACGGTGTTTGACGTAACTCTGTTACTTTTCTGTTAGGCTTTTCTGCAGAACAACTTTGTTTTCTAATGAGCTTGACTCCTTGAGATGTCTTGTTGGATATCCGAATCTTGAGCGGCTTTTGGTTATCAGTTGGAGTACACTTACTTTTCTTCTTCTTCTTTCAGTGAACTGATACTTCGGATGGATCAATGCCACTGGTGATGATGACCATTGGTCTGAACCTTTGAGGGCCGCCTTTTGACACTTTGGTTTTGATTGTGTCGCCTTAGCGTTGATGACCTTCGGGTCTGAGCTGACATTTTGTGCTTGAGCTGATAGTCCGTGCGAAATCACCGTATGCTCATAATTCGATGTTCGGTAGGGAGTTGGTAACGGTCCCGGCCGTGGCTCTCCTGGCCGCTCGAACTTCACGCCCAATGATGATTAAACTGAGGGCTGATATGACTTCAAATCTCTTTGTAATTTTGCTATTTGCTTCGAATTGCGTATGAACTCGCGTCCTGTTACTGATTGTTTTTGTTTTTGTTTTTCTTTTTGACAGGTGAGAGTTTAGTGCTGATGAAGGTGATGATGATGTTATAATCTGAGCCTCGGGGTTGTTTGCCCTGTTTTTTCTGATGTAGCTCTGCTTTGGTCCCTTTTGCAGATGTAGGATTCGATATTGCTTGGCCCTTAATTCGAATTCGGTTTAGTCTCCTTGCTGCTTCTGATATCGATGGACCGAGTTCTTTTTCTTTTGATGTAGTTCTGATATGGTTTTCTGACTCTAGTGGGATCATTCTTGTCTCGATGCTGATATGTTTTTTACTGATACACCAGTCGCCTGATGCAGTTCAGCTCTGATTCAGCCTTGGTGCTTGGGGCTGTGATGCTTTGGATTCGCAAACTGATTATGTTGTATGATGACAGGGTTGTGATGTTGTTCTTCGACTGAGCCCACATGTTGGCTTTGATTTCTTGCTGTTCTACTGGTGTGCATTCACTTGTTCAGTTTTGTGTTTCCAATTACCTCGGCTATGAGCATCAAAAAGCTACATATTTACTTGATAGTGCTGTTATATTGGATTTAGAACAAAATCTGTTTGGCTTGATAATCATTTTTCAGCATAGAATCACCTTTCGGCAAATCATTTCGGCCCAAAACTTCTTTTATCTCTCTCTTTCTCGGTTGTCCCGTAACGATAAGAACGGGTATTACCTGATCTGACGCCCACGGCGCGGATCGGTAACGGGGGTAGGACGCAGCTTCGGTTGTGCCACTCCCGGCACTCGATGAGGACATTGTTCTGAGAGTGTCAAAAAACTCCTAACCTTTTTCTATATTGTTTGTTTTGCTTTGATGTGCAGGTTAGTCGAGATTTACGGCGAAGCTCAAGGGCCAACATGAAGACACTTAGCATTTTTAGGACTTAGGATTTTTAGATTTAATGTAATTCCTTGTAGCAGCAAAAATGTGAAACAATCTCCCTTTTGTATAATGCAATCTTTATGAAATAAAATTCCCAACACTTTGAATTTATTTATATTTTATTCTTGGTTAAAAAATATAAACAATTGTGAATAAATCCACAAGTATTTAAATTCGTTAACATAGGCATAAAACATAAATATTCCCAAGTGGTATTCTTATTGGTGCACTCGTCTCATTTGTAATCCTAATCTCATCATCCGATTAAAATGTTAACCAACCATTTCATAACCAAACACCTATGGGCACCGTAATCACAACATTTTCAGCATCAACAATAAAACTAATCGTAATTAAATTCCACTGACCAAACCGCTAAAATCTCAATATGATCAGAACTGGTGATAGATAAATGCCTCGAAACCCATACGTATCAAATGCCTCAGAATTTTAATAACAGCCCGTCTTCAAGGAATTTGTGTAAAATGACCAAAATACCCCTGGGACCAAATCCCTCTTTGATGTTGGCAAAAAAAATCATGAAGTTTGACTTTGGTTTGACCACAGTTGACCTCAGTTTGACCTTTTAACTGCATTGACTGCTTTTGACTTATCTGATCATCTGACTGAGCAAACTTTTGAGAAAAGTCTTGAAACTTGACATGGGGGTTCTTATACACATATAAGATGTTATGAAGCTCACTTGAAGTCTTGGAAGTCCATTTAGCCTGATTAAAGTCAAAACCCTAGTTTTGGATGCACTGCTTAGGAGGTGCATTGTCTGAGGGAATTGTCAACTCTTCTGACCAATTGTGAACTTTGTGAACCTTGTGAACCTTCTTGGAACACAAAGTCTTGTATTGTGAGGGCAAATTTTGGGGTGCAACACCGTCGAATATGTTTTTTGAGGTCCTTTTAGCCATAGCTGAATCAAGAAAAGGTGTGAGGCCCTATGGTGTGCGCCACCTTACACACCCTCAAAGACGGCCATGCATATAACACATCATCAACCTAGCCGCCCACCTGTAACCTACTAGCGCTGACCACCAACATGGCCTCTCACCTCACGTGAATTTGTCCCTTAAACAACGTCATTTATATACATATGTTTAAGATATTCAAAATATATCATATGGCGCATGGTATACATGAGTGCCTAACAAAAAAAACTAAGATATATACAGTGGAAACTATCTTGAAACATCGAAATCTTCGAAACATTTTCGCATGACTTTTACCTTTGCCTTTATCATGTATCAAGTTACGTAAAAAATCAACAATGTAATGGGGTGGGATAATAATCTCAGTGGGTTCTCCTATCTTAAAGGCCCACTCGACTCTAAAGAGTTACTAAACGAAATTTTAACTTAAGCCATTTGACTTTATCCAAGTTGTACACACTTACACATTTGAATAAAAGCTTAACTATCTAAGGGTTTTCACCTCGTATGGAAACATATAAAGTTGAGTCCACATAACTCACTAAATCATTATTTGTGAATGCAAACAACAAATTATCTTACCCCATTGTATTCCACGGATAGGACCATGGACACGGGTCACAAATCTTTGTCACACCAGAAAATTTTCTCAAACCTATCATACATCTAGGAAAATGGGTCATGGGTCACGAATGTCTGTACAATGATTCACCTTTTCCATTGTGAATTTGCTCCTCCATGAGACTCTAACTCACTTTAAGGATAACTCCTTTATAGGACTCTAAACCACTTTAAGGTTCAGTCCTCTATGAGACTCTAACCTACTTTGAGGTTACGAATCAATGGTTCGTCTATCTCGATCATTACTTTACATAAGAGTCGAACTTGGGATAAGCACGAAAAGGGATTATTCCCGAATATGTGATTATTCTCAACAACCACTAGGTGATTATACTAATTAATAACTATGTGAGTATACTCACCAATCACCATGTGATTATTATAATATGTTTCCATACAAATCCATTAACTTGCAACTAGATTATCGTTCACCATCCATGTTATTCGGGCACTCTCGTAGATGAAATGAATCATCTATAGTGACTACTCGCTCATGGGTACAAGTCGAGGTACCTTTCACAATCGAGCATCACAACCAAAGTTAATCATCATAACTTAAGTTTATCTTTTCTAATCATTTTAACCTAACCAATATCCTATGTTAAAACACATTCACTCTCATGGAATTTGATCAGTTATTGTTAATTCAATACACACATATCATAGTGCAAGTTATAGGGCATCCATGATAGCTTATAATCATTAAAAAATTGATGTTTTGCACGAAACAAGGTAAACAATCGATTGTCTTGGGGAACAATTGATTATTTTAAACATCTTGTCCAACATTTTTCTCAACAACACATCATGACAATCGATTGTGATAATAGACTGTCACCTGGGAATTTCTAAATTTCTTCGTTCATTCATGAAGGCAATCAATTGGTTCTTCAAGGCAACGACTGTTATATGCAACTCTTCTAAAAATCTTACTTATAAACATATCTTCTTCAATCTTAAACCATTATAAGCCACATATAATCATAATCTGTCGTATACAAGCATCTCATACCATGTATCGAACATCATACAAGGATAATAAGACAATTATGTTTTCATTACTTCCTAACTTCGTTAAATTTTAACTATAACAACAAAAACTCATGTTATCAACGTATCATGATAACAAGGAACAACAAAAACATCATAGTTTCTTCATATAATCTTATAACATGAATAAAACATCAATCCAACAACAACAAAACAACCATATCACTTCAATACATATCCCCATAGCATTACCAAAACATCAATACTCAACAACACAAACATAACATAACATGTCGTCATTACATAATCTCACAACATCACCACAACATCAATACTCAACAACACAACATAACTTTACAACATTAATATAATATGTCATCATGAGTTACTAACAACAGTACAATACATAACAAGGAGTGTGTTTTGTTCATCAATTTCACAAACAAGCAAGATTCCATCAAATCCTAAATTCGATTTTCATGTAAAATTCCCCCCAAAAGCTATGCTAATTAAGAACTCACCTTAGAAAGGAAGATGGTGGTTAATTGAGATGAGATGAGGTGAAAATTTTGCTTCCAATTCTTGCTTCAAGCTCTTCTTCTTCCTCCATAAGTTTCTTCTTCTCTTCTCTTCTCTCTCTTCCTCTTCTTTCTTTTCTTTCTCTCTTTTTTTTACTAACAAATGAAAAATGAAATTGATAATGATATGTAATTAGGTATTTTGTATTTTAGTGAGCTTACTTATACTTTTACCATTTTGCCCTTGGCAACTCTCATAATTTCTAAAATGCCACTCATCTCAATTACCAAATTGCCCTTACTTACTAACTAGTAAGGATTAAGAGAATTGATTAAGAATTAATCTCTTCTTAACTTACTAATTACTCAATTTATCTCACTTAGTAAAGAAATGTACCTTTAAGAGGATATGAGATATTACAAAAATAATAGATGTCAGTGAATCAATTTTTCAAACTTCAATTTAACACAACACCATTCTTCAATTGAAAGCAACATCATTCTTTAATTGAGAATGTACATACCTCTCTAGGGGTCGCAAAATGGGTCAGACCCACTGGGTCGGCCCGTTTGACCCGCCATTTTTGACGGGTTGGACTGAGGTTTTTGACTCGATACTTTAAGTTGGTCCGCCCCGCTTGAAAAAGCGGGCCGAGGTGGGGCGGGGCGGGTTTGCCCACAGACTTTTTGTTAAAACTATTTTATTTTTTTTACTTAGAATTAAAACAACTTTAACTATAAAAACAACACTCTTCTCTTAGGTTTATGTTGATTGAATTGTATTATAAATTATTATACAAACAAAATAAGTTATAATTATAACGTTCTTTCTATAACCTTCTAATACATGTGTTGATTGGAAAAACTTAAAATAAAAGAACAATTGTATGTCATGCTGAATTATTAAGTTGTCAAAAATTAGCTCACATGTTTTCTTTAGAAATAAATGTTGATTTTAAGAAAATGAAGGATTTGATTAGTGTATACGTGCGACAAATTTAGGATTTAACTATTAAGGAATCAGTCAATATAAGACTCTATATGATGTAAACAGTGAGAAAGTCAGGTGTTGATTATTTATGCACTGTGATGTTTTATGCAATTTAATTGTTATCATTGTTTCTCTTTTATAAATTCTTAATTGGGTTCTTTTAGTAGTTAGTTTTTAAATAGGATTAGAATGATATGTATTATTTATTTATTTATTTATCTACTTTGATACGTTTTTATTGTGCTTGGGTTTATTTCGTATTTTGTTGTTGTAATTGGTCTTTATTTATTTTATTTTTTGAACTGTTTAGACTTAAAACATGTTGAAATTCTATTATGCGTTCTTAAAAAAATCTTTTGTCGTCCTCTTTGGTAATAAATAATTTGTTTTTGTAAATTATATAATAAATTAATTTGTAAAATAAAAAATTAGTGGGCCGACCCGCCAACTCGTTAGTAAACGGAGCAGACTTGACTTTTGAACTAAGACGCCTAAGTTGGTCCGTCACGCCCTACTTTTAAACGAATTTAAACGGGACGGATCTAAATAGGACGGGCTGCCCACTTTGCCACCCCTATACCTCTCACATGTATTCTTTAATTCATATTAAAATCTAATTTATAAGTTTATTGTTTTATATTTTATTTAATAACAAAAAATTATTATTATTTGTATTATTACTTTGATTGAATTATATTTATTTAATTTTTAAAAAATAATATCTTAGTCATTATTCTGACACATCATTATATGTTATTGTCAAGTCAATATCCATTACTTTCTTCATTCTGTTTTATAAATAAATTTTGATTTTTAAATTCATCCAATAAATAATATATTTAAATTATATATAGAATAAACATATCAATTATTTAATAAATTTAAAATTAAAAGTTAGTTAAAAAGTAAGGGTGCCAATTTAGCTCATCACTGGTGGGTACTTACAAAATTACCCACAATGAACAGGGTAAAATCTAGCAAATAAAGATACAGACATAGACTCAGATAATTATGCATTTAAATAAACGAAAATAAATGCGGATATGGACACTTTAGTACCCACCATGCCTCATACCCGCATAATATTATTATAAAATTAAATGTTTATAAAATTTAAAAAAATCATTAATTTTAAACTACTACATATTTAATATAAGAGGTCATTTATTTCACAATTTAACAATATATTTTTTAAAAAAACTTTTAAATGTTTTTAAAAACTTTAAATAATATAATATTTTATAATTGATATATTTATTTTTATTAAAAACGTGGGTAATGACTACGGAAACGAGCACTTACATACCTATAAGGTAGGGGTACAATATTAATGCTTGAGCGAGTATGAATTCGTGTATAAAGATTTTTTTTAACTGCATATGAAGACGGATATTATAGTATCTTACCGAAATTCTATCTATTATCACCTCTATTAGAAAGAATAAATTTATTTATAAACATAATTTAAAATGGTGATCAAAAATAACTCCGGAACAAAACTTTTAAAAAAAATTACGAAGACTAATAAAAAAATTTGAAATATTTAAAAAGACAAAAACTTTATATAACCTTTCCCCCCTCTATTAACAAATTCCATTACTCTAAATGTCCACCCTCTAAAATATAGGTAAACTAATTATTACCGACTTCCTAACTTTACAAAAAGAACACTAATTCTGAATCATTTTATAAAGTGAATAACATTTCTTAGTTTATCATATTATTTAATATTCATTCTCATTCAAACTCTTTTAATTTTCTTCTTCTTATAATTAATTAAAAAAAACCCATTTTATAAAATAACTTATACTTTCTTTTCTTTAATAAAAAATTAATTACATTTTTCAATTTAAATAAAATAATCAAAACCATCTATAATTTTTGACTAACGGTTAATAATAGGAACACAAACCAAAACACTTCTCCAAAGAAGCTTCGCAGCCATTAAATAAATTGGGCACACCATCTTTGACCACCACTTTCTAATTCTTGATTCCCTACACACCCAGACGATCAATCCAACAGGCTAAAATTCGCAAAAAGATGACAATATGCCTAATATAAGATTTTTTTTTTTATCTTTCTCTAATTCTTCTTAATTATTTTAAAGATAAATAAATAAAATTTCACGAATTTTTCAACTGAGTATCAACTGAGCTGTTTGAAGTAAAGAGATTATCTATTTCCCATTCACACACACTCTTTTGCAACCTCATTTAAAACCTCTTCTCTTTATTTCTTTCCCTTCTCTTGCTCTCTATTTCCTATTTCTTCTTCAACAAAGAAAAAAAACACAGCAAAATGAAAAACCATTCCCGCTTATTCATCCTCCTCATCCTACCGTTAATCCTCCTTCTCTCCGCCACAAAAGCCCAAGCCCAAGCCCGAAACCAAACCAACGACTTCACAGATCCAAATTTCAAACAATTCAGCCCTTCCTTTGCTATAATCATAGTCATCTTAATCGCTGCTCTTTTCCTCATGGGCTTTTTCTCCATCTACATCCGTCGCTGCTCCGACTCACCTTCTTCCAACGGCGGTCTCCCCATCATCAACGGTCGTCTAGGTATCACAACTCGTGGACTCGATTCATCAGTAATCGAGACTTTCCCGATTCTCGAATACTCCGAAGTCAAGATCCATAAGATCGGAAAAGAGGTGCTCGAGTGCGCTGTTTGTTTATGCGAGTTCGAAGATACCGAAACGCTGCGTCTGATTCCCAAGTGTGATCACGTTTTTCACCCGGAGTGTATCGACGAGTGGTTATCTTCGCATACCACATGTCCCGTTTGTCGCGCGAATCTCGTTCCGGAACCTGTTGACTCAGTTCACGGTAATCCCGAGTCAAACAACGAGTCACAACATCAAGATATTGAAGCTCAAAACGACGAAGTTCAAGCACCAGTAGAGGAACGAAACGCGGAAGCTGATCCAGTTTTGGTTCCTCCGGAGGTGATTTCGTTGGAGAAAACGCTGAATAGGAATCGAACGCGTGGATCTCAGTCGAACCGGGCGCGTCGTTTTCCGAAGTCGCACTCGACCGGTCATTCGTTGGTTCAACCGGGTGAGAACACGGACCGGTTCACCTTGAAACTGCCTTTTGCGGTGAGGAAACAGTTAATGAACCGGCAGTTACAACGGACGAGTAGTTTGATTACGTTACCACGAGAAAGTAGCTCGAGGCATGGTTACCGAACCGGTGAAGGAAGTAGTAAAGGAAAGAGTTCGAGCTGGGTGGACCGGAGTTTTAAATCAGACCGGTGGGTTTTTACTAGAGCACCGTCGTTTTTGGCTAGGGCATTGTCGTTTAGGTCACCAAAGCCAAAGGTCAATAATAGCGACGATGAAGGAACTTCTTCTGCTACTGCTCCTATCATGCCGTCATCTGCCGTTGATTCTGCCCGCCGTTAAATCCTTTGATGAATCAGACCACGCTTAAGTCGTACCGTCCAATTCTACATTTTAAGTCATGCGTTCAATCATACGATAAACGTGATTGAACGGCGAGAGTATTTATGCAGAATTGAGCGGGGAACATTGGACCATCAGCCACCTGAGAAATACAGGTCCGAAATTTGACTGTGCTTTGAATTTTGGGTTCTTTTCTTGTTTAAATCTAACTGTTTCTACAGCAGCACCACATTATATATATTTTTTCAATTTCTAAATTTGTACAGTTTTTCTTTTATAATAAGTTAGCACGATACAAATATTTTTCTCTTGGCCAATTTCTGATGAGGGAGGTTGTGAATGAGGAATTGATGATTTTGTTATAAATGGAAGTTATTTATTTAATTGAGTTTTGATTCCAAAAATTGAAAATGGCATGGGAAGTGTAGTATATTAAAGGTAGGCATGCGTGATTGATTTAAATCCTATTTATGAGTTCAATTAATAGTCATATGTTTATAAATTTCAATTGTTACGGAAAAAAATTGATACAACGAGAACTTGACCTCACGTGAGTATTAAGCATAGGGATGATAGAATTTGGGTAGAGTACTGTAATTTTATTTTCATATAGATAATTAAAAAATTTTTGGAATTTGAACATGTCAAAGTTAACATCCATATCCTTTGATCTATGGAAATGTAAATATTCGTATACGTTACCTGCATTATTAAAATTAAATATATTAATTATAAAATATTATATCATTTTAATTTTTAAAAAATATTAAAAAGTTTTTAAAAGATTTCTTATTGAAATAAACGAACATTTATATGTTAAATACAAAATGGTTTAACATTAATATATTTTTTTAAAATTGATAAAACATTTTTATATAATAATATAAATTAAAATTAAAATATATTGTGCGAATATGGGCAGAATGGGAATGCAATGCTCATACCCGCTTATTTTTGTGTATAGTTATCCGAGTTCATCCCTGTACAAATTATTACGGGTTTTTATTCTATCTATGGTAGATAATTTTGCAGGTGCCCATTATAGATAGGTCAAATTGTCATCCTTAAGACCAACTCTAATGGGAGTTCTTAGAGTGGGTTTACCAACATGACACTCATATTTGTTGTTTTCAAGATGGAAAAGTTCTTAAATATGCAACGGTTCTTCAATGGTTCTTATATTAAAATATTAAATTTATAATATAAAAACTATAATTTGATATAAAATTTTATTTATTATTTTAATTATCATTTTAATTAAAATTTAAATATTTAAATTATAATTTTAAATAAAATAAATTTAATATAAATAATATTTTTTAAGTAAAGTGGTGGGACACAATATGAATTTTTTAGAGTTGCACCATTGAAGTGAAAATTGAATGAGTTGCTTTAAAAGAGTGGGTCCCACAAAAAATCTAAAAATGGGTTGCACCATTGGAAATGCTCTAAGTAAGTAGTTAATATGACTTCAAATTCATTTGTTCATCTTTAAAAGGAGAATTTCAATATATAAATTATTTTTAAAATATTAATAAATCATTTACTCATTTTACTATATTATTAAAATTATGATTGAATATTGTAAAATGAATCAGGCAATGGAGTGGAGGAAGATAAAATGATAATTCTATTATTTAAATATTTTATAATGAAATACAACAATTTTATTTATTTATTTCTAGTTCTTCTTAAAAATTATTTAGAGAAATCTTCATGAAACTAACTAGAAGAGATTATAGTCGTCATATTGAGGTAGAAGGTATTAGTTGTTGTCCTCTCCTCGTTTGAGAAGTTTCTTTTTATACTCACTTCATCATCAATGATCCCTTTAAGGAGGTCTCTTGATATCCTATGTTAAAACCATCCTTAGTAACGTTTGTGGCCCTCCATAACTATCAAGTAACGTTTATCCTATTAATTTTCGTAACTCCTATGCAATACTGGAGATGTTTTGTAACTGTTTTATGTGACCTTTCATGTTGCTTTCTAGCTCTTTTCATTCGGCTTACTCCGCGACCCTAGTTACTCCGAGACCGAATCTGACCTGCTACGGTTTGGTAGTATTGTTATACCCTAATTGGCTCCGACTTGTCTAGGATCATGTTATTTGACTTACTTGCTCTTGTACTCAGCTTGCAAAAGCTCGAGCCTATGGAATTCCAGGATGTACATAAGCCCCTCGATCATGAGATGTGATTGGATTGAAGTGTTCGGACAAGAAAGTCTTGGAATTTCTGTCGATCACTTACTTTGTGAGTTACCATTGCCAATTGACTTTCTCTCTCCTTGCCACAATGGCGTTTTATGGGGTTTCTCATTTGTCATCATTATTTCTACCCGATACAACTTCTTGATCATTGTAAGGAGAGAGAAAGTAAACCGACTAAAGCCCCATAGCTTCATATGTCCTCGATGATGCCTACGATTTTCATCACTATTGGGATGAACTTAGCTCTTTTTGTAAAAGTGACTTATAATCATATGGATTGAGGGTGCCTCATTAAACACTTTTGCCCTTGCAAGGGAAAAAAGTGTTACCCACAATGTTTATCCAAAATATCATTACATAATGCTTAACTATAATAAAAGTATAAAACCTAAGGTTGGAAACATTCCAGTCCCTTGACATTTCTAATCCTTCTAATTTCTCAAGCTTGTAAGCTCCATTGTTCAGTTTCTGCTTGATCCAGTAAGGCCCTTCTCAATTTAGGGAAAACTTTCTCTTTTTCTGCGTGTCTGTAATCCTTTTCAGAACCAAATCTCCCTCTTGAAAACTTCTTGATTGGACTCTGGTGTTGAAGCTTCTGGCCATCCTCTGCTTTGCTGCGCATTCCCTCACATGAGCCATTTTGTTGACTTCTTCTATGAAATCGACCGAGTTATCTAGCCCCTCCATATTAAGATCATTGTCAAAATTCAAACTTCTTATATGATTTTGTTATAAATGGAAGTTATTTATTTAATTGATTTTTGATTTTAAAAAATGAAAATGGCATGGGAAGTGTAGTATATTAAAAGTAGGCATGCGTGATTGATTGATTTAAATCCTATTTATGAGTTCAATTAATAGTCATATGTTTATAAATTTCAATTGTTACATAAAAAAATTGATACAACAAGAACTTGACCCGTGAGAAAGTGAGGATTAAGTATAGGGATGGTAGAATTTGGGCAGAGTACTATAATTTTATTTTCATATAGATAATTAAAAAATTCTCGTATTTGAACATATATTCACTTAGACGTCAAAGTTAACATCCATATCCATGTTCTATGGAATGTAAATACTCGTATCAGGGATCTGCATTTCTATTAAAATTAAATATATTAATTATAAAATATCATATTATTTTAATTTTTAAAAAACATTAAAAAGTTTTCAAAAAATTTCTTGTTTAAATAAACGAACATTTATATTAAATAGTAATGGTTTAACATTGATATATTTTTTAAAATTGATAGAACATTTTTATACAATAACATAAATTAAAACATATAAATTAAAATTAAAATTAAAATACATAAATATATATTTGTGCGAATATGGGACGAAATGAGTACTAAAATGTTCATATCCACTTGTTTTTGTGGGTAATTACCTGAGTTCATATCTGTACCAATTTTTACGGGTTTTTACCCTACTTATTATGGATAATTTTTGCGGGTGCTCATTATAGATAGGTCAAATTGTCATCTCTAGTTAAGTAGTTAAGATGACTTCAAATACATTTCTTCATCTTTAAAAGGAGAATTTCAATATATAAATTATTTTTAAAAAATTAATAAATCATTTACTCATTTTATTATATTATTAAAATTATGATTGAATATTGTAAAATGAATCGGGCACGTAGGAGTTAAATGAAGTGGAATAGTATGATGGAGTGGAGGAAGATGAAATGATGATTTTATTATTTAAATATTTTATAATGAAATACAATATATATTTTTATTACTACTTGTTTTTCTTAAATATTATTTAGAGAAATCTTTTTGAAATTAATTAGAAGATATCATAATCGTCATATTAAGTTAAAATGTATTAGTTGTCGTCCTCTCTCTTGTTTGAGAAGTCTTCTTTTATAGTCACTCCATCGTCAATGATCCCTTTAAAGAGGTCTCTTTATATCCTATGTTAAAACCATTCTTAGTAACGTTCGTCATCCTCCATAACTATTAAGTAACGTTTATCCTATTAATTTTCGTAACTCCTATGCAATCATGGAGATGTTTTGTAACTATTTTATGTGACCTTTCATGTTGCTTTCTAGCTCTTTTCATCCGACTTACTTACTTTGTGACCGTAGTTACTCTAAGACTGGATCCGACCTGTTATGGTTTGGTAGTGTTGTTTTACCTTAACTGGCTCCAACTTGTCTAGGATCATGCCATTCGACTTACTTGCTCGTGCACTCAGCTTGCAAAAGCTCGAACTTATGGAATTCCAAGATGTGCATAAGCCCCTTGATCACGAGATGTGATTGGATTGAAGTCTTCAGACAATAAAGTCTTGGAATTTCTGCCGATCACTTACTCAGTGAGTTACCGTTGCCATCTGACTTTCTCTCTCCTTGCCACGATGGCGTTGTTATGGAGATTCTCATTTGTCATCATTTTTTCTACCCAATACAACTTCTTGATCGTTGTAAGGAGAGAGAAAGTAAATTCGACCAAAGGTTTAACATTTAATTAGCCGATTTCATATGTCCCTAATGATGCCTACGATTTTCATCACTATTCGGATGAACTTAGCTCTTTTGTAAAAGTGACACATAATCATATGAATTGTGGATGCCTCATTAAAAACTCTTGCCCTTGAAAGGGAAAAAAGTGCTACCCACAATTTTTATTCAAATAATATCATTACATAATGTTTAAATGTAATAAAGCCTAAGGTTGGAAACATTCCAGTCCCTTGGCATTTTTAATCCTTTTAATTTCTCGAGCTTGTAAGCTCCATTGTTCAGTTTCTGCTTGATCGGGTAAGGTCCTTCCCAATTTGGGGAAAGCTTTCTCTTCTTTTGTGTATTTGTAATCCTTTTCAGAACCAAAACTCCCTCTTGAAACCTTCTTGGTCGGACTCGAATGTTAAACCTTCTAGCCATCCTCTGCTTTACTGTGCATTTCCTCACATGAGCCATTTTTCTGACTTCTTCTATGAAATCGATCGAGTTATCTAGCCCTTCCATATTAAGATCATTGTCAAAATTCAAACGACACCAACTCGAAGAATTGACTTTTGCTTGTATCATTGTATCGGCCCCATACACCATTTAAAAAGGTGTATCCTTAGTCATTGAGTGAGGATTAGTGTGATATGACCATAGAATTTCATGCAAATACTAGGCCCAAAGCCCCTTTGCTACATCCAGCTTCTTCTTCATGCCTAATAGAATGATCCTATTTGCTGCCTCTGCCTGGCCATTAGCTTAAGGATGTTCGACTGACACAAATTAATTATGAATGTTGATGTGCCTGCAAAATTCTATAACAGTCGAGCTCGTAAATTGCATGTTGTTATCGGAGACAATGATCCCTAGTAAGCCAAAATTAAATATGACATGTCTTTGATAAAAACGTCATACCCTTTCCATTGTGATTCGGGATACAACCTCAGCCTCCACCCACTTAATGAAATAGTTAACTGCCATTATGAGAAACTTTAACTGCCCGACAGCTAAAGGAAATGGGCTGAGGATTCCTATTCCTTACTGATAGAAAGGCTAAGAGGAGATTACCGAATGTAATAACTTGGCTGGATAATGTATGAAGAGGGCATAAATTTGACATTTCTCACAATGATTTATAAATCATGCACAATCTTGCAGTATACTCGACTAGTAATACTCGACCCTGAGTATTTTTCCAGCTAAAGCTCTCCCTGTAATATGGTTTCTGCAACTCCTTCATGTACTTCCTTCATTATGGGACCTGTTTCTTCTTTACTGACATATCTTACCATTGGGAAGATCTACCCATCTTGTATAACTGATTGGCTACCATGAGGTATCAGTAAGATATCCTTTTGATGCATCATGTCTCGGCCTCTTTATTTGGTAACTTGTCTTGTGTTAAGTATTGAATTATGAATGTCATCCAACTCTTTGCATTTTCCAATACCATTACTTCCTCAGTATTAAAGCAAAGAGATTGCTCTAGTATTAATTCCCCTGGTCCTTCTAGCACTATTTATGCCCTACTACCCTTGAGATTAGATGAGCCGTCCACTGATAAAATCCACTGTTCTTGTACTTCCTCCAGGATGGGTGCACTCAATTCAATTAAGAAATCTGCCAATACTTGTGACTTGATGTTGTTTCTAGGCGAGTATGTGATATCATACTCGAATAATTCCACCGCCCATGCCACCATTCTGCCTGCTAGATCTGGCTTATTCAAGATTTGTTTTATAGGGTAGTTTGTCTTGACTATTATAGGATGTCTCTGGAAGTATTGCCTGAGTTTCTTGGCGGTCACTACCACTGCCTAAGCTAGTCGTTCAATCTCCTAATAACGAATTTCCGCTCCTTTGAGAACTCTGCTGACAAAATAGATCGGCTTTTCTTCGCTATTATCTTTTTGAACTACCACCGAGCTAATCGCCTTCTCAGATACTTCCAAATACAAGATGAGAGGTGAGTTCTCCTTCGGTCTGGCCAAGATCGGCGAGGCAGACAAGAATGGCTTCAATTCTATAAATGTCTTTTCACATTCTTCTGTCCACATGAATTCTACCGACTTCTTGATAGTTGTGAAGAAGTGTATGGATTTGTCACCTGCACAAGATAGAAATTAGGATAAGGCAGTTAGCCTCCTTGTCAATTATTGGACTTCTTTTACGGGTGTCAGGCTTCTCATATCAATGATAGCCTGGCACTTGTCTAGATTTGCTTATATTCCCCGGCTCATCAGCATGAAGTCGAGGAATTTTCCAGCCTGTACTCCAAAGGTGCACTTGTCGAGATTAAGTCTCATGTTGAAATTCGTTATAAATTCATAGATCACATTTGGAGAGCATGATCAAACCAAGGAAATTAAGGTCAGGTATTTGGTTATTCATGTCCCTTCTTCTTATAATATGATTATAAGGTGACCAACTTTCAATTAGTTAGGCACCGCCTTTTCCACATTGTATTTATGCATGAAGTATCCGCCTCTGAGAGTCGAGTAGGAGTCATATAGGGAGATCAAGAAATCAACATAAAGTGTTATATAGAGAGCCTCAAGCTAAAAAGTGTTTGCATTCTAGGCACGAACACTAGGAAAGTGAGCTCCAGAATAAAGCCACCTGAAGAAGCTTTCAAAGCTTCAGAGGTTCCCCCTCTATCCACTAAGGAGACTAAAGATTAAAAGGCCATAAGAAATACCCTATGGCACCACTTTCCCTACCGTCATTTGTCTGTTTACTTTATTGTTGTTTATTTATTTTGTTGTTATTTTGATAGGTGAGTATTGTATCTCTTTCATTTGTAAAGATATGTTGTTTTATGAGGTACACTTTTTTCCCTCTGTGCCTTGCACGGGACAAGGATTTTTAATGAGGCCCCTATTTTATTTTAGAGAATATGTGTTTGCTGGCCATTCCCTTTTTGCAAGAAACCCATATCGAATCTTGTATAGCTTTATCTTTTATATTTCACCCATTTTTCCCTTCTTTTTGATAATGTCAAAAGGGGGAGAAGTATGTTTATGCTTGTTATTTCTTTGTTTCTATCTTACTTTAGGTATCAAAGTTGATCAACCCAAAGGATTTCAATGATTCATGAACTAAAGGGGAGATAATCAACCTAGGGGGAGCTTTTTCGGAAATCAACAATCATCAAGTATTTGTCATTATCAAAAAATTAGGAGATTGTTAAGACAAGTCTATTATGAAAATGTTTTGATGAAGACAAATATGTTGGAAAAAAGAGAAAGTATGTTTCATGTTTTAGTCAAGATTGAAGAACTCATTTTCACAAGTTTGTTTTTGATCAAGATATGGTATCTCAAGGAACTAGTTCGTGTTTCTCATCTAAGGTGATATACAAATCAATGTTTATATAACTTAGGTGATCAAGAAACAATTATGTATTTTGATCATTAAAAAAACTTATTTTTGACTTAGAAATTTTTCAATCTTTCTCTTTACTACAATCTATTGTCATATTGAACAATGGATTATCATGTTGCTACTGCCTAAACAATTTTATAAAGACAAGTTTGCAATAATCGATTGTACCCATGTACCAATCGATTATCACTTGTTCAATTTTTAAAATTTTAATGTTGCAGCAAGGATACAATAGATTGTCTACATAGACCAATCTATTGTCACTGAAGCATCATGAAATTTTATGAAACTTTCACACACCTTTTCATTACCTTTTTTTCATGGCATCCATTCCCTAATCATTGCATGATATTTTTGATATTTCTCTAAGAATTTCTATGAATTTTCAAAAGTTATCTTTTGTTATATAAATAGTAGTAAGTTTCATTTTCAAACTTACCTCTTTCAACAAATATTTTAAAACAACTCTTAATGGTTTTTCAAGTGTTCATACAAAAATGACTTAGAAACTTTTACTGCATAATTTTCATACATTATGAAAAAGTTTCGTAAATCATTGATCACTTAATTTTATATATATTCTTAAATTATTCATTGAAAAATAAGATTAAAATTTTAAGATATTGGAAAGTATTCAAATCTGTCTATATTCATTTTTATACAATTTGTCGTATTTTTCACCAAGTGTGTGGTGATTTGTATCTGTAAGAAAGTTATTGCACTTATCACAATAGATTGCAAATAGAGAGGACTATCTTTCTTTTTTGGAAAATATTCTTTGAATTGGGGTGATTCAAAGTCCTCCATAGTTGTTGGCGTGTTGTAAAAATAAGGAAGTGATGTACTTCTTTATTGTTGTTAGAAGATTGTAGGAAAAGTCTTGGTGTAAGACTTGTACAAATATCTAACAATAGTAAAAATCTCTCACAAGGGTGTGAGGGGACAAGATGTGCCCTTGATGGGAAAAGGGAACTAGTATAATTCTCTATGTCACTTTATTTTTGTTGCACTTTACTTTTCTGTTTATCATTCGTTCGTCGTTCATAATTCTGGAAAACTTTAAGAAACCAGAAAAGTATTATAAATATCTAAAAACATATTTAAACCTAATTCACCCCCGCCTCTTAGGTTGCACACTTTATACTTACATAGGAGATTTTGTAACATGGGTATGTAAACTATAATATTTTTTAATTTGGTTTAAAAATACCATGTTGACTCCTAGTGATATGTTTTGTGTTAAGGTTGGTAGATGGACGAAAGATTGTTTGGAATTGTGTTGTCTGACTGTGTAATGGGGGGTGATGAAGGGAAATGTGAGGTTGGGATTGATTAAGGCCGGTTTGAAGGAGTAAGTGGAGTAGTGTGTCGTTCGGTTTGAGGGGGTATGCTTGGCAATAGGCTAGGGTGGGCTGAATCAGGGGTGAGGTTGGAGTTGAAGGGAGCGTTGGCTGGGAATTTTTTGGGCCTTGGGTCATGATATGGTTGATGAGGTAAGGAGACAATTCATTTTCTAGAAAGATGTAGGTAGTACATTTATGGGTGTGCAACTTTGCATATGGAAAGGTAGACTCGTCAAACACGACATGGCGATAAATGATAATTTTGTTTATTGTAAATTGACACACTTATAGCCACAATGTTAGACGGATACTCAAGAAATACACAAGAGGTGGAGCGAGGTTTGAGTTTGTGAATGGTACTTGTTGGAAAAAGAGGAAAGCATAAACAACTAAAAACACGTAGGTGGGAATATGATGGGTTTTTGTTGTATAACATGTAGAGGGGTGACTGAAAATTGATTGATTTGTTTGGTAAAATGTTTGAAATACATGTGGCAGTTTCTAGAGCATAATGCCGAAATGAGGGATGTAATGATGCATGAATTAACAAAAATTCAAATAATGTTATTAATAGACCATTTTTTCCCACTCGGGTTTAACATTTTGAGATAAGGTATAAGGACAAGAGAAACGAAAAATATTCCATTAAGTTCACACATTTTTCAAAAATTATTAGACATATTCTCCATCATTATCACACTTAATTGCTTTGATTTCCCATTGAAATTGTGTTTTGATATAAGCTCTTAGTTTTTGAAAGATAGAATAAACTTAAGATTTATGCGAAATAATGAATGTCCACAAAAAAATTGAATAGTTATCCAAGAATAAAATATAATATTTGTGACCTAATGAGCTTAAAATGGGAGATGTCCATACATCACTATGCAGAATATCAAATGACAACAAGATATTATTTATAGAATTTGCGAAAGGAAACTTAACTAAAATGACATGAATGAAAAACATGAGAATGTAGGTTACGAGATTTGTTACACTCAATCAACTTACTTTTGCTAAGAAAAGATAAAACATGTTCTCCTGGATGTCCCAGAAGATTATGCCAGATAAATTATGACAAAGTTGCAAAGGTGGATGGTTGCTTGGCCTTATTGGTGGTATTATGGTTGGTGGTGGGGCATAGACTGCCTTAGCTTTCACATCTCATGATAAGCATCCCTGACAGTCCTTCACAAAAAAACTAAATGGGTCAAATTCAACTGAAACTTTATTATTTGTAGTAAATTTACAAACAAACACTAAACTTTTAATTAAATTTGGAGCATGAAGTACATTTTTTAAGAGAATAGGTGGGTGGAGGTTTATAATTGTGTACTACAAAGACTATAAATTGGAACATAATGACCATTTCCTATAATGATTTTATTATTTTTGCTCAATTTAAAATAAGACGAAAGGCTACCTAGAGAGGATGTCATGTGAGAGGTAGCTCCAGTGTTCATGTACCATGAGGGGTCTGGCTGAGAAATGTTGAGGGTGCTAAAAGAATTGTCAATATTTATTGGGCTAGTATTGTTGATATTGAAAGCACCGTGTTGAGGTTTAGGCCTGAGAATTCCAACTTGTTGAGACTTAGGACCATTGTTGGGTTTACTTCAATTTAAGGTTGTGTAAGGGAAATGTGGGAAATTCTAAGGACCCCATTATTGCCAAGGTGGAATATTCCATGTCTGCCACTGTTGTTGTCCATGATTTTGTCTCCCTAAGTTGTAGCCTCCATGATGGTTTTTATTGCCTCTATTACCATTATAGTTGGAGTGTGATGGTATTGGGTTAGGGACATATGGTGGTGGTGTGGATATAGGTTCGACTGAAGAGGTTTTTTCCATCAGAGCTACCAGAATAGAAGAGGAGTTGGAGTCGCGAGTTGCACGTTGAAGCATGATGGATTCTTTGAGTTCCAGATGTGATCGTGTCATGGCAAAAGTGGGAAGAGGGTCGTGCTGTTGTATGTATATGAAACATATAACATATGCATCAGTGAGTCCGTATATCATTTTGTGTATCAGACACATGTTGGTAACTGCAGAGTCCAAGTTGGGGAGTTGAGATCATTAGAGTTGATACCATGTAAGAATTGAATCTGTTTTGAACTGGACTGGCAGGTGGCCCACAGTTGGGCAAGGCCCAATCCATTCCAGCTTTAGACAAGGCCCAACAAGGAGATTAGCACCACCTAGCCGTTGGGCACAATATAACCGTTGGGAACAATATAGTCGTTGGGGAGAATACAACTGTTGAAGCATTATAGCCGTTGGGGACCTCCCCCTCACGCGCACCACAGTTCATGCGACCAACTTCCCCTCTGGGATCCCCGAGGATAGTTGGACCAGGTCGAAGATCACGCGCTAGAATATTCCTTGCTCCTTGCAAACCTGGAAGTCTCTCATTGGTGGACCAGATATCTTGGCCCACAATGAGGACTTTGACTCCGCGCTAGGGGTTTCTTATAAATACCCTCTCATTTGAGAGGGTCAGGTATCCAATTCATTCTAACACAAACCTAAACACTTTGTACTTACTCTCTCTCCCCTTCTGATTCTTGCTTTAGCATCAGAATACCTTGCAGATATACCCCCCTCCTCTCCTACAACCATCATTGCTGCCCTATGCTAAAGGCCACGCCTTCCAATCCTTCCCATATGCCAACATACGAATAACAGCAGTGCATTTTTGTAATGGTGAAAGACTTGCCCTACCTGTTGCATCAACCATCATTCGAAAATACTCATCATGTTGACCTAGAGCTTCAACAATACGAAGGAACACATGTTTATGCATTCGGTACCTTCTATGAAACTGCTCATTTGTGTATACCAGAGTTTCTGAAAAATAATCTTTGAACAATCGTTCATGTCCCTCTTCACGATTCCTCTCTATATTCCTTCTTTGACGCCTAGGCCTTCTAGAGCTCGGGGTTTCTTCTTCCATAAACAACCTCACAAGTTCTTCATCCATGTCATCATTCATATAATCCATAAACATTTTTGCAATGTGGGAAGGATTGGAAGGATCCATGTGAAAAGAAGTTTGATATTTAGTAGAAGATGATAAGAAATTGTAAAAAATGCAAGATGTTAATACTATTTATAAGACTACTTTAAATAACGACTAGTTTGAATAACGGCTAGTTGGACTTTGAATAACGGCTAGTTTGACTTTGAATAACGGCTAGTTTGAATAACGGCTAATTTGATTTTGAATACGTAATCATACTAATTAAGTCCATATTAATTAATTCCAAAATACATAATCTTACTAATTAAGCCCAAAATACATAATCTTACTAATTAAGCCTAAAATACATAATCTTACTAATTAATCCCAAAATACATAATCTTACTAATTAAGCCCAAAATACATAATCTTACTAATTAAGCCTAAAATACATAATCATACTAATTAAGTCCATATTTTTCTCTAATCATGTCGCACAACATATCATGAGCTTGTAGTTGTCTTGTATCCATATTTGATGTATCTTTTAAGAGTATTTGCAGATCATTCATCTTCAATCTCTCCTCAGCACTCCTAGCCTTCTTAATCTTTGCATCAACCTTTTTTCTCTCTATCTCAACTTTTTCACCCTCAATGCGTGCATAGTCCCGTGCAAACATTGACATCAGATCAAAATTTTTTTAAAGTCATCTTTCAAAGAATCATATTTGACATTGGGAGTAGAAGACATTTCCATAAGCTTTTCTTTCTCCTTCCTTTTGGCTGCCTTTTGACCGATTGGACGGCGAGACAAAGTAGGGGATGATGGATCGTGTTCGCTGCTCATTTGTGGATTAGAAGATGAAGAATATGCTCCTGAAGTTGAATTCTTTGTTCTTTTTGTAGAAGCTTCTGATGAACCTGCGAGCCATTTAGGTTCATCTTTCAATAATCTCCATGCAGCTTCAAAAGTAAAATTTTCACCTTCATCTTGGAAATAGATTTTATATGCAGCTTGCATGATATTGCTCTCGGAACTCCCACTTTGTTGTGTAGACACAACTTGTTTGTAGCATCCAACAAACTTTTGAACAAATGGATTGATTTTATGCCATCGACATTTTAGTTGCGCCGGTTTCCTCTCTTTGTAGTTAATGTCACGATGCTTGTTGTAAGCTTCACCGATCCGCTTCCAAAAACTATCTCCTTTTTGATCAACCCCAACAATTGAATCTTTTGAAACGTTGAGTCATGATTGAATGAGAATTTCATCCTCTTTTTGTTGGAACCTTTGTTTATGCGTATTCACAACACGTACGGATGCAACTTATTCACCAAGGTTAACTGTTTCTAAGCTACCTTGAGTGCAAAATTGTGGTGTTTCATCTTCTTGATCATTTGGTTGCGCATCACTACTACCTATTTGAGCCCCACGAGGCATAATGGGGTTAGTTGATTGAGATGTAAATTGTTGATATTGATATGGATAAGGTGGTGGATGATATGAGTAATTTCCAAAGTGTGGATTATTTTGTGGATTTAGGATAAAAGGTGAGTTTTGAAAATTTGGATTATGGTGTGGATTTGAGATAAAAGGTGTATTTCTAAAATATGGATTACTTTGTTGATTTGGAATAGAAGGAGGGCTACCACTATTTTGCATAAAATTAGACCAAGGGTTATGTTGATTGGGATCCATTGACAAATAAATGTGTAGAAGAAAAAATTTAAGATGAGATAAATTCAATACTTTAAAGTTAGACTAGTTGTAAATGAAAATTGTAGTAAAATTAATAACCTATTTATAAAAATGAAAAATATTACCGTTAGTTTATTAATAAATTAAAATATAAATAACATAAGTGATTAATTTATAGATAATATAGTGATTAATTTAAAATATTAATAAATTAATAACCTATTTATGAGATAAATATTGCAATTATTTACTAAAATATAAATAATATTGTGATTAATTTATAGCCGTTACAATTTAATATTAAATTATTTACTAAAATATTACCGTTGAATTATTTAAATTATTAAATTATTAAATTATTAAATTATTAAATTATTTACTAAAATATTACCGTTACAAAGTATTTCAATTTAATATTAAAATATTTTAATTTAATATTGGCATGCAATTGAAATATTACAGTTGAATTATTTCATCAAAAGAAAATATTACCGTTAGTATAAGTCTTGTTGACCGGGAGGAAGGCAGAGTTGCGAGCATCATGGGTGTTGTCACAACTTGCCATGGTCGGAATTCGGAAGGATTGTTTTGGTCTTGAATCTACAATGGGAGAAAAGATGGGGATACAAGGTTTCTCACAGACGACGCCACTGATCTTGACTGTTGATCAGAACTTGAAGTGGGCCAGAGATAATCGTCTGTGATGCTGAATGTAAGAGAGGAAGAGGGGTGTACCTGCAAGGCACTCCGATGCTAAAGTAAGAATCGGGAGAAAGAAGGCAAATACAAAATATATGTGTATAAAGGTGAATATTAAATACTCGACCCTCTCAAATGAGAGGGTTTTTATAGTGCCCCCAGCGCTTGACCATTGGTCCCTATTTTTGGGGCGAGATAACCGTTTCCCAAAGAATATGTAACTGCTAGAAACTAGCCGTTGGGACGGGCATATGTGCCCATAACTAGCCGCTGCTACGGGCAGAGACGCAGTAACGGACACAAGCGTCTTGACTGTTTCTGGATGGTGGAACCGTGCGTGATGGAAAAGGATTGACGAGGAGAAATGCTGACCCAGGGATAAACCGATCAACCTCCCCTATTAGAGGGGCAGAAAGTTAAATGTTCCCGCAAATTGGTTGGATTTAAGTAATTAGACCATTCTAAAAGTAGAAATAAATTGAGTCATGACTAATAATTGGAGCAGTCCAAAACAAAAACTTTATCGAAAAACTTTATTAAATAAGTAATTTCTCTTCTTCAATTTCCTTCCACTTTCAACTCAAACAAACAATGTATAAAGAAAAAAAAGAATATACACTTTTACATGATCTGTATTGTAATTGATTGTTATAATTTAATTGAAAGATGATCTAAAACTTGTTTAGACGGAGTACCTATAATCTCAATGTATAAAAGAAAAATTAGTTTTGATGCCTCTCCTTTTCTCTCTCTTGCACACACAAGTAAATATTGTGCAACCGTCTCGCTTCACCTCGTCTTCCATTTTCGAAAAATCGAATTTTCGTTCGCAGTTGCACCTCGCAAGTTTCGAAGCCATGGATGAAGAAGCCGCTCGTCCCATCAGAATCATGAACTTTGTCTCCGAAGAGCAAGTAAGTAAACTCTCTTCATTCACAAACTCTCCTGCTTCAATTTCCCCTCTTTTCTCGAAAATCCACGAATTATGCATAAATTAGGGTTCGTTGCCAAATTTCTCATCTACACATGGTTGTTGAGTTCGTTTGTTTTGTAACAGTTGCTAGAATCGAAAAAAAACAAGAGGCGAACGGGTTGAAGACGGTACTGCCCATAGGGATAGACCTCTCTACGAGGTTCGCTTTTTCATTTCTCTCAACGAAGAAAGTCTTTGATTATGAGAAAAATTATTACTTACTGATTAAGTTTGGGTTTTCAGATTCTAAAGGAGAATAAGGATAAGAAGGATGCTGAATTTAATGAAAGGTTCAAACATAGTGAGTAATAGCATTCAACCAGCATTTATGATTTATGATGACTTGTTTGTGAAAATTTGTTTGGATTATAAAATATTGGGCTTCTTGTATTTTACAATAATACAAGTAAATGTGATTATGTATCTTGCAATGTCAACCGGTGTTGTCAGATAGTGGCTATAGTGGAATTCGAACAAGCCACTATTGTTCAGCAACACATAATTTAGTACTAAGTGTTGTCAAATAGCATGTATACGTGTTGTGGTGCCGTAAAGTAGGAAAATTTGAACAAACCGCTATTTTATGTAGTTATCCATTGACAATATTGATGCCAACTCTCAACTGTTAATCCTCTCATGTTTACTTGGTGCTGTACCTGGGGGTGGAGGGAGAGGGGAGACAGGTAGGTGCTATGGCTCCCCTTCAAGTTTTTAATTTTTTTTTAGAGTTAGGTAGTCAACTACTTTATGACCCCATGATTGGTTAACTACTAAGCAATTTTTTTTTATGAAATTTGAGATTTGGAGTGATAGAATGAGAATTTTAATACTGAACTTAGCAAAAGGCCTGAAAAAAATCAGCAAATCGCTGTTTTATTCTGCATCATATTAAATGTATTATATTGTACTTGCGAAAAGTACAATAGAGTGGATCGAACCGGCGATGTACCGGGCGAAACCCTTTTGTTCGCTGATATGTGAATATATCTTGAATATATTTCAATATTTGAACCTGGTGAAGTTATAACTACTCAAGTTGGTGTCTTGGAGGAGGGCACTGTTACCTTGAATTCTTAAGAATGGTTTGGTTGGTAAGAGTGAAAATTCAAGTTCCATGAACATGTTTGCTAGAACTTGAGTAAGAAAACATGAGATCGTCAATATCTCTAACTGCATATGGATGCTCATACATCTAACATTTATTAGAAAGATCAAAGATGTGGTCAATATGCTCATTCTAAACTAATTGGTTGAGCAAAAAGGTTGGGATAATTAAGTCAACTTTCAACCTGTCTATTACAGTTTTAGAACAATAAAAAACAAATAATTATTATTACTACTTCTACTTCCACTTCCATAGTATATATGTATGTAGTCAATAAATAAGAACAATAAGCCACACTATGAATGTCGAGGTGGAAAACTACCTTTTGATCCCTTGGTCAGGAACCAAGAGCCATTTAGCTGCAAAAGTACGTATATTGCATGAAATTTCTCCCATGGTTGCTTACATGTTATCTTAACTCTCGTGACATCATCATATAAGTATTAGAGCTTTGCTCATGTTCCGTTGAATTTTGGTTCCTGGCTCCACCACTGGCTGTACCTTTTGAGACGGGCATAGTTTAAGCTCATTGTTTTACTAATGTTCAGATTTTGCCCCCCTTACTTTTTCTCTCTTCTACACGGTTTCCTTTTGTAGTAATCTTGGTTAAATTTTGACTTGTCGATATTTGTCATAGGACCTCCCAAAGCTTTAGATGAAGATGAGACCGAATTTCTTGATAGTTATGAAGCAGTAAGTTTCTGTTTTTCTTATTACAGCATTTGTTTGATAGGATTTACGTGCCTGGGACATGAGAGTATGAATTATGGAATTTTATCTGATTACACATATTTTTTGGGAAACAATTTGATCAGTTTTAAGGTTATGAGAACAGCATAAACAAATTAAGAAATTGTTGATGCAGAGCTTATGGAAGTGTTTATTCTTCTTTCTAACATAAAACATGTGTTTTATCCACCTTTCAGTCAAGAAAGGAATATGAACGAAAAGTGGCAGATGAGGAAGCCCAACAACTACGTAGCTTTCAAGTTAAGTCATAACAATTACTATATGATAACAACACTTTCTTTTTTTTTTAATATTTTTTTTCTTAATATTTTTTTTTCTTATACAAATTCCTCTTTTGTACTGTTATATTTTCTCTCAAATAATTTTGGATTTTTTCTGAGTCGAGCTTATCATCACGTGTCCATTACTCGATCATTGATTTTTTTTTTTCTATATGTTTTTGTATGTTGATCTCAGGCGGCAATAGCAGTGCAGTCCAACACCGTGATTGAAATTAAGGAAAAAGCCCCCGTACTTGCAATCCAGGTTGGTCAGCGGATTTACTTTCTTTGCTAACAGTTTTTACGATGAATATAATGCATTAATGATTACAATTCCATGCAGTAGTATTGCCTCTGCTATCCCAATTTCTTTGCTAACATTTCTAGATAATCAGCCAATATCAAAGTCTATCATGTGCAGTATAAGATCTTTGAAAACTAGTCGACCTGGAAGGGTTTGACCATCATCATTATCAATTGACATTCATACCAACATGTTTCTATTCTAGTATTTTATCCTTCATGTAGTTCTATTTTCTATAACTTCATAATTTATGAGTGATTTTTTGTTGTTGTGGTTTTTAAAATTCACAAATTTAGGCTCTCCCTTTTACTAGTAGGTTACTAGATTAGAACCTCCTCTTCTCTCTAGATTGCATATCATCATTTAGTACATTGTCCGTGTTTATTCATCTAAGACTTGAAAAAAAGCCATAATTTATAATGATCCTGTGGCTGACGGATAAAAAAGTGGTTAACTGATCAAAACAAATGTAGTATATGACTAGTCAACACTTATGAGTTAAAGAGTTACAAAAACAAACGCCTCCCAGGATCCCACACCCGATTCTGCAGCAATGCCCACCAACACAAAATCCTTTCACCTCTTTAGTTTTTGTCCTCACTAAGTCACTTGACAATGACTAGTGTAATTAAACTCTTTTATCATTGCATTGTTTGGATCATAGTATTTCTAAAATTAGAATATCATGTTAGTTCAAGAAATAGTATAGTGATAAATACTCCTGAATTCCAAAGAATATGAACTTCCAAGTAGTTATCTATGTTATATTACAGCCAAAGACTAATCTCCTTGGACAATTTGGTTGGCTATTTTCAATGGGGCCTCCCTCTCCAACCACATTTTCCTTCCTACAAAGCTCATATCCGAGGTCTTGCTTAAGAGATAAAAATCTAGTTACACTCTGACCAACATTATGTTGCTGTTTTTCTGTCTCTTATTCAATCCGTTTTCTTTGACAGGAAGAAAAGCCTGCTGCTGGAAAGAAGAATCCAGCCTCTCGGCCATTAAGCATGATTATAAAAGTCAAGCCTCAAGCTAAAAAAGCCAAGGTGGATGAAGGAAATACTGAAGAAGTTTCAAAAGCAGGGATTACTTCTGTGAATGATAAGAGTAGGCCTTTAGAATCAGTACAACTATTGAACGGCATAGCTGATAAGTCAAATGAAGTTGGCCTAACTGGCCTTGTTTCGTATAGTGACGAAAGTGATGATGACTTGTAGTTTGATATCTGTATGATGAGAAGTTATATGATTCTGGCTACTCATATGCCTATTATAGTAAAACTAGATTTATAGTTGAAGGTTACCGATCCATGCATAAATATGATTTCCGACTAGATTGAGAATGGCTGCATATAGAATATACACTTTATTTGAAAAGAGAATATATTACAAAATAAAGACCACAGAAACTGCATTTTAGTTTCCTGCCCCTAACCGAGTCAACTTTTTATATTTGAAACATAGTAACATCTTGCCCTTATGCATTAAAAAGAGAAAGACATTTATAATCTGGTATGATGAAGCTTATAACAGTTACTGATTTATAAGACCATGAATTTGATCAATGAAGGGAAGGAGATGTGCCTCCTCCACACACCATGTAACCAAACGAATCCCTCTATTTGGGAGTGGCAGCGAGCGCACAATGCCAGCTGGCACAATGACAGAGCCTTGAATGGGGACCACATGGACAGGTGGACCCCACTGATAGTCCACATTGTCGAATCCCAACCTCCCCCACTCAGACATAAAGACTGTGGCATAATTTGGTGTAGGTGCAAACGGGTCCTCCTCATCCTCATTGCCACATTTTATATGGTCACCCTTCAAGTACTTATCAAACTCTAAAGGTAACCTGGACTTAGCTTCTTGAATCAGCTTTACCACTTCAATGATATTTACTGCTTTTCCAAGTGACTCGCATGAAGTTGTAGTTGTCACTGGGAAAAAACAGTTTCCGTAGAAACCATCGGGTAGAGGAGGGTCTATGAGGTGTCGACAATTTGCAAAGAAAACAAGCTTCACTTGGGTATTGGGATCAAAATTAATGGCTCTTGTTCTGCTGCTCCAAAACAAAGCAGCAACAATTTCAAAGGTAGAACAACCTCGCCTAGTTACTTGTTGAAACTGTCGTTTCAGCTGGTTGATTTGATCCATAGTCATGTCTATGTTAGAATGCTCTAGCTTGTAATGTGGCATTTTAGGTGGACTTGTTAGAGGTAGTTTTGGCAATGTATGAGCTTGAGGAGAGGGACAGAAGTTCCTGTACCACACTGGTTCAATGGTGGGCTTGTCAAGTCCTCTAGCTAGCTCCCCAACCGCGTTCAGAAACTGTGCAGCGCCAAGGCCATCACAAATGCTATGGCTGAATACCAGGCCTATCACAAAACCCCCACAACCAAATTGTGTCACCTAAAACAAGAAGAATTTTGTTACCACCAAATGAGTAAACCTCTCTATGGATACATAAAAATAATGACAAATTTAAACCATGCCTGTGTTGTTTTAAACTTTTAATTAGCTGTCTTGCTAAATATACATCTACATAAGAGTTGCTGTGCTAACATTAAATTAGCTAGAGCAAACCATTCTTAAATGTTAAGGTTTAAGCATTCTGATTCTAGCAAATTCTGGTGTTTATGCTTTAAGTTCCAACAATTTGTTTCTTTTATTATTGGTCTTTGACACTTTTTTGAAATGATACTCCTTTTAGTGTTTGCGATCAATTTCTATTTATTTAATTTGGCATAGCTTATGGAAATAGACGTCACTATTGTCATGTATGATAAAAAAAAAATAAAACAAGCTGGGCATGAAGTTTGCAACCCGATACCTGCATTTTCACAAGGGGTTCAGTTTGTCCGATCTTCTGAACATCATTGGGAAGAAGATCATCATAGGGAATCGACTCCATGTCGTTAAAGAAATTGACAGAGTCAAGGCTGCAATCAGTTGATGCCTCAACGTACCACACACCATCACCCGAACACTCGATTTGGAGGCACCATGGTTTAGACTCTTTGAGCCGTCCTGCAAGAGGGTAGTAGGGAACAAGTGCTAGGGACAATGCCTCTCTTATGACCCTTGTTGCTTCAGGGCCATATCTAAACACATGCAAGGTTCTAACATTGCATCTTAAAACAGGTAATCTGTCGATTATCGACAAGTCTAGTGTGACCAATGGTGTCTCCTTTGCAGGTCTAACTAGGTCTCGTTTTGTTCTAATCACAGACATTGTCATGATAATCTATATAGAATAGAAACAAAAGAATGACTTGGTAAGAGTGCTTAGTTTGTTTGATTTCATGATCCATTGTGGATAGGCTTTGTTTATATATCGTTAAATTGCAAATTTTAATTCTCTGCTTCTTGGCCTTCAAGTCTAATTTTTGTTTAGTAGGACCTTGAACTATTCCCCCAAGGCTAACTTTTGCCCTACATATTCTAAACATTGTGTGTGTGTGTGCACATTTGGAGGTGTACTCATCAGCATATATTTTGCTTTGGCGTCAATGCAAACAAGTTTTGAGCAAAAATTTGTTTGATTGCAGAGGAAGTTTGAATAGTTAAAATGAAGCTTTATTTTATGTGATTAAATTAATTACTATTTATTCTATTTTCTGTTTGCGCTTATATCACATGTTTCTGTTTGGATCTTTGAAGCAACTCAAGCAAGGGGTCTCTCTTTTTACTTTAAGTACATTCATACGATTTCTTTAAAAAAATAGGCACATTCATACGTTACTTACCTACGTTTATGTTTCATATTACATATTTGTCTTAATAGACCAGTCTTTATGTTTCCTATAAATGCTTTTTTTTTTTCCTTCAAAATTCCCATCTCATTGTTCCATGTAAGTTTCAATCTCTTTCGTGTTTCTTGTTTGATTAATTTCTCGCTCTCTGGTGAAAAATCAAAATTGATCATAAAATTTGAGGATGCATCACTGAACATATTCTATATATATATATATATTTCACACTTCATAAGTGAGACATTCCTATTTTAGCTCAAAATATTTATTTGAAAATGCATCTTAGAAATTTCTGAGATGAATTTCCGTAAAAGCACCGATAATTAAAAAATACTAGTACAAAATCTATATAATCCTCTCCTCTCTTTTCCAATCCATTTATATATATATATATATATATATATATATATATATATATATATATATATATATATATATATATATATATATATATATATATATATATATATATATATATATATATATATATATATATATATATATATATATATATATATATATATATATATATATATATATATATATATATATATATATATATATATATATATATATATATATATAAAATGGGTGATTCTATTCATGATCTCTATCCTTTCAATTTCTTTAATGGTGCTCTTGGAGTATCAGTTTTTGTAAATTTTCGTTTGAATAAAAAAATCTTCTTATTTGGGTGTTAAAATGAAAATGCAATTCTTTCATTATACAATAGTTGTATTTTTTAGGAAAAAATAATAGCTTATAATTGGATAATAAAATGAAATTCATCTACCAAATGCTTCAAAGAGCATAAATATCAGTCCAATTTTTATGGTTCTACACACTTTACAAAGTGTTCTATGTCAGTAATAATGGATATTTGGTAAAATAATAAAGTTCTACATATGTCAACGTTGGCTGGTTTAGTAAGGTTCTACAAGTGCCATGCTGGACAAGAATAATAAATGTTGGACAATAATAATAAATGTTGGACAAGAATAATAAATATAACGGTAATATTTTGTTTTGGAATAATTCAACGGTATTAAATTAAAATATTTTAATATTAAATTGAAATACTTTGTAACGGTAATATTTTAGTAAATAATTTAATAATTTAATCATTTAAATAATTCAACGGTAATATTTTAGTAAATAATTTAATAATTTAATAGTTTAAATAATTCAGCAGTAATATTTTAGTAAATAATTTAATATTAAATTGAAATATTAAATTGTAACGGCTATAAATTAATCACTATATTATTTATATTTTAGTAAATAATGACAATATTTATTTCATAAATAGGTTATTAATTTATTAATATTTTAAATTAATCACTATATTATATATAAATTAATCACTATATTATTTATATTTTAATTTATTAATAAACTAACGGTAATATTTTTCATTCTTATAAATAGGTTATTAATTTTACTACAATTTTCATTTACAACTAGTCTAACTTTGAACTATTGAATCTATCTCATCTTAAATTTTTTCTTCTACACATTTATCTGTCAATGGATCCCAATCAACATAACCCTTGGTCTAATTTTATGCAAAATAGTGGTAGTCCTCCTTCTATTCCAAATCAACAAAGTAATCCATATTTTAGAAATACACCTTTTATCTCAAATCCACACCATAATCCAAAATTTTCAAAACTCACCTTTTATCCTAAATCCACAAAATAATCCACACTTTGGAAATTACTCATATCATCCACCACCTTATCCATATCAATATCAACAATTTACATCTCAATCAACTAACCCCATTATGCCTCATGGGGCTCAAATAGGTAGTAGTGATGCGCAACCAAATGATCAAGAAGATGAAACACCACAATTTTGCACTCAAGGTAGCTTAGAAACAGTTAACCTTGGTGAAGAAGTTGCATCCGTACGTGTTGTGAATACGCATAAACAAAGGTTCCAACAAAAAGAGGATGAAATTCTCATTCAATCATGGCTCAATGTTTCAAAAGATTCAATTGTTGGGGTTGATCAAAAAGGAGATAGTTTTTGGAAGCGGATCGGTGAAGCTTACAACAAGCATCGTGACATTAACTACAAAGAGAGGAAACCAACGCAACTAAAATGTCGATGACATAAAATCAATCCATCTGTTCAAAAGTTTGTTGGATGCTACAAACAAGCTGTGTCTACACAACAAAGTGGGAGTTCCGAGAGCAATATCATGCAAGCTGCATATAAAATCTATTTCCAAGATGAAGGTGAAAAGTTTACTTTTGAAGCTGCATGGAGATTATTGAAAGATGAACCTAAATGGCTCGCAGGTTCATCAGAAGCTTCTACAAAAAGAACAAAGAATTCAGCTTCAGGAGCATATTCTTCATCTTCTAATCCACAAATGAGCAGCGAACACGATCCATCATCACCTACTTTGTCTCGCCGTCCAATCGGTCAAAAGGCAGCCAAAAGGAAGGAGAAAGAAAAGCTTATGGAAATGTCTTCTACTCCCAATGTCAAATATGATTCTTTGAAAGATGACTTTAAAAAAAAATTTGATCTGATGTCAATGTTTGCACGAGACTATGCATGCATTGAGGGTGAAAAAATTGAGATAGAGAGAAAAAAGGTTGATGCAAAGATTAAGAAGGCTGGGAATGCTGAGGAGAGATTGAAGATGAATGATCTGCAAATACTCTCAAAAGATACATCAAATATGGATACAAGACAACTACAAGCTCATGATATGTTGTGCGACATGATTAGAGAAAAATATGGACTTAATTAGTATGATTATGTATTTTAGGCTTAATTAGTAAGATTATGTATTTTGGGATTAATTAGTAAGATTATGTATTTTAGGCTTAATTAGTAAGATTATGTATTTTGGAATTAATTAATATGGACTTAATTAGTATGATTACGTATTCAAAATCAAATTAGCCGTTATTCAAACTAGCCGTTATTCAAAGTCAAACTAGCCGTTATTCAAAGTCCAACTAGCCGTTATTCAAACTAGTCGTTATTCAAAATAGTCTTATAAATAGTATTAACATCTTGCATTTTTTACAATTTGTTATCATCTTCTACTAAATATCAAACTTCTTTTCACATGGATCCTTCCAATCCTTCCCACATTGCAAAAATGTTTATGGATTATATGAATGATGACATGGATGAAGAACTTGTGAAGTTGTTTATGGAAGAAGAAGCCTCGAGCTCTAGAAGGCCTAGGCGTCAAAGAAGGAATATAGAGAGGAATCGTGAAGAGAGGAATCGTGAAGAGGGACATGAACGATTGTTCAAAGATTATTTTTTAGAAACTCCGGTATACACAAATGAGCAGTTTCGTAGAAGGTACCGAATGCATAAACATGTGTTCCTTCGTATTGTTGAAGCTCTAGGTCAACATGATGAGTATTTTCGAATGATGGTTGACGCAACAGGTAGGGCAAGTCTTTCACCATTACAAAAATGCACTGTTGTTATCCGTATGTTGGCATATGGAACATCTGCTGATAGTGTGGATGACTATTTGAGAATTGGTGAAACCACGACACTAAAATGTGTTGATAAGTTTACACGAGGAGTGATCAACATCTTTGGTGCACAATATTTGCGAAGGGAGCATTGACTGCATGCATTGGGAATGGAAAAATTGTCCTGTTGCATTGAAAGGACAATATGTTCGAGGCGATCATGGGAAACCAACTGTTATGCTTGAAGCAGTGGCTTCACAAGACTTATGGATTTGGCATGCATTCTTTGGGGTAGCGGGTTCAAACAACGATATTAATGTGTTGAACCAATCCAATGTCTTCAACGATGTTCTGCAAGGACGAGCTCCCGAGATTCATTATACAATCAATCATACTGAATACAACAAGGGTTATTATCTATCAGATGGTATTTATCCTGAATGGGCCACGTTTGTAAAAAGTATTTCGATGCCACAAGGGGATAAGAGAAAATTGTTTGCCCAACATCAAGAAGGGGCAAGAAAGGATATTGAACGAGCATTTGGAGTTCTTCAATCCCGATTTGCAATCATACGCAATCCAGCACGATCTTGGCACTTAGACACACTCCAGCGCATAATGAATACATGCATCATATTACACAACATGATTGTTGAAGATGAACGTGCAACATATGGTGGAAATTTTGATTTTTCTTATGATCATTTGAGTAATGATGCGACAATATTGTCGAACGATTCTAATATTGATTTTCAAGAGTTCATGCGTAGAAGATTTGATATTCGTGATAAACAAGTTCATCGACACGTTCAACAAGACTTGATAGAACATATATGGCAACGTTATGGACATGAGAATAACAACAATTGAAAAATATTTTAAATATATATTTTTATTCTATTTTGTGCTAGTAACTTATTTTAATAATGTATTTTTAAATTAATTATCACACACATATATTTTTATTGTATTTTGTGCTAGTAACTTATTTTAATAATGTATTTTTAATGTATTTTTTAATTAATTATTTGTGTGATGTATTGTGTTTTTTAATATATAATTTTTTAAATATATAATTTTTTAATGTATTTTGATATATTTCAATTAAATTGTTTTAATTATTTATTTATATAATTAAAATGTTGGATATATTTGAGATTTGGTGGGACCCATTTTAGAGTTTTAAATGAGTTGCATGGATATTTGAAAAATGTAGTGGGGTTGTTTTAGAAAATATTAAAGTGAAATATAATATAAAAAATTATGTGGACCCCATCTAAAGAACCAAAGTGGGAATAATGAGTGTAGATGCTCTAATACTGACATGCAACACTTTGTAAACTGTGTAGAAACATGAATATTTGACTGATATTTATGCTCTTAGTTTGCATGTTTAATGTTGCTTAATATGACAAGATGTGATCAAATTTGCGTTAATGATCACTTTCTACTACAATGGACCATGACATCCAATAACCTCATATTCTAGCTCCATCACTTCCTCCAACTATTCCTAACTCCACCTGCCTACCATTCAGCTTGGACTGTTATAAATATTTTACCATCTCAACTTAATCATATTATTATCATCTCACTCATTCTTTCACTATTTTGGCATGTAACTTTTTTTAAACTCATTAATAACTTTTCCATTCTCAAGAAACTCTTGATTTTTCTATTACAGCTCGCTGCAATATTTCCTCTGTTTTGAACTTGTTGTGTATTACAGCTCGCTGCAGCATAACTATCCCAAAATCAAAGCCAAAAAGTGTGTCATGCAAACGATTGAAACATTACAAAGAGAGAATCCTTGGCAAAAATCCAAACCAAACAATTTACCAACAACAATGCACCATCTTCACACGCCTCCTTTACATAAAAACAAATGAAAGCTGCATACCATGCAACTAAGCTTTTCTTCTTAGCTGCCAAGTAACCCCTCACTCCTTCACACTCACATGCACCCTTTGTTTTCTTACCTGCCAAACACTATTTTGGAAATTCACAACCCACAAACACTTCCAAACTAATGTCACATTCTCTACAGCTAATTACATACTCCAAACAATTCATCTCTTCTATATATATATATACACACATCAATTCACCAACTTCATCATATCTCATCTCAAACCAAAACATGGCTTCATTTTCTATCCTTCATTTTCTCCTCATTTCACTCTTTTGCTCTTTTCTTTTAGTCTCATCTAAGTCTCTGTCTCACCCCCCAAAACCAAACCTACTAGTCATACCGGTTTACCAACATCCTTCAACTGGACTCCATTGGACCAACATCCACAAAAGAACCCCGATAACGCATGTCCCGGTTCTCATTGACCTCAACGGCAAACACTTATGGGTTAACTGTGACCAACACTACTCATCTTCAACCTACCAAGCACCCTTTTGCCACTCCACACAATGCTCTAGAGCCAATGCTCACACTTGCCATAACAACACGTGTGTGCTTATTTCCACAAACCCGATCACTCAACAAACCGCCACAGGGAAACTAGCCCAAGATGTCTTGGCTATCTACGCCACCAGCGGGTCTAAGCCCGGCCCAATGGTTACAGTCCCTCAGTTCCTCTTCTCTTGCGCACCATCCTCTTTGGCCCAAAATGGCCTGCCAAACAACCTTCAAGGTGTTGCCGGGCTTGGCCACTCACCCATTTCATTACAAAATCAAATTTTTTCCAACTTTGGTGTACCACACCAATTCAGCACGTGTCTCTCTCGCAACCCAAAATCATACGGAGGTATACTCTTCGGGGATGCACCGAATAACTACAACAAGAACCCTAATATCTTCAAGCATTTGGTTTACACCCCATTAACAATAACCCAACAAGGAGAATACCGTATACAAGTCACCTCCATAAGAATAAACAAACACAGCGCGATTCCAGTGAGTGAATCCATCTCATCAAACAATCCAGAAGGTGGCATTGGAGGAACATTGATCAGTACCACAATTCCTTACACAATACTCCATCACACTATCTATCAGGCATTAATTCAAACAGTTGGCGCACAGATTCCAAAAGACGCACAGGTGAATCCCGTGGCTCCATTTGGTTTGTGTTATAATCCAAAAGGGATTTCTTTTCCTCTTCTTGTTGAGTTTGTGTTGGATAATAAGCCTGATGTTAGTTGGAAAATAGATGTTGAAAATTTGTGGGCTGTGCAACCAAATGGGGTATTTTGTTTGGGTTTTGTGAACGGTGGGTTGAAGCCAAAAGCTGTGATATCTATTGGGAGTCATCAATTGGAAGAAAATGTGTTGGTATTTGATCTTGTTAAGTCAAGGCTTGGGTTTAATAATTTCTTGAGGTTTTTTGATAAGAAAGGAATCAATTGTTCTGATCTCTTTGATTTCACCAATGCTCCATAGATCATAAGCATCTACTTTGTCTTCTTGTTATGAATAAGTTCTTCAAGTTATGAATAATAAAGACACTATTTGTGTTGTTTAGACACAAATGTCTTGTTAAGTTTTTGTATCATGGATCATTATAATGGAAACTGTTTTTGTCTTATCCACATTTTTATATCCTATAATTTCATTATGAAACACAAATGTGTTGTTAAGATTGTGAACTAGACTGATAAGATCCATTGAGAAACAACAAAAATAAAAATAAAAATCTAAAAATAAATTATGGAAGGATCTTGAAAATAACACAATCTCTCACTTCAATCAAACAAACAAATATTAAAAATATATATATATATATATATATATATATATATATATTAAAAATATTCAAATTTTCCTTAAAGCATCAACGGCGGCAAAACGGTGTCATCTAATTCATGGATGGGGTGGATGTTGCATACCATGCATCATGGGCGGATATGGCATGCGATGCATCATGGAAGGATGTTGCATACGATGCATCATGGATGATTGTTGCATATCATGCATCATGGGTGGATGTTGCATACCATGCATCATGGAAGGATGTGGCATACCATGCATCGGTGGAATCATATTCATATGTGCATTTTGTTGATTCATCATTGGCATAGGCATAGGCATAGGCATGAACCTTTGTTGTCCATAGGAAGGTTGCATTTGCATCCTTTGATGATGATGATGATATTCACCACCATTATTCATCATAGGATCTATTGGAACCATATGGCTCATCTTTCCATTTCCACTATTGCCCTTACTATGAGGAGAATGAGCAGGGATAACATTGTCTTTTCCTTCATTACCATGCTCCTTGGAACTGGATTTTTTCTTGGAAGGTTCAGGATCAGTTACTGTGGGTTTATGAGTAACACATATTTGAGCATGTTTGCCAGATTTTTTTAGAATGTTGATGAGTTCATTTGGATCCACATTACCTACTACTAGTACCTTTCCTTGCTCAGGATCCATGTTTATAGAATCCACACCTAGACAACAAAACAAGAATATCGATTATTTTAGAAAGTATAATCAATTTTAATTAATAGCAATTAAATAATTAAATATGTTAAAATCAATTTTATACTTTTACCATCAAATTTAAGTTTCAATGTAAAAACATACTCTAGTAATAATATTTAAATGACAGAATTAGAAATAAATCAGTTAATTCTACCTTTTGAAAATATTGACATTTAATTTAAATTAATCAAATATAATAACTGATACAATTAACTTTGGCAAACTTGAACTCACTAAAATTGAAACAAGTATTTCCCAAAATAAATATTTATATGAAATCATAATCATATATTTAGGAATAGTAGACGTTTTTTAATTTTAAAATAGAATTTATAATATCTTTAAAACTGATACTATTGTAGTTAATATTTTTAATTTGATAAACATCACTGTATACAAGCATAAATTATTATTTGTTTGCCTCAACTTATTTTTAGTTAGAATCAATTTTACACTATTTATTTACTTAAAAATCAATTTTCTTTGTCCTATATACTATAACGCATCATTTTGAAAATAGTTCTACATTTTTAAAATTAATTTTTATAATATTCTTACTCGTAAATAAGAAAAGTTATTTTGACTTTAGTAATTTCAATATTCTTGAATAATTAAACAATGATTAATTTACACGTAACTTTCAAAATTTTAAAATAACTAGATAAAAAAATGTACCTTGAAATTTGGACAACAATTTCTTTATTTTCTTTTCGCAGCCTTTGCAAATGCAATTAACCTTGAGAATACAATACTATAGAGAAAACAAAGTCAAAAATATGAAAAGAAAAGAAGAAAAAATATGGTAAAACTAGAAGAAGGTGCTTGCTAACCTGATTTTTCTTTGAGTCTTGTTTACACATTGTTGATTATTGGATGATAGAACAAAAGAAAAACTAGAGGGAAAAAAAATCAATAGGAGAGAAAGTGTTCACAATATAGGCAGAGAAACCTATAGTTCAATATAAAGTAAACTATTTTAGGTGTTTTAAAATATAATAAATCTCACTTGATTCTCTCCTATTTAATTATACTATTTTTAGAATATTTTGATTCATTTATATTTACATGGCATAGAAAAATCGGTTCATTTAAAATATGAATAGATATTTTTTTTTATAAATGTTAAGTTATATAAATTAAAATTATTGAAATGTTACTGCATCTGTCTATGAATATAAGAGTTAAAAAAGTTAATTAAAATATTAAATGTATTAATTATTTGTAGAATTTTATAAGTTTATATGTAGGAGAAAAAAATTATTCAATGTTTGCAATGAGTCCGTGTATTTTGATGAAAATATTACTATCCCGTCCCTCAATTAATATTTTAATGAAAAAAGAAATCAATCAATTTAATTATTCTTTTGTAAATTAGTCCATTTTTTTTTGGCAGAGATGATGGATTAGTAATTACGACTTAGGATATGAGTGATTTTGTAAAAAAAATTAGTAGACATAATAGATAATTTTAAGATAAATGTTTGATTATATTATTATCTTTAATTTTTCTTATTTGATTTAGTATATTTTAATAAATATATTTTTATTTTTTAAAAAGTTGAACTTATAAACTTAGTAATTTAAAAAGATTATTTTTATTTTATAAGAATAACTTTAATGAATAAAACTATTTAAATAAAAATCACTCTAATTTTTACAAATTTGTATTTATAATCTATATCATATATAATGGAGAAATTTGAATTTGGTGTAGCCTATTTTTATTTCAATTATATCCTTTTGTTTTTAATTTTAAAATTTAACATCTCTTCTACTAATTTCTTTTTTATTAACTATTATATGGTAGTTCGCACAACTATTTCATTCAACTTTTTTTATATAAAATTTAAATTAAAAAAATAAACTTTTATGTTTATATTTTTAAACGTCTCAATATTAAAAAAACGGACAGACAGGCACGACGTACCCGTCTGGACGCTAGTATTATAGAAAACTATAATTAAAATTAAAATTTAAAAGGAATTAAAATTATCTTTAACATTAAAAAAATATATTTATATATTTTTTACTTTTTGGATTTGTTCTCGAAAGTAATTTAAGAAAATTAAAATAAATAAAAATGATAAGAATATAATATTTATTATATTTACTAGCGTCCTGACGAGCACTCGCGTGCCCGTCTGTCCGCATTTTTAATGCGCATAAAAATATAAACGATAATTTTTGTTAAAATACATTTTTAAAAAAAATACAATATGTGGAAATTAATAATAAGAAGTTATGTGGAAGTTAAAAAATAATAAGTTATGTGAAAGTTAATAATAGAAAGTTATGAAGTAAATTACACAATAAAATAAGAGTAAAAATGATAGAAAAATAGGTCACACCAAAACAAAGTATTCCCTTTATATATTGGATAGATAAAGCTATATAAATTTTCTTAGACCAAAATTAAATATGATCAAAAGAATTAAAAAAATCAATTTTTAGAATATGATTCCAGAATCTCATTTCTTTTGAGTTTGTATGGTCTAGATTCAAGAAATTTAAGTAAAATTTAGTTTGCTTGTATTCGATTGTATTTATTATAATTGTCGGGTTTGTCTTGTCGGATTTGCGTTCATTTAAGTTTAAAATTATATGTTTTATGATTTTGACATAAAATTTAATTATTTTTAAATATAATTTTTTTTTATGTGGTAGATTATAAACTAACCTTAAAACTGTGGGTTCATGATATACACAATATAAGAAATCTTGCTGTTTTGGAAATCACTAAAACACTCTTACCTTTAAAATTTGGGTAGTTTTAGTCAAGCTAGCGGAATACTCAGGCTATCACACGGGTACTGTGTGTATTCACATACTATGGTCCGAAAATTACGTGTCAATGTTTCTATTTTTTTTTTCAGAGTATAAAATTATAACTGTAAATCTAATATAATAGATTTATAAATAAATAAAAAAGGTCCGTCTATAATACAAAATATTAGAACTTTAAGAAACGATAATTATTATTACAAATATTTTTAAAATTAAAATTTCAAATTTAATAACTTATAATATATTACAATTATATGAATGTAAAATAAATAAAAATATGAAATTAAATATAACAAATGAAGAATAATAATTGATAAAATACATTATAATAATTATACAAAAAAAATATCATTTAAATATTTAGAGATAATTTTTTATAGCAATTTAGGACCATTTACAAAGATAAGCACACTATGAGAAATAAAGTATCCATAAACCACTTTATCATCCTTTTACAATGTAGGCCCAAAACAAAATCCTAAATGTGGGTCATCCTTTTACATAGTGTCTCTAGAGTAAGTTAGAAGGTTTTATTTTTCACTTTCTGAGCATTGCATGTATCATCAAGAACTGGTGAAGAACAATGGAGGGTCGAAGCAGTTGATTTTGGAAGAGAGCACGATAACGGAACCGAACCGTTCTAAAATCAAAAGTTTGCGGTACTCTTTATATGATTTGTTGTTCTTACTGGTTTATTCTGGTTTCACCTTTGAATATCAACAAATTTGTTTGAAAAACACAGAGTTTTATTGACTATTAGGTATATATTGTGTTATGGGTTTTAAAAAACAAATTTTAATACTTAGGCTTTGTCAACGAATCACATATGACACTGTATTCTGATAGTTAGTTGTGATACAGATAAATAATATTGTTTATTATTTATTTGTAAGCTATAAATTTGCAATGGACGTTATCCAGGGAATGGTGATGGAGATTGGTGGAAGTGCATCCGGTAACAGAGTTTTGAACAAAAGGAAAAAGGGGTAAAACGAAGAACAAAGATGATGATAATAGACATACCAAAGCAATATCAGCTTCAATTAATTCTGGTGTTGTTAATGAGCAAGTTGAAATTATGGAAAATTTTCAAGATGAATTTCATTTGGCTATGAAGGCAAGAAATAAGCTGGTATAGTAAATTTTCTTATCTATATGTTATTATAATTCTTTGCTAACTAATTTTGAAAAACTTATTGAATTATTTGTTTATTATAATTCACACAGAAGGTTGCTAAAGGGAAGGAGAAGATGGTTGTCCATAAAGGGAAAGAGAAGGTGGTTGTAGCTAAAGGGAAGGAGAAGATGGTTGTCCCTAAAGGGAAGGAGAAGATAAAACAAAGTATATATTTGGGAAATCATTGTATTAGATGCAAAAATGAAAGTCAGTAACGTATTTTGCTAATCATATGTTTTTTTCGTTATTTATATTTTCACAACATTTTCCCAGATATATGGCTAGGAAATGCCTTCGTCTTAATCAAAAATCTCTCAAAATTGTCGATGTTGAAAGTCAGGAGACATTCAAATGGGAAATTCACATGGCCAAACGGGATAATAGACCAAATCCTTATGAAAGGTTTTTTGCTCAAGAGGTTCTGAGAAAGAAAAAAATTAGGACTTGGGATATATTGGTTTTAAAATTGATGCGCTTTTCTCCATACCTCTATCTAACAATAAAGAAGTGTTGATGTGTTCATGTGTTTGTGGTTTTTTTATATCAACTTATGTTTTAGTTAATCATTGTACCCTTGTATGGAATATGTAGTTGCATAATAGCACTTTTTGGTTTCCTCAATCTAACTGATGTATAACTTTATCATTTTGGCATAGATTAAGTTGTTATATGTATATGAATGAATGATCATTTTATCATATGCTATTTTGTTGCAATTCTGCAGTTGGATAATCTTAATATTCTTATTAATATTTATAATTCATGTTTAGAATGAAAACATATAAATCAAATTATGATTACGACAAAGGCAAGAGTATCTTGTTTGGAGAGTTTCTTGTGATAAGAATATTTAAGTTTTTGGTGTTAACATATATAATTGTCGGATTTGCCTCGTCTGATATGCGTTCATCTAAGTTTAAAATTATATATTCTATGATTTTGACATAAAATTTAATTATTTTTAGATATAAAAAAAGTTTTATGTGGGAGATTATAAATTAACCTTAAGACCTTAGGTTCATGATATCTACAATATAAGAAATCTTGCTGTTTTAGAAATCACTAAAACACTCTTAATTTTAATTCTAATGCTGCCAAATCTACAAAATTTGGGACTATTTTTCTCTTCTTTCTTCTAAACATTCTCTATGTTCTTTTCTCTTCTCCACTCTTCTCTCTTACTTCTATCATTCTTATTTTCTTTATTACCTATTTTAATATGTTATTTTCTCTTTTCCTCTCTTCTCATTTACTTCTATCATTCTTATGTTCTTTATTACCTATTTTACTATATTTTTTGTGTGATCATTTTTGTTCTTTTTTGTTTTGATTTTTGCATATATTTCACAAGAGACAAAGTTTTTTACCTTCAGATCTACCAGTTTTTTTTAAGACATCTACTCATTTTTTATCTTCAGATCTATCAATCTTAAGATGAAAGGAAACAGAGAAATATAGATCTTAAGGCGATTTTCTTTTCATGTTTCAATATTCTATGATTTTACACTTTTCATCTCATTGTATGAAAAAGGTTGAGTTTGTACTGTTTTTGTTCAATCAACCATGTAAAAATACAATCTTGAAGCCTTTTGTTATATTTCATCAATATATTTTTTTTTTTGCTGATTTTTGCAGATCTGGACTAATAGACCATAGATCTTAATGTGATTTTTTTTTTGCATGTTTGAATATTCTATGATTTTATACTTTTCATCTCATTGTTTTGATTTTCCTTCTCTCTACTTCACAAATCTATTTTGCCTCTTAATTATGTGTTTTGTCTTCTAACGTTTCAACTACCGCTTTCACAAGGACGTTCAAAATATTTTTATCATAAGTTTTGTCTCCTCTGTTTGTAAGTTTTTTTTCTAACTTTTTTTGTTTGTCCTTCTAATTTTTAATGAGTTATTTGCTAATATTGATTTGAACTAATTTATGACTATGGTTGCATTCTCATAGTTTTTTTTAGGATTTTGCAATTATATTAGTGAAGTTATATATATGGAAGAATTTGAAAAATAATACTACCTCTGTTCCTTTTTATAAGAGACAATTTACATTTTTATGCTCATTCAATAATCAATGTATTTGGTCAGTTTTTAGACTAGATACATTGATTATTCAAATAAGTTGTCTATTATAAAAAGGAACGGAAATAGTATTATTGGAAGATCCATGAGTCTTATGTTAGATTAATTATCTAATTAATCAAATATGAATTGACATAATTAATTATTAATTAATTATATTATAGTCTATTGTTATTAAACACTATATAGATGAATTATTTGATTAAGTTTTGTGTCTGAATGGATCGTGATGGGTTGAACCATTCAGTTAAATCCAATGAGAGGTTCATACCCTCGGTCGTTTAGCTATTTAAGTGTCTCCCCATTAGACAGTTAACATACTCTGAAAATCCTAAATAGCAATGAGGGTAGTAATCCTCTCATACTCACTGTTCCGACGAGAGACCATTTCTCTAATTTTATAAGGTACACCTTTCTTCTTATTAATGTTTAAATAATATGCTATAATTTGTATCTATGAATTAATTAAATTCATCAATTGGTATCAGAGCCTCGTAGATAGGTTTTATAGCTATTGTTTGAATGGGTGTATGGTTTCTATATTGAATGTAAATGGTAAGTTTTCTTTAAATTGGAGAAATTTTAGATCTAACATTTAAATAATTTGTTCTAATAATTTTAGAAATTTATTGACGTGTAAATTTCATATTTAAAATCAAGGTATATTATACTTTAGGTCTATATTAGTAAAAAGATTTTTTGTCTTACCTCTTTTTTTGAATTGGATTGCTAAACAATTGCATTTTAGTGTGTATGAAATAAGAATTAATTGGAAAAGTTTGGAAGGGTGATCCAATTTTTTAGCAAAATAATTAGCATTAAATATTTTTTTTCTTGTTTTGGCATTGAATTTTGAAAAAAAAATCTATATGGTTTTATTTGAAAAGAAATTTTAATGATCACATTCTTAAAATACTTTGTGTGTATTTTTTATTTTCTTTGAGACACTTTAATATATCGTATTCTCTCCATTAATATAATATAATGTGTCATTAAGAAATTAATTTTATTCTATGATAAATTTATTTGATATTTTATTATATATCATTTTTTTATTAGTTATTATTAGAGTTTGTTTTATTATATGATTTATGAATCATTTGAGATGACATTGTAAGTTCTAAAGTGATTAATATTTACCGACTCTATTTACAAGGATGAATGTCACATTCTGTTAGAAGTTAGTCATAATTGTTTTTTAAATCTCTTGTGACTAATTATATAATTGCATATAAGGAGAAATTATTTTTAGTATTATCTACCCTTTTAAAATATATATAAAATATGTGTTTATATAAAATTACTAATTTTTCAGAATATTCTTAATTAAAAATTTCTTATTTAAAGTCATAAATTGATTTTTAGTTATATATTCAAATAAATAAATAAAAATCTAGTTTTATGAATATATTAGAAATCTTATTATTTTATGACTTTTATTATGGAAAATTAAGTAATTATTATTAATTTGTATAATTGTAATTCCATCTATCGTGGATATAATTATATAATTCTTTTTATTTTGTATAAAATATAAATATTTTTAATTTTTATGATTATAACTCACCTATCGTGGGTATAATTATATGAATTTTGTTTAATAAAATAATTAAATTTAGTTTAATTATAGTAAATATTATATTGATAATAGTAATACCCTATCGGTATGTTATTATTAATATAATTTGTTATGTTAAATGTACTTATAATTTATGATTATGTAAATTATAGTTTAATGTACCCTATCGGTATTAGAATTTATTTGTGACATAATATTTGTATATTGTTATATTTTGTTGAAACAAGTATTTGATAAATAAAAAATTATTTTAAATACATGTAATACTTTATGAAATCCAATCATATATTTTAAATATTTTATTAAAATCAATTTCAATTCTTTAAGTATTATGTAAGTGATGAACATATCCTATCGGTGTGACATTACTTCACATAGTCAATGTATGATAGAGAAAATATTTGAGTATTTGTTTAAATATTTTAAAAGTCTTAGATTAATAATTCAAATATTTTTCTCTATCAAGTGGGAGAATTTATATGTCAATTTTATAAAATGAGAATCAAATATTATTTAATATGATATTATTTTATGAAGACTTATATTGAGTGTTGTGAATCAGATACCTTTAAACAAAGTATAAACTGGTTTCTTAATGATCAAGAAACACACAAGGGTTAGGGTTAACAAAGAAGACAAGGTAAAACAACAAGGAACAACAATGATTGGTTATAAACTGTTATTCTTTTCTTTCTCTTAGAACAAGATTACAAGTATACAAGAATAACAAAATAACCTCTCTCTCTTGAAATTAGGATTTTATCTTCCTATTTTTCCTTATGCCAAGATTGAAAAACTAGCATCCTATTTATAAGAAAAATAGCACACTAACCTAATGAGCTTTTTAACAATTACCAATTACAAGCTAACTTAGGGTACAAGCTAACTTAAACACTTGAGCTTACAAGTAAGACCCAATCCAATATGCTAACAGCCTAACAATATTGACTAATGCACGTTAGAACAAACTTCGACTACAACACACATTATCTTCGACAGCAGCATGTGAGCAGACTTCGACCTCATGCTTAATTCTTGTCGAACCAGAAGCTACCATTCGACCATACTAGATTTCGATCCAACATCTCACAAATCTCCACCTTGGAACAAATTCTATAACATCAAGGAACTAGCTTTCTTTATGCAGCTTTATCAACTGCATATAGTGGAAAAACTTAGAACTGGGAAACGTCTTGGTGATCATATAAGCAGCATGTGAACAGACTTCGATTGCTGCTTTACTATCTTCACCCAAGGCTCCACCATAAATTAGGACTCAATTTAGAGACTCATTTATGTACCTTAAAATCCACTTCAATGCTTGTTAGTGAGCCTTTCTAGGATTCGCCATGTACCTACTTACAAGAATTATTGTATATGCTATGTCGGGTCTAGTACAAACCATAACATACATCAAAGAACCTACTATGTTAGCATATGGAATGCTATTCATATAAGTTCTTTCAACATCAGTGCTAAGACACTAATCGATACTCAACTTGAATTGAGAGTTTGTCGGAGTCGCAACAGGCTTTGAATTCGACATACCATACTTTTCGAGAATCTTCCGTAGGTATGCCTTTTGAGATAAGCATAATCTCAACTGCTTTCTATCTCTTCGGATGTCAATCCCAAGAATCCTGAACGCATCTCTCAGATCCTTCATGTAGAACTCCTTATTAAGTTTAGCCTTCACCCTCATTACCTCTTCGACATCGTTATTTGCTATTATAATATCATCCACATAGAGCAACAAAATAACAAATGAATTACCCAGTCGAAATCTGAAGTAAACATAATGGTCGAACTGACTTCTGATGAAACTTATGTGTGTCATGAACTTGTCGAATCTCCTATTCCACTGTCGAGGAGATTGTTTCAGTCCATATAAGGATCTATTTATCTTGCACACATAACCTTCCTTCCCTTTTTCGACATACCCTTCAAGTTGCCTCATCAGGATTGTTTCATCTAAATCACTATACAAGAACGCAGTCTTCACATCCATCTGTTCCAGTTCAAGGTCGAACTGTGCCACTGTGGCAAACAACATTTGAATGGATTTGTGCTTCACGACATGAGAAAACACATCATTAAAGTCGACACCTTCTTTCTGAATGAACCCTATCAACCAATTTTGCCTTGTATCTCTTGGATGCCACTCCTTTGATTCCTTCCTTAACTTTTAAAATCCATTTACAGCTGACTAATCTGGCTCCAGCAGGTTACTTGATCAGTTCCCAGGTGTTGTTATCATGATGATATTTCATCTCATTATCTATGGCCTTCAGCCATTCAGTCTTCTTTCGACTCCTCATAACTTCCTTATAGTCTCTAGGTTCTTCGTCTAGAACCTCACTTGTAGAGATTAAGGCATAAGCTATAAGATCTGCATACCCAAGTCTCTGAGGTGGCTTGATGACTCTCATCGACCTGTCTCTTTCTAGCAGGTAGTCATTATCAGTCTCCTCATCTTCGACAACATCTTCTGCATCTTCTTCGACTTTATTTGGGGTACGCAATTCAGCATCAACATACTCCACCTCAACAGGAATCTCTCCCTATTCCAGCTCTTCGTCAGCATAATTAGTTTTCTTGAAGGCCATCTCTGCTTCATTGAAAACTACATCTCGACTGGTGACATACCTCCTGTAACCTGGGTCTAGGCACCATAGCCTATAAGCTTTGACTCCTTCAGGGTAATGGACATGCATTTCAGAGCTCTATGTTCGACCTTGTCTTGCCTAATATGAGCATAGGCAACACAGCAAAATACTCTCAGTCTGTCGAGACTAGGTGGATGTCCCGACCAAACTTCTTCAGGTTTCTTCATTCCCAAGGAATTCGAGGGACATCTATTTATTAGGTAAGCTGTTGTCGAAACAACTTCCGCCCAAAACACCTTCTTCAATCCAGCACTAACCAACATGCATCTAACCCTTTCAAGGATTGTTCGACTGAATCTCTCAGCTACGGAATTTTGTTGAAGAGTACATGCTACAGTCTTATGCCTTGCAATCCCAGACTCAACACAGTAACTGTCGAACGCTTCGTTGCAGAATTCAAGGCTATTGTCAGTTCTCAACCTCTTGACCTTTCTGCAAGTTTGAGTTTCGACCAGAATCTTCCAACTTTTGAAATTCTCAAAAGTTTCATCCTTCGTCTTCTGAATGAATACCCATAGATTTCTGGAATAATCATCAATGGTTGATAGAAAATACCTTACACCTGAGTGTGAAGGATTCCTTGCAGGCCCCCAAAGATCAGCATGAATATGATCCAGGGATCCATGTGTTATTTGCTTGCCTTTGTTAAACTTCGCCCTACAGGATTTACCAAATACACAAGATTCACAAAACTCCAACTTTTCAACTTTGTCACCTCCTAGCAGGTTCTGATTCCCCAATTCGACCACACCTCTTTCGTTGACATGACCCAATCTCATGTGCCATAATTTTGTCTTCGGCACAGGTTTCGTGGATGCAACATTTGTCGAACCACTTACAACCTCAGCCTCAAGGGTATACAAGCCTTGTTTCTTCACGCCTCTTATGACTTCCTTCGACCCCTTTATGACTTTTATGATACTTTTCTCTCCTTGAAACACATATCCCTTTCTTTCGAATTCACCAAGAGAAATCAAATTTCTCTTCAAGTTAGGTACATACCTGACTTCAGTCAATAACCTTATTGACTCATCATGGAGCTTGAATCTCACAGATCTAATACCTGCAATTTTGCAAGATTTGTTGTTTCCCAGCAACACAGATCCATCATCTTGATCACATAGCTCCTTGAACAATTCTCTGTTTCGAGTCATGTGCCAAGTGCAACCTGAATCCATAATCCACTCTTTTCTCGAGTCGCCACTTGAAACCACAAGAACATCATATGAGTCAAAGTCATCTTGAACAATGGCTGCGTTGCCATTACCTCCATAATCTTTCAGGTGTTCAGGGCACATCTTTCTTGTGTGACCCTCCTTCTTACAGTGATAACATCGAATACCAGATGTTTCGCCATTATAAGATTTCTGTTGACTTTTACCTTTCTTCTTGTCAAATTTACCATCCTTTCGCAAGAATTTCCCTTTAACGGCCAAACCTTCGCCCATTGTCGAAGGTTTATGCTTCTTTCGTTTGTTCAAGTCCTTAGAATACAAGGCTGATTGAACTTCTTCAAATTTCAGGGACTCCCTTCCATACAAGAGAGTTTCTTTGAAGTGAGCATGTGTTCTGGGCAAAGCACACAGCAGCAACAATGCTTGATCTTCATCGTCGATCTTCACATCAATATTTTCAAGATCAAGAATCAGGTTGTTGAACATATCCAACTGCTCAACCAACACTTTGTCTTCACTCATCTTGAATGAATACAAAGCTTTCTTTAGGTAGAGTCGATTCGCCAGAGATTTGGACATCTACAAACTTTCAAGTTTCACCCGTAATCCCGGTGTTGTAGTCTCCTCTGATACCTGTCGAAAAACCTTATCACCAAGGCTCAATAATATTGCGTTGTGGGCTTTCTCGATCATGCCCGTCTTTTCTTTTTCCGTTAACGCAACGTCCATGACTACCTCACCTTTCAACGCTTCCAAACAACCTTGTTGAACTAGTAGGGCTTTCATCTTCAAGCGCCACAGACCGAAGTCGTTCACTCCGGTGAACTTTTCAATCTCATACTTTGTTGAAGGCATCTTCTCCACACTTACCGCACCAATTTATTGTGAATAGAATACCTTTAAACAAAGTATAAACTGGTTTCTTAATGATCAAGAAATACACAAGGGTTAGGGTTAACAAAGAAGACAAGGTAAGGGGCAGTTTGGACAGTTCTAGCAGCAACATATGACTATGCCAATAATCAACAGTTAGCCCTAATACTACTAATGCACATAACAATATGCAAGCCTATCAATTAGCATCAAACAACATGTTTTGTTCACAACCAGCATCAAAATAGCAAAACTTGACAAAGTTTGAAAGTAAGGGGCAGTTTGGAGTTACAATAGAAAAAGCATGGTATGTTAACACAAACCTTCATAACATGGATCAATGATGCTTACAAGCAATTTAAGACCGAATGCACACAATGACTTAAAAATCATCAAAACAAAACATATAAGCTTATCACAGTTGACAAATACAAACCAAATATGCATATGCTAACATTTAAAACAACCCTACTACATAAACCTAAGGATGACAACAGTTGATGCAAAAGATGAAACATGACAATGCCAATTATCCAATAACAACCAGATTCAAAGAAAATCATATTTTCATGTTAACCAACCTACAACAATAGACAACACCTTCAATGCAAATAAGGTATGATCATGTCAAAACAGTTCTACCACAATGCCTCAAAATGACAGTCCTTGATGACAATGTCAACTATTCAACAAAAACAAAGTTCAATGATACCATAATCTCATGTTGACAAACATAAACCAATCACCAAGCCATAGTTCAAGTTATCACAGGTATTCACTCAGCATAACAATGGTAAGCAACAAACTATAATGCAAAATATCTCATGACAGTCACAAACATATGACAGCAAAATATAGTATTGGTCATTAACATCACATGAGTCATCCCAATGACTTTTACCAAGTCCAACAGAACTGCATAGCTTACAAGCATACTCAAAACATGTTATAGACCAAGTTTGAACACAAAGAAGATCCAAAAATATGCTAGAAATAAAAATGACCTGGTGAGTTGAAAGATGCACATGAGCTGAAATATGGCAAGAACAAAATGGTAGCAAAGCAAAACATGATATAGTTCCAACTAATACCAAGTCAACATCTCATGAATCAAACATATAAGTGACTTATACTTAAAATGCTAGCAAACAGATCAAGATATAAAGAATGCTACTGCAACAGAACCAAATTACCATCCTTCACAAACAGAAACAGAAACAAACGGCATCAGGCTTCAAAACAGTTGCAAACAATTTCTCATATTGTTCATTCATGACACAAAGTAGAACTTAAGAGAAACTCCAAGCATAAAAACAACAACAAACCATATTGTAATGATGATCATAAGAGTAATACACATTAATGAGTAAAACAAGCAATCTTGGCAGGTACAAACATGAACTTGCACTTATATTTAAAACACATTGTAACAACTAATGCACTTTAAACATACTCATGACAACTTAAAAAAGGATAGTAACTACCAACCTCTTGTAGACTTCCAAGCAAGCTAATATAGAAGGGAAAACCTTGAAGACTCCCCAAATGTGCTCCAACCAATGCCTTGGTGAAAATGCAGTCTTTCTTGCACTTAAAGTAAACAAGTGAATCTTGGACCAGAACTTGAAACAAGTGATGATGAAGGTTTTTTAGGTTATGGACAGTTGGTATATCATAAACCAAGGGTGTTTGGATGGTTGAGATGATCAAAACAGGCCTGAACAGAGATTTGGCAGATTTTGCATGTGAAGTTAAACTTTGCTTGGTTGAAAGTTGACTTTTGGGAAAATAAGGATTTTGACTGGTTTAAGAGTTTGAACACCTCCCATACATCATTTATGGATTTTATGAATGATTTGTGATGATTTTGAGTGGGTGAAAATGGTTTTGGAAGGCTTTGTGCTCAAGGCAGATTTTGAGGTATTTTTGGAATGGTTTTCTTCACTTATAAGCAAAGCAAATGCAAGATGAGAGCAATGGTTTTCTCTTGGGTTTTAGAGTGCTCTGGTGTGTCTTGTAACATAGAGGAAACCTCTATTTATAGGCAAATGGTGAGGACAACTTGTGAAGTATGCATTACAAATCTTGATTTTGGAAGGAAATCTTAGCAAATCCAACTTGTGATTTCTCTGCAGATCTCTTGCTTGCTTCCAATTCCTTTTAGTCTCTAAAACCAGCTAGCTTGGAGCCGATAGAAGTGACCTATAGACAACAAAGTCAGATATTACCTACTGCAGTTAAAAACCTTATCTCTCCTAATGTAACTTTACAATTTATCTCATTTAAATAATGACCTTGGATGATTCTTTGGGATTTGCTCATGGATTCTTCTGATTTTTCCTAGCATACCCTCTAATAAATCAAATTAGATGTCATACCATGGTTGGAAATCAACTGAATAGTTGGGGAATGAGTTTATGCCAAGTTTGGATATGGTGTATTTCAAGTGTTTGGACCCAACTTGCTCCATTCGAAACTCCCAGCTCACAAGGGATATGGAGAAGTTCTATAACTTTTTGAAAAGCCCTCATGGAGATCTACAACTTTCATGTTTTTGAAAATTTCAAATTCCAAGTGGAACTAGGTCAAAAACCCCCTCCAAGTTGGCTGAAAACATGCCTAAAAAGGCCAGCAACTTAGAATTTCTCTAAGTGTTTTCTCCCTCTTGTGATGATTTTGGCCATAACTCCGAATCTATGTATTTTCTGCTCATGGACCACTGTGGGACTTTTGTAGGACTTGCCAAGAGCTTTCCAATGAGCTTTGAACCAACTCAATTGGATGTGTGGTTAGGGATTTATGGTCTTGCCCCTTTCAAAACCCTAATTTTCCGATTTTTCGATTACTCCTCAATCCTTGATCCAATGGTCATGAAACTTCATGGATAGGTGTAATATGTTATTAGGAACATTTTTGCTTCATACTTTAAGGTCAAATTCCTTGTGGTTGAAGAGTTGACTTTTCAGTCAACCGAACGATCGATCGATGACTACCGAATTGACTGTTGATGTTCCGGGTCTTCTAAGGCCTTGAAACTTCTTGAGTAGACTTTACTAATCCATATGAACTTCATGGACCATGATCCCACCATTGGATCACCATTTAAAACAAAATTCAAACTACAATTGACTTTTCCTAATCGAAAACCCTAATCGGGTATCATGAACTGCACTGTTCTTGATCCTTGGGTGACAACCTCAAATTGGATTCATACTTGATCCAATGGATTATATTTGATGATGTGGAGACTTATTTCATGGAGAATCGATCCAATACATTGACTGATTAAACCATCAAAACCTCGATTCCCGGCTGTACGGAACCCTAATTCACCTGTATCTTAACAAAGACAAACTTAAAAGGGGTTAAGGTTACATAATCAAATGAAAATGATCCTATAATGATGATGAAGATCTAAGGGGTCAAAATTTAGGGTGCAACACCCATTAGACAGTTAACATACTCTGGAAATCCTAAATAGCAATGAAGGTATTAATCCTCTCATACTCACTATTCCGACAAGAGACCGTTTCTCTAATTTTATAAGATACAATATTCTTCTTATTTTTTAATTATTCAATGTTTAAGCAATATGATATAATTTGTATCTATGAATTAATTAAATTCATCATCTTATCTTAGTTAAAGTTATGCTTTTGTAGTCTTTATGGCATAAATGCATTGAAAGTAATAATTGGAGATATTTAATAGAATATAATATGATATTATTAAATCAATTTATTTTTGTGAGTAAACAAATTTACTATATTTTGGAGATAAATTATAATGTTATGTTTGATGCAGATTTGAAGAGTCAATATTTTGTAGTGTGTACAAGACAAAATATTATCTATTCAGGTAGTTTGTTTTGTCCCAAATAGCTTGCATTTTGGACATCCAAATATAAATATAATTACTTTATGGTTGCATCTTCTGCAAAATTTCTAAAAAAAATATTCACTTTTTAATTAGACTATAATTTGTAAGAATGATGATGAAATCGAGAATAAGCATGTAGTTAGAACACGCCTGTAAATCATAGTCAATAAAATGTACATGTATCATATTAATTAATTTTCAATGAGTAATTGACCCATCATAATTACATATGAAATTGCATTAAGAGCTAGAATGAAAAAAGAAAGAAAATTTTAAAAATATATTAAAAGTACTACTTTTCAATTATACATTTTGCCACTCTATAATCAACTACCTACCCATTACAATTAAATGTCACCAATCTTACTATTTTACCCTTCAATTAATTTTTACTTAACACTACCCCATACCCTTTTTGGTAATTTATTAAATACAACAACTTTGACCAATAGCATGGTCCAATTTTGCCAAGTGGCAGAAGTTTTTTTGAAAACTTTGTCTTCTTCTTTCCCTCACTTTCTCCCTCTTTCCAATTTTCACTCTCATATCTTTTTCCCCTAAAAAACCCTAAACTGACTCCCCCCTTCTCCCTCGTCTCCCTTATGCTTCATTTCACCATTTTCTCTCTTCTCTCTATTTTCTCTGCAAACCCTAGCGCAACCGCATCTTTCACCATCTTCTTCAAGAGTTCAGCCGCAAAAGGAGTTCTGACGGTGTCCCTCACCTTCAACCATTAATTACTGCATGGTATCCTTCATTCCTCCATTTCCGTGTCATCCCTTTCTCCTTCTATTTCAATCAGTGATTTGCAGTTAACATATCACGTTAGAGATGCTCTTCTTGAAGTCTCGGTAATCATTCTTAGAGATTTTTAACCATAATTTTTTTGTTCAATTTGATAATTAGTTACAATTGTTAAAAAAATTAAGCTTTATTATTAATTTTATTTTGTTCAGCTTGAGAGAATAAGCTTGTGGAATTTGGCTACAACATATCAGGATTATGATGCAACTGATATCATGGATGCTTTGATTGAGCTCCTCGTATCATTGGTGAATATTTTATTTTGTATTACCTCAATATCTTTGTAATTTGTAGATGAAGCCATTTGAGAATTTATTGAAGTTTTCTTAATATGAATTTTTTTGCAGGCTGCGAGGTAAAGTTTTTATATACTTTCGTCGTTAAAATGTTTACGTTGTTATAAGTCCGGAAAATCTATTCCAATGCTCGATTATTAATCAGAATATTCCTGATTTCACAGCCTGGTGTAGATGGGAAGAATTGCATTGCAGATGAGCATTACTTACCAACCTTCTTCACAGTGAGAATTTCATTCGTAAATCATAATACAAGTCTGTTTAAACAGTTTTAAACTGTCAACTAATTGGCTAATGTTTCTGTTATAGATGGTCGATCCTAGAGGAATCGCAAACTGGCCAGTAACTCATGTTGATTGGTCCGAACAAAAATGGCATCCGAAATCATATGTTACTCAGGATGTTACTTACGATCTTTTGAAGTCTATTATGGTACATTTCTACAACTGCAACTATAACTTTGTCATATTATTTTTAAGTTAGGCTAATGTATATTCATGTTAACTTCGCTGTATCTGCAGTCCATTGCCATATAAAACTGATAAAATATTCTAGCAGACTAATCATGATTCATGTCCACCGTAGGAATGGTAAATTTTTGCAATTACTTATATATTATATGTAATTGTTTCTTACATACAAATATGATTGTTGGGTGTGTAGATGCCAAGACGTGTCCCTGTTGCCACCGTTGCTGTTAATAATGCAACAAATGCTAGGCTGTTGGCAGTGAGGATATTGAGTGTTGCAGATGAAAATCTTATGTCAAGGTCAGCCTCTCTCGGTCTCTCTTCCTTTACGTCAACATTTTTCTCTTTAATAGGTCATTAGTGCAATTATGCATGACGTGGACACGAATTAGGTTAGTTGAGCCTATTTTCACTTTCTAAATCGTTTTCCATTTTCCATCTTCTATTTGAATGTAAGCACATGTTGTATTGACATCGGGCTTCAAGCACACGTTCAATCGGAAGTGTCGGTGCTAGATAACTGCTAATTATAAGTTCTCTCCATTTCAATGCTTTAGTTCAATTATTTGTGAGGATTATGTTTGAATGTTAAATGGTTCTAGCTTTAACAGAGTGACACAGGTTCAGTTAGTGAATTTTATTTGGTCACTGATCCCGAGTCTTCAGGTTCACCTCCCAAAAGGCCACCCCCACTTGTTCCTATATTTGTAGTGCCTCATATCGCTGTTTCCACTCCGCCTCATGCTTTTCCTCCATCTTCAATTGCTTCTAATCTATCAAGATCATAGTCTTTAAACTCCGCACAAGAAAGAGAGTTAACTGTGGATGACATTGAAGACTTTGATGACAACGAGGATATTTCCACAGTAGAAGGTCCCAGGGCTAAAAGGACACTAAATGATGCTTCAGATCTTGCTGTAAAATTGCCTTCTTTTTCCATAGGTGATTGTTTTAAGAAACTTATTGTTGGATAAATTCTTTACATTGATAGGAATCAAGAACCACAGAGAAACTGAAAAAACAAGAGACTGAAAGAAAAGCTGAGTATCTACTACCAGGAATCTGTTTTTTGAAGCAAAAATGTTTTTCAGTTAAAAAACTTGCCTGATTTGCCATGTCTTGATTTGGAGTCATTAATATTTCTACATTTCATGCAATTGCCATGTCTTGATTTGGCTGGGGGATATGGGCAATTTGATTAATTTGGTTTTTGCTATCTCTATTTCAGGCCTGCATTGGAAGGAGAGTGTGGTTTCCTAGCTGCAAACCTTTATGCTAAAAGTGTTTTTGGTGAAGATGCATTGGTGAATATGAGCATTGAAAAGCAAGGAGATGGTAAATTGAGTGGATACATCAGAATAAGAAGTAAAACTCAGGGAATTGCTCTGAGTCTTGGGGATAAAATCACTTTGAAACAGAAGGGATCCGCTTAATAGAAGCAATTGCCCCAATTTTCTCTCATGCTTCTTCTCGGCTTGTATGTCTTGTCAACTACTTGTGTAGATTTGGGTGGCAGCCATAACTTAAAGCTTGGTGTTATTATTTTGCTTCAAATTCTCGTGGCTTTTGGTGACAACCAACTCATTAGTATTAATTTTTCTCTTTCAAATTCCATTTTTGTTTGTATTCTTTTCCTTGGATATTTACTCAACAAAAATCCTTATTGCCTATATTTTATTGTTCTACACATGGGATTGAATTGGACACCGTAAATTGATATCATAATCTCAAATAGATGACTATTTGTTCTTGTTGTTCCTATGTTCTAACGCCCTTGGTTGATTTGTTCTGGTTGTTCCTATGTTCTAATAACGTCCTTGGTTGGATAATGAACCTTAATAATGATGTTAGTTATTGCGTGAATGATTAGTATTACAATCAATTTTTATGGTTCCTTTTCAGTTTTCTCATTCAGAGCTCATTTCTAAGAAAAATAAATCAGTGTTGAAAAACATTACAACATACAAATATTCTTCGCTTTTTCATTATATGGGATTTGCTAATATTGTCAAATAACTCAAAATTTGATGTATTTGATCTTTTTATTCCGTACAAGCTTACGATACAATTGTATGTTACTCTATTGCTCTAAAAAATGAATCATGTATAAATATTACTTTAAAAATTAAAAGTCTAAAATTTTGATTATGTATTTCAACCTTTTCACTATAATGTTTAAAATGTGATTGAAATACTTCATAAAGTTACACGAGATACCATTAGTTAGATTCAAATAAATAAAAACCTGCATAAATATTACTCTTAATATACATTTGAATATACTTTTTCTTGTGAAATTTAAATTTGATATTATTTTTTTTTCTCATACCCGTGCGAACGCACGGGTCTTCTACTAGTAATATAAGAAAAGTGATTGTTTTAGAATTTACAAATACACCCTTCTGCCTAATTCTTCCGTGTCATTTTTTTAATGGCATGTCTATTATGAACTAAGTGAGAGGGAGAAAGGAGATCTTTTGTGATTGGGTGGGACCCATGCCAAAAGTGAATTGTCTTTGGTAGGCTTTTTGTTTGGAATTTATATTTGAAAAAGGACAAAGTAGACTTTTTTTTTGGAATTGATGTTTGAAAAAGGATAAGACTCTTGGAATTGGGGAGTAAAAATATTTTTTAATTGGAGTAAGAAAAACCAATGGTTTACAAGAAAAACTGTGGGCTGATTTTACGGTGTAAGACAACTGGTTTGCATATTTTGGATAAACACATGGTAAAGGTATGAGAAAAATTCAGATAAATGATATCCATATCGGCAGATCTACATGTTTCTTCTATATTTTTAGACTTTTATTCCTATAATGCAGCATACCACATATTTCTTCTATTCAATGTTTTCAGATTTTATATTCATTTTTCTTCTAAATATTTCTATTTTCTTTTAAACATTTGAGATTTGGTTTATATTCATTTTGTTCATTATGAATTTGTATTTTTAAAAAATTTTCTTTAATTTGATTTGAGTTTCTCCATTCTCATTATTCTTCAATATTTTGTATTAAATATTTATTCAATGTTTTTAAATTTTTTAAGTTTCATTTTATAAACCAATTTTTTTATAGAAAATTCATATTAAATTTACCGCATTTCTATTTTTTTTCAATATTTTGTATTAAATATTATTCAATGTTTTTTTCGAAATTTCTTAACTTTTATTTTATGAAAGTGTTTTATTTTTAATTTAATTTTTTGTTTTCATTGATGGAGTGTAGTGTAGTTGACACATGAATATAGAGTAATACTAGAGTTGTTAAATGCGTTGGCCCGTCTCAGTCCGCATTGGTCCAGTGGGCTAACACTTTAAATGGGCTGGAGTGGACTGACCCGATTACTTTCTGGGCTATCAAAATTGAGCCCGACCCAACTCCTTATGGGCCGTGCAGCCTGATGGGGGCAGGCCCGGCTATATATTTCAATATTATAATTTTAATTTTTAAATATAGAGACAATAAAATACAATCATACATAACAAAATAATTACTCATCTAACCATTCAAAATAGATAACAATAAATTATAAAGTAGACAATTTTGTGTTTAAGTTCCATGATCACTTGGTGAATCCAACAGTTGTCATATATAGTCTAACTTTAGAGATAAGAGAATAAATTCATACATACATGACAAAATAATTAATCACTAACTATTCAAAATATATGGAAAAAAAATATAAAGTAGACAATATTGTGGCCTATGTTTCTTGAACACTTGGTGAATCCAACAATTGTATCCCCTCTACTTCTTCTATATCTGCAATTCATAATATATGATAAGTCAATAACTTGAAAACAAATGACAAAGTAGTTATACTTTTATATGCTTCTGCCTCTCTATCCAGTTCTTTTATTTATAATATAGTAGATGAACATTAAACTACCACCTTGTGGTGCATGCATGTCCTTGTTAATGTTACTACTTAACTGACAACTCAATAACTTGAAAATAAATGTAAATTGAAAGTAAAATACAAAGACTATTAATTACAATTTAAAACTTGCCTGAAGGTCCAACATCTCTAAAATCATGCAACCAACTATGCGTATAAATTAAAGCTTGCACAGTTTCAAGGAGTAAGCAATTCATATACTTATGCAAAATACGACCTCCAATGCTAAAAGAAGATTCAGAAGTCACTGTTGTGATTGAAATGCTTAAAATGTCACAAGGCATTATAGCAAGTTGAGGAAATCGAACACTATTCAATTTCTAATATTGAAGAATATCTACATCATTATCCAAACATTTTTTATCCCGGTATATTTCAAGTTCGGACTTGCCATCATTTAAAATCTTTTGTATATTTTCTTGATGATATTCCTAAAATTTGACATGCAAAAAAATATTTAAACTAGGCTTGAATAGAAAAATAAAGTAATGTAATGAGTATAAATTTTATTATTAAAATTTACCTTCAAAAATGATGTCTTGCCCAATGGTTGGCCAAAAAAGTGAGATTGAGTATTTTTTTTATGAGCTTGTTGCAACCATATTATTTTGATATGCACCAAAGAGATCATACAAACCGTACTTCACTTTCTTTACCCTGTCTTCATAGCCACTTGGATCGAGTTTCTTAAAGAAAAAGTTCAAAAAGTCCAACATTGATGTTTGGTCAAGAACATTTCCAAGTGCAAGAGTAACTGAATATTCACTCCAATACTTATCAAACTTTCCTTCATCCCCTCAATCATATCTTTGATCACATCATCTTGACTTTTCAAATTTCTATTCAATTCCATCTCTATAAGTGCAACTTGCATGAATTATAAGTTTGAGGTTGAATAAGATGATCCAGAAATTAAGTTAGTCATATTATAAAATGGAGCCAAGAAATTACAAATGTTCTCTGCTCTATCTCACTCTTCAATGCTTGGACAAATCTTGTAGTTTTTATTATTATAACTCAAGCTAATGAATGCACGTTGATACCCAATAACACTTTCAAACATCATATATGTGACATTCCATCTAGTACACACATCCAACCTTAAAAATCCACCTTCTACATTATTTAAATGTACTTCTTCAATACATTTCTTAAACCTCCTCAATCTCCCCTCTGAAGTCTTCACTTATTTAACACTTTCTCGGATTTTATACAAAGCATCTCCCGCTGCCTTCAAACCATCTTGAACTATGAGATTCAAGACGTGAGCACAACATCTCACATGAAAATATTTACCCTTACATAGCAAATCATCTTGCAAATTGAATCTCTCTTTCAAAATATTTACCATGTTGTCATTCGAAGAGGCATTATCCAATGTGAGTGAAAATATTTTTCTATCTATTCCTCAATTCTTCAAAGCATCAAGTAATTTTCTTGATAATTCCAACCCTGTATGTGCACTCTTCAAGTGACAAAATGAAAGCAATTTGCTATTTAATTTCCAAATCATCATCATCCATAACTGCACTATAGAGATATAAAACTCAAACCTATCAATTTAAATAAACAAAAAATAGTAAATGAAGTGAAAATTGAAACTAAAACAAATAGATTTAACATTAAGAACTATAATGTGTAGAATTGGACCTAGATTCTAAACTATTAGGGAAAGAGAGTGTCATAATTGTGTGAGATTTTGGTACTATGTTGAATAGGGTTTGATGAAATTCAAACCTATTGAACAATATCTATAAAAAAAAATAGTGTTTTAAAATGGTTGTTCTATTTGCATGACTTTTCCCCAAGCATGTGATTAAAACCATTAATTCTATTTGCAGGACTTTTCTGTGGACAGGTAGCGAGGAGAAGTCGAGAAAATCCCCATTTGCGTGGAAGATGGTCTGTAAACCTCGGAGGAAGGGCGGTCTGGATGTGTTAGACTTATCAGAATAGAACACGACTTGTTTAACAAAACTGCTATGGAACCTTTGCAACAAAAAGGATACTCTTTGGGTGAAATGGATCCACGCGTTTTATTTCAAAACTACAGATATTACGCAGGTCCAGGAAAAAAAGGGTATGTCTTGGATTTTAAAAGCTATTCTTAGACATAGATTCATCATTATTGGCATGGAAGATTTGAACGGAATGAAGGAGAAATACTATGTGGGAAAAGTGTACCAGTACCTCAAGAAGGATGATCCTGATGTTGGATGGAAACACATGTTATCCAACACTATTGCTAGACCGAGAGTCCTTTTTACTATGTGGATGACTTGCCACCGTAGACTTGCGACAAGGGGACGGCTCAAAAGGCTTGGCCTTACGACCGATGACAACTGTAAATTCTGCGACAAGGAGGAAGCAATTGACCACCTTTTATTCGATTGTCCGCCGTTTAAAACTTGTTGACAACAAATTCTGGTGTGTTTGGGGTTTCATCATTTCCCTTGTGAATGGCGTGAAGAACTTGAGTGGTTAATCACGCATTGTAAAGGGAAATGCTAGAGGAAGTGCATATGCGTAGTTCTGTAGCGGAGACCATCCATGAAGTTTGGAGGTATCGTAACAACGCCGTCTTTGACAATACGATGAATACTTTGGAGATTAGAGATTTAGTCATTTCTACCTTTGCAAATAAAGAGTGGATTAATACTAAAATGAGACATCATATAGCTCAATTGCTTATAGAGTAGATGTGGTTTTTTGGTTGTTTTGTGGATGAGGTCCTTTGTACCCTTATATATATTCTTTCTTTTAGTTTATATAAAATTTCTTTATTCCAAAAAAAAATGGTTGTTCTTACCTACTACATAAAAAACTATTTATACCTTATACGTTAAAACTAACATGCAATGATTATTTATTTATTAAAATAGGATAGTGTGATTTTAGTGTGAAGTGAGTATAATTTATTTATGTGTTATTTGTATTGCAGCTAAGAAAAAATTGATCACTCACTTTTCGTGTCGCCAAGCTGAAATGAATTTGAGCCGCACAGTGAAAGGTTGTAATACTAAAATTAAGAAATTTAATTATTTTGTTTTGGGCTTTTACTTAAATATATTTTAGCCCAATTTTCCTTTAAAATTAACAAAAATATTTTTCTAATTTTTTTATCAAAATAAATTATTATTATTTTTTAATATTTTTAACACTAAACCCCGTTTGGTCAGCCTGACCCGGCCCATAAAAAATATTACCCCGATGGACTGACTCAAAAAGATAAAATTGTATTCTTTTAATACGTTACAACGGTCTGGTCCGTGTTAAAATTTAGGATTTATGGGCTGGCCCAAAAGATCAGGCCCATTTTGACAACTCTAAGCAATATCAAGATATTGTAGTTTTTAAATTGTGTATTTATTTTGCCTTAATTATAGTAATTATTTATGTATTTATTATCTTTATTATTGTGCGTTTGATTTGATTATATTTATTGTAGGATTTAAATTTAAATGATATTAAAACAAAATACAAGTAGTAAAAAGAGAAGACATAGTATCTTATAATAAGAATTTAAAATAAATTTATTTAAAACAAATAAATAATTATACATATTTATTTAACTTTTTAATTCAAATTATTTTAAAATAGTTGATAGGATATGAACTTGACTATTTAAGAATTACTATAATTCAATTATAAAGTATCAATTAAGTGTTTTTAGATTTCGATAAATCAATTATAGAAGAAATTATAACTTACAATTTTGTTTTGAAAACAACAAATAAAGACGGTTATTTTTTTAAAGAAGCACCAAGTAAAAATAATTATTTTGTAAGATACATTTAATGAAAATAAAAAATGATGATTTTTCAAGAAAATTTGTATTAAATTTGAAATTTATGTTAGTGTTATTTGATGTTGTTTATACCACAGGTTCATTATAATATTGATAAATTTTAGTATTTTATAAAAAATTATCATTATTTCTTTTAATAATAACTGCTACATTTATATTCAAAAAATACAAAAATAAATAATATTTTTATTATGCAATTGTAACATCCACCGAATAATATTTTTAATTTAAAGAAATCACAAATTTCCAATTGAAATAAATTATAAGTAAAAATACACTATTGATATATATATTTAAACATATGTAATATATTTTATAAAGATGATATATACTAATTAAAAATAATTATATATATATATATATATATATATATATATATATATATATATATATATATATATATATATATATATATATATATATATATATATATATATATATATATATATATATATATATATATATATATATATATATATATATATATATATATATATATATATATCTGTGTGTGTGTGTGTGTAATATATTTTATAATGATCATATATACTAATAAAATTTAATTTTAATGTTATATATTTCTATATACTAAAAATTATTCTGGGTCTGTCCTGATCATAATTTTTATCAAGTTTGAAATAAGTATTTAAAAAGTCAATACAATTTTAATAAATATTGTTTTTTCATATCATAGAAATATTTTGAAATATAAAAAATGAAACTATTAATTCAATTATTGTTATAAACGGGAACAACTATAGTATTAATTCAAAGTTTTTTTTATAAACACGGTCAAAATAAAATAATATTTTGATATACAATCAAGCTGAAATAAATATTTAAAAAGTCAATACAATTTTAATAAATATTGTTTTCTCATATCATAAAAATATATTTTGAAATATAAAAAATAAAACTACTAATTCAATTATTGTTATAAACGGGAACAACTATAGTATTGATTCAAAATTTTTTTAAACATTGCCAAAATAAAAATAATATTTTGATTCAAATATGTTGATATACAATCAAGCTGAAATAAATATTTAAAAAGTCAATACAATTTTAATAAATATTGTTTTCTCATATCATGGAAATATTTTGAAATATAAAAAATGAAACTACTAATTCAATTATTGTTGTAAACGGGAACAACTATAGTATTGATTCAAATATTTTTATAAACACTGTTGTCATACCCTAAATTTGCCCACCTCTTTTCTTCAATCAAAAGCATTGGTACGAGCCATCAGGTGGGTGTTGTTATCACAAAGTTATCAAAGAATCATCAGAGGGAGTTCATAAGGAGCATGAAAAAAAGGGGAAAGAAGAAGCCTGTTGAGTATCTCAGAAGTCATGGTGGAGTTGGAATGATCACCCAGTTCATCTGCATAGTGTCCAAGCAAAAAAGGGGAAATTAGGGTTTTCACACAGTTAAAAGTCGAGGTTTCAATGGTTTGATCAGTCGACGTCTTGAATTGATCTCCCATGAAATAGGGTCAAGGATGCTACATTGGTTCAAATATGAATTCAATTTGAGGATTGACACTCAAATATTGAAGACATTGCAACTCAGACCCGATTAGGGTTTTCGATCAGGAAAAGTCAATTGTAGTTTGACTTTTGCTTTGAAAGGTGTTCTAATGATGAAATCTTAATTCATAGGGTTTATATGGCTTAGTGAAGTCCATTCAAGAAGATTCAAGGCCTCAAGACACCCGGATCGTCAACAGTCGACTCGGTAGTCACCGATTGATCGAACGGTTGACCGAAAAGTCAACTCTCCAACCATAAGGAATTTGACTTCAAGATGTGAATCAAAAATGTTCCTTATGTCATATTACACCTTCCCATAAAATTTCATGACCATTGGATCAAGGGTTAGGAAGTAATTGCAAACGTCGGGAATTAGGGTTTTGAAAGGGGCAAGACCATAACTCCTCAACCACACATCCCAATGAAGTGGTTCAAAGCTCATTGGAAAGCTCTTGACAAATCCTAAAAAATCCTCAAAGTTGTCCATGATCAAAAAATGCATAGAATTGGAGTTATGACAAAATTTATTTTAAGAAGGGAAATAACTTAGAAAAATTCTAAGTTATTTAGCCTTTTTAAGTGATTTTTTCAGCAACTTGGAAGGGTTTTTCAACCTAGTTCCATCTAGAATTTGGAAATCTCCAAAACATGAAAGTTGTAGAGCTACTAAAGGGCTTTCTAAATTGCGGTAGAACTCCTCAATAGCATGTGTGAGCAGAAAGTTATGCACTATGGAAGTTAGGGTTGTCAACACTTGAAACCACAATCCAACACTTCCCAAAAATCAGATTTTCACAACTTGAGACATCCTCAACCCTTGGATTATGATCCAATATGATATTCAGATGTGTAAAGGAAAGGATATGCAGAAATTGTAAGGTTTAGAGAGAGAGAGAGAGAGAGAGAGAGAGAGAGAGAGAGAGAGAGAGAGAGAGAGAGAGAGAGAGAGAGAGAGAGAGAGAGAGACAAGTTGCAACTTGTAATAAACTAATCAAAATATGTGGGATGAAAGAGAAACTTTTCAAAGGGAGTGGGCAGCTGCAGTCCCCTAGACTCCTAGCCTCATTTCAGACATCCCATCTCTCCCATCTTACTTGAGTTTTGCTCAGCACTTGTCCATGGAGCTGATGTGTTAGAGCTGCCACAAAGATTTCGAAGGATTCATTTCAAAGAATGCATAATCTCCCTCCAAAGATTGAAAAATACAAATCTGCCCTCACCCTTGCTTTCACTATAAATAGAGGCATCCTCGCCGATGTTAGACACACCATAGCAATCTCCAAAACCAGAGAAACAACAACTCTCAATTCCCTCTCATCTCCTTAAGAATCTCAAAGTTTCAAACTTCCATTTTTCACCAAAAAGTTGTCTTGAGCAAAACTCTGCTCAAGATCAGTTCTACCATCTCCAAGTCCCTCAAAACCATCCACACAATCCCTAAACATTGTGTAGAAGGTGCCCATACACTCAAACCTCTCAAAAATCTCATTTTCACAAAAGTCAACCTCCACACCTTAATAGTTTGACTTTCTTCCACTTTGAAAGACAAATCTTCACTCAAAGCACTTCCTACCATTCTAACACTCCTAATACCTCCTATACATCATATCTCAAGTGTTTAAGCCATAAAAAACTAGCTGGAAATCACACAACTCCAACTGTCTTGAAAAGTGGATTGTTGCTTCAAGAGGAAGCAAGCTTCATCTCTTTGCAAAGAAAGGAGGATCTCTGGGTTTCTAAGCTTCTTAGCTTGCTCAAGGCTTGTCTACAAGAGATATGTGACATTCCAACTCTCTACTAATCATATATTATCATGTATTGTCATTTTGTGGTGATTTTTATAAAAATATACCATGGTTGCCCCATTGTAGTTCTTTGTCAAGAACTCTAGTTTCCATGATCATGATACTTGCTTTCATTAATATATTGTCATTTGTAAATGATATGTGGATTTTGTATTACCAAGTTCTATTTTGATGTCATGTTTAACTTGTTTGTAAGATTTTGACCATATGGTAGTTTTAGGGGTCAATGTTGAAATAATGATGTGCTTGCTTTAGGCTTGTTAGACCTAGCTCATTAGTGATGTTTAGACTCAACTCATAGATTCCCCCTGCCTTTGATCATGCTTGAATCAATATGGCTCTTGTTTTGGCTCTTATGTTATTTTTGTGTCATCTTGCTTATCACTACCATGAGTTATGTATTGGTTTGTTTGTGCATGTTGTTTTTGTATCTCAAATCATTGGTTAATGTGTATGAAAGCTTACTTGCCTATTTGATTTGTGTGAGCATGAGAAATATGAGTTTAGCCATCAGGGCCTGTCATGAGCTTTGTTTGTTTAATTTTGCTGTCAAATTTGGTTCAACATGTCATTTTTGGCTTGGAGCATTTTTGCTTGACTTTAAGATTGGAAACTCATTGGTTTACTTATTTTGAGAATGTGTATGGTGCTTTTGTGCTCAAATTTCTCCAAATGATTCCAACTGCCTTATCATGCCTCATTTGCATTTTTTTTCAAAATATCATGATACCAACACATCACATTCTGTTTCAATCCATGTCTACATGATCCATGTGTATAATATCATTGTCCTATCTATTTGAAACTTGTGTATGCTACCAAAATACCCCAACTGTCATGAAACTGCCTGTTACATATTTGAAACTGGTTGTTGGCATATTCATAAGATTCAAAGCGTCATTTTCTGTTTGGTGTTGCTTTGACATGGTTCCTAAGCATAATCTCCTTTCCTGGCATATTTGTAATGTGTGTGTGATTTTTGTTTCCACTTAAACCTCACCATTTGAAAAAACATACTTGCTGCTACATCATTCACCAAAAAACTGTTTCACATTCCAACAGCATATCAAAATTCTGCTCCAACTTCTATGAGTTTAATTCCAATGCATGATATTTTCCTTGACATATTTATGATGTGTGTGTGTTGTTATCTTGGCTTAAAACTCACTGCTTTTAAAAAAACACATGCTGCCACAAGTCTTGCCAAGACAAATTTTTCACTTTTCACAATAACATGCCATTTTTCATTTCAGCAGTCCTATGTTGGTTTTGTGAGTTAAGACATATCCCTTATCATGATAATGATGTGTTTACTTGATTTATTTGGTCTATTCATGACTGTTTTCACAATTCCTCAAATTCCACTTCCAATTGCATTTTTATGCTAGAATGTGCCTTGATCATGCCAAATTGTTGTTATGTGTGTATATGCCTATGTTTGGAGTTGTAACTCACTTATATTCATGAGTTTAAAGTGTGTGGATGATTGAATTGAGCCATGTGTACCTATTTTCTTATTTCACTCTCAAACTGCTCCTTTCCAAGTTAAAATCACCATGAACATACCAATTTCTTGTCTGCTTGCAATATTGCCTAATCTTTGAGTTGTGACTCACTTATATGCTTGGTTCCAATATGTGTTGGTGTTTGGTTTGATCAATGCCTACTTGCTTTCTCATTTTACTATCAAATTGCATCTTTGAGCCAAACTTTACCATGACTATGCCAAAACCAAGATTGCTTGCAATTTGTTAAATTTCTGAGTTGTAACTCATTCCCCCTGCATTTATAATGTGTGTGTGTGATGTTTGTCAACATGAAACCTTTGATTCACAACTGAACCATGTTTATGCCCTGCTGCTGCAGCTGTTTTGAAAATCACAGTCACACACCTCACCTTGCTTTGCTTGATTTATTCTAAGTTAACTCACTCAACAGTGGACCTCTAATAACATATGAGACTTGTATATTCATGAATCAATCAATTCTGTTTGCCTCATGTTTTTTCTGATTGAAATGAGATTATTGCTCCCATCATCCTGTCATTGCAATCCCTTAGTCCATAAGTTTTCTTGTTAGATCAATTACTTTGGTATAATTATATGAAGTGTTTTGGATATGTATTGATTGAAACTTAGTTTGATTTTGAAATCTGTCATAACTGGTGTGGGCTGTTTTCAACTCATGTTCCATTTTTCAACTCACATACCATTTTCAAATTTAAACCATCTTTCTTGTTTCAGTTTCTGCTTATGTTATATTCATAATGTGTGTAAGCGTGTTTACATTTCACTCAATGCACCTCAAAAATACCACAAATGCTACTGCTGCCTAGACCAGTTAAACTTTGGACAAGTTGTTGTTGATTTTGTGCATATTGCTTACCTCCTGTTTTGAATCTGTTAAATCCTGATACCATTAAGTTTCATTCCTACCCATCAAAATTCATGACCTGCTGCATTCCTGCTTACATTATAAGGCAATTTTTGGTAGCTGTTTCAATCTGTTTGAATTTACTTGCCTAACTTCCAACATGTGTGCCCCCTGTCCATGTGTGCATCTATGTCTCATATGTGTGTGTGGATCTGGCCTTGCATTTACTTGATCAATAATGAGTGTTCATGGCCATGACTGTTGTGAGGTTTTTCAACCTATTGTGATGTTAAGGCTTCAGTTGAGGTTATGTAATCTTGTATATCTATGTTCATGTCTTGACAGAGTGTGAATCCTTGGAAGTGTGTGTGGATGTTTTGAGGTACAGCATACTGCATCATAACTTGTTTTTTTCCAACTTGCATTTTCAACTATGGCTGCCATTTACATACCAGTTCTTGTTTTGAATTGTTTCTAATTGTTCTTTTAACCTGAGATCATTAGTTTACATATTTAGAGTTTGTGTGTGATGTTTGCATGAATTGAAACTGTCTAGTTTGAGTCTGGACTTCCCTTGTGAATCTCAAACCTCCCTTTGTGCATTTACCATCGTGTTTCATTTTATGTGCATTGTTTTGAAAAATTAAAAGCACCTTTGTGATCCTCATTTAATTTCAAGTAGGTTAGGCTTTTAGTTTGTGAAAATTGGTGTTGATTTGATAGAGTTTGAAACCTTCACGCATCCACCATGTTTGCTTTGATTTTGGCTCAGAAATATTTGTCTTGTGAGGGTTATATGTTTATGGGGGTGGCTATATCAACGGATGTATAGCCACCCAAGTGGTAAGCAACTTACTCTCAAACACGCCTTTCACCCCCTAGACCTGGGTTCGATCCCTGAGGGGGATCAACCCTTTTTGCATTTTATTTTTTCAATTGTGTTTGATTTGTTTTCTTTCTCTCCTTCCATTTCCTATCCAGCGCGCATGTGATGCCTTGGTGGTTGATGTGTGTGTTTGTAAACACAAGGGCCTGGGTTCAACTCCCAGCTTGGCCCTTTCTCTTTTTTATTTGTTTGATTATTTGTTTTATTGTCATAAATCTTATTAAAACTTCAAAATTTCATAACTTGTTCATATTTTATCATTTTTGGTCCATTCTTTTTGCAACATGTTCATGACAATGTCTAGTTTCATTTAATGTAAAAATATTTCAAATTGCTTGTAGTCAATGCCTTTTACCTACTTGAAAGTTGGTTTGTTTTCAGGATCGTTATCTTGCATATCGTTGAATTATCTTTCATGCGATGTTTATTTTTATCTTCTTGTGAGATTTATTGACATGTGTTTCCTTGGTGTTTGTTAACATATCAAAGCTCTGTTTTCTTTTGGTTACCACCATGAACTTACATATCTTCCTCATAAAAAACCCTCGGTCCCGTACCGAATTCATTTTCATAAATATTTTCAGTCATAAGAATCATTTTCTCTTTGCATTGAATTATATTAAGAAAGGATTAAGTGTAGACTTTTTTCCCCTCCGAATATCAAGACGCTCACTGTAGTGTGAGTGGTCTTGATACTCATCTTTCAATACAAAGACACAACTTTATCTGTCACCTATCTTTATCTATCGTCTCTCTTCTTTCATAACTTCCCTCCGAAACCTTTATGACCTAAAACCTCGGTCACGCACCGAGTGCATTTTCAAACTCATTTTTGTAACAAAACTTGATTGGTCGTGGGATGGTTAGGCGTAGGCCTTCTCATATCCCGAGCGCTGACATTTACCGTAGGGTTTACAGTCGCAAAACACTTACCATTCAAAACCAAAATACTTTAATAATAGAATGAAGTTCTTTTTGTATTGAATTAAAGAGAGAGGATTGAGTGTAGTCTCCTTCCTCTCCAAGTGTCAAGATACTCACTTTAGTGTGGGAGGTCTTGATACTTGTCTTTCTATACGAAGACGCCACGTTCGTCACACCTTTCATAACAAAAACTTTGAGATAAATAATTGGGTACTACCCGTAGGGGTTACTATCCGAAGACTTATCTCGCCCCTAAAAACAATTCAACCAATCAAACGTGACATCTTGCCTCGCATGGCGAAAACTAATCAATATTTCAAAAAGGATATGTTACATCCGTTCTACCGCAAATAGGTAACGCTTAAGTCTCCTCACATGCGAGCAGCAAAACACCTAAACTGCTAGAATACGAACGATAGCATCATTCATAAAGATATCAACAAATCGTAGGCCGAACTACGACTGCTCTGATTCTTTACTTCTTTCAAGTAAAGATACGTAGGCACAAGGGCCACAATCCTTGCCGAGCACATTCTCCCTCCATATCCGTAGTCCCGAACTACGTCGACTCTGACTTTCTCACATCTATTGAGAATACGTAGGCATAGGACTGCGAAGTCCTACCGAGTCTGTTCTTTCTCTTTTCTCCCCCGTTATGTCTCCTTTCTTAGTTCCTAAACCCTCTTTCTTTACCCTTTGGAAAACACTTTTATAGCATAATATTTAAGCAGATATAATCACACATTGACAAGCAAATAGTTCCCATCGAGTACGATGGATGCGAGGGGTGCTAATACCTTCCCCTCGCATAACCGGCTTCCGAACCCATGCTTGGTTGCGAGACCATCTTATCCTTCCATTTCTTTAGGTTTTTTCGATATTTTCCTTTCCCCTCATGGGATAAATAAAGTTCGGTGGCGACTCTTCTGTCCATCCCTTTTCGCCTCCCCGTCGTTGCGTGATGCATTTTTCGAGTAGCGACAGCTGTCAAAATAAAAATAATATTTTGATTCAAATATTTTTATAAATAGTGTTAAAACAAAACTAATATTAGTTTACAGGATAAAATACATTGTTGATTAAAATATTTTTATATAGGAGAGAAAATAATATTGTTATAAACAAAAATAACTTTGCTATTGATTCAAATATTTTTATAAATATTGTCAAAATAAAAATAATATTTTGATTCAAATATTTTTATAAATGGGAACAACTTTACTATTAATTCAAATATATTTATAAATAATATCAAAACTAAGATAATATTTATATATGTGGAAAAAATATATTTTTGATTAAAATATTTTTATATACAGAAACAAATACTATTGTTATAAATGGAATCAATTTTACTTCTGATTCAAATATTGAATAAGATAAATTTATCGACGAAAAAAAATAATATATAAGTAATGTCAAAACAAACATAATATTTATATACGGGAAAAAAAAACTTTGTTGATTAAATTATTTATATAGATGAAAAAAATATTATTGTTATAAACGAGATCAACTTTAATTGTACCAAATATTGAATAATATAAATTTATAGATCATTTTTTCAAATATGTGAAATGATTAATAGAAAAAATACTATTGTTATAAACGACAACAACTTTATTATATTTTGGAAACAAATACGCATACTAACTATAGAAAACAAAATTTAATCAAATCCTAAATTATCTATTTTTTAAAACACGAAAATAAAATAATTATAACGGGAACACATCAAAATATTGAATAATAATGGGAAAAAGTTTATTTTTTTATATATAATGTCAAAATAAAAATAATATTTATATCAAAAATAATATATTGTTGATTCAAATATTTTTATATCCGAAATGAATTGCAAACACTAATTTATTGTATCTTTTAAAAGTATGCATTTTTTTGTTGAGCAATTTAGTTATTTTAATATCATGTTTATTATATTTTAAAAAAAATGCGCATACCATATAAGTACCGGTGTGAACGTACAGGTATTCCACTAGTTGCTTTGCTAAAATACGATTTCTTCTTGCTCCTCATTCTTTCTTTGTTAAAATAAACTATCTATTTATATTTATAATCATGTTTTCATTCTATTTTCAATCCTTTGACCATAATTATGGTTGCTTTAGAGGTGAGAATAAATCAGACTAGTTAACAGAAATCTACGACTTAATCTACATAGGTCTAGATTAGGTCGGATATTTTTTTAAATAGAAAAGATCTAAATTTTTTTAAAAGTATGCTTAGTTAAAAAGACTTAACCTCAAAGTCATAAAAAAAAACTTAAGTATGTCAGAACAACCTAATCAAATAAATATGAATTATTTAACTATTATTATTATTATTATTATTATTATTATTATTATTATTATTATTATTATTATTATTATTATTATTATTATTATTATTATTATTATTATTATTATTATTATTATTATTATTATTATTATTATTATTATTATAGTATTTTGTATTTTAAAAAATAAAATGTATGATTATTGTAGTAAAAAATTAATCAACAAATAGATAGATGTAACATCATATTTTCTGACTTAATCACTTCGTTTCTAGAAGCATCATATTTAAGAGATTGTGTACCACCATATTTCTTACTTAATCACTTCACTTTTATAAGCCTCGTGTGTGAAGAAGATATTCATGATCCTTCTTAACTTGATTTTGATAAAAACAAAATTTTATCAAAGAAGAAATATCAAAGAAGAAAAAGTTTAGAATCAAGAATCAAGAATCCATAAGCTTAAGGATATTTTGGAAGTAAAAGAAATTGATATTGATGCTAAGGTACTCGATTGCAATTCATTATGTATAAACTTTAGATGCTCAAAAAATAATACTCATATTCATCTCTAAAGTTCTCAAATTATCCTTCATAAAAATATTTTAAGTAAAAACATAAAAAACTTACTTTTAAAAAAGTTGTAGCACTTTTTAAATGTGGTATGTTGCACGTTTTCATTCAGATATGATTATCTGACTTAACAAAATTTGCTACTGTTTGAAATTCAAAATTCGTGTTGCACTTATTAAGTCAAGTGTCCGTTTAAACGACTTAACAAGTCCTGAACATAATTCAAAATTATGTCTTTTCATGAACCATTGTCATACTAAACTATTGCAAAGCATCATGAAAATGTCTCAAACTTTTGTATCAATTCATAAAGATTTCTTAGGATGTATTTAAGGCAAAATACATTAGTTTTAAAACTATCTCTTTCATTATTAAATTTTTACATCAATTTAAATAATTTTCTAAGTGTTCATTCTTTTTCAAAAATGTTGAAACTTTGTGCATAACTTTAAAATTATTCATAAGCTTCAAAATAGTTTTTGAGCATTTAACGTTCATATATTAGATTTGTACATTAAAATAGAAGATCAATTGTCTATTGAAATTGATTTAAGAACAACTTCATATATTCAAATTTGTTCAAGTATTATAATTGATCACCAAGTGTATGGTGACAATTATTTATAAATAGGAAGTGGTATGCTTTCTAAGTGTATGTGATAATAATCATAATGTTGGTGATTATTTAAGAAAGGTCATTTGAATTGGTTTTAATTTAAAGTCCACCATAGTTGTTGGTGTATTTGTGAAATTAATGAAGTAGTGTGCTTCTTTGTTGTTGTTAGGAGATTGTAGGAGAAGTCTTGGTATTAAGCTTGTACAAAGATCTAACTATAGTGAAAATCTCTCAAGGGTTTTGAGGGGACTAGATGTATCCTTGGTTGATAAGGGGAACTAGTATATGTCATTGTGTTTGTTTATGTTACTGCACTTTACTTTTTTGTTTATCATTCATTCATCGATCATAATTTCAGAAAATTTTAAGAAACTAGAAAGTATCATAAATCTATATAAATATCATTACACCTAATTCACCTCCTCTTAGATTGTGCACTCAAATAGTTACATCGTGCTTAAAGGATTGTGTATCAGTCTTGTAATCATCACCCATGTTTTCCCTAAGCAGTATGGGGGACATGGGCATGATCAGACCAAACATAGAAATAATTATCTAATCTTTAGAAGATTTGCTGAGAGCTTGCATGTAGGAGCAAGGAGGTAGTTGGGATACTTACCTGCCTTTGACTGAATTTACCTACAACAACAGTTTCTATTCTAGCATTGGAATGATCCCTTTTGAAGCGTTGTATGGTAGAAGGTGTAGGACACCTTTGTATTAGTGTGATTCTGGTGAAAGTGTTGTACTTGAACTAGAAATCGTTCAACAGACTATTGAGAAGATCAAAATGATTCAGGAGAAGATGAAAGTTTCGCATAGTAAACAGAAGATTTACCATGATAAAATGAGGAAAACACTTGAATTTCAAGAGGGAGATCATCTGTTCTTGAGAGTCACTCGAGTGACTGGTGTTGGTCGTACCTCGAAATCTTGAAAACTCGTACCACGTTTATTTTATACTTATCATATTTTTAAAAAAGTAGGAGAAGTGGCCTACAAATTTGCTTTACCACCATCTCTTTCGAATTTTCACAGTGTGTTTCATGTGTCTCAACTTTGGAAGTATGTTCCAGATCCGTCTCATGTGATTCAGACGAATGATGTGCAAGTGAGAGATAACTTGAATATGGAAGCATCACCGTTGAAAATTAACGAATGGAAGGTGAAACACTTTAGAGGTAAAGATATTGTCTTGGTGAAGGTTGTATGGGGAGGATCTGTTGGAGGAAGCATAACGTGGGAGCTAGAGAGTCGGACAAGAGAGTCTTATTCGGAGCTGTTTCGTTCCGGTAATTTTTAGGGCGAAAATTATGTAAGTGGAGGAGAGTTGTAACACCCTGAATTAAATTAATTTATTTAATTAAATTTTGTTGCTTTTATTTAATTATTTGGATGATTTAATACACTTTTAATTATTTATTTTGGTGATAGCACGTTTTATGTGACTTTTGGAGGTGTATTAGAATTTATTGGAGTTTTATTTGATTAAAATAGTAGAACAATAATTAGTTAAAAAATTAAGAGAAATAGTGATATTTGGACAAAATTAGAATTATTACAAAAATAATGGAAAGAGGGAAAAGTAGAGGTGAGTTGGGGGGTAAAAATGTGTAAGCGAGTTAATTATATTTTTAGGTTAAAATAAATTAAATATGTGAGGGGAATCAAAGTTACCAATACGTAGAAGTTATGCAAATTGGGAAAAAAAAGGCAAATGTGTGAGAAGGAGAACAAGGACTTGAGGGAGAAGAAGAACACCATAACCAAATTTGTTTAACTGCTGGAAATTTAGGTAAGAGGGAAACTACTTTAATATAGGTGTTATTGCATGAGGGGTAGAAATGGATCATCACCCTCCTTTAGATTTTCTCCATTTATGTGTTTTATGAGTTTTTCAATGTAACCATGAAAAGTCTATGATAATCAATGTATCTGATATGAAATTCGTGCCTTGTGTGCTGCTGGATTTTATGTTTAATAAATGATATGAATTTGAATGTTATGATCACCATTGTTGTGTATTTGGTTTTATGAATAAAGCCTTGTATTCATGATTAATTGATGAATTTGGATGTTGATTGGTGTATATATGAAATTTTGATTGTTGTATAATATGTATCTATTATTTTTTGTGAGAATTTGAGATGTTGGGCGTCAAAATTGGAGCTTCGAATGCGCTTCTATGATGAAAATGCATATTCTGGTTTTTGCAACAGCGTGATGGTCGTCATGAGCGTGAGAGGCTGCCCGTCATGCGTCTGAGGCAATCGACGGTCTTCTGAATGGTGGCGGGGAGACCATCATGGTCTGCAGGTACAAGATTTTCTCTGTCGATCTTCATAGGGTGACAAGTTTGTGAGGAAAGAGTATGATGGACTGGGTGACAGTCGTCACCCAAGTGATGAGCTGGTCATCTTTCAAAGATCAGTTTTGAGCAATCAGTTTGGTTTTCGATGTTGTTTTCGTGTACGGAGGATGTTTTGAGGTGTTTTGTTGATATTAATGGTGGAACGAAATATTATAATAAAATAATTGATATTTGCGTTAATTGCATGATTATACGTGGTGAATTATGATTATTATGAGTGGTAATGTTGGTAGTATAATTATGTACTATGAATGTAATTATAGTTGTTATGTTAAAATGAATAGTTCAGAAGTGGAACTACTGTGAATGTTGTATTGCATGTTACTTATGGTTAGAAGTGAAACCATAACTGCTATTGATGTTGTTGATGCATTACTTTGTATGTCATGCATCATTTTGTGTTAGCGAGTTGAAAGAGGCGAATCACAGATTCAGAAGTGGGGACTAGTGATAGTTCGGGGTTTAGAAGTGAGGATCAGGTATTTAAAAGTGAGGACTTGGTTCGAATAAGGAACCGTTATGGAGTAGACGAGATCAGTAACAAACCTCTGATGTTTGAATTGGTACCACATGCATAAACTCGAGTTCTGAGTCACATTGCTTACATAAATTCTATATAGGTTAAATTGTTGTGTTGTTGTGCAAATTGAATGTGTGTCGTTGATTGTGTAATTTAAGCTACCTTTGTATTCTTTATACCGTTAATATATTTGAGTCTATTCTCACCCCTTTTTTGTTTGTTTTGTGTTGTTCTGTGAAATGTTGTACACATATTCAGGAGGAGTAAGTGTTGTTATAAGTTGGAAGAGGACTATGAAGCTCTCTTTGTTTTCTTTATTGTTTTATCGTTGTTTAGTTGGAACTATTTCTCTGATTTGTAACCTCGGGGAATAGTTCGTTTAAATCGTTTTGAGTTAATGGTTTAATTTTGTTAATTTCGTTAAGTACTTCATTTGAAGAGATATTGGAAGTTGATGTTAATTATTTTGAATTTCGTTGCGAGTTTTGAAATAAATTGGAAAGTATGCATGTTATGTTTGAGTAGCATCCTAAAATGATGATTTTATTCTTTAATTAAGAGTCAGATTTTAGGGTGTTACATCTGACGCATATTATAACTCTTGATAAATATCAGGATTTCTTCAAGGTTGATACAGTGATTCCCTTCTTTTGGGGTCTTTGTAACCATGTCATCAATGTACACTTATAAAGTACACCCTATTTGATTGGAAAATATAGTGTCTATTAGCCTCTAGTAGGTGGCATTTGCATTATTTAAACCAAAGAGCATCATGTCGTTGTAGTAGTTATAATTGTTTGACATGAAGAATGTATTAGGTGTGTCAAAAGGGTCTTTCTATGTCTGGTTGTGGCTAGAGTAAGATTCTATCAAACTCAGTTCTTTATCTTGAGGATTTGTCTATCATTATATCAATGTTGGGTAACATAGGGATCCTTAGGATATGTCAGGTTCAGGTCTTTGAAATCAACACGTATTCTCCATTTCTGGGACGAATTTCGAACCATAACCATATTTTTTTAAAACTAGCATCCTCCAATTTTCTCACTTCTTTGTCTATAGTCTTCATTCTATCCTCGTTGACCTTGTATTTGTTTTGCATCATTGACTTTATTGTGGGATTGATGGTGAGGCAATGACACGCCACACTGGTGTCCATCTCAGATATATCATATATGGTCTAAGCGAATAGGTCGAGATTCATTCATAGCAAGGTGACTAGGTCTTCCTCCTCGGTTTCCATTAGAGATGCGCCCACCTTGGTGATATGAAACTCTTGGGGGTCCAGTCTGCACCTCCTTGAAATTGTCAAACGTATCCTTTGGTTTAAATCTACAAAATTAACCCAATTGTCATCTGATTGTGGCGCAATGAAAACAACTACATTCACCTTTCTAACCCTTAGGTTGTCTTCATAACTCCTCCAGACAGCTTTTTGATCCCCTTTGTCATACTCTAGTTTTTACCCCTAAGATCCCACCTCATTTACATCTTTGCAATGCATCAAGATCACAAACTTGGTTGTCTCCTAACTCTCTCATCTTTGGGTTTGCCTTTGCAGAGATCATCAAGCACCTCTTTGTGTCTTTTATCATTTTTTGTACTTATATGCTTTATAGTTCACTAACCATTAATAAAAATACAAAAATATATGCCTTGTCCCTTTTGTTTCTTTTGCAAGGTAGGGATTGGGATCAAGAGCATCAAGTGATTTCCTCTTCAGCTAGGGTTTGAGTTTCTCAAGTCAAAGTGTGATCAACCATTGATTTTCAAAGGCTATTCATCAAAGTATGACCACTAATTTCAAATCATAAAGTCTCAAGCATTATTCAACTTCATTTAATCAAAGATATTTCAAAGTTTGATAACTTGTTTCTCAAGAAACTTCAAAGGTTCATCTGTTTATTTCCATGTCTTCATTAATAAGTTTCCTCAATCCATTGCATGTTTCATTAAGGGACAATCAAGAGTACATCATTTTGAGTTATATGATCATCAACGTGCCTTTAAATGCAAGAAAAAGACCAAGGTTGCAAGCTTGTTTAAAGATGTTTGACCTAAAAAGTCAATATTTCAAACCTAAGTTCAAGAATTCATAACTTCTTCATACTTCAATATTTTTGAGTGCTCCTTTGAGCAAATGACTCATCTTAACATTCCATACAACTTCTCTTTACAAGTCAAGAGCTAATTATACTTGGAAGACCATCAAAAGTTTGGAAACATTATAGGTCATTTTATGTACTTAGTAAATTTTGGCCTAAATTCAAGTGATATTTTCCTAACTTCTAAAGATCACAACCCTCTCAATTTTCAACATTTATGGGAGGTTTTGTTTTGCCAATTATGATATTTGATGCCCTCTACAAGTTTGTTTCAAGGATCAAAGGTCAATTATGCTTGAAAAGCCATGAAATGTTTGAGGACATTATAAGTCATTTTAGACTTAGAATTTTCTTAACCTCTGATTACAGGTCATCGTGCCAACTTTGCAAGCTCATGACTTTCTGCTCAAGCATCCAAATGGAACCTTTATTTCTGTATTGTACTCTATGATATGATGTTGTCATTTGAAAAAAAATAATGAGGATCAAAGGTCAAGTGTACACAATTTCCTAATGGTTTGAAGTTGACTCCATGGAACTGAATTTTGGTCATGACCAATTTTAAAATTTCACTCAATTCTCAATTTGAAGTCAACGTTTGCACGTGATTAGTACTTGATAATGTTAAGTGATGATTTGTGATGCAAAACGACCAAATATTGGAGGGAATGAATTGTGTTTTAGCTGACTTCACATCCAGGAATGATCACACTTTGCTTCCTCATGATTCACACGTTTTGCAATGATTCTTCACACATATGAGATCCATTCACCTCAGCTATAAATAGAGTAATCATTTGCATTGAATTCAAAGCTTAGAAAGCCCCCAGAACCTCTGCTCAAGCTTCCAATTTGCACTGAAATTTTAAGATTTCGTTTCTAAATTCTAAGCTCTTTAAACCTTGTTTCTTGATTCCATTAGCACCTTCGGTTTCCTATGAAGCTTTTTCAACAAAAACCAAGCTCTAAGACTCACTGAAGTGCTCTAACCATATCCAGCTTTCAGCACCTTCGATCATCATTTGGACAAAATAGTTCTGAGCATCTTTTGGACTCCAACAAATTACCACAATGTAGTCTGATACCTCTAGATCCTTTCCCCTAACTTATCTTGTGTTGGTTGTGCATATTTGACATATAATTTCTCTTTTTGTGTTTTCATTTTTACTGAGTTTTCTTTAAAATTCTCTCTGCTCACTTTCAATCCATGGAAGTGAAGCATGAGGTTGACTTCGCATTGATGAAATGGTCAAAATGGTGGTGATTTTGTGACCTAGGTTTGCAAAATGCAAAACTCTGGTGAGCAACTCACCGAAGAAGACGACCGAAAGTGCTCTCACGATGGCTTGAGGTTGTTTTAATTTGAAATTGATCCAACGTGTTATTTCATTTAGAGTCCACCATGTTTCTTTAGATCCTGACCTTTAGATCTGTTTTAAATGAGATATGATGGCTACGTGCGTGTTTGAATCCCAACATTTGATCTGATCTGATGGTTGTGGTATTTTGCGGCATTTTTATTTCATTTTATTTGTTTTTAGTTTCTCATTTATTTTGAAAACTCATAAAAAATTATTCCCTTAACCTTTTTCGCTCCAATTTTTTTCTATAATTTTCTATCTTATGTGCATTTTTTTCACATTTTTATTTCAAGATTTGATATTTTTCACACTTTTCATGCATTTTAATTTGTTAAAAAAATAATTTTATATATTTTAAAATTCTCAAAAAAATGTTATATGATCTTTGACTTGTTTCTTACTTACCTTAATTTTATTGAGCATTTAATTGTTGTTTAAAGGCTTCATCTTAATTTTCTCTTTTATTTTCATTTGAAAATCATTTAAAAATATTTTTCATGCATTTTTAATTGTTTAATATTGCATTTTAGCTTGGTTACTAGTTGTTGCCTTGGATCATAGTTTCTTGATCAAAATTTACCTCAATTTCAATGGACTTTGGGTGTTAATGAGGTTTGATGAATCTTCATCAATTTAAATCTATCATTAAATGAATAATTGTTTCATTTTTGGTGCTCTGGGTTGATGATATGTTTAGTACCTTAATCCACCAAGAAAGGTAATTGAAATTGATGATAAATGGATCTCAAGTCTTGATTCAATTTGGTTTCTATCTTCATCTTTCCTTCTCCTTCTTTTTCTTTTTCTTTTCTTTTGATCGATTGGATGATTTGATGTCCATCTTGTTCATGGTGTTTGGATTGATGCTTGATGAATTTTCATCATTTTAAATCTACCATTAAATTGATCAATGATCATTGGAGATACTTTGCATTGATGCATAAGTTTGTCTTAAGTTGTCATGAAGGATGATTGATGTAATGGACCAATCTTCTGGCCTTAGTGCTTGATCTCTCCTTGATTTTTTACTTGTGCTACATTGTTTTAGGAGTATGATTTCTATCATATGTCTAACATGTATGGTATATAAATTGTTACTGATCGACCTCTCATAGTATAATATTCTTAATAAATTGTGCGATTGCTTAACATAGCGCTAAATTTATCCCAAATCGGATCATTAACTCTAACATTAATACTAACAATATTATTGTGCTAACTTTTACTTTATGCCATTTACTTTTCTTGCACCTTTACTTTCTTACTCTTTACATTATGCCTTTACTTTTAGGATTTACATTTCATATTGTTTATGTTTATGCTTTTGTTTCCTTTATCCACTTGAACTTTTATTTTCTTTTAAAAGACATTAATAAAGGAAAAACTCCAAAAAAAAACTTTAATTTCTTAGACTATTGTTATTATCCTGTGCATTGAGGAGATTTGGACCTATGGACTTAGAATTAGGCTCCTCATGCTTGGAGTTTGGTTATCTGAAACTTGGAATTCCATCTGATACCATGCTTTGCTTGAGACTTTGAGTTCCTTTGATACCTATGGCCTTGAATCAAGCTTGGATGCCTTATCTTTTTATTTGTGAATTTATGTGTCTGGATCATCTTGTGCTTATTTGCTTATTGCTTATGGATTTCTCCAGAGAAATGAGATTTTGGTCTTGACTTTTGTTAAGTGCTGGCTAGATTCTGATTAGTACACTTGCAGACACTTTCACTTTATTGCTTTTATTAAGTCTCTTCATCTCCTCCCCTTTTTAAATTTTCAAAATCTTCTTCCTTTTTTTAAAACCTTATTGTTTTCAAACTTGAACCACATTCTCAACAAACCTTGACTTTGTCAAGTGACTTTCAAACTTTTTTCTTAAATAAATGCTAATTCATTTTAAACATATCGAGACCATTTCAAAAGACATTTAAAATACACTCATTAAAACTATTTTGACCCCTTTATGTACTTTTCCTTTTAAAACCCTTTCTCAAGGATTAGACATGAGTCATTTTCATAGTTGAGATGTGATTCTCCTATTCTCATAATAATGATTGAAATGATGTTGATTCTTTTCCACTTGAGAGATTTAGTGGCATACTTGTTGATTTCTATCCAAGTTAGAGCCCTTCTTAATAGTGATGCAAATGTATATTTTCACATACTTGTGGGTGATTAGTTGAGTTTTCTCCTGAAAATGAAAATTGTCTTTCTATTTAAAATCAGTCAAAACAAACTCTTTTGTTATGTTTACCACGAACTACGAGGTTTTGATCCTACATTGCACTTTGTAGGCACGTAGGCACGAGACTCAGGATGTCTTGTCAAACACCCAAATTTTAAAAAATATTTCTCTTCTCATCTCTCTAATCTTTTGTAAACATCCCTTTTTTAAGCCAAACATATATTTTCAAGAGGTTCTTATAGAGTACTATAGATTTTTTGGGTGCTAATACCTTCCCATTGCATAACTAACCCCCTTACCCTTTGTCTTTCTATTTTATTTGTTTTATTTTAAAATTTTTGTGGGTTTTATTCGCTCTTTTCCCATTTCTTTGGAAAAAATAAAGTGCGGTGGCGACTCTTGCTTTTGTGAGTTAAGTTAACCAATAGTTTAATCTCAATTTTTCACCGCTACACCCTTAGATAACACTAATACGAACACTCAACAACGGATATTTCATGCATATATAGAGAATTGATATGGTGGCCCTCATAAGGTTGATGGAGGGTCGCTTGATGATGATGTTGTACGAACACGTCGTGTCTATCGTGAGATACCTGACCTTAATCATCTCGGGCTTCTCCTTAAGTAAAAACATCGTCTTTAGAGTGATATAGCCCTTCACTTGAAAATCGCCATGTCCTTGACAAGAGAGGTATAATGACTCTTGTGTGACTATTGCGATGAGTCGGAAACGCCAAATGCACACTCCTTGACGTCTCTACCTTTTCTCGTTGTTTCTCTCCATTTCTTTGATGCAACATTCAACACATGACATGATATCATTCATGGAAACGACAGGCTTCTACAGACTTCTAAACGAGTGACACATTGAAATGCCCTGGTCTCAGACTGTTCAAGAATGCTCTCACAGATATCTCCTGATTCAGGTGACTTACCTTGATGGTTGCCTCATTAAAACAAAGGCGATCTTTTCATAATTTGCATATGGTTCCTCAACTTTTTGAATTTTCAAATTTGACCTAAAATTTTTTTAAAAGTCACATCTTGGATAAGATTTAATTATTATTTTTTTAATTTTATCCAAAAAAATATTAAAATCTTATTTCCGCCAATATTATTGTAACTAAGATGGAATGTTTAAAATATGCTGCTTGGATGTAAAACACAATTACTACTTTTATTGTTGTGCTCTATGATCTTTGATAAGGACTTACTTTGATCCAATACAGAATTAAACATTTCCAATCCACTCATTCCAACAACAACATTATTCACCTCATTGGCATTGAAGTTATGGTGAGATGAAATTGTAAGAAATAAATAATAATAATGACATTCCTAGATGGAGGAATATATATATTGTAGATCATGACAATTATATAATACAACTCATAATCTCTCTGTCATATAACTGTATGAAAATATGAACAATTTGGTTATAAGATATTAAGATGTGAGCTTTTTCCACTTCTTTTATAACTCTAGATGGGGTAGATGCAATTTCATATATCTATACAGAACTTGAAAATTGCTTAACACATTCACTATTCAAATGCACTCACCATGTAGGCATGTAATGCTGTATACCAGGACTCATGAGGATATCATTAAACAAATGTTGTATAAATGAATGGAAGAAGAACACAAAAATAAAACCAATTTTTTAACATTCAGTCATTTGTGTGACATTGAGCTATAAAGTAAATAAAGCATAACAGTATGCAGATATTTAGCTAACACTTCCATCTCCATTTAAATGTTGAAAAACAATGTTACGACGCGGCCTTGTTTTGCCTCTTGTGCGAGCCTTGCGGCAAGGATGGAAAATATCTATGTGTGTCGGAATGTCATCCTTTTTCTGTCTCTTTGCCACATGCCAGAATTCATTTGCTAAACTTTCGAATGCTTTAACTGTCAATTTGCTGTTTCTGCTGCTTTGTCTCTTTGGATTTACATCAGCCTGTATGCGGAAGGTGAAAGACACAGATTTCTCAATTTCAACACAAGAAACACTTGTGCATTGAAAACTGTCGTTGCGACTGCTACTTCTGTCTTCTGATGAAGCCGTTGAACTTCCATTATGCTGGTGGCTAACTGGATCACAAACATTTTGGTTAGCATCTAGAAAGCTAGCTTTATCTGATCCCAAACCTCCTGAAAAATTCTGAATGACGCGGTTATTCTCTGCCTTGGCACAAGCAGTCAACCTCCTCCTTTTGGTAGGAACTGCGGCTTGATTAGAATCACCTGATCTTACACTCCAATTGAACTGATGATGCTTTATGATCCTCTTCAGTTGACTATCATCAAACAAGCAGGTGTGTTGATTTTTCTGGCTTTCGACCATCTTGTTTACGTCATTATCATGATTATCATCATGTGGTTCTTTTTTATCGGAGACTCCACTGTTAGATACACCAAAGAAACTATCAGTTTTCTTTCTGCCATATATCAGAATCTTAGATACCACCATCCTTGTTGAATCATCAATTGAAGAGCCACCATTACTATCACTTAGAAGATTGGTAGTCATCGTAGAAGCATCTTTCAATTCAACAGGCGGATATCTCTTTTGTTTCACCTTCAATAGTTTTCTTTCAGGAAGTCTATTGGTATCAATAGATGATAACTTTGTTGATCTCTGTGTAATGCTTTTAAGCATATCCTTGCTATGGTTTACTCTCCTACTATATGTGTTCCCTTTATATCTTTTACCATCTACATCTACCTCAACTATATGCACTTTATTAGACGGAACATATTTCATTTCCCTTATATCTAACGGCTTTCCGCTATGCACCAAACTTGTAGAAGATCGAGGCTTGAGGTAACATTGAAGATGATCATCAGAGAAATCATCTTCGTTTGATCCTCCTTCTTCAAATTCTTCTTCAAGCACAATAATATTTGGTTCAGCTACTACTTTGCTCAAGACATCCTTAACAGAATCAAAGTAATGTTGCCCTTTCAAATGTTTTCTCCAAGAAAACTTGTAAACGCCGGGAATAAGAAAAACTAGATAATCTTGATTCTTTGGCAGCTCAGAGTGCCAACCTCTTGCCAGTAAGCGGGGCCAAACAGCTTCCCAGAAAAGCTCATTACGTCTGGTTTTGTTCAGCCGACATCCTCCTGTCAAAGATCGTATTATTTCATCCGGTCCAAGAGAAGACAAAGCTTTGCAAGCTGGTGCAGAAATTTCCTCACAACTGCTCTTCCTAGGTTCCAAATCAAACCGAGTAATGACTCCGTTCTCCTTACCAATACCTACTGCTTCCGCAAGAACGCCAAGTCCAACAATAGACTTCATAGAAGATATGTATTTTTCTAGACAAGTTCTTCCCTTCATATATGACTTAGAAACCTGAGTATAAATACAAGCAAAGTGAGGACTGAAACTCATGATAACGAACATAGAGGTTTCAAATCATCATGGTAAATCATAAAAAAATGATGACTTCCTCAGCAATCCATCGCAATTACCATTGTATCAAATGCACAGAACATGTAACATTAAAGAAACAAGATGCTCCATGTAGCATGGAGGATTAAACATGAAGAGATGAGATTGCAGAGTTGAATACCTGGGACAAAGTATCTTGTGATTCTTTGGAGACATGAGGATTCAAGCGAGACAATAGATCATTTTGCCTCATTTTAGTAGAAAGTCTCTTCGCTATCATACGCTTTCTCCCTTTTAACTTCCTGCACTCCGACCATCTATGATATCCATCCGACTTGTAAAAGTTTCCATAGTAAAATGAGAGTATTTCTCCCATCCCTTTGTTCTCTAAGAACTTTTTTATCAGAGTAAAATTCTTCCCAAAAATAAACAAACCGAGTACGAAACTTTCTGCATCAGCTTCACTCCATGTGACTGAGATGGGTAAACAAATTGAAGGAGAAAGTGATTCATCATACACATCTTCTTCTGAATAAGCAGGATGCATTTGAAGTGAAAGCTGGTCTGAATTTGAAAGAATTTCCGCCTGGTGGTCAGGACCTATTTTGGGACTCGGGCCTTCCTTCTCGTCTAAAGACACCATATCTGTGAAGAAAAATACGAAAAATAAGGTTGTTAAGTATAAACTGAGATTAAGGGTTAAGAAGAAATGTGATATAGGACATGTAGATTAGACAAAATCATGAAGGATCTTATATCAAACATGAGTTATAACTAACCATAAATAATAGTAATCGAGAGCGTTAACCAAAACCTACTGATATTTAACAGGCCACAGGCTTTTCAAACCATCATAAACTCTAATGATTGAAAGAATTAATATTTCATAAGTATTATTATCCAATATTCATTCAACTATCCCTAAGGAACCTAAAACAGAAGAAAGCTTAGAGTACAAAATTGCGAATAGGAGCTAGAACATGAAAACCCTGACTTGAGCAGTGTGAGTATTGTTGAGACAGGTTGAATATAAATAAATATATTTCAACAATGATTTAGGGAAAACGTACAAAGAAAACAAGATAATGAACCCTAGACGATGAGAGTGAAAAGCCCTTAATTGCATGTTGAGAATGAATAAGGAAAAGAGAAAACAAAAAGCACATTGATAGATGAAGAGCAGGAAGATTAAGATTGATCACACGCACACAATTTACAAGCAATAAATCAATAAAAATAAACGTTTGTTTGTGACTATCTATGATGTTATTACATACATAACATAGCATAATATAAGAGAAGAAGAACGTTGATGAATAGTATTAGTTTGTTAATGTTAGAGGTTTTGAAAGGAAGAACAAGTATATATACATGATAATAGCGAAAGAAATAAAGTAATGATGATGATGATTGATAATGCAACAAGATAGAAGGAGAAAGGGAAAGAAAGAGAAGAAACCTGTGAAAGAGGTGATGAACGAAACGATGGCAGCAACAGAATGAAGCGAGTGAAGTAGCAAGGTGAGTGTTATTTTGATTACTTTTATAACACGCGAGTTGAGTTAGAGTTGAGTTCTATTGGTTTCATTTAAAAACACCAATACTCCTTGTGCTCATGTTTCTCAACTCACTTTTTAGGTTTAAAAATATTTTACCAATGAGAAGAAACTTCTTGATTAATTTAGAGATGATTTCATAATATCTAAATCAATAGTTTGAATTCTTAAATCGGATATCATTTACATGTTTTCGGCGTATAAAGAGTATCTCGAGGGTCCTATATTCGTAACACTCTTCTATTTCTTTTTAAACACAAAACTACAAAATAGAAACGTATGTATTCTATCTATCAATTCTTATTTGCTATCGCAAATATCATAACCTATAGTTGAATCTCTTATGCCAAATACTATTTTTTGCCCTTTCGACATGTAAACGGTATCTTGGGGACTTTGTTATGAATGTTACTCACTATGTCAAAAAAGACCTTTAGCAGCGCTTTTTTTGGCCTTTAGCAGCGCTGCCAAAAGTGGCGCTGCTAAAGGTAAAGGCATCGCTTTTTTTAAACAAAAAGCGCTGCTAAATGATCCCTTCAGCAACGCTTTTAGCAGCGCCTTTTTCACCCTATAGCAGCGCTTTTATAAGCGCTGCCTATTCCCCCAACCCTCCACCCCTTTAGCAGCGCTTTCACAAAGCGCTGTCTTAGACCCCACCTTTAGCGGCGCTTTTACAAAGCGCTGTCATAGCCCCCCCCCCTTTAGCAGCGCTTTTTAGAAGCGCTGTCTTAGACCCCCCCTCCCAATCTATAGCAACGCTTTTATAGCGTTATGTTTGTAACCTTTAGCAGCGCTTTTTTGTAAAAGCGCTGTCTAATGTCCCAGATTTAAAATTTTTTTTTTAAATAATCACGTTGTTTTGTATATTTACCAACAACCTGTTTATATTACACAAACCTACTTATAATTCAGGCATTTATTTCAACACTTTGGCCTTATATATACAATTCAAAACTTTAGCCTTATATATACAATTCAAAACTTTGGCCTTTAACTATACATTGTAACTCATCACTTTGCCCATAATCATTTTAATACACATAAACCTGCTTAAATATGTTACAACAAAATTCGATCCTCAGAATTACATCACAAATACAATCAATTTACATATAATTACAATTCTTCCAATCCGATAACTTTATACAATTCTCAACTCAAGAATAAATTGACACCATTCCTCTTTAATTTCTTCCAATCTTGCTTTCGAGTAAGTAGCGCACTTGAATTCATCAAAATACTACATAATATAACAGAACATGCAAGATTTAATTTTAAAACTAATTACTCAAATGAAGTATCGGATAATTATCAAAATGAATCATATAACTTATGAATTGATCCATACCATAATTGGAACCTCTATTTGACCAGAAAGAATAATTTCCTTCATAAAGCACAATACAAAATATCCGCAGTCAGTCCCATTGCGCTGACGAGGACACTGTAAATGGAAAAAACAAATGAACATTTATCAGGATATATAGTTTAAATAGTTTTATCAAGTAGAACCACTATAACAGTCAAACATGGGAAAATATACCTCCACTCTGATCCAGTTGATATTGTTAGCCTTGCTTTTTGGCACCGTTGCATCTCTTTGTGCTCTGAATATTTGTATAACTCTAACATAATATAAACGCATATTTAGAACAATGTCACATAATAAATAAAGATATATAATTATTCAGAACAGTATATCTCATCACTTACGTATCAACCATGTTCCTTAGATTTTCATATTTTGTTGCATTGTTATCCAATGAATCTATATAATACACTATTTCTTTCCTTGGATTAATCGCGACCAACAACCAGTGTCCACTATAAAATAAGATAACAGTTTAGAAGGAAATATTATATAGAAAGGCAAAAATCGAACAATTATAATAAATGAATTTAGAATAAAATCTAACCCATGGCCAGTATTATATGGCAACAAGAACAACTTTTCCGTAGTCGCGCCTATAAATCTCTGCATTGTGTACTCTTTGACTGCATCTGGTGTCTGGTCTATTGTCCGTGAGTTGACACAGCTAGCAGATAAGAATGCGAATACTGAAGTCAAATCATTCGGGACCAATAACTTGTCATACAAGAGCCTAAAAAAACATAATCAACATTAGAATATTCAGTTAAAAGAGCAAATTTTAAAATGTTCAATTATTTAATTAAAATGGATCGAAGTACCTGATGTAGGAATGCATAACACCGACGCCCAATTCAGAATGTTTGAAAACCTGGTCAAAATCCTCCTTAGCAATTGTTTCGGGATATTCAAAACCGAAAATACCTTCGTCCATATGTATTTGACGGATGCCACCCTCAGGCACATCTGATGTTCCCACATATGTTTCAAGGCACATCCTAAATCGAGGAACAAATACTTTTCTGGGCACCTTGGAAGTTTCAGGCATCTTACCCTTATTGACTTGTTGCGACTGCTGATCATGAACCTAAAAGTCATATATAAGTTCAGTAATTAATGTATAATAAGATAATCATGTAACTGTAGTAGTACCTGTTTCTTTGATGCAGCTGAATCAGTATCCCGCACAATAATTCTATCATCTTTTGATTTGGATTTTGTAGGAGTCTAAGATCATCATGTAAATAAGAAAATGTAAATGTAAGAATAACTTTCATGTATGGATCATAAAACATTTGAATATTAAAAGGTTCAACCTACCTCATCATCTATGCAAATGAGATTTGTCGGTCATGCCACATACGCTCCTATTGCGTCTCCCACCACTGTTGCGCCTGAAACAGCATCTGGTATAAGCAACAACGCACCCCCTCTAACGCAATATCAATAGATACTTTCAAAAATCCAGAAGGGAGCGGTTTGTGGTGAAGTAAGTCTCCCAGAGTGTTATGCATCTTTCCCTTGCCAACCATTCGATGAGTCGGTGACGATAAATATAGCCGGCAATGTGAAATGTCCTAAACAAATAATGATCAGTTAATGTGTCAATTAAGTAAACTGTGCTAAATTAATTTCAATGTAATATATACAATTACCTCTGGAAGCTTCTGCGGACAACCGATACTATCTTTGTCACTAGTAGCTTTACCCTCTAGAGCGCGCCTTTCCGACATGTATCTCTCCTTGTCCTTCTGTAATTCACGAATCTGCGCTTTCAATTCCTCCAAAGTATCCATCACTTCTTTATTGGTTGGATTTTTTTCTTTGGCTGCTTATACAGTTTGGATGGAGTGACACCAAATCCCTTACCCCTCACACGCCCAGAATACTCAGGAATATTCAACACCCGACTCAGTAAGCTCCTGCAATCATCGTCCTCAGCGGGAGTTATAGTCTGGGATAGAGTCTCCTGAAATATAGATAAAAGCATATATAAATATATTATAAACTTTTGATCAGTTACTGACAAAGATAACGTTGTACTTACACATTGTTCAAATACTTGTTGAACTTCTTCCTGAACGGCTCCATCTCTTCCCACACGGACAGCCTTCCATACAACATGGTCCGGAAGAGATGTCGCATCACTTTTCTCCTCTTTCAACTACGCATTAAGAAGGATGATAAAGAATTATATCCTATTATATATACTTACTATTTTTTGTAAATATATCATATTAAAGCATTTATATGTACTTACTATTTTTTGTTCTAAGCGTGCATATCTCAAACGCCCCTTTCTGTATGGATATGCGGGTTTTGATGCCCGTTGACGATTTACGCCACTAACAACCTAAAAAAACAAGTTTATCAGAACTCTTGTGGAAGAAGTATATATACTATACATAGTTCATGATAAGTTGTACTTACTTCAAATTCTTTTGTTCTTCGCTTTGCAACAAATGTCTCCCATTCTTCATCCGAAATCAAATCCGCGTACTTCATTGAACGCTCCGAGTCAACAAAGTTTCCATCAGAATCTTTAAGAAACTTGTTTGTTAAAAACGCTCTAAATCCCCTCAAGCGTTTTTTGGCCAATTGAATACAATATTTTCTCCTACGATCATCAATATTAAAAGATCGCTGCAAACAAACACACATACATATAACATGTTATTATAATTAATTTAAAGACGTAACTGTCAACATAATTAAAAATAATCAAATATCATACCTGAATCTCACTCCAAATTTTATCTTTAGCCGGTTGTAATGAAGGAATTCTCCAATTATCGCAAGTAATCGGAACTTGCGAACGTACAAGTGCTCCGATGTAACTTGTTAGCAACGCACCGTTAGGCTCAACTAACTTATCTCTTTCATTCCAATGGACATCATACTTTACTCCTTTATCTCTCGCACGGATGATTTTTTTCATAATCGTTATGCCTCTTTTAATATCTCCTTCCACGTCTTTTGTTGTTTGTTTTCCATCATGTGATGTTTCCTCGTTGCTGGCCATAATAGATATACCTGTAATTCAGAAAAACCAAAGTATCAAATGAATGACATGCAAATATGTAAATAAGAAACATATACATAAGAAATGTATAAATAAGAAAAACATGGTATAAATAAGAAATAATATGTTATTTTATTGCATGATATAAATAAGAAATAATATGTTACAAGTACATTTAACATCTCTTTCTTTTTTTCGTTTTAACGGGGTTTACTTGTCTCTTAACAACACGGACAAATGGATTGATCCAAATTCCCTCGTTATGATCATTTCTAATATATGATTCGTCCGCTCTAATATTCTCATCTGGATCATCTATAATATAAGATTCATTCTCAACATCAACATCCCCCTTTTCTCCAATGTTATCATCGACTACTTTGTTGGAAAAAAGAACTATAGACCATTTCGTACTTGTCGGATCAGTGACATAGAACACTTGTTTAGCTTGCGTGGCTAGAATAAAAGGCTCATCTTTGTACCCCACCTTATTAAGATCCACTTTCAAAAAATCTGATTTATCCATTCGTATGCCACTATTATTTTCAACCCACTTGCATCCAAAGATAGGAATCTGAAACTTCTCATAATCAAACATCCAAATGCGCTCAATAACCCCATAATACGAGGAAATGTGCATTGCTTCAGCAAGCACGGTGACACCACTATTTTGCATTGTACTTTTATCATCTTGTTCCCTGGTATAAAATGTGTATCCATTAATTGTGTATGTGCTATAAGAAAACACATGCAAACTTGGACCATATGCTAAACATCTCAACCTTTCTGTTACTGAAGCGGGATCAGAATAAAACTTTGAAAAAATATGCTCCTTGAACCATGTTATAAAACTTCGATTGTGCTCACCTACTATCCAATTTTCATTTCTATCCAGATTTAAACCTCGGAGAACGTCCTTGTGCATTTCAACATACGACTCAACCTCAATGTCATTATGCAGAACATACAAATGCACTTGCTCCCGTTCATCCCTTGAAATTGTCACGACTTTATTTCCAATTAACTGTTTACCTACTATTTTTTCAATTTTCATCTGTTTTCATCCACTGTGGTGAATCTGCCGGATGTCGATACTTCCCATCTACAATTCTATCATCTGCATGCCAAGTCAGGTGTTTTGCATCTGTTTCACTACGAAACATGAGTCTGAATCTCGGAATTATAGGAAAATACCATAATACTTTTGCTGGTGACAATTTTTTCTTATACCGAGATACACCGCATTTAGGACACTCGTTTAATGATGCATATTCATTTCGAAACAAAATGCAATCATTTGGACAAGCATGTATCTTATCATAGCTCATGCCAATAGATCATAACATTTTTTTAGCTTCATAGGTTCGATTGGGAAGAACATTATCCTCCGGAAGCATCTCTTGAAGTAGGGCTAACAACTCTGTGAAACTTTTATCCGACCATCCATTACCCGCCTTTAAATTGTACAACTTTAATACCGCAGACAATCTTGTGAAAGTAGTGCAACCTTTAAACAACGGTTTCTCTGCATCGCTTACCAACCTCTCAAACATCTTGGGACAATCTTGAAGATCTTCTTCAAGTGCTTCTGCAATCTCTTCGACTCGATCACAATCATATGTATCCCTGCCATTGTCCTTTGAAGCACATGTCGTATTATTCCGGGGTTCAACATTCTCGTTACTTATCTCACCATGTAATGTCCAACATGTGTAACTTCGATCAATTCCATGTCTCATTAAATGAGATTCCAACTGAACGGCGTCAACTCGACGCCCATAACAGCATCCTAAGCAAGGACATGTGATCCTACTGGGATCTTTGGCGTGTTCAACAGCAAACTTAACGAACTTTGATACCCCATTCTCGTACTCTTTTGACAATCGATTACCAGACATCCATTTTTTATCCATACTAATTGAGTAATCTACACTAAACTATGAAAGTTAAATAAAACAGAGAATACTTGTAAAGAAATCACTAACTTCTAAGAATGCTACACAGTAGGATGCTTGGAAACGATCACAACTTTGCTCTTCACAGGTAACCCCTATAGCAGACAAAATATAAATTTTATTAAAATCATATTAATAATTAACCAAAACAAAAATACTAGATAATTCACCAAAACAAATCATATTAAAAATACTAGATAATCCTTAAACCAAAATGACACCCTTACTAAACATTGAGAAATCCTAACTAAACATATAAAACCATAATAACATATCATATAAACATTGAGAAATCCATACTAACATATCAACATATAAAACCATCAATATATAAAACCATAATAGCATATAAAACTATATCATATAAAACCATATTCATGTTGGCTACTCTCTTAAAAAATAGGAATTTCTAAACTATTAAAAAAACAATATGCTCTATCAAGTTACATTAATATTTTTAGCCATCATTATCTAATATTTTTGTTATATTCAAATTAGAAGAAAACTCATTTGTATGATTGGTGCTAGATGAATTATTCATCTAAGTTCAAAATAGCAACAAAATAAAAACAACAATAACATTAACAATAATATAAAACATTTTGAGTTTAGGCTTTTAACAACAACAACAACAACAAAAACAACACTAAAAACCTTAGTGTATACGTAACATATCTACACAAACCCAACAACATTAGTGTTAACATCATATCAAATATCATACTTGAACTCAAATTTACTTACATGTCCTCAAACCCTCAATGCAAAACAACACTAAAAACCTTCACTAAACCTTCAATAACTCAATAAAAACAACAACAACGACAATAATATTAAACCTTCAATGCCTCAATAACAACAAACCTTCGCATTGCAACAACTACATCAAAACTTCAATATCTCAATAACATAAAACCTTCAATTTCTTAATAACAACAAAGAGACAATAACACAAAACCTTCAATATCTCAATAACACAAAACCATCTATATCATCAGAACAAAAAAACCATCTATATCTTCAAATACCACAGTAACAATGGTGAAAAGATAAATAAACAAGAAAACCAGAGTAAAACTTCACATACCGTAACAATGGTGGAAATGCAATGCAGACGGACGGATGCACTCGAAAACGGACGGTGAACGGCGGCGAAATCCAACGGAAGAGGGCGACGGTCGGACGGAGGATGACGGCAACATAATGGTTGTATAGGGTAAGTCCGTTCGCCAGAGGAGAAAGAAAGAAGAAAAGAAACACGTACGCGACTGTTCTGTTTCTTTTAAAATTCTGGAGGGTATTTTAAAATTATAATACTAATACTTATAGCAGCGCTTTTTAAAGGCCTTTAGCAGCGCTTTAAAAGCGCTTTCATAGGGTGCCTTAGCAATGCCATATAGCAGCGCTTTCATAGGGTGCCTTAACAATGCCATATAGCAGCGCTTTATAGAAAAAGCGCTTTCTAAGGGCCCCCCTTTAGCAGCGCTTTTTAAAACCGCTTTCTTAGGGTCCCCCTTTAGCAGCGCTTTTTAAAAGCGCTTTCTTAGGGTACCCCTTTAGCAGCGCTTTTTAAAAAGCGCTTTCTTAGGGTCCCCCTGTAACAGCCCGATTTTTAATAACTGATTAATTGTACTAGTTAGTTGGTTTGTATGGTTTAAGTGAATTATTGGATTTAACTGATTTATTCTATTTGGTAGAATCATGAGGATTTCTCAGATGTTTTCTAACCAATGTCAAGATGAGATGTTTTATGAGAAAATGAATTGACAAATATTTTAAGAGAAGAAATATATTGGAGAGAAATAGAAGGGAAGGATATATATATATATGGGGAGAAGAGGAACGACAATGTATAATAGAAAACATGAAAGGAAAGTGGAGGAAGAAGAGAAAGTAGAAGGAAAAAGAAGGAAAAGCTTGAAAAAGCTCAAGAACGACTTCTAGCTTCCGATTAATCGAGGTAAGGGTGTGAAATCTTACTATCTTAATCAATATGTATGATTATGTATGTGTGTGTTTGGATTTGTTGGGAGTTTCCTACATTTTTCCATTTTAGGTCAGAAGTGGATTTAATCGGTAGAAACTGAGTTTTATCGGTTAGAATTTGGAATAGGCGGTGTAGTATAGTCGAGTGATGAGTGGGTTACGCTACTGGAACTGATTTGGATTAAATTGGTTGGTTTTGTGAGGTTTGGGCTTTTGAACAGCCATGGAAGTTCTGATCTCGCAGGTTCGCCAGGCGAATGGCAGCGAGGCTTCGCCAGGCGAAGCCCAGCGAACGGTAGCGAATCAAGTCAGAACCAAACACCCTGTCTTCGTTGGCAAGTTCGCCAGGCGAATGAGCATGGCGAAGGTTCTCCAAGCGAGTATGCTAGTGAGTGCTAGCGAGTAATTCCAGAATAAATCCCAGTGGTCTTCGCTCGCAAGTTCGCCAGGCGAACGGGTAGCGAAGGTTCGCCAGGGGCTTCGCCAGGCGAAGGTTAGCGAACACAGCAGCATGTTTTCTTTTCTTGTGCTTTCCATTCGTGGATTGATTGTGTGGTTTGGTTGCGATCATTCCTTGTCTGAGATGACTAATTATATACTGTTATGTGTGTTGTGGATAGCCGTATGGCGTGAATCCTAGATTATGAGTTGATTGTGAATATGTGGCCTTTTGGCATATGTTGTAACACCCCCATTTTATACCCTCAAATAACACAATTAAATCATTTAGGCACGAATTAAAAATTCCATCAGAGTATATTTATTTCATGGTATAAAAGAAGTGTGTCACATTACTCACGAAACGACCACATGAATATTAATGTTTATAAAGAAATAATTCAAAAGGGGTAAATCTCAACTAAAAAGAATAAACGCATGGTTCTTAAAATAAGCATATTCATGTTTTCTGTTAATGCGGAAGACTAAAACATTGAATTACTTAAGACATGATAAAATACAAGTACACGTCATTAGGTTGTTCATAACATCAAATCACAGTTTACCAAACATCATCAACTATTACATATATATAATGTATCACGAAGATACTCTACAAGCCTAGCTACCCGACGTTACACATCAGAGCGACCGACTCAAGAGAAAAGGAGCTATACTCCAAAATACACCTCCAGCAATCCTAATCTGCAATGCCTCATAGAGCATCATAAAACAGCAGAAGGGTGAGAAATATTACCATAATAACAAAGCATATAATTATGTATATAAACAATCATAAAATACATATATGCCATATTTCTCAATCAATTCACACACTCACCACTCCCACATCAACATATAATATATATATATATATATATACACACACACACACACACACATATGCACACTTCTCCTAACAATCACATATACATTATGTTTCATTTACCGCAAATCATATAAGCATATACAATCATACTTCTATAATTCACATCATTTTCGCATAAATATTTACAACATGTTTATTCCATTGCTAATTCACATAAACATCTACATTCATGTTTATTTCACCAATGCATCATATGAAGATGACAACATGCAACTCATAAAGACCGACACACAACTCTATGCAGATGCAAATGCGGTACCGACTCATTTCAGCAGGTTCAATTGAAGATCCAAAAATAACCATCGCTCACACCCCATAAGGGCACACGAGGTTCTGCAGATTCTCCGAGGAATCAATATAACCATCGCAACATACGAGGTTCTGTAAATCCTCCGAGGGATCAATAAATAACCATCGCTCACACCCCATAAGGGCACACGAGGTTCTGCAGATTCTCCGAGGAATCAATAAATAACCATCGCTCACACCCCACAAGGGCACACGAGGTTCTGCAGATTCTCCGAGGAATCAATAAATAACCATCGCTCACACCCCACAAGGGCACACGAGGTTCTGCAGATTCTCCGAGGAATCAGACACACAAGAATGCATACCATGATGCTTCACATGCAACATGACTCATGACACTCTTGAAATCCACACATGTTTACAAACATACTCATGCATTCATCATGTGAATCACATATATTCATTATGCACTCACAATATTTATACATGGTTCACATTTACAATCATCATACATCACATACGAGCAATATGCACTTGCAAATATCGTGCCAAACGGCAATAAAATCAATGACATCCATCATGCATTTTCAATCAATTTAAACAATGCATCGCATATGCCAAAAGGCCACATATTCACAATCATTTCATAATCTAGGATTCAAGCCATACGGCTACCCACAGCACACATAACAGCATATAATTAGTCATCTCAGACAAGGAATGATCGCAACCAAACCACACAATCAATCCACGAATGGAAAGCACAAGAAAAGAAAACATGCTGCTGTGTTCGCTAACCTTCGCTGGCGAAGCACCTGGCGAACCTTCGCTACCCTTTCGCCTGGCGAACTTGCCAGCGAAGACCACTGGGATTTATTCTGGAATTACTCGCTAGCACACTCGCCTGGCGAACCTTCGCCACACTCATTCGCCTGGCAAACTTGCCAACGAAGACAGCGTGTTTGGTTCTGACTTGATTCGCTACCGTTCCCTGGGCTTCGCCTGGCGAAGCCTCGCTGCCATTCGCCTGGCGAACCTGCGAGATCAGAACTTCCATGGCTGTCCAAAAGCCCAAACCTCACAAAACCAATCGATTTAATCCAAATCAGTTCCAGTAACACAGCCCACTCATCACCCGACTATACTATACCGCCTATTCCAAATTCTAACCGATAAAACTCAGTTTCTACCGATTAAATCCACTTCCGACCTAAAAATGGAAAAATGTAGGAAACCCCCAACAAATCCAAACACACGCATACATAATCATACACATTGATTAAGATAGTAAGATTTCACACCCTTACCTCGATTAATCGGAAGCTAGAAGTCGTTCTTGAGCTTTTCCGAGCTTTTCCTTTCCACTTTCCTTTCATGTTTTCTATTATATATTGTCGTTCCTCTTCTTCCCATATATATATATATATATATATATATATATATATATATATATATATATATATATATATATATATATATATATATATATATATATATATCCTGCCTTCCTATTTCTCTCCAATTATATTTCTTCTCTTAAAATATTTGTCAATTCATTTTCTCATAAAATATCTCATCTTGACATTGGTTAGAAAACATCTGATAAACCCTCATGATTCTACCAATTAGAATAAATCAGTTAAATCCAATAATTCACTTTAAACCATACAGACCAACTAACTAGTACAATTAATCAGTTATTAAAAATCGGGTTGTTACATATGTGACGCATTGTTTAAATTGATTGAAAATGCATGATGGATGTGATTGAGTTCATTGCCGTTTGGCACGATATTTGCAAGTGCATATTGCTCGTATGTGATGTATGATGATTGTAAATGTGAACCATGTTTAAATATTGTGAGTGCATAATGAATATATGTGATTAACATGATGAATGCATGAGTATGTTTGTAAACATGTGTGCATTTCAAGAGTGTCATGAGTCATATTGCATGTGAAGCATCATGGTATGCATTCTTGTGTGTCTGATTCCTCGGAGAATCTGCAGAACTTCGTGTGTCCTTGTGGGGTGTGAGCGATGGTTATTTATTGATCCCTCGGAGGATTTGTAGAACCTCGTATGTTACGATGGTTATATTGATTCCTCGGAGAATCTGCAGAACCTCGTGTGCCCTTGTGGGGTGTGAGCGATGGTTATTTATTGATCCCTCAGAGGATTTGCAGAACCTCGTATGTTGCGATGGTTATATTGATTCCTCAGAGAATCTGCAGAACCTCGTGTGCCCTTGTAGGGTGTGAGCGATGGTTATTTTTGGTTCTTCAAATTGAACTTGCTGAAATGAGTCGGTACCGCATTTGCATCTGCATAGAGTCGTGTGTCGGTCTCTATGAGTTGCATGTTGTCATCTTCATATGAGGCATTGGTGAAATAAACATGAATGTAGATGTTTATGTGAATTAGCAATGGAATAAACATGTTGTAAATGTTTATGTGAAAATGATGTGAATTATAGAAGTATGATTGTATATGCTTATATGATTTGCGGTAAATGAAACATAATGTATATGTGATTGTTAGGAGAAGTGTGCATATGTGTGTGTGTATATATATATATATATATATATATATATATATATATATATATATATATATATATATATATATATATATCCCCTCCCATTTCATAAAGTATTTTTCCGGGTTTAACAACAGCTACCCAATATTCAGGCGATCCTTTTCCCGAACCCATACGCGTTTCGGTAGGTCGTATTCTTAAAAATAGAAAAAAATCTGAACTAAAGCAAGATTAAATGGATGAACCTGTTTTTTCTTGTGACAAAGATTTTTTAATTTACGAAATAACTGGAGTTACATCATCTATTTTTCCATTTCAATTCAAGAATATGTCATTGCCAATCGGGAGGAAAGGAAGAGTCATTTACCTCTTTCTCCCTATCGATGTTTGACCCGATTTTGCTCCCCGGGCCTTAGCAGCCCACCCTATAAACAGCTTCCCTCGACTGTCTTAAGAGACTTATCCTTAGGCTGAGAGAAGGCATTGGTATGTGTTCTTTCTTTTGCCTGCAAGGGAGTAAGAAATTTGCTTTTTCGTCCTTATGTTTATTGCATTTAGTGGATGTGTGACTTTACTATGCTAGGAGACCGGGGGCGAGTAAAAAAAGAAAATCGTTCCATTTTCCTTTCCCTTCCGGTCGAGCACTTCGTTCGCTATCCTCTGTTGGTAAGTAGCCATTCTGAACTGAGCTTGCTTTCTTAACTCTTAAATTAGGTCGAAGTTGGTCCTCAAATCTTCTTCGTTGGAACCCACATTTTGAAAAGTTCTGTTAGGTTCTTAGTAGCAGTCGGCGACCTTTTCTTCCTTCCCGCGATGTGCAGAGAGTGTACACCAGTCTGTGCTCGTGCGTCTGGGTGATCCTCAGGTGGAGCCCAGGTGTCAGTGTCAAATGTGTGGGGCGGATGTGCCGATGGATGGAGGCGGCTGCATGCTGCATCTAAGAGTTTAGTTCCATGAGACTAAATAACATGGCCTGAAACGAAGTAAACTCACTTTGCTTCGAGCTTAAACAGCGGATAACCTTCTCTTTATGGGGGAGTCTTTCAGGATCGATTCAAAGGGCCATGAGCTCTTTCCGGCAGCTAGTCTCGGGTATTCTATCCTCCCATCCTTCCGACAACCGTGGAGCGACCGTGAGTCAGGTGGAGTAGCCCTATAGTTAGTAGACTTCCCCTCAGCCTCTCAACTCATACAGAGGGAGGGGAAAGAGACTGATGCTACTACTAATACCAGGTACCGGGTGAATCATACATATCTAGCTGGAAGCCTTATCCTCATTTCAAGTCAAATCTGAGGCTTGGCACCTTTTGCCCAATTTGTTGCTTCTAAAGGCTGCCCTCTCTCGGCTGGATGTTGGTCCAGCCTACTACGAGAACCGCCGAAAGTAGTTCAATTTTACCAGGTCTTCCTGAGTACAAATCTCCTCATCCAATAGCATTCTTAGTTAGTACCATTATATATATATATATATATATATATATATATATATATATATATATATATATATATATATATGTATATATATATATATATATATATATATATATATATATATATATATATATACGATATGTTGATGTGGGAGTGGTGAGTGTGTGAATTGATTGAGAAATGTGACATATATGTATTTTATGATTGTTTATATACATAATTATATGCATTGTTATTATGGTAATATTTCTCACCCTTCTGCTATTTTATGATGCTCTATGAGGCATTGCAAATTAGGATTGTTGGAGGTGTATTTTGGAGTATAGCTCCTTTTCTCTTGAGTCGGTCGCTCTGATATGTAATGTCGGGTAGCTAGGCTTGTAGAGTATCCTCATGATACATTATATATATGTAATAGTTGATGATGTTTGGTAAACTGTGATTGATGTTATGAACAACCTAATGACGTGTACTTGTATTTTATCATGTCCTAAGTAATTCAATGTTTTAGTCTTCCGCTTTAATAGAAAACATGAATATGCTTATTTTAAGAACCATGCGTTTATTCTTTTTAGTTGAGATTTACCCCCTTTGAATTATTTCTTTATAAACATTAATATTCATGTGGTCGTTTCGTGAGTAATGTGACACACTTCTTTTATACCATGAAATAAATATACTCTGATGGAATTTTTAATTCGTGCCTAAATGATTTGATTGTGTTATTTGGGGGTATAGAAAAGGGGTGTTATATTAAGTGGTATCAGAGCAGGTCGGTCAGTCCGGGCAAGTTGTGTTTGTTGGTTGTTCCCTTGTACGTGACGGGTGTGTGAAACACTATCGATACATGTTCGTAGTTAACCTTGTCTGCAGAAGTGGGGATGATCGAAGTGGGGGAGAAGCTTGTGATTCTCCAGGATGCTGCAAGAAAGGAGTTGTAGCTCGGTGTGTTGTTAAGCGCTATTATAGTTTGGTAAAGATGGTTTATACTCCATCATGATTTTCGGCTGTCTGTTGACAAATTGAGGAACTGGTCGCCCTTGATCTCTTGTTGATAGTAGTTGGAATTGTGTTGGATGGGATAGACGTGTCTTGCGAGCTTAGATGGTGTGTGCAGTGAATTGTTTGGAGTGAAGCCAAGTGCTTAAGGATTGTTCTGAGAAGTCGACGCAGGATAGTGTCGAGATGTTGAATTTTGATGAGATTTTGAGTGCTAATGAAAGTGGGAGGTTGGCAATTTCCGATTAGTTATGGATGTCTGGAAGTTATCCTGACAAAATAAGTGTTACAGGGCCAGGATGTGAAGTGGGGTTGTGAAAGACTTAATTTCGGGAACTGGTCCGAGATTGAGAACCCATGTTGCATGTGCCTTTGGATGGTCAAGGAGTTAAATTAATCAAGTAGTTGAGACTCGCGTTTGGTGTGGGTGCTACAACAATAGACTCTGAGGTTAAGTATATAAAGAGTGGATGGTGACTTCTGGAGATTACTAAAGGAAGTAAGATACGGGACACAAGATTGGTATGGTTAAATCTTCAACCATTTCGAGAAGCTGAAGATGTATTGAATGGCCTTCTAAGTGCAGAATGTGGTTTCTACGACCCTGTAGTAACGGGAGGACCGTAATTTGGAATGACGCAAGGTTAGGAGCGTGGGAAGTCATTACAGTGCTCTATGTAACGAGAAGGTAGTGACATGGAATTGAGTAATTATTGATGTAATATGTTTGGATGTTGTGATGAGTGCAATTCGTGTTTTCGTCATAGGTTTACAACTGCGTGTCCGTTTGGAGTAGAATTTTCCACACTTGAGTTGGTGAGCCAAGGGTTGTGTAACCAATTGTGTTTTGATTTATTAGAAGAATATAGAGGATCATGTTGCATATCGGGAGTTTGAGTTATCAGTATTAGAGAGGAAGTAGTGTTATGTCACTTTGAAGAAAGTTCAAAGAATTTTGGAAAAGTTGTCAACAGCTTGTGTGTTGGTTTTGTTGAATCCGACGGGACTATTTGTTGTGTTGTGTGATGCTTTGGTGATATGATTGGGAGATACGTTAAATGCGCAATTAAAAGTACAAGACGCAATATCTGACAAGTGACTTAGGGTTGGTTGCTGTTTTGTGTTTGTATCAGAGTTTGGGAGCCTCAATTTTTTAGTGGAGATTTGAGATGGTTAATGATCTTAAGAGCTTAAGGTATTTATTTGGTTTGAGAAAATTGCATAGGATGCAGAGGAAATAATAGGGACTTCGTATGGAGTTGAGCTTTGTATGATGAGACTGATTATTGGTATTCCTGATGGGATTCGAGAAGGTTGGAATTCTAATTGGAGTTAATAGATTGATTGAGTTTAATGGATTGAAGTCGAAGGATTGATTTTCGGATTTATGGAAATGGTGACACGAGATGTTGTGATAGAGTCTATGTGTCTGAATAGTGTGGATTGGATGAGAGTACCTTGAAAGAATTGTTTTGGTGGCCACGGATGAAGAGAGAAGTGGTTGTGGTTGTATATGTGTTGCACCCTAAAATTTGACCAACCGGGTCTCGTATCTGGCTCGATGTTTCGACGCATTACCGCATTCGCATCTGCATATCGCATACAGTGCATTTCTCATTTGTTTTGATTTTATCAGGATCACAGCTCTCGTCTCGCGTTTCAGGTGTTTCTTATCAGTTTAGATAGGTGGAATCGTATTTTTGGGATATTTCGGTGCCCATTTATTTTTACCGGCTATTTTAGTGCGCTCTCGCGGTGTTATGTGTCGTTCGGTGCTATTTTTGTCCCTCTCGGAATTATCGTGATTTTTCTGGATTTTATTGGTCATTTTTAGGGTTTAAATAGCTTTTAAATCATTTGTAGGATTTAATAGGATTTTTAATAGTTTTAATTCTTTTTAAATAGATTTAAGTCATTTTTAGCATTTTATAGAATATTAGTAGGTTTTAATATTTTTAATAATTGAGATTTCTTTTTAGAGCATATTAGGTAGATTTTAATCATTTTTAGATTAATATAGAGTAATATAGTTTTTAGAATTTTAAATGGAATAAATAAATAGCATTTTCTCTTTTTAGAATAATAGAGTTAATAGATAGAGTAATATAGATTTTTATTATTAATAGATTTTAAATCATTTTTAAATAATATAGTTTTTTAGAATTTATTAGGAGTTTTAGAATTAATTAGAATAATAATCAGATTAGTTAATTCAGTTAGTTAATTAGGATTAGATTTAATTCATTTTTCATTAGCCATTTAATCCATCAGTTTAATTGTTTATTTCAATTCAGTTTTTGGGTTTTGTTATCAGTTTTTTCGTTGGGCCCATATCCATTTCGCAGAAGCCCAATGCATCCAGAAATTGTCCAGCTTTTTCCAGCAATTTCCAGAATCTTCTGGAAGCGTCCAGAGTATCTCAAGGTATAAGTATTCAGCACGCCACGTGTATGAAGAAGGATGGACCCACGTTACTTCACACGGCCACGCCACCTCACCTCAGAGTCTCTCTCTCACCATGCCACGCGTGGGACACGCGTCCCACATGCATCTCTCCCCTCCACCATCTCTGGCCACGCGTACGCATCACAGTCCTCGCCTGAAGCAGTCACCGGCCGGCATGCATGGCCGGCGACCGCCGTGAGCCTCACCGGAGAACCTCACCAACTCAGAAAAATCCCAGAACTCCTCTAACCTTCATCATCTAAAACCCAGAACTCCGATCAAACCTCCATAACTTCCTCCAATCTTCACCGCCCTCAGCCACACCCTTCACCGGAAATGCAAAATCCCAGAAATCACCAATTAGCCACAATCATCATCCAACAACATCTCTGATCAACATTCATCAACGAACAATCTCTGAAGTCCATCTCCTCCGATCAACCTTCTTCAACCGTTTCCAGAACCACCGATTATCAACTCTCAACCATAATCAACTCCAGATCCAACCGATCTTCATCCATGATCGTCATCAGCTTATTCAACATCCAGAAAACATTCAAGATTCATCAATGATTGGCCAAATGCCTTTGAATCTTCATCCTCGATCCATCTTGCCCATCGAAGCTCTTCAGTTTCCCAGAATGATCATCCCTCCGCGCATCAAACATTCCAGCGAAGAGTTTCCAGAAGAACATCATCATCTAGTTCGTCAAGGTCCTTCACTCTCAAGGATCTCCCCCCAACAACCTCCATCAACACTCCAAGATCTTCAGAAATCCCCAGCGAAACGTCAAGAGAGATATCCGTCAATATTCTCTGTCAATGTTCGCGAGCATCAACGATTTTCAGCTCGTCTTCAAAGATTTTTGCCAGGAGCTTCAGAGAACTTCACATCCTCAGATTTCCAGATCTACATGAGTTGCTGTTAGGAGTTCGAGGGGGCTGGAATCAAAAGGGTGGAGGGATCAAGATTTGGATGATCCTATTAATTTGTGTGTTGGTAGTGAGGTGGTGTTCTTTGTTCTGGCGAAGATTTTGAACGAAGATGGGGAGAGGAGAAGACGGCGGCGGCGGAGAGAGTTAGAGAAAAGGTTAGGGTTTCAGAATGGGGGAATGAGAGGGAGGTGGTCCGCGTGAGGGTTGGGCCAGACCCAACTGCATGTTTTTGGATCCAGCACCTCCGTTTTTTTGCAAGCATCCCCTCCGTGTGCTTTTTTGAGAGGGACATGGGTTGGGCCCAACACATTTGTTTTTTTATTATCTGTTTTGCTTGTATAACCCCCCAGCTGGGCTGGGTACCCCCCTCCCCTCTTTTTTATCTTTTTTTCTTTATGTTGATATTGTTTAGTTTTTTTATTATTGAAAAAACAATAAAAAAAAAGAAAAGAAAAAGATTATGAAAAATAAAGAAAAGAAATATTATGAAAAAATATAGAAAAATAGTGGAAAAACAATAAAGAAAAAGTGAGAAAATATAGTGAGGAAAAAGAAAAGAAAATACATGAGGAAAAGAAATATTAGAAAAATATGTTGAAAAAGAAGAGAAAAAAAAAAGAGGAAAATATATAAAAAAAAAAGGAGAGAAAATATTGTGAAAAATACATAGAAAAATATGGAAAAATATTTTGAAAGAAAGGAGAAAATAGTTGAAAAGAAAAGAAGGAAAAAGAGGAAAAAATATTAGTATAGACTTAATATTTTTTAGAGTGCATTTTTCATAGAGATTATTTTACGATTTTAGGATAGTTTAGAAGCCTACATGTTAGGGGGCTATTTTCCATTCGATTTTCCAGCATAGTATAGGATAGTATTTCCTAGGAGATTATTTTTTCAGTATTCACTTATTGTAACCATTTTTCAGAGATTAATAAAACGAGATTTGAGCTGTGGTCCCGAAGTAGCCGAACTACAGCTGCTCTGATTTCTCGTACCAGACGAGAATATGTAGGCATAGGATGCGATATCCTAGCGAGCACACTAACAACTAACCTTCGTTCTCTCGCGGCTGTGCGATCGAGACTTTCCCGCTGACGACTAATTGTAAACCTTTTTCTCTCTTGCCCAAGTGCACTTGAGACCAAGCCATAGTTTTGCCCATAGGTTCCCGACCCTGTGAAACCAGTTGTTTTTCTCACTGCCGTGTGAGAATACCCTGTTTAGCCGTAGTTAGTCTGAACTACGTAAAGCTCTGATCTTCCATGCAATGTGGAAGTACGTAGGCACAAGACGCGAGGTCTTGGCGAGCCAATTTTCCCTGTAGTCCCGAACTACGTTGACTCTGACTTTCTCTCTTGAGAATACGTAGGCATAGAGTGCGACGCTCTATCGAGTCAATTTCCTTCCGTTTAGATTTAGCAGCCGTAGATAGATTGTTTTGCATCCTGTAGACAACCCAAGCAAGCGTGGATCCCGTCGAGTACGACGGACGTGAGGGGTGCTAATACCTTCCCCTTGCGTAACCGACTCCCGAACCCAGGTTTTGGTTGCGATGACCATACCTTTTCCCCGTTTTTTGCGAGGTTTACTTCGAGCGTTTCCTTTCCCTCCGTTGGGATAAATAACGCACGGTGGCGACTCTTCTGTCAGCCGGCGCCGATTTTCGCAGTAGCGACAGCTGGCGACTCTGCTGGGGACTGCGATAGTTCCCTATGTGAGTCTGTTGGGGATCCAACGTCCCCTGGCTGCTAAGGACTGCGATAGTCCTTATGCATGTGGGATCCAACGTCCCCTAAGAGAGAGTCAATCCTAGCGCTCATTTGTTTGTCTATTGGGGCTTATTTATCGATATTATCTGTTGCTGTTGGGGTGTTACGGGTGTTCTATGATGAGAGATAAGTCGGACCTGGGCTTGGAGTGCACCTTAGACTTAGAGTAGAGATTAGTGGGCGCCCGCATGCTTTGCTTGCCTTGGTGTCCCGCGAAATCTACACTCAGACGAGGTTCTTCTGGTTGGCCTCTTGACCCACCCTTTGGGTGGCTTGGGTTGCTGGTTAGTTGGATTGTCGACTCTGGGAACCGATCATTTGGAAGTTAGCTAAGTGAGGCCTCTTCAGGACTTGATGATGCCACTCCTTCTGGGAATCGTATCGTCAGTCTTGAAAGTCTGTGACGCTGACGACCGCATAGGATGCCGTACCTTGTCAGATATAGGTCCATACCTGTGAGTGGGGGGGTTTTTTGTGCAGGAAACTTGACTTTTAACCTACCCGTTATTCTGGTCTTCTTTTCAGAGAACGTCTCCGTCAGCAGTGCAGTAGTATTCAGAGATTTGTGTGGGGGGTTGTGGTCCCGTTGTTTGCTGCATCTTGCATATCATGTGCATATCAGTGTTGCATTGCATATCATCCTCCAGTTAGCCAGAGTTCTGATCCAGCCTTTGTTTCCTGAAGGTGATTACCCGGAGTTTTGAGCCGAGCAGCTGTTGATTGTCAGAGACTTACCTAGGGGTTGAGTAGAGCAGAGTCAAGCATTGAAGTCAGCTGGAGACTATTGGTAGTTATGTCTGAAGGCAATTTCCAGTCTCCTAACACCCTGACAGGGTTCACTATGGCGTCCAACCCTCTGTATGATTCCATGGAAGACTTCCCGCAAGTGAACAACGTTACTGCAGACCAAGTAGTACAGCCTTCTGTTGAGAACCGAGGTCGACATGAGCAGTTTGTTGCCCAGAATGAGCGTTTTCCTCCTGTCAACAATCAAGGTGTTGCTTTCCCTGTGATGAATTACCGAAGAGATATCCCAACGGCTGGGATGGTAGATCCAAGAGCTCTTGACGATGGTAGAAGACTCCGAGTGTTGGAAGAGCAAATGAAAGCTTTGAAAGCCAAAGATGCTGTTAACCTGGATGCCGTAGGCATGTGTTTGGTTCCTGATCTGGTGTTGCCTTACAAGTTCAAAATGCCGAAGTTTGAGAAATACACGGGAGATAGCTGTCCGAAGCTGAATTTGATGATGTTCTGTCGAAGAATGATTGCGTTCGCGCAAAATGACAAATTGATGATCCATTGCTTTCAAGATAGTCTGACTGGGGCATCTTTGAGGTGGTATATGCAGTTAGAGAGGAATCAGATTCAGTCATGGATGGATTTAGCCAGCGCTTTTCTGAAGCAGTACGATTATAACCTAGACATTGCTCCCTATCGCATGCATTTGCAAGAACTGTCTCAAGAGATCAATGAACCTATCAGGAAGTATGCTCAGAGATGGAGAGAATTTGCTGCTAGAGTGCGTCCACCGCTGTTAGACCAAGAGCTGGCAAGCATGTTTGTAGATTCCCTACAATATCCGTACTTCAAAAGATTGCTCGGGATTCCGGCAAGTTTCTCTGACGTGGTAGCATTAGGAGAACGCCTCGAGTACTCCATAAGAATGGGGAAAATTCAGATTACTTCATATGATCAAGCTGGTGAAACTGAATACCCTTGTGACTATCAGAGTGAAGAAGAAGTTGTGATCAACTCAGTCATGCCAAAGGTTGAATATCCTCGAAGCGAATCAGTGAATTTTGTTGGTTCATCGTCTTATCAGAGATCAGTACCTCCCGTGGCTTGTTATACTGAACAGACAGCCGTACCTGGGGCACCATATCAGGAATCTTATGTCGCTTCCAGTGCAAAGCAGCAAATTCGTGGCCGAGGTTACCAGAATCAGCGTCAAAATCAGAACAGACCTCGCGACAACTTGGAACGAAGGAATGGTCCTTCTCACCCAGTGCCGATGCCGTATAGCCAGTTGCTACCATCTTTGATCCAGAAGTCTTTGGTGGAGCCGAAAGCTCTTAAGCCAGTTCCAGAACCTTACCCTCCTGGGTACAATCCCCACGTTCAGTGTGGTTATCATGGTGGCTCTCCGGGGCATTCGACGGAAGATTGTAAAGCATTTCAGGCGAAGGTACAGCAGTTGATTGACCAGGATCGCATTTCCTTTCGAGAAGGGTTTCTGTTTGTTCATCCCAACTGCTCAGCTGTCTAAGCTCGTAGACTCGGAAAGTATTTCCCAGCAAAGGAGCCAGTGATTCAGACGGACGGGCGCCTCAACATTGGCAGTTCTCAGACCTTTATATCATCTGCATTTGTAGTTTCTTTTTTTGTTAGTTACTACCTGCTTTTAAACATTGTATGTTTCGAATGGTGATAGTAATAAAGTGACTATGCATTTTTCTGAATTAATCATGTCGCTGTTGCTCATTTACTACATTGCACTGACACTTGCATTTTATTTACTCCACTTTATCACCGTGACTAGCAAAGATTGGAGGGAGGATGACGAAATAAACTCGTAACCGAGGATCATATGCTTTCAGATAAGACCGTACCGATGACGTACAAGGCATTGTTTCAAATCCCCCAAACACTGGAGATATAAGGAGTTAGTCCCTTGTTAACCACTTCAAGCCAGGAAGTAGAAGTTTTTTCAGACTTTTAAACCCTCACATCTTAACCCGGGGCAGGGTAGTTGTCAGTTAGCTTGACCGAGCGTTCAAGTCTTACAGAGGAGTGTTGTCTTTCGAGGACCAATCAGTTTACACCTTTCAAAAGGTCAAACCTCACCAATCAGGAGTGAGACAGTTACAATCCTTTCGGAGCAATCAAGACAACCAGTGTCACACGACTTTGTTCCAAAAGAAAAAAAAAGAAAGAAAGCCCGCTAAGTAAAAAGGAAGAAAAAGCTGGAAAGTTAATACTTAGGCAAAAATCAGGGCATCCCGCTGGACTTCAAAAAGAAAAAATTGAAAAGAACTCAAAAGGAGTCAGTCCAGGAAAAAAATTAGGGAATCAAAAGAATGAAAAGAGGGATTAAAAAGAAATTTTTCCTCAGCAAGTCAAAGTCGTGTACACAGACACCGAAAGCGAAGAAGGAGTAACTATCACTCTAGAAGAAAAGCTTGTGAATTCCTTAATTGTGGTTCTTACCATTCAACATACTTCTTGAAGAGGCGAGCGCTTGTGCCAGGTTAACTGAACCTTAGTATCGGAGATCATCACGTAGAAGGGGTGGGTACAAATCAAAATTTGAGCCAAATATCCTTTGTTTCACGAACCATGAACCCGACCACGATGCAACCCTTAAAAGACCTAATTGAGGTAGGGTTATTCTGAAGCGCATTACGATAAGGTTGAGTAACCTGACTCCTTCTTGACTTGCTAGTCACATCCTTGTTGTATTTTTCGTTGATCACGGAAGCACTACGTTTGAACTCTGGTTCATTCGTCACTCACAATCATATGCATGTAAACGAGTGACAGCTCAAATTTTTTCAAAAATCTGCATAACCACTGCATTAAGATTACCATTCGTAGACAGACAATTCTAATTGCAGGTTAGTAGTTGACATGAAAGAAATTCCACCAGGGAGTAATCGAATAGGACTGGGTAATTCAGCAGTATGAACCAGAATGGTGTATGTTGTGAAGCCCAATGAATCAGGGGCATTATCTTCCAGTAAGTTCGAAATCAGTTAGTCTGAGGACAAGTCCCGAGGCTTCAGTTGATCAGGGGCATTTTGTCTGAAAAGCAGTTAATCAGAAATGAGTTTTCTCGAGAACCAATCAGGGGCAGTTATACAGAATGCAGATATTTGAAAGCAGATACTTCCAGTGGATAATCAGATCGGGTTAAGTCGCTAGAACGCTCATTCAGGGGCAAGTCATCGCAGAGAATGTTGAAATCAGCTGGGTTGTTAGGTTTAATGGAGATTGAATTCTGTTGTATAGATACCGGGGCAAGTATTCTCGAAGTCGTCTCGTTGCAAGCTGTTCAGAGCAGGTATTCTCAGGAGTTAGACTGGGGCAAGTTGCTCAAGCCAGTCTTTTATCCCCAGCCGAGTGTACTGGGGCAAATTGTTCAAGCCAGTCTGTTTATCCCCAGCCGGAGGTGAGTATCGGGGAATCATGTCAACACCCTTATCAAAAACCTGAACCTTAGCATTTCAAAAAAGAACCTTGTTGTCGTTGGATCATTATCCTGCAGTTTAAACCTGTTACGTGTCAGTAACCAGTCGTTTCCAAAGTCCAGTTCTCGCCTGGCAAACCGGTAACCAGTTCTCGTCTGGCCTACCCTTCCGTAAGCATCAGTTCCCATCTGGTGTAGTTTATTGTAAACATCAGTTCCCATCTGGTGTAGTTTATTGTAACCAGTTCTCGTCTGGTCACCGTTTCTTCAAATGTTGTATCAGTTCTCGTCTGGTACATGTCGTCGCGTAATCAGTTCTCGTCTGATCATCGTGTGTTTTAATCTATGTGTTATACCAGTTCTCGCCTGGTGTGCGCCAGCTTTCAGCCAGTTCTCGCCTGGTTGTCTATGCCTCAGTCTGTTTTCCAGTCAGCCCTGTCTGACGTCCAAACCAAATCAATTCTCGTCTGATAACCTATTTTCCTATCAGTTCTCGTCTGGTATTCTACCTTTGAATGCTAGTTCTCGTCTAGTATTTCCATATTTTCCACTGTGTACATAATCCGTGTTTATCCTAAACCAGAAAAAACAAAAAAAAAAAACTAAAGGTATCTGACACAGTGTTTCCCAATGACTCGCATGTTGTCATGTTTCCCGATACGAAGCTCGGCAGATACCAGTGCCCCGATTAATGGTTGAAATCCTTGTGGATGTTGTTAAATCAGAATTGCTACTCTTCAGCAGATGAAAGTTGCTTATTATCCCCGGAAGAGTCGAGATTGTCTTTTACCCCGTATCAGAGTAAGATCAGGAGTATCTTCAGCAGATTAAGATTGATATCCTTGATAGTAGGAGCATTTCCAGCAGTGTGCTGCGCGTAATCAACCTCAGTTTGGGTCAATCCCCGCAGAGTATAATCAGTTGTCAATGTTTGAAGAGAGCATCCCCGAGCAGAGTTGTTTTCTTTCCCCAGTGAAGTCGCCAAGCAGGGTTGCCTTTTCATTTCTCCAGCAGAACGGTTATCCCCAGCGAATTTAGTTTCCCGTTTCCAGCATTTATTTTGCTGAGACAATTCTGTGACTTCAGTTCATCCCCAGTAGAGTTGGCGTTACCTTCGACATTTATTTTGCCCAGCTTCGGCATTTATTTTGCCCAGTGGTTTTCAGACCTGGTGTTCTCTGGCAGCTAGAGCTTGCATTTACATTTGCAGATATAGTCATTGCATTTACAAACATATAACATATCCATGCCATCTGGGCATCGCATTTGCAAACAGAATGTATAGCATTTACATGTCATATAGGGCATTGCATCATTTTCAAGCATACGCATGTCGAAACATGGACCAGGATGGTTACCTATTGGATTTCGAATTTGTTCACCTGCAGAGTTGTGTGGTTAAAGCTTCTCGTCTCCCCCAGCGGAGTGATTTCTTCATATTTAGTTGTTACGTCAGCATCGAAAAAAACAACAACAAAGATCGACATATATCAAGCTTTTCTGAAGCTGCCGCCTTCGTCAAAATAGGTGCCAGGCAGTTCCATTCAGAATTCCCCAGGAGAATTGTCCTCAAGTTCGCAGTGAACTGTGAGTTGACCAGATTTGATCCCATGAGAGAGATGGGAATCAAGGTGTTTGCTTTGCGAAGCATTATTTCAATACTTGTGGCGTCACACAGGTGTTGAAAAGGAGAAGAAAATTTATCAGAAAATTGACCAGTTGTTGCCGTGACAACCAAACTTCAGTTATTGGAAGCTATTCCTCAAGCAGCTTTGCAGTATATTCTTGCGGTTGGCAAATTTTAGGGTTCCATTTGTATTCAACCATCATCTACCTTGAATGTTTGAAGGCTGAGCGCTCTTCACCCATTCAGGTCGAAGCCGCTTGAATAGGGGTAGCTGTTGCACCCTAAAATTTGACCAACCGGGTCTCGTATCTGGCTCGATGTTTCGACGCATTACCGCATTCGCATCTGCATATCGCATACAGTGCATTTCTCATTTGTTTTGATTTTATCAGGATCACAGCTCTCGTCTCGCGTTTCAGGTGTTTCTTATCAGTTTAGATAGGTGGAATCGTATTTTTGGGATATTTCGGTGCCCATTTATTTTTACCGGCTATTTTGGTGCGCTCTCGCGGTGTTATGTGTCGTTCGGTGCTATTTTTGTCCCTCTGGGAATTATCGTGATTTTTCTGGATTTTATTGGTCATTTTTAGGGTTTAAATAGCTTTTAAATCATTTGTAGGATTTAATAGGATTTTTAATAGTTTTAATTCTTTTTAAATAGATTTAAGTCATTTTTAGCATTTTATAGAATATTAGTAGGTTTTAATATTTTTAATAATTGAGATTTCTTTTTAGAGCATATTAGGTAAATTTTAATCATTTTTAGATTAATATAGAGTAATATAGTTTTTAGAATTTTAAATGGAATAAATAAATAGCATTTTCTCTTTTTAGAATAATAGAGTTAATAGATAGAGTAATATAGATTTTTGTTATTAATAGATTTTAAATCATTTTTAAATAATATAGTTTTTTAGAATTTATTAGGAGTTTTAGAATTAATTAGAATAATAATCAGATTAGTTAATTCAGTTAGTTAATTAGGATTAGATTTAATTCATTTTTCATTAGCCATTTAATCCATCAGTTTAATTGTTTATTTCAATTCAGTTTTTGGGTTTTGTTATCAGTTTTTTCGTTGGGCCCATATCCATTTCGCAGAAGCCCAATACATCCAGAAATTGTCCAGCTTTTTCCAGCAATTTCCAGAATCTTCTGGAAGCGTCCAGAGTATCTCAAGGTATAAGTATTCAGCACGCCACATGTATGAAGAAGGATGGACCCACGTTACTTCACACGGCCACGCCACCTCACCTCAGAGTCTCTCTCTCACCATGCCACGCGTGGGACACGCGTCCCACATGCATCTCTCCCCTCCACCATCTCTGGCCACGCGTACGCATCACAGTCCTCGCCTGAAGCAGTCACCGGCCGGCATGCATGGCCGGCGACCGCCGTGAGCCTCACCGGAGAACCTCACCAACTCAGAAAAATCCCAGAACTCCTCTAACCTTCATCATCTAAAACCCAGAACTCCGATCAAACCTCCATAACTTCCTCCAATCTTCACCGCCCTCAGCCACACCCTTCACCGGAAATGCAAAATCCCAGAAATCACCAATTAGCCACAATCATCATCCAACAACATCTCTGATCAACATTCATCAACGAACAATATCTGAAGTCCATCTCCTCCGATCAACCTTCTTCAACTGTTTCCAGAACCACCGATTATCAACTCTCAACCATAATCAACTCCAGATCCAACCGATCTTCATCCATGATCGTCATCAGCTTATTCAACATCCAGAAAACATTCAAGATTCATCAATGATTGGCCAAATGCCTTTGAATCTTCATCCTCGATCCATCTTGCCCATCGAAGCTCTTCAGTTTCCCAGAATGATCATCCCTCCGCGCATCAAACATTCCAGCGAAGAGTTTCCAGAAGAACATCATCATCTAGTTCGTCAAGGTCCTTCACTCTCAAGTATCTCCCCCCAACAACCTCCATCAACACTCCAAGATCTTCAGAAATCCCCAGCGAAACGTCAAGAGAGATATCCGTCAATATTCTCTGTCAATGTTCGCAAGCATCAACGATTTTCAGCTCGTCTTCAAAGATTTTTGCCAGGAGCTTCAGAGAACTTCACATCCTCAGATTTCCAGATCTACATGAGTTGCTATTAGGAGTTCGAGGGGGCTGGAATCAAAAGGGTGGAGGGATCAAGATTTGGATGATCCTATTAATTTGTGTGTTGGTAGTGAGGTGGTGTTCTTTGTTCTGGTGAAGGTTTTGAACGAAGATGGGGAGAGGAGAAGACGGCGGCGGCGGAGAGAGTTAGGGTTTCAGAATGGGGGAATGAGAGGGAGGTGGTCCGCGTGAGGGTTGGGCCAGGCCCAACTGCATGTTTTTGGATCCAGCACCTCCGTTTTTTTGCAAGCATCCCCTCCGTGTGCTTTTTTGAGAGGGACATGGGCTGGGCCCAACACATTTGTTTTTTTATTATCTGTTTTGCTTGTATAACCCCCCAGCTGGGCTGGGTACCCCCCTCCCCTCTTTTTTTTATCTTTTTTTCTTTATGTTGATATTGTTTAGTTTTTTTATTATTGAAAAAACAATAAAAAAAAAGAAAAGAAAAAGATTATGAAAAATAAAGAAAAGAAATATTATGAAAAAATATAGAAAAATAGTGGAAAAACAATAAAGAAAAAGTGAGAAAATATAGTGAGGAAAAAGAAAAGAAAATACATGAGGAAAAGAAATATTAGAAAAATATGTTGAAAAAGAAGAAAAAAAAAAAGAGGAAAATATATAAAAAAAAAAGGAGAGAAAATATTGTGAAAAATACATAGAAAAATATGGAAAAATATTTTGAAAGAAAGGAGAAAATAGTTGAAAAGAAAAGAAGGAAAAAGAGGAAAAAATATTAGTATAGACTTAATATTTTTTAGAGTGCATTTTTCATAGAGATTATTTTACGATTTTAGGATAGTTTAGAAGCCTACTTGTTAGGGGGCTATTTTCCATTCGATTTTCCAGCATAGTATAGGATAGTATTTCCTAGGAGATTATTTTTTCAGTATTCACTCATTGTAACCATTTTTCAGAGATTAATAAAACGAGATTTGAGTTGTGGTCCCGAAGTAGCCGAACTACAGCTGCTCTGATTTCTCGTACCAGACGAGAATATGTAGGCATAGGATGCGATATCCTAGCGAGCACACTAACAACTAACCTTCGTTCTCTCGCGGCTGTGCGATCGAGACTTTCCCGCTGACGACTAATTGTAAACCTTTTTCTCTCTTGCCCAAGTGCACTTGAGACCAAGCCATAGTTTTGCCCATAGGTTCCCGACCCTGTGAAACCAGTTGTTTTTCTCACTGCCGTGTGAGAATACCCTGTTTAGCCGTAGTTAGTCTGAACTACGTAAAGCTCTGATCTTTCATGCAATGTGGAAGTACGTAGGCACAAGACGCGAGGTCTTGGCGAGCCAATTTTCCCTGTAGTCCCGAACTACGTTGACTCTGACTTTCTCTCTTGAGAATACGTAGGCATAGAGTGCGACGCTCTATCGAGTCAATTTCCTTCCGTTTAGATTTAGCAGCCGTAGATAGATTGTTTTGCATCCTGTAGACAACCCAAGCAAGCGTGGATCCCGTCGAGTACGACGGACGTGAGGGGTGCTAATACCTTCCCCTTGCGTAACCGACTCCCGAACCCAGGTTTTGGTTGCGATGACCATACCTTTTCCCCGTTTTTTGCGAGGTTTACTTCGAGCGTTTCCTTTCCCTCCGTTGGGATAAATAACGCACGGTGGCAACTTTTCTGTCAGCCGGCGCCGATTTTCGCAGTAGCGACAATATGCTGATTAGACTTGTTGAAAGTCGAAGTATGAACATCAGAGATTGTTGGCCTGATGCAACTGTCGAGTAATTTTGAGTAGTATGTGATACCGTCTAATATCGTTTCAAATGGGAACCTGTGTTTTTATTGAGATTTTGGAAGAGTTTGCAGACGTTTTGGGTGCTATGTTGAAGTTGAACTGTGTCTAGCATCCGTGAACGGATGGGCAGACAAAGGGAGCTATCCGGTATGTAGAGGATTTGTTGAGAGCTTGTGTGTTGGATCAAGATGGATAAGAAGGAGGTGTAGGACTCCTTTGTGTTAATGTGTGTCTGGTAAGAGTGTTGTACTCGGACTTAGGATTGTGCAAGAGACGACTGAAAAGATTAGAGGATCCAAGAAAGGACGTGTTTTGAGAATTACGATAGTAACTGGTATTGATCGAGCTTGAGGTCTCGGAAGCAAACTGTGTCTTATTGAATCTGTATCAGAGTAGCGCAGCGGAAGCATGGGAAAATAGCATGTTAGATTATTTTACCGCTGTCACTAGGAGAAATTGCATGATGTGTTCATGTGTCTAAGCTGAGGAAGCACATCGATCCAGATGGATGGTGTATGAGTGAGATAGGATTTGACTGTTGAGACAACTTTAAGGAAAGGGGATTGTCTTGGTAAAGGTATTTTGGAGGATCAACTAGAGAAAGTTGGATTTGAACCGGATAATATTTTCGAGGACGAAAATTCCTAAAGTGAGGGAGAGTTGTAACATCCCGATTTTTAATAACTGATTAATTGTACTAGTTAGTTGGTTTGTATGGTTTAAGTGAATTATTGGATTTAACTGATTTATTCTATTTGGTAGAATCATGAGGATTTATGAAATGTTTTCTAACCAATGTCAATATGAGATGTTTTATGATAAAATGAATTGACAAATATTTTAAGAGAAGAAATATATTGGAGAGAAATAGAAGGGAAGGATATATATATATATATATATATATATATATATATATATATATATGGGGAGAAGAGGAACGACAATGTATAATAAAAAACATGAAAGGAAAGTGGAGGAAGAAGAGAAAGTAGAAGGAAAAAGAAGGAAAAGCTTGGAAAAGCTCAAGAACGACTTCTAGCTTCCGATTAATCGAAGTAAGGGTGTGAAATCTTACTATCTTAACCAATATGTATGATTATGTATGTGGGTGTTTGGATTTGTTGGGGGTTTCCTACATTTTCCATTTTAGGTCGGAAGTGGATTCAATCGGTAGAAACTGAGTTTTATCGGTTAAAATTTGGAATAGGCGGTGTAGTATAGTCGGGTGATGAGTGGGTTGCGCTACTGGAACTGATTTGGATTAAATCGGTTGGTTTTGTGAGGTTTGGGCTTTTGAACAACCATGGAAGTTCTGATCTCGCAGGTTCGCCAGGTGAATGGCAGCGAGGCTTCGCCAGGCGAATCCCAGCGAACGGTAGCGAATCAAGTCAGAACCAAACACCCTGTCTTCGTTGGCAAGTTCGCCAGGCGAGTATGCTAGCGAGTGCTAGCGAGTAATTCCAGAATAAATCCCAATGGTCTTCGCTGGCAAGTTCGCCAAGCAAACGGGTAGCGAAGGTTCGCCAGCGGCTTCGCCAGGCGAAGGTTAGCGAACACAGCAACATGTTTTCTTTTCTTGTACTTTCCATTCGTGGATTGATTGTGTTGTTTGGTTGCGATCATTCCTTGTCTGAGATGACTAATTATATGCTATTATGTGTGTTGTGGGTAGCCGTATGGCGTGAATCCTAGATTATGAATTGATTATGAATATGTGGCCTTTTGGTACATGTGACGCATTGTTTAAATTGATTGAAAATGCATGATGGATGTTATTGAGTTCATTGCCGTTTGGCACGATATTTGCAAGTGCATATTGCTCGTATGTGATGTATGATGATTGTAAATGTGAACCATGTTTAAATATTGTGAGTGCATAATGAATATATGCGATTAACATGATGAATGTATGAGTATGTTTGTAAACATGTGTGCATTTCAAGAGTGTCATGAGTCATATTGCATGTGAAGCATCATGGTATGCATTCTTGTGTGTCTGATTCCTCGGAGAATCTGCAGAACCTCGTGTGCCCTTGTGGGGTGTGAGCGATGGTTATTTATTGATCCCTCGGAGGATTTACAGAACCTCGTATGTTGTGATGGTTATATTGATTCCTCGGAGAATCTGCAGAACCTCGGGTTCCCTTGTGGGGTGTGAGCGATGGTTATTTATTGATCCCTCGGAGGATTTGTAGAACCTCGTATGTTGCGATGGTTATATTGATTCCTCGGAGAATCTGCAGAACCTCGTGTGTCCTTGTAGGGTGTGAGAGATGGTTATTTTTGGTTCTTCAAATTGAACCTGCTGAAATGAGTCGGTACCGCATTTGCATCTGCATAGAGTCGTGTGTCGGTCTCTATGAGTTGCATGTTGTCATCTTCATATGAGGCATTGTTGAAATAAACATGAATGTAGATGTTTATGTGAATTAGCAATGGAATAAACATGTTGTAAATGTTTATGTGAAAATGATGTGAATTATAGAAGTATGATTGTATATGCTTATATGATTTACGGTAAATGAAACATAATGTATATGTGATTGTTAGGAGAAGTGTGCATATGTATATATATTTATGTATTTTATGATTGTTTATATACATAATTATATGCATTGAGAAATGTGGCATATATGTATTTTATGATTGTTTATATACATAATTATATGCATTGTTATTATGGTAATATTTCTCACCCTTCTGTTGTTTTATGATGCTCTATGAGGCATTGCAGATTAGGATTGCTGGAGGTGTATTTTGGAGTATAGCTCCTTTTCTCTTGAGTCGGTCGCTCTGATATGTAACGTCGGGTAGCCAGGCTTGTAGAGTATCTTCGTGATACATTATATATATGTAATAGTTGATGATGTTTGGTAAACTGTGATTGATGTTATGAATAACCTAATGACGTGTACTTGTATTTTATCATGTCTTAAGTAATTCAATGTTTTAGTCTTCCGCTTTAACAGAAAACATGAATATGCTTATTTTAAGAACCATGCGTTTATTCTTTTTTGTTGAGATTTACCCCCTTTGAATTATTTCTTTATAAACTTTAATATTCATGTGGTCGTTTCGTGAGTAATGTGACACACTTCTTTTATACCATGAAATAAATATACTCTGATGAAATTTTTAATTCGAGCCTAAATGATTTGATTGTGTTATTTGGGGGTATAGAAATGGGGTGTTACACCCCCTTTAGCAGCGCTTTTTTAAAAGAGCTGCCTTTGGTAGGCAATTTGTTTTCTTATTTTTTACTGACCCTTTAACAGCGCTTTTTTAAAAAGCGTTGTCTTTGTATGCGCTGCTAAAGCTAAATTCTGGCATAGTGACTAGAGTGCTCGAATGTCGGATTGATTTGGTTGCGAGAGAATATGATTTTCAAACCAATAAAAAATATATGAATTGATTTAGATTAAATTTGTACATTTTTAAGATAAAACTTAAACCAAATCAATCAAAAAACAATTGATTGTTTGAGTTGGATTGATCAGATACATTATAAACAAATGTGCAAAAATATTTCTAATAATATTAAATCCCTAATTTTTTTCATTTCTCCATATAAGACCATTTACAATGGTTTACAAACTCAACACCCATTTTTTCAACTCCCAACACTCCACATCATTTTCTCTTTCTTCCACCTAATAACTCAACACCCATTCAACTTTTACCCTCTCCAATGGTTTTTCACTCAACACCCTACCCCACCACTTTTTATTTTCATATTCTTATTTAAATTTTATTTTTATTTTTATGATTACATAAAATTACAATTATCGATTAAAATTAAATTAAAATAATAAATACTTAATAATTTATTTTTTAATTTTTTGTAATAAAAACAAAATTTATTTAAATAATTGGATACGATACAAATCATCTTAAATTAATTTAAAATACAACACACAATTAACGTAATTAGTACGTTACAAATAATTTAAAATGCAATACAACACACAAGTAACGTAATTAGTACGATACAAATAATTTAAAATGCAATACAACACACAAATAATTCAATCACGGAACATTCCAAACTTTGTCCATATGTGCTTCACTAGATCGGCTTGCAATTCTTGATGAACATTTGGATCACGGAACTCTGATCTAGCACGCACATGATTTGCAAAAGCGGGTAACACCTCGGTCGAGTATGGTTGATAATTGTTGGGATTTGGAAAATTGTTGGGATTTTGGTTAAATGGAAAATTAGCAGAATTTTGAGTGTTAAAATGATTATTGGGATCCATTTCACTAAAAAAAGACACTTAACTTCAAAATAAACACTAATAATAAAATTAAGATAGTGAAAAACTTAGTTTTTTTTCTGTGTCCAAATCAAATGAACCAAGTCTCTATTTATAGAGAGAAAAAAATCATGAATTTTGGTAAAAAAAAAAAAAAAATTAATTTGCAACGAAATAATTGAGTTCAAAGTATTAAATGGATAAAAATCTGGTCAGCCAATCAAACACAGCCACGTGGCAGATTAAATGGTGTTGAGTTTTCTCAACATCTCTCTCCTCCAACACACACTCAACACTACATTACACACCCATTGCACATGATTTTGTGGTGTTGACTTTAAATAAATCTACCATTGTAAATGGTCTAATTTGTGAATGTCACAAATGATACTTTTGTTTTTATTGTTGAAGTTGAATAGTTTATACTAGATTCTATAATAATAATAATAATAATAATAATAATAATAATAATAATAATAATAATATAAAGTATATGAATTATTTATCGTTGGTTTGGGTAGACAAACTCGTAGGTGGAATTTCAAAAATTCATTGCCCGAACCAATTAACATCGAATTTCATTGGTTTTGTTTTATTTTTGCCCAAACTAATAAAATACTCAACCCAGATGCCAATGTTTGGTTTGGATTCCAATTTAGTTCGAATTTTCTGAATCAATATGAACACCCCCTAAATGTTACGGTATGTTTGATATATTACCCCCAATGAGTAGGGGTAGAAATAAGTTAGGATATGTTAGGCTTTAGGAGGCCTGAGTCTAACCTACGATAAAATTATAAGGCCTGAGTCCGACGTATGACCTACTATATGCTCTGTCTTTTTTTTGACCTGATCTTTTTAAAAGTCTGGCGTGACCTGAAAGCCTATTCAAAAGTCTGTTTTTTATTAAGGTTTTCAATTAATCCATATTACTTAATAAGTCTTATACGCCGGTCTATATAGACATATATAGGCTGACATATTTAGTATTTTTTTTCTAATATATATGTATATGTAAGTCAACCTATTTAGCATTTTTTTAAATATATATGCATATATAGTTCAATCTATTTAGATTATTTTTAATATATATAAAAATATAAGTCGACCTATAAGGTTTCATAGGTTTTTTTAATAGCCTAAGTCTAACCTATTTAATTAAATAGACTTAAAAAAAATCCTAAGCCTACTTTTTTATTAAATAAGTCTGAATTATCCTTATCTTAAATAAGTTAGGCTATAGGTCGGCCTGACATATTCTCATCCCTACTAATGAGTATGTTTTATGCTCTAATTCTGTTAGAAGGCGACAAACTTTTCCAAAAACAAGCATATAGAGCGATATGCCGAGATGATTTTTAAAAAGACTTACATCTCCATAGAAATCATCTAACTTTTAGTCTAATTTTTTAAAGGAGACTAGAGTCTTTTCAAGTATCTCTTTTAACTATTTGTATTGATAGTTGTAATTCATAATTTCGTAGAAAACTAGCATTCGACTGTGTCGAAGTAGCTAGTCGAAGTATGAGGGTTCAGTTGTATTCGACAGAGTCGAATACAATATATATTTGTTATATCGAAGTATAACTTTTAATTTTACATTTTGCACTTTGTAAGTTTTTGATCTGGGCTTTAGTTTCCTATATAAAGGGCATGATATGATGTAAACAAGAAGAACTCAATAAGGATTCTACTTTTCACAAATTCAATTTATAGTTTTTCTTTGTTCTTCTTCTTCCATCTTTTTTTAAAATCCTTTTGTTCCAACAAATTGGTATCAATGAGCCGAGTTGCGATTAAAAGAGAATTTGTAATGGCAAATAAAACAACAACATCAACGCAATTTCCTACGAATCTACCCGTTTTCAAAGGTCAGAAATATGAATGGTGGATTGCGCATATGAATGTCATCTTCATATTTCTAGATGTGTCTGGAATCGTGAATGATGGGGTATCGGCATTGGAAGCGAATGCAAATGATGTTCAGAAAGCTGCACATAAGGATCAAAGGAAGAAAGATGGGAAAAATCTGTTCTTGATTCACCAGTGTGTGAATCCTAACGTGCTCGAGAAGATAATTGAAGAAGAAATGACCAAATGAGCGTGAGACAAGTTAAAGAACTTGTACGACTGAGATGAAAAACTGAAAAAGGTGAACTGCAGACGTTGAGAAAGCAATTGGAAATGACACAAATGAAGGAATAAGAATCAATCTTGGAATACATTTCCCATGTGGTGTTGTTAATAAACCAGACGAAGGCGTGTGGTGAATCAATCAACCTTTTGCAAAAGATTGAGAAAGTGTTAGGATTTTTGACTGCGAATTTTGATTACATTTTAGTGTCAACTAAAGAGTTAAAGAACCTATATAAGATGAAGTCGGAAGAACTTCAAGCTTCATTAGAGGCTTATGAGATGAGGCTGAAGCAAAGGAACTTAGAAAGGGATAAGGTGGCTGAACAAGCACTAAAAGCCAAATTCATCAATAAAATCTATGAAAGAGAAGGCGAAGTAGAGAAAAAATCTTGCTAATGATGAGAAGTCAAGCAAGAAATCAAAGAATCACTCTAATTAAATTAAGAAAGGTAGGGGCAACAAGTATTATGGGAAGAAAGTTGACATGAAGGAGGTGCAATGTTATAATTGTCAAAGATTTGGCCATTATGCTCGATACTACCGAAGAAAGAAGGAATCACAAGTGAGAGATAGCGATAAAGTGAAGTATGCACATGCTAAAGATGATTATTCTGATGATGTGTTACTCATGGCCAGCATTCAGTCGAACGATGAGCAAACTAGCATGTGGTACATGGATTTAGGATGCAATAACCACATGATTGGTAATAAAAACTGGTTCACCAAGCTAGATGAATTAGTTGAGAAAGTGGTAAAGTTTGTAGATGAAAGACACATCACATAAAGTGGAAAAGGAGATATCTCTGTTTTCAGAAAGGATGGTCAAAAATTCAGTATCACTGATGTGTTGTATGTACCTTCGATGACAAATAACTTGATAAGCGTAGGTTAATTACTCGCAAAAGAGTATAATATGAAGCTAGCAAAGAATCAGATGAAGGTGTATCATGGTGATGAAAGGTTGATTCTGAAGGCACCTTTGGCATACAACAGGACCTTCAAATTAAAGATCAACATGGTTGATCACAAGTGTCTTTCATTGACTACAGAAGAAGACAAAAATTGGCTATGACATCACAGGTATGGACATCTAAACTTCAAAAGTTTAGGTATGTTCAACCAAAAGAAAATGGTATATGGCTTGTCTAAGGTGAAGGAACCAAGTCAGGTATGTGAGGAATGTTCTAGAGCAAAGAATACTAGGAAAGCATTCAAACATGACTTACCCATGAGCTTGAAGGAAAATCTTGAGTTTGTTCACTCTGATGTGTGTGGACCTTTTAAAGTAAGTTCGAATGGAGGTAATTGATATTTCCTAACTTTTATTGATGAATTCTCCAGATATATGTGGATTTGCCTTATTGAAATTAAAAGTGAGGTATTCACATAGTTCAAGAATTTCAAATTGCATGTCGAGAAGTAAAATGGATGCAAGTTGAAGAAATTGAGAATTGGTGGTGGTGGTGAATACACTTTTCGAGAATTTTCTAGAATTTGCAACGAGGAAGGTATAGAACATGAAGTAATTGCACCCTATATACCTCAACATAATGGCATAGCTGAGAGGAAGAATCAAGTATACTGAACATGACTAGGAGCATGTTGAAAGCTAAATATATGCCAAAGAGGCTTTATGGTAAAGCAGTTTCAACAATGATATACATTCTAAACATATTACCAACCAAAAAGATACTCAAGAGGACTCCTTATGAGGCTTGGACAAGTGTGAAGCCGAACATTATTCATCTTAGAGTTTTTAGATCAATGTGCTCCAGACATGTACCTGAATAATTATGGAAGAAATTAGATGATCAAATTCAAACTATGAGGCTCATAGGTTATCATTTGATTGATGCATACAAATTGTATTCATAAAATGATGATAAACTAGTGATCAGTCGAGATATTCTAGTGGATGAAAGCAAAGTGGGATTGGAGTAATGGGTCAATTTGACAAGAGTCGGATACAATTACAATTACAATTATAATCATGGGTCAAAACTAAGAACCACCTTAGCAGAATGTTAGAAGATCGACTAAAGGAAGAACTAAGTCAACAAGGCTAGCTAGATATGAGATATTTCCAAATCAAGTAGCCAATGCAGATGGTGAATTAATAGAGTAAGTGAGGATGATGGTTGAACCAGAACTAATCAATTTGGATCAAGCCATTAATGGTTCAAATTGGTTAGCAACCATGAAAGAAGAACTTAGGAAAATCGAGAAGAACAAGACTTGGGAGCTTATCGAAAAGACAATCAAGAAGCCAATTAATGTGAAATGGGTTTACAAGCTGAAACATATGCCAAACGGTAAAATTGATAAACATAAGGCAAGATTAGTGGCGAGAGGTTTTCTATAAAAACCTAGTATTAATTTCGATGAAGTATATGCACCTACTGTAAGGCTGAAGACAATTAGAATTATTGTGTCGACAGTAGCATACAGAAGGTGGAAGATACATCAATTGGATGTAAAGTCAACATTTTTTAATGGACCTTTGGAAGAAGAAGACTATGTCATTCAACCATTAGGATTTGAAATCAAATGGCATGAGTGAAAGGTATACAGATTGAGGAAGGATCTTTATGGGTTGAAGCAATCCCTAAGAGTTTGGAATAAAATAATAGATAACTTTCTAATTGAAGCAGGTTTTAGAAAGTGTGTCTCTAAACATGGAGTGTATGTCAATGATGTAGTCAGGGTCGTCAAATCATCTTATGCATGTATGCAGATGACTTATTGATTACAAGTGCAAATTAAACAGAGATAAGAAGAGTGAAGTCAAAGTTATTGCAATGTATGACATAGGGAATTTGTCATATTTCTTAGGGATGAAGTTCAAAGACACAAGTGAAGGAGTATCCATGCATTATAAGAAACTTTTCCAAGATATCTTTAAGAGGTTAAAGATGAGAAATTGTAATTCAATTGTTGCACCATTAGAAACTGAAGCAAAGTTGAGGAAGAAGATAAATGATGAGTTTGTAAGTGTAACATTGTACAAACAAATCATTGGATATTTGAGGTATTTTTGCAATACCATGCCAGGTATTTGTCAAAGTGTCAGAGTGTTAAGAATATTTATGGAGAATCCCATGAATGTCATCTCAATGCAGTCAAGAGAGTGGTGAGATACATCAAAGGTACAATTGATTGTGGTATGCTGATGCCAAGATAGAAGTAGACCAGTATAGATGCATGGGTCTATGGCTACACTTATTCAGATTTTAGTGGAGATCAAAATGAGAAGAAAAGTATTACATGCTACATATTCATAATAGAAGGTGCTCTAATCTTATGGAGCTCAAGGAAGCAAAGCATTATGGCTTTGTCATCTTGTGAAGCTAAATATATGGTTACATCATATGCAGCATGTCAATCAGCATGGGTAGAGATGTTGCTCGAAGAGCTCAAGATAATGGAACCTATGAAAATAAAGTTGTTTGTCGACAACAAGTCACCTATTGACCTGGCGAATAATCGAGTGTTTCATGGTCGAAGTAAAAATATAAAGAAGAGGTATCATTTTCTTAGGGATCAAGTTAACAAAGAAAAGTTTGAACTTGAACATTCAAGGCAGAATGGCAATGATAACGTGAAAACGTATCGTGTATTTCAACCCGATCCGCATGTTATTTTATGTCATTTTGTCATGTTTTGTTAGTATTATGTCTTATTTTATTTACATTTCAGGAACTATTGGATTATGGAGTTTCTATGCAAAGAAATCGGGAAAAGAGCAAGAAGAGGAGGAAAATGCAGAAAAATCCATGTTCTTGGTGCATGGCGTTCACCATCACCTAATGACATTCACCATTGCACCCAACCACTTCAGCACGTCCACTTAAAGCTCGTGGTGGTCGCCATGAGCATAATGGTGGTCGCCATTCAGTTCCAGAAGCAAAATACATGAAGACTCATTGTGACTGACTCTTCCCCACTTCCTTACTTTTTCTCAACTTATTCAGCATGTTGGGAGATGGTTTTGAAGCACTAGACCTCTATATAAGTGATAGTTTCCTCATTTTTGAGCATCCAAGTATTGCGCGGAAGCTCTACCGTTTTTATTTTAAGCATAAATTTGTATTTCAAAGTGATAATTGCTCACATTGTGAGATTATCACAACCTTAGTATTAAGTTTTTGTACTCTTGGATCGCAAGCCTGCCGACATAATCAAAGCTTATTTTTTCGTCCGTGTTATTTCAAGTATTTCCGTCTTTAATTCAAGTTCTCCAAGTTTTTATATATTATTTATTATTGTGGTTTATCACATTATTTATCATGTTGTTTTTATCTACTATTACCATGTTTAATTTGTTTAAGTTTAATTTCATGTCAAGCTAAACGCATTTGAGTCCGGTATGTGAGAACTGTCGTTTCTGACAGGACTCAGTAATGAAATTCGGTGTAAAACTCTATTAAACTCTGTTTTGACTTTAGTTTCTAAGTTTAATTCTAAATTTTTTGTCACGAGAGTGAAAAGTAAATAAAGGTTCGAGTCGATAGTGCGAGAGTGTGAGAATTGGACCGGATAATGGGAACTGGGCATTGATTCTAAATACAGCGAAAGCGCTTTAGGTATCAATTAGGATATAGTTAGTTTTCAAAATATGTTTCTTAATTAAAATGGGTGAGCGAGAGCAAAATCTCATGGTTAGGAAGTATGGCTTTAATCAATAGCGCAAGAGTGTGAGATAGAGTCTTTAAACTAGTATTTTCTACGGAATGCAATTTAACCATAAATTAACGCCAATGATTTACAGAGTCCATGAGGTACATGGAATCCATATTTCGGCCTCTCTTTATTGATTTATTTCTTAATGTTTAATTTAGTTTTCGTTTTAATTTCGTCCAAACAAAGTAATCACTAGCCTTAGCTTTACATAGTACCAATTGAATAATAATAGATTGATTATTAGTCCTTGTGAGTTCGATATCATTTAAAACTACATGATAGATTGTATACTTGCAGTTAGATAATCTGATAGAGTTGTAAAGTTGCGATCAGGTAACTAGTTGATATGAGATACTCACCAAACCCCTGAAGAAATTCAGGTTCGATGAGTTGAAGAAAAGCATTGGAACGAGAAGTCTCAAAAACATGAATTAGGTGGTGTGTTAGTTGTAATTCATAGCTTTGTAGAAAGCTAGCGTTCGAGCATAAATTTATAGAAAACAAGATGTTCTGCCAAAATGTGACATATTTTATCTCTATGTGATCAAAACACTTTAGTAAGAAAACAACATGTTATGCATAATTGTAGTAATTCTCACACTTTTAAGGATTTATTTCCTTTTATATATAATCAGAGATATGCATTTGCGCAAGTTTTGGATTAAGAAATTTTTATTCGGAATGTCTCTTAGAAAGATTAAATTTGAGGAATTTTGATTTAATCAAGATTCAATCAATCAAAGTTTTACAACCAACATTATTGGAGATTGGTTTCTTGCGATTTTGGGAAGTTCAAACGCGTTCAATACCTGAAGCATAAAGGGCTTTGATGCTAGACCTTTATTTCTATTTAAGGAGACAGTTTCCTTTGTGAAGACTTAGACCTTGGATTACTAAGCTTGGCGTATTAATTTTTTTTAAGTCTTGTATTTTTTGTAATACTCTATTCATGTGTCTTAATTCTAAGTTAGGATAATAGAGTATTTGAGTTGTGATTTCTTTCCATCATTAATATACTATTGTACTTGCCCAAATACTAGGAGAGTGTTTAACTGAAAGTGATAGGGGTCTCAGATTTAGGGGGAATCCTGAATCGAAGTTCACAGGTAGTATTAAGAAAAAAGGCATTGAGTTAGAAGATTTTAAATCATACCAATTTGTACTTCTGATTATTAAAAGTGAATTTCCTTTTATTTGATTAATGCCCTCCAAATGTATTTGATTTCGCATCAAACTAGGTTACCAATTCCAATGTTGTTTATATTCTGCCTTTATTCTATAATCATAGTTCCTACCATCAAGAATAGATGGATGACTTATACATTCTCATTCTTTAAAGTTTTCCATTTTTTACAAAATGTATAAAACCTCTAGAGTTCACCCAATCAGAACAAGATGTGTGTTCTTATGCTAGTTGAAATTTTGTTTTATGGATAATAAAATGTCAGACATAATGTTAGAACAATGTGTATCACATGTATAATGCATAACTGAAAAGCTCACATGGTTGCCTTCCTTAAGTCTATGGATAGTAAAACTCAGAAAGCAATCATATAAAGATGGACACCTCTAAAGATTACAGTTTAAGATGACACAAAATCTTTGAAGCCTGAAAATGACTGGTCAAAACAAGAAAATGAAAAAGCACATGGTAACTCCTGTGCGCTCAATGCAATTTACAATGAAGTTGACAAGAATATAAAAGTTGATGAGCTAATCGGCTCACTACTCACCTTTGAAATGACAATCAATGACAAATCAGATAAAAGGAACAAGAGAGTGGCATTCAAAATTGATGTTGAAGATGATGAAGAGCAGGTAGAAAAATATACTAATGAAAATTTAACTAAATTTGTTACCCTTATTGCAAAAAGATTTAGGAATGCCATGAGAATACTTGATAGAAGATCAAGAAATAATGTCACAATCAATGTCAAATACAATCTACCTCCCAATACCAAAGGCTTCAATCCTCAATGCAAAGGTAAATAATGTGATAAACAAAACAAATGCAAGGGAATCAATGTCATAAATGTGAAGGCATAAGGGCAAAAAGATTTAGGAATGTCGTGAGAGTACTTGATAGGAGATCAAGGAATAATGTCACAGTTAATGTCAAATACAACCTACCTCCCAATACCAAAGGCTTCAATCCTCAATGCAAAGGTAAAGAATATGATAAACAAAACAAATGTAAGGGAATCAATGTCATAAATGTGAAGGCTTTGGGCCGATTTAGGCAGAATATACCAACAGAAGAAAGAAGGAAAAACAATAGGGAAAAAGATATTGGGAAAAATTATAAAAAGATGACTTATAAGATTCCAAAGTAATTGTAGCATAATTGACTATAACTCTAGTCAATTTTCATTACAAGCTTAGCGCTAGCTATGGCTGTCCATTAAATTAAATCAAATAATTTAAGAATAACAAAATTCATAGCCTTGACTAGACCATGACTAATTAATCAAATAAAAGTAATTTAAGAATGATATAACAAGGTTGTGTCGAATTGATAAAATAAAATTAATTTATGAATATAAATAAAAATGACTTGTAGCATGGGCTTAGCTGACTCTATTGAGGCTTCTTAGTGTTGGTGTAGGTGGCTGATGTTAATTGGTTGAAGTTGAGATGCATTTTTCTTATGGTGAACAGTCAGATGTTCATAATGGTTTTCACTATGACAACACATAAAGTCAAATGATGTTTATTGAAGTCTCTAATGAATGCTTAATAATGGTGTATGGTCAAAGAAGTTATCTCAAGCCTCATCAATTAGAAGGGTCACTTCCTAATGAATGGTGAATTAAGTAAGTGAACTTGAAGTTTCAAAGTTGTAAAAAAGATAAAATTTTAAAGCTTGTATGTTTACGCGCTTAGCGCATGTTTGAGTGATCAGCTTAATATAAAGATATACGAGTAACTCTCAAAATACTAAGGCAATTCATGCACACACCTAAATCTGGTTTGAAGCCTATTTATTTGATAAAAAACAACTGAAAACTTTTTACACACATTCTTAATTGATTATTGATGTGTTTAATAAATTAGAAGACTTTTACAATGGTTAATTGATCGGTAAAATAGCAAGTGCACTATTCTGCCGATTATAGTTTAAAAAGGGAGATTATCCCCAGTATCGATCTCGAGGAATGTGTTATGTAATATAAGCTTAATTTAGATTTAATCAAACAAAAGTCAATTGGGGGTTTGTAAAATTGGTTTTACTAATCTTAAAACAGAATATTTAGAATAAAGTAAAGTAAGGAATAAAGTTCAAAAAGATAAGAGAGCATGTTAGAGGCAGTGTATGAATTGCCTTGTAAGAACATCAACCCTTATTTCATAACATAAACACAGTTTTTATCAAGTTCTTGACTGCTATTAGTGTTTACCCTTAAGTCTTTAGTGAGAAAACCTTTGAAATCATAATCAATTTACTACGTCCATAGACAAACTAATTTGAAATCAAGCATTGAAAATAGTTTCAGCAGTAATCAAGTGCACACAGAGTAATCATAGTCCTAGGAATTATCTACTGAGGCATTATCGATCAAATTGTATTAACATTGGTTTGTCCGACCTAAGGTTAACCGAAAAACTAAATCAATTTGTCCAATTGAAAAAGTAATAAAATCATTGATCCATAAAACTTGAAGAATAAAAATAAGTGCTTATGTCATAAAAATAGAGAATTTATATCATTACAATAACAATTCAGGGACACCCTCTAGCATGGGAGGGTTTAGCTACTCATAGTCAATATAGTAAATCGAACAATTAGATACAACATTACAGTAGAAATGGAGATTACCTTTGATCTTTAATTGCTTTGGCCTTTGAAAATCCCCCGTTCTCCCTTTTCTCATGAGCTCTCAATCATACCTTCTCATTCTTTTTCTTTCTTGACCCAAAAGTCCCTTTCTCTTTTCCAAAATGTGTTTCAAATACTCACAAATCCACTAAATAGGCCAAGAAATTCCAAAAATGCCCTCCGGGGTCAAAACTGGTCAACACTGACAAAAATAGAAAAATGACACGCCCAGGCCAACACGGGCCGTGTCAGTTGACACAAGCGGCCGTGTTGGCCCCCTGGTCTAGATACAAAAGAATTTTCATCAGCCAGCCTTACTGACACGGGTGTTATACCCCAAATTTTGACCTCTAGATTCCATCATCATTCTAGGAGCATCAGCATTGTTTATCTGACCATAACCTCTTTCAAGTTTGATCTTTGTCAAGATGCAGGTGAATTAGGGTTTCACACAGTCGGAAATTGGGATTTTTATGGTTTGACCAGATAAGGTTTTGGATTGGTTCTCCATACAGAAATTGCCTACATCATCAAGGGTACTACATTGGATCAAGTATGAATCTAATTTGAGGTCGTTCCCCGAAGAAGAAGAACAGTGCAGTCCAGGACCCCCGATTAGGGTTTTTGATAAGAAACGTCAATTGTAGTTTGACTTTTGATTTAAATGGAATTCTAATGGTGGAATCATGGTCCATAAAGCTTATATGACTTATTTAAGTCCCCTCAAGAAGTTTCAAGGCCTCAGGGAACCCAGAATACCAATGGTCGATTCAAAGGTTTTCGATCGTTCAGTTCGTCTGGCTGAAAAGTTAACCCATTAACCAACAGGTTTTTGACCCAAAATTAAAGACAATTATGTTCCCAATATTATGTCATATATAATAATGAAGTTTTTTTACCATTGGATCAAGAATTGAGAAGTAATCGAAAAGTCGGGAAATTAGGGTTTTGAAAGGGGCAAGGCCATAACTTCCTAACCACACATCCAAATGGAGTGGTCCAAAGCTTGTTGGGAAGGTCTTGAGGAGTCCTACAAAAATGCCACAGTGACCTATGTTAAAAAAATGAATGGATTTTGAGTTATGATCAAAGACAAGGCAAGAGGGGAAAACACTTGAAAAAATTTCATGTTTTTTGCACTTTTAAGTCAAATTTTCAGCCAACTTCAAGGGGATTTTTGACATAGTTCCACTTGGAATTTGAATTTGTGAGAATCATGAAAGTTGTAGAGAATACTTAGGGCTTTCCAAAAAGTATAAGAACTCCTACATATCCTTTATGAGCTAAGAGTTTCAAAGGAGGGAAGTTGGGGTCCAAAAGCTTGAAATGCAAAATCTCAAGTTGTCATGACATGATACAAAACCATTTCTTTGTTGTCAATATGGTTGGTTTAGGTTGATTAGTTGCAAGATAGACTATAAACAAGGTGTTACATGAAAAATCCAAGGATTAGACAAATATTAAAGGTTGGAACCAAGGGAAACTTCCATTAATGGCATAAAGTGACCAATGCCATTTTGATAAAGTACCACTTTCCCTCAAAATTTTCCTTGAGCCACTCCCTTATCTCCTTCCAAACTCTAAGTTATATCTCAAACTTAGAAGCATATCCTAAAGCCAGCAAGCTTTGTACTTGATCACATAAATCAAGGAATTCATCATGACAATCAAGTTAGTTCTCAAATGAACTAGTTAGCAAGAAATTTGAAAATCAACCAAATCCTTACTCTCTCCTTCCCCTATAAATAAAACACTCCCTATAAATCAAAAACATACCATAAAAACTATCAATCCAAGCAAAAACAACTCTCTCTTTTCTGTTTTCCATTTTCTTGCCAACCAAGAAAAACTCCAAAAAGCACAAAATCTGCCTTGAGCAGAATTCATCCTAAATCCATTTTCAACCATTAACACTCTCCATAAACACTTCAAACACTCCAAAAATGTTTTGTTGAAGCTACCTCAACCACCATTTCCATCAGAAACATCTTTTTTCCAAAAGTCAACTCTTGAACCAAAGAAGTTTGACTTTCTGCATTAACCAAGAGATCTCTCTGTTCAGGCCTGTTCTATCTCTTCCAATGCCTCAAACACCTTAAATATAAGGCGTAGTTACTGTACAAATCATCATAACTCAACTGTACCACCATTTCCCAAATTTGTCATAAGGATCCATTGGTTATTTCTTGCCTAAGTCAACCTATTTGCACAAGGAGCTACTAGGAAAGGAACTTAAATCTATTAGACACTATGGTGGAGGTTGTTGATATTGCATTTGTTGTTGTTGAGGACGGTATTGTTGTTGTTGTGGCTGGTTTGGATCCTTCCAAGAGAAATTGGGGTGATTCTTCCATCCCGGATTATAGTTCTAAGAGTATGGATTATTCTGCTTTAGAAATTTGATGTCTTTGATCTGTTGAGCTATAGCAATACAATGTGCAGTAAAATGAGGTCCACTACAAATCTCATAGATCACCGTCTGGCCAGTTTGAACTTGTGCTACCGGTTGTGTATCAACTTTCATAGCTTTAAGTCTTCTATCAACTTCAACAGCAATCTGGTCTTCCATCTTAACTACTTGATTAGCCAGTTTCAAATCTATCACTCCCTCAGGGTTGCTCACACTTTGGTCATACAATTCTAAATGCTCATTAGCAGTTATGGCTTCGATAATCTTTTTAATACCAGTGGCTGTTATAAAGTTGGACGAACCACCGATAACAGTATCAATAAGTTGCTTTATTTTTATCCTAATCCTGTTGACAAACATTAGCATTTGTTTCGTTTGGTCCATGTTGTGGATAGGACAAGCAACCAACAATATCTTAAATCTCTTGTACGCATCACCAAGTGATTCTCCGTCCTTCTGTTTAAAATTCATAACGTCGTATCTTTTGCGAATATAAATAGAAGCTGGAAAATACTCGTTCAAGAAATTTCTCTCCATCTCCTCTCAACTCGTAATGCTACCTGCATGTAAAGAATAAAACCACTATTCTACATCTTCGGCGAGAGTTAATGGAAACATCCGCAACTTTTTAGCTTCTTCCGAATGCCCCTCAATTTTTAGTGTTGTGCTTATCGTAAGAAACCTCTGTAAATGCTTATTTGCATCTTCGTTGATTTTTCCCGTAAAAGGTCTCTTTTCGAGTTGACGGATGGTTGTTGGGTGCAGTTGGAAGTTTGCAACATTAACTGGTTGATTCACAATGGTCAACCGACCTGCTGGAGCATTTGCTCCTCCATAGTCACCCAGAAGTCTTTCCGCTGGTGGAAGTCCAACCATTATCACTCCTTCTGGTTGTGTCTCTGTATATGTGTTTGTCTCTGAATCAGAATGCTTAGAATGCACCGAAGTTTCTTCTTCTGACGTTGCTAGTCTTGCTTGTTTTGCTTGACAGCGTCTTGGGTGCAGTAATCTTTCGGGTTCTGTATCAAAAATAAACTCAGCTGAGGGCTTTCCTCGCATGCACAGATTAGACAATTATTAGTGATAATACAAATTAATCTGAAAATAAACAAAAATAAAATTTTAGTCGTATAACAACAAAATTTCAATTAAATAAAAAATTCAGCTTATATTTGGCAGTCCCCGGCAACGGCGCCAAAAACTTGATCGGTAAAATAGCAAGTGTACTATTCTGTCGATTGTAGTTAGAATAGGGGGATTATCCCCAATATCGATCTCGAGGACTGCGTTATGTAATATAAGCTTAATTTAGATTTAATAAAACAAAATTCAATTGGAGGTTTGTAAAATTGTTTTACTAATCTTAAAATAGAATATTTAGAATAAAGCAAAGTAAGGAATAAAGTTCAACAAGATAAGAGAGCATGTTAGGGGCAGTGTATGAATTGCCTTGTAAGAACATCAACCCTTATTTCATAACATAAACACAGTTTTTATCAAGTTCTTGACTGCTATTAGTGTTTACCTCTAAGTCCTTAGTGAGAAAACCTTTGAAATCATAATCAATTTACTACATCCATAGACAAACTAATTTGAAATCAAGCATTGAAAATAGTTTCAACAGTAATCAAGTGCACACAGGGTAATCCTAGTCCTATGAATTATCTACTGAGGCATTATCAATCGAATTGTATTAACAGTGGTTTGTCCAACCTAAGGTTAACCGAAAAACTAAATCAATTTGTCCGATTGAAAAAGTGATAAAATCATTGATCGATAAAACTTGGTGAATAAAAATAAGTGCATATGTCATAAAAATAAGGAATATAATATCATTACAATAACAATTCAGGGACACCCCCTAGCATTGGGGGATTTAGCTACTCATAGTCAATAAAGTAAATCGAACAATTAGATACAACATTACAATAGAAATGGGGATTACTTTTGATCTTCAATTGCTTTAGCCTTTGAAAATGTCTCGTTCTCCCTTTTCAACTGAGCTCCCAATCGTAACTTCTCGTTCTTTTTCTTTCTTGATCCAAAATTCCCTTTATCTTTCCAAAAATGTGTTTCAAATACTCACAGATCCACTAGACAGGCTAGAAAATTCCAAAAATGCCCTCCAGGGTCAAAATTGGTCAACACTGACAAAAATAGGAAAATGACATGCCCAGGCCAACACAGGTTGTGTCAGCTGACACGGGCGGCCGTGTTGGCCCCCTGGTCCAGATACAAAAGAATTTTCATCAGCCAGCCTTGCTAGCACGGGCCGTGTCAGCTGACACGGACACCCGTGTCAGCTCCCTGTCTTGCACACCAACACACCCATGTTGCTCTTCTCCTGACACAGCCCATGTCAGGCCACTGAATTTGCTTTGAAACCTTTTGTGTCTTCCTGAAATCCCCGATTTCTTTGCCCGAGTCCTTGGCCTCACTTTGTATGAACCCGAAATCATCAAGACTACCATCAAACGCATAAAATGCACCAAATATAATATACTACTTATGGAAACAATGCGATAATGAAAATGCGGAATGTAACACCCCCTTTCTATACCCCCAAATAACATAATTAAATCATTTAGGCATGAATTAAAATTCCATCAGAGTATATTTATTTCATGGTATAAAAGGAGTGTGTCACATTACTCACAAAACGACCACATGAATATTAATGTTTATAAAGAAATAATTCAAAAGGGGTAAATCTCAACTAAAAGAAAATAAATGCATGGTTCTTAAAATAAGCATATTCATGTTTTCTGTTTAAGCGGAAGACTAAAACATTGAATTACTTAAGACATAATAAAAATACAAGTACACGCCATCAGGTTATTCATAACATCAACCACAGTTTACCAAACATCGTCAACTATTACATACATAATGTATCACAAGATACTCTACAAGCCTAGCTACCCGATGTTACATATCAGAGCGACCGACTCAAGAGAAATGAGCTATACTCCAAAGGAAAACCTCCAGCAATCCTAATCTACAATGCCTCATAGAGCATTATAAAACAGCAGAAGGGTGAGAAATATTACCATAATAACAATGCATATAATTATGTATATAAACAATCATAAAATACATATATGCCACATTTCTCAATCAATTCACACACTCAACATCCCCACATCAACATATCGTATATATACATAGGCACACTTCTCCTAACAATCACATATACATTATGTTTCATTTACCACAAATCATATAAGCATATACAATCATACTTCTATAATTCACATCATTTTCACATAAACATTTACAATCATTCTATACATCTCAATCATTCCATACATCGCAATGTTTCCATATAAGAATCTATATATAAATAGAACATCAAGCATATATAATATGCATTCACCAATGTTTACATCAATCCTTGTAAACCCACATATAAACATATGTTCACATACATACATACATACATACATACATACATACATACATACATACATACATACATATATATATATATATATATATATATATATATATATATATATATATATATATATAAAATGTATATATATATATATATATATATATATATATATATACATATATTCAAGCATACTCACTCATGCCATTACAGAAATTCGTGTTAATTCACATAACATCTACATTCATGTTTATTTCACCAATGCATCATATGAAGATGACAACATGTAACTCATAGAGACCGACACATGACTCTATGCAGATGCAAATGCGGTACCGACTCATTTCAGCAGGTTCAATTGAAGAACCAAAAATAACCATCGCTCACACCCCACAAGGGCACACGAGGTTCTGCAGATTCTCTGAGGAATCAATAAATAACCATCGCTCACACCCCACAAGGGCACACGAGGTTCTGCAGATTCTCCGAGGAATCAATAAATAACCATCGCTCACACCCCACAAGGGCACACGAGGTTCTGCAGATTCTCCGAAGAATCAATAAATAACCATCGCTCACACCCCACAAGGGCACACGAGGTTCTGCAGATTCTCCGAGGAATCAATAAATAACCATCGCTCACACCCCACAAGGGCACACGAGGTTCTGCAGATTCTCCGAGGAATCAATAAATACAAGAATGCACACCATGATGCTTCATATGCGACATGACTCATGACACTCTTGAAATGCACACATGTTTACAAACATACTCATGCATTCATCACGTTAATCACATATATTCATTATGCACTCACAATATTTAAACATGGTTCACATTTACAATCATCATACATCACATACGAGCAACATGCACTTGCAAATATCGTGCCAAACGACAATAAACTCAATCACATCCATCATGCATTTTCAATCAATTTAAACAATGCGTCACATATGCCAAAAGGCCACATATTCACAATCAATTCGTAATCTAGGATTCACGCCATACGGCTACCCACAGCACACATAACAGCATATAATTAGTCATCTCAGACAAGGAATGATCGCAACCAAACCATACAATCAATCCACGAATGGAAAACACAGGAAAAGAAAATATGCTGTTGTGTTCGCTAACCTTCGCCTGGCGAACCTTCGCTACACCGTTCGCCTGGCGAACTAGCCAGCGAAGACCACTGGGGTTTATTTAGGAATTACTCGCTAGCACACTCGCCTGGTGAACCTTCGCCACACTCATTCGCCTGGCGAACTTGCCAGCGAAGACAGGGTGTTTGTTACTGACTTGGTTCGCTGCTGCTCGCTGGGCTTCGCCTGACGAACCTGCGAACTCAGAACTTTCATGGTTGTCCAAAAGCCCAAACCTCACAAACCGACCGATTTAATCCAAATTAGTTCCAGTAGCACAACCAACTCATCACCCGACTAGTCTACCCCGTCTATTCCAAATTCTAACCGATAAAACTCAGTTTCTACCGATTAAATTCACTTCCGACCTAAAATGGAAAAATGTAGGAAACCCTCAACAAATCCAAACACACACATACATAATCATACATATTGATTAAGATAGTAAGATTTCACACCCTTACCTCGATTAATCGGAAGCTAGAAGTCGTTCTTGAGCTTTCCAAGCTTTTCCTTCTTTTTCCTTCTACTTTCTCTTCTTCCTCCACTTTCTTTTCATGTTTTCTATTTTTCATTGTCGTTCCTCTTCCCTCATATATATATATATATATATATATATATATATATATATATATATATATATATATATATATATATATATATATATATATATATATATATATATATATATATATATATATATATATATATATATATATATATATATATATATATATATATATATATATATATATATATATATATATATATATATATATATATATATATATATATATATATATATATATATATATATATATATATATATATATATATATATATATATATATATATATATATATCCTTCCTTTCCATTTTTCTCCGATATATTTCTTCTCTGAAAATATTTGTCAATTCATTTTCTCATAAAATACCTCATTTTGACATTGGTTAGAAAACATCTGATAAATCCTCCTGATTCTACCAAATAGAATAAATCAGTTAAATCCAATAATTCACTTAAACCATACAAACCAACTAACTAGTACAATTGATCAGTTATTAAAAATCAGGTTATTACAACTCTCCCCCACTTTAAGAATTTTCGTCCTCGAAAATATTATCCGATTCAAATCCAACTTTCTCTAGTTGATCCTCCAAAATACCTTTACCAAGACAATCCCTTTTCTTAAAGTTGTCTCAACAATCAAATCCTCTCTCACTCATACACCATCCATCTAGATCGATGCGCTTCCTCAGCTTAGACACATGAACACATCATGCAATTTCTCATAGTGACAGCGGTAAAACAATCTAACATGCTATTTTCCCACGCTTCCGCTGCGCTACTCTGATACACATTCAATAAGACACCGTTTGCTTCCGAGACCTCAAGCTCGATCAATACCAGTTACTATCGCAACTCTCAAAACACGTCCTTTCTCGGATCCTCTAATCTTTTCAGTCGTCTCTTGCACAATCCCAAGTCCGAGTACAACACTCTTGTCAGACACACATCAACACAAAGGGGTTCTACACCTCCTTCTTATCCATCTTGATCCAACACACGAGCTCTCAACAAATCCTCTATATACTGGATATCCCCCTTTGTCTGCCCATCCGTTCACGGATGCTAGACAAAGTTCAACTTTAACATGGCACCCAAAACGTCCGCAAACTCTTCCAAAATCTCAATAAAAACACAGGTTCCCATCTGAAACGATATTAGACGGTATCACATACTACTCAGAATTACTCGACAGTGGCATCAGGCCAACAGTCTCTGATGTTCACACTTCGACTTTCAACAAATCTAGTCAGCCTATACCACCGCAACCACTTTTCTATCCATCTGTGGCCACCAAAACAATTCTTTCAAAGTACTCTTATCCAATCCACACTATTCGGACACATATACTCTATCACAACATCTCATGTCACCTTTTCCATAAATCTGAAAATTAGTCCTTCGACTTCAATCCATTAAACTCAATCAATCTATTAACTCCAATTAGAATTCCAACCTTTTCGAATCCCATTGAGAATACCAATAATCAGTCTCATCATACAAAGCTCAACTCCATACGAAGTCCCCATTATTTCCTCTGCATCCTATGCAATTTTCTCAAACCAAATAAATACCTTAAGCTCTTAAGATCATTAACCATATCAAATCTCAACTAAACAATTGAGGCTCCCAACTCCGGTACAAACACACAACAACAACCAACCCTAAGTCACTTGTCAAATATTTCCTCTTGTACTTTTAATTACGCATTTAACGTATCTCCCAATCATATCACCCAAGCATCACAAAACACAACAAATAGTCCTGTCGGATTCGACAAAACCAACACACAAGCTGTTGACAGCTTTTCCAAAATTCTTTGAACTTTCTTCATAGTGACATAACACTACTTCCTCTCTAATACTGATAACTCAAACTCCCGATATGCAACATGATCCTCTATATTCTTCTAATACATCAAAACACCATTGGTTACACAACCCTTGACTCACCCACTCAAGCGTGGAAAATTCCATTCCAAACGGACACGCAGTTGTAAACCTATGGCGAAAACACGAATCGAACTTACCACAACATCCAATGTATCACATCACTAATTACTCAATTCTATGTCACTACCTTCTCGTCACATAGAGCACTGTAATGACTTCCCACGCTCCTAACCTTGCGTCATTCCAAATTACGGTCCTCCCGTTACTACAAGGTCGTAGAAACAACATTCTGCACTTAGAAGGCCATTCAATACATCTTCAGCTTCTCGAAATGGTTGAAGATTTAACCATACCAATCTTGTGTCCCGTATCTTACTCCCTTTAGTAATCTCCAGAAGTCACCATTCCACTCTCATTAGCACTCAAAATCTCATTAAAATTCAACATCTCGACACTGTCCTGCGTCGACTTCTCAGAACAATCCTTAAGCACTTGGCTTCACTCCAAACAATTCACTGCACACACCATCTAAACTCGCAAGACCCGTCTATCCCATCCAACACAGCCCCAACTACTATCAACAAGAGATTAAGGGTGATCAGTTCCTCAATTTATCAACAGATAGCCAAAATCATGATGAAGTATAAACCATCTTTACCAAACTATAAGGGCATTCAACCACACTGAGCTACAACTCCACATTTTGCAGCAACCTGGAGAAGCACAAGTTCTCCCTCACTCGGATCATTCCCACTTCTGCAGACAAAGGCTAAACAACAAACACGTACAAACAGTGTTTCACACACATGTCGCGTACAAGGGAACAACCAACATTAGACAACTTGGTCGGATGGACCGACCTGCTCTGATACCACTTAATGTAACACCCCCTTTCTATACCCCCAAATAACACAATTAAATCATTTAGGCACGAACTAAAATTCCATCAGAGTATATTTATTTCATGGTATAAAAGGAGTGTGTCACATTACTCACGAAACGACCACATGAATATTAATGATTATAAAGAAATAATTCAAAAGGGGTAAATCTCAACTAAAAGAAAATAAACGCATGGTTCTTAAAATAAGGATATTCATGTTTTCTGTTTAAGCGGAAGACTAAAACATTGAATTACTTAAGACATGATAAAAATACAAGCACACGCCATCAGGTTGTTCATAACATCAACCACAGTTTACCAAACATCGTCAACTATTACATACATAATGTATCACAAGATACTCTACAAGCTTAGCTACCCGATGTTACATATCAGAGCGATCGACTCAAGAGAAAGGAGCTATACTCCAAAGGAAAACCTCCAGCAATCCTAATCTGCAATGCCTCATAGAGCATTATAAAACAGCAGAAGGGTGAGAAATATTACCATAATAACAATGCATATAATTATGTATATAAACAATCATAAAATACATATATGCCACATTTCTCAATCAATTCACACACTCACCATTCCCACATCAACATGTCGTATATATACATAGGAACACTTCTCCTAACAATCACATATATATTATGTTTCATTTACCGCAAATCATATAAGCATATACAATCATACTTCTATAATTCACATCATTTTCACATAAACATTTACAATCATTCTATACATCTCAATCATTCCATACATCGCAATGTATCCATATAAGAATCTATATATAAATAGAACATCAAGCATATACAATATGCATTCACCAATGTTTACATCAATCCCTGTAAACCCATATATATACATATGTTCACACACACACACACACACACACACACACACACACACACACACATATATATATATATATATATATATATATATATATATATATATATATATATATATATATATATATATATATATATATATATATATATATATATATATATATATATATATATATATATATATATATATATATATATATATATATATATATATATATATATATATATATATATATATATATATATATATATATATATATATATATATATATATATATATATATATATATATATATATATATATATATATATATATATATATATATACATACATATCTTCAAGCATACTCACTCATGCCATTACCGAAATTCGCGTTAATTCACATAACATCTACATTCATGTTTATTTCACTAATGCATCATATGAAGATGACAACATGCAACTCATAGAGACCGACACACGACTCTATGCAGATGCAAATGCGGTACTGGCTCATTTCAGCAGGTTCAATTGAAGAACCAAAAATAACCATCGCTCATACCCCACAAGGGCACACGAGGTTCTGCAGATTCTCCGAGGAATCAATAAATAACCATCGCTCACACCTCACAAGGGCACACGAGGTTCTGCAGATTCTCCGAGGAATCAATAAATAACCATCGCTCACATCCCACAAGGGCACACGAGGTTCTGCAGATTCTTCGAGGAATCAATAAATAACCATCGCTCACACCCCACAAGGGCACACGAGGTTCTGCAGATTCTCCGAGGAATCAATAAATAACCATCGCTCATGTAACAGCCCAAATTTCATTAAATAATTAATTGTAATAATTAATTGATTTAGTGGGATTTTTATTAATGTTGGAATTAATTTTATTAATTGGTATGGATAGAAAATTAAGAAGGAAATTGGAAGAAAAGAAAATAAAAGGAATATATAAGAGAGAAAGAAAAGAAAGGAAAGATAGAAACATTTGGAGAGAAAGAGGAAAGAAGAAGAAAGGAGAGAAAGAGAAGAGAATAAGAGGAAAAGTGGAAATCATCAAGAACCAACATCAAAGCTCCGATTAGTCGAGGTAAGGGTGAGAAATGTTTCTATTTGATCATTGTATGATGTTATGTATGTTGGGTTGGGGTTGTGGTAGAGTTTCCATCACTTTCCAATTAGGGCAAATGTTGGATAAATTGGTAGATTGATGATTTAATCGGTTGAAACTGAGTAATAATGCCGTAGAATAGTCGGGTAACATGTATTGATGTTGTTTATACTGATTTGGATGTGTAAGAGAGGCCGTTGATGATGGATTGGTGAAGGAGAAGACAGAATAGGGTTCTGTTCTGCGCAGGTTCGCTGGCTCTCGCCAGGCGAGCGAAGGCGAAGCTTCGCCAGGCGAAGCCTAGCGAATGCTGGCAAGTAATTATATTTAAGTCTCAGTGGACTTCGCTGGCGGGTTCGCCAGGCGAAGTGGGATAGCGAAGGTTCGCCCAGCGAAGGTACTGGCGAATGATGGCGAATAAAGTCAGTAGCTACTGACTTGGGCTCGCTGGGAAGTCTCGCCAGGCGAAGCCTAGCGAGTGTTCGCTGAGAGAGTTCGCCAGGCGAAGGCCAGGCGAAGGTTCGCTGCGAGGGTTCTCCAGGCGAATGAAGGCGAATGTGACAGCATTTTTCTTTTGCTGTGTTGCTCATGTGGTGATTGTTTGATTGATTCACATAGGTTAATACCTCTATGATATGATATAGATATGATCTATTATGATGATGTGTACTGTGGGTAGCCTCCGGGCGTGAAACCTAGTTGATATGCGATGCGCGTTAATTGTGATAATTAGAAGTACATGTGAATACAATGATGAATGTATGTGTATTGTCTAATGAATTGTGAGTGCACATTTATATGCGATTGTTGTGTAAATGCATGGGAACATATGTGATATGTGTGCATTGTTGTTGAGTATGATGATGATATGTGAGATGAATACATTGATAAATGTTTGATATATGTTATATTTGCAATCATGATGAAATTCTCGAAGTGGTGAATTATTCGAATGCATGAGATTAAGATGTCGGTCTTAAGTGCATTGGTTGTGGTTGATTGTACATGCATCATTTAGTCAAGAGGCAATGTCGGTTAGTTTCGTGGAAACTAGTGGCTTGTCCCAAACCTAGAAGTGTGGGTTTGAAGGCTTAGAGGACGGGCCTTTATGGTTATCAGTCTAGAAGTGTGGACCCGGTTTAATGTAAAAACCGAAAAAAGATAACGGGTTATCGGTCTAGAAGTGTAGACCCGGTTTAATGTAAAAACCGAAAAAAGATAACGAGAGTCGGTAGCGCATTGCATGAGTTGCATTGAGTTGTTGAGTCACATTAATATATGACATATGCATGAAGTGATGCTTATGTGTGAATGATGAGATGTGAAATTGTGAGAGTATGCATGATGTGGAAATGCTTTACAAATATTCGTGTTGTTATTATGTGTGACAAATATATATAACTAAGAATTGAATTGTGGTGAGAAATACGGAGTGGAACTTGTATTGATTACCTATATATATATAATTTTATGCTTTGATTATTATGGTTATATTTCTCACCCTTCTGCTGTTTTATAATGCTCTACGAGGCATTGGAGATTAGGATGCTGAAGTCCTTTTGTGAAGATTAGTCTTCATTATTTTGAGTCTGCTGCTCTGATATGTAACACCGGGTAGTTAGACTAGTATAGTCATTCTTTTGTGATACATTGCGATGTATCAACTTATGTGGTTTTGTAAATCTAACTGATATGATATATTAATTTGGATAGCTTATGTGTACGTGGACTAATATTTTGAAAACGATCAATGATTTTATCTTCCGCTTAAATTGAAAATGTTACATATTTTATGGAGCAAATGTTTTATTGGTAAAGTTGTGACATTCTTCTTTTATACCTTATTATAAAACCTTTTTACTCTGATAATTTGTATGTGCTTAATTGTTTTATATGCATTTATTTGGGGTATAGAAGGGGGTGTTACAATAGTGGTATCAGAGCAGGTCGGTCCGTCCGGCCAAGTTGTTAGAGTGTTTTCTTCCTGTGTGTTATTGATATGCGTGTGTTGCATTATCAGTATTGGTTGTTCTTACGTGGTTCTGTTGCTGGAATTAGTAAGATGGTTGCAGGAAGGAACGAAGAAGCGATTGCGGAGGCATTGACGAGATTGGCGGGGCAATTGGGCAGAATCCTCCGGCCAATGTGAATGTGAGGAACCATGCTGATGATGGATTCCGTGCTTTGGGGAAATTCCAAAAGAATAACCCTCCGGTCTTCAAAGGAACTCATGAACCGGACAAGGCACAAATTTGGTTGAAAGCTGTGGAAAAGATTTTTCGAGTTATGAATTGCTCGGATGCACAGAAGGTGCAGTTCGGGACTCATATGCTCGAAGAAGAAGCTGAAGATTGGTGGGGTAATACTCGCCAAAGAATTGAGGAAGATGATATTGTGATTACGTGGGATTTGTTTAGAGAAACCTTTCTGGAGAAGTATTTTCCAGAGGATGTGCGGGGGAAGAAAGAGATCGAATTTCTTGAGTTGAAGCAAGGTAATTCGACGGTTGCTGAGTATGCGGCGAAATTTGAGGAGTTGATCAAATTTTGTCCCCACTATAATACTGGTAATACTGAGAGGTCTAAGTGCCTCAAGTTTGTGAACGGTTTGAGACCCGAGATTAGACAAGCTATTGGATATCAGGAAATCAGGCGGTTTTCTGAGTTGGTTAACAAGAGCAGAATTTATGACGAAGACAGTAGGGCTAGGTCTAGCCACTACAAGAGCCTAAGTGATAAGAAAGGAAAAGGACAATTCAGAGGAAAACCTTACGTAACTCCTGCTGATAAGGGGAAACAAAAGGTTGGTTTTGGCAAGAGGCCAAGTGGGGGAGTTTCTACCCAGGTTAGGTGTTACACTTGTGGTGAAGCGGGGCATCGTGCTCTGGAGTGCAAAAGTGTTGAACCGAAGTGTTTTAAGTGTGGCAAGCCAGGCCACAAGGCTCTAGAGTGTAGAAGCGGTGCGGGTGTTACTTGCTATAACTGTGGTGAGCGAGGGCACATCAGTACCAAGTGCGATAAGCCGAAGAAGAATCAAGGGAGCGGGAAAGTGTTCGCTCTATCTGGATCTGAGACTGCTAGCGACGATCAATTGATCCGAGGTACGTGCTTCATTAATGGTACATCTTTGATCGCTATAATTGATACCGGAGCTACGTATTCTTTTATTTCTTTGGATTGTGTTAGAAGGTTAGATCTTGAGATGTCTGTGATTGGTGGCGGTATGGTTATTGATACTCCTGCTATGGGTTCGATAACTACACCGTATGTTTGCTTGAATTGCCCGTCGAGTATTTTCGGTAGAGATTTTGGGATTGATTTAGTGTGTCTTCATTTGGATCAACTGGATGTCATTCTTGGAATGAATTGGTTAAAATTCAATCGTGTGTATATTAACTGTTTTGACAAAACGATTATTTTTCCCGATTCGGATGTTGAAAGGGATTTGTTTATGACGAGGAAACAAGTGAAGGAATTGATGCAAGATGGGGCTAAGCTATTTATGCTTATGGCAACCTTGAGGACTAGTGAAAGTGAAGAGATTGATGCTTTGCCCATTGTTCGAGATTTTTCGGAAGTATTCCCTGAAGAGATAAAGGATTTACCGCCGGAGCGAGAAGTGGAGTTTTCGATAGATTTGATTCCTGGAACTAGTCCGATATCGATGACTCCATATCGTATGTCGACCTCGGAGTTAAAAGAGTTGAAGAGTCAACTTGAGGATTTACTCGAGAAGAGGTTTATTCGCCCGAGTGTGTCGCCGTGGGGTGCACCGGTGTTGTTGGTTAAGAAGAAAGAGGGTTCTATGAGGCTCTGTGTGGATTACAGACAGTTGAACAAGGTGACTATTAAGAATAAGTATCCACTTCTAAGGATTGATGATCTGATGGATCAGTTGGTTGGTGCAAGCGTGTTCAGCAAGATTGATTTGAGATCTGGGTATCATCAGATCCGTGTGAAAGCTGGGGATATTCAGAAGACGGCCTTTCAGACGAGGTATAAACACTATGAATATTCCGTGATGCCATTTGGTGTGACTAATGCACCAGGTGTATTTATGGAGTACATGAATAGGATTTTCCATCCTTATTTGGATAAGTTTGTGGTGGTGTTTATCGACGACATCTTGGTTTATTCGAAGAACGAAGAAGAGCATGTCGAGCATCTAAAGATTGCGTTATCTGTGTTGAGGGAGAAGCAGTTGTTTGCGAAGCTTTCTAAGTGTGAGTTTTGGTTGAAGGAAGTTAGTTTCCTTGGTCATGTGATCTCGAGTAATGGGGTTGCGGTTGACCCGTCGAAAGTTGAAGCGGTGTCGCAATGGGAGACTCCGAAGTCAGTTTTTGAGATCAGAAGTTTTCTTGGTTTAGCCGGTTATTATCGGAAGTTTATTGAAGGATTTGCTAAGTTACCATTGCCGTTGACGCAGTTGACTAGGAAGGGTCAAGCCTTTGTTTGAGACGCCAAGTGTGAAGCGAGTTTTCAAGAACTTAAGCGAAGGTTGACGACAACTCCTGTTTTGATTCTGCCAAATCCAGAAGAACCATTCGTTGTGTATTGTGATGCTTCTTTGATGGGTTTAGGAGGTGTGTTGATGCAGAATAACCAAGTTGTAGCTTATGCTTTGAGGCAACTCAAAGTGCATGAGAAGAATTATCCGACGCATGACTTAGAGTTGGCCGCCGTTGTGTTCGTGTTGAAACTTTGGAGGCATTATTTATTTGGCGCAAGATTTGAAGTGTTTAGTGACCACAAGAGTTTGAGATATCTTTTTGATCAAAAGGAATTGAATGCGAGACAAAGAAGATGGCTTGAACTTTTGAAGGATTATGATTTTGGCTTGAATTACCATCCGGGTAAAGCGAATGTAGTAGCGGATGCATTGAGTCGGAAATCATTGCATATGTCGGCATTGATGGTGAAAGAGTTGGAATTGATTGAGCAATTTCGAGATTTGAGTTTGGTATGTGAGAGGACTTCTTTTGGATTTAAGTTGGGTATGTTAAAGCTTACAAGTGGTATTTTGGACGAAATTCGAGAAGGACAGAAATCGGATTTGAGCTTAGTTGATCGGTTGACTTTAATCAATCAAGGCCAAGGTGGTGATTTTCGGATTGATGAGAATGGTATTATGAGATGTCGGGATCGAATTTGTGTTCCGAACATGGTTGAGCTTAAGAAGAGCATCCTTGAGGAAGGACATCGTAGCGGATTGAGTATTCATCCGGGTGCTACTAAGATGTATCAGGATTTGAGGAAAGTATTTTGGTGGCCTAGTATGAAGAAGGATATCGCAGAATTTGTATATTCTTGTTTGACTTGCCAGAAGTCAAAGATCGAGCATCAGAAGCCATCGGGTTTGATGAAGCCGTTGTTTATTCCTGAGTGGAAATGGGATAGTATCTCCATGGATTTTGTATCGGGTTTGCCGAGGACGCCGAGTAATTTTGAGGCTATTTGGGTTATCGTGGATAGGTTGACTAAATCTGCTCACTTTATCCCTATGCGTATGGATTACCCTTTGGAGAAGTTGGCTAAGTTGTATATTGAGAGGATTGTGTGTCTGCATGGTATTCTGTTAAGTATTGTTTCGGATAGAGATCCGAGGTTCACTTCGAGATTTTGGGAGAGCTTGCAGAGTGCTTTGGGTACTAAGTTGCGTTTGAGTTCAGCGTATCATCCTCAGACTGATGGTCAGACGGAGAGGACGATTCAGTCACTTGAAGATCTTTTGAGAGCTTGTGTATTGGAAAAAGGAGGAGCTTGGGATAGCTACTTGCCTTTGATTGAGTTTACCTACAACAACAGTTTCCATTCGAGTATTGGTATGGCACCATTTGAGGCGTTGTATGGTAGGCGGTGTAGGACACCATTGTGTTGGTTCGAGTCAGGAGATAGTTCTGTTGTTGGACCCGAGTTAGTCCAACAGACTACTGATAAGATCAAGATGATTAAAGAGAAGATGAGAATTACTCAGAGTCGTCAGAAGAGTTATTATGACAAGAGGAGGAAGGCACTTGAATTTCAAGAGGGAGATCATGTGTTTCTTCGAGTCACTCTGATGACAGGTGTTGGTAGGGCACTGAAGTCGCGCAAGTTGTCGCCGCGTTTCATTGGTCCTTATCAGATTTTGCAAAGGATAGGAGCAGTGGCCTATCGTGTGGCTTTACCACCGTCGCTTGCTAATCTTCACGACGTATTCCATGTATCTCAGTTGATGAAATACATTGTGGATCCGTCTCATGTAGTCCAAATAGATGATGTGCAGGTGAGAGATAACCTGACTGTTGAGACATCACCTATGCAGATAGAGGATCGGAAATTGAAACAGCTTCGAGGTAAAGAGATTGCTTTAGTGAAGGTCGCTTGGGAAGGACCGGCTGGTGGAAATGTTACTTGGGAGCTTGAGAGTCGGATGAAGGAGTCTTATCCAGAACTGTTTGAATCAGGTAACATTTTCGAGGACGAAAATTCCTAAAGTGGGGGAGAGTTGTAACAGCCCAAATTTCATTAAATAATTAATTGTAATAATTAATTGATTTAGTGGGATTTTTATTAATGTTGGAATTAATTTTATTAATTGGTATGGATAGAAAATTAAGAAGGAAATTGGAAGAAAAGAAAATAAAAGGAATATATAAGAGAGAAAGAAAAGAAAGGAAAGATAGAAACATTTGGAGAGAAAGAGGAAAGAAGAAGAAAGGAGAGAAAGAGAAGAGAAGAAGAGGAAAAGTGGAAATCATCAAGAACCAACATCAAAGCTCCGATTAGTCGAGGTAAAGGTGAGAAATGTTTCTATTTGATCATTGTATGATGTTATGTATGTTGGGTTGGGGTTGTGGTAGAGTTTCCATCACTTTCCAATTAGGGCAAATGTTGGATAAATTGGTAGATTGATGATTTAATCGGTTGAAACTGAGTAATAATGCCGTAGAATAGTCGGGTAACATGTATTGATGCTGTTTATACTGATTTGGATGTGTAAGAGAGGGTTGATGATGGATTGGTGAAGGAGAAGACAGAATAGGGTTTTGTTCTGCGCAGGTTCGCTGGCTCTCGCCAGGCGAGCGAAGGCGAAGCTTCGCCAGGCGAAGCCTAGCGAATGCTGGCGAGTAATTATATTTAAGTCCCAGTGGACTTCGCTGGCGGGTTCGCCAGGCGAAGTGGGATAGCGAAGGTTCGCCCAGCGAAGGTACTGGCGAATGATGGCGAATGAAGTCAGTAGCTACTGACTTGGGCTCGCTGGGAAGTCTCGCCAGGCGAAGCCTAGCGAGTGTTCGCTGAGAGAGTTCGCCAGGCGAAGGCCAGGTGAAGGTTCGCTGCGAGGGTTCGCCAGGCGAATGAAGGCGAATGTGACAGCATTTTTCTTTTGCTGTGTTGCTCATGTGGTGATTGTTTGATTGATTCACATAGGTTAATACCTCTATGATATGATATAGATATGATCTATTGTGATGATGTGTACTGTGGGTAGCCTCCGGGCGTGAAACCTAGTTGATATGCGATGCGCGTTAATTGTGATAATTAGAAGTACATGTGAATACAATGATAAATGTATGTGTATTGTCTAATGAATTGTGAGTGCATATTTATATGCGATTGTTGTGTAAATGCATGGGAACATATGTGATATGTGTGCATTGTTGTTGAGTATGATGATGATATGTGAGATGAATACATTGATAAATGTTTGATATATGTTGTATGTGCAATCATGATGAAATTCTCGAAGTGGTGAATTATTCGAATGCATGAGATTAAGATGTCGGTCTTAAGTGCATTGGTTGTGGTTGATTGTACATGCATCATTTAGTCAAGAGGCAATGTCGGTTAGTTTCGTGGAAACTAGTGGCTTGTCCCAAACCTAGAAGTGTGGGTTTGAAGGCTTAGAGGACGGGCCTTTATGGTTATCGGTCTAGAAGTGTGGACCCGGTTTAATGTAAAAACCAAAAAAAGATAACGGGTTATCGGTCTAGAAGTGTGGACCCGGTTTAATGTAAAAATCGAAAAAAGATAACGAGAGTCGGTACCGCATTGCATGAGTTGCATTGAGTTGTTGAGTCACATTAATATATGACATATGCATGAAGTGATGCTTATGTGTGAATGATGAGATTGTGAAATTGTGAGAGTATGCATGATGTGGAAATGCTTTACAAATATTCGTGTTGTTATTATGTGTGGCAAATATATATAACTAAGAATTGAATTGTGGTGAGAAATACAGAGTGGAACTTGTATTGATTACCTATATATATATATATATAATCTTATGCTTTGATTATTATGGTTATATTTCTCACCCTTCTGCTATTTTATAATGCTCTACGAGGCATTGCAGATTAGGATGCTGAAGTCCTTTTGTGAAGATTAGTCTTCATTCTTTTGAGTCTGCTGCTCTGATATGTAACACCGGATAGTTAGACTAGTATAGTCATTCTTTTGTGATACATTGCGATGTATCAGCTTATGTGGTTTTGTAAATCTAACTGATATGATATATTAATTTGGATAGCTTATGTGTACGTGGACTAATATTTTGAAAACGATCAATGATTTTATCTTCCGCTTAAATTGAAAATGTTACATATTTTATGGAGCAAATGTTTTATTGGTAAAGTTGTGACATTCTTCTTTTATACCTTATTATAAAACCTTTTTACTCTGATAATTTGTATGTGCTTAATTGTTTTATATGCATTTATTTGGGGTATAGAAGGGGGTGTTACAGCTCACACCCCACAAGGGCACACGAGGTTCTGCATATTCTCCGAGGAATCAATAAATACAAGAATGCACACCATGATGCTTCACATGCGACATGACTCATGACACTCTTGAAATGCACACATGTTTACAAACATACTCATGCATTCATCACGTTAATCACATATATTCATTATACACTCACAATATTTAAACATGGTTCACATTTACAATCATCATACATCACATACAAGCAACATGCACTTGCAAATATCGTGCCAAACGACAATAAACTCAATCACATCCATCATGCATTTTCAATCAATTTAAACAATGCGTCACATATGCCAACAGGCCACATATTCACAATCAATTCATAATCTAGGATTCACGTCATACGGCTACCCATAGCACACATAACAACATATAATTAGTCATCTCAGACAAGGAATGATCGCAACCAAATCACACAATCAATCCACGAATGGAAGACACAGGAAAAGAAAATATGTTGTTGTGTTCGCTAACCTTCGCCTGGCGAAGCCCCTGGCGAACCTTCGCTACACCGTTCGCCTGGCGAACTTGCCAGCGAAGACCACTGGGGTTTATTCAGGAATTACTCGCTAGCACACTTGCCTGGCGAACCTTCGCCACACTCATTTGTCTGGCGAACTTGCCAACGAAGACAGGGTGTTTGTTACTGACTTGGTTCGCTGCTGCTCGCTGGGCTTCGCCTGGCGAACCTGCGAACTCAGAACTTCCATGGCTGTCCAAAAGCCCAAACCTCACAAACCGACCGATTTAATCCAAATTAGTTCCAGTAGCACAACCCACTCATCACCCGACTATACTACCCCGTCTATTCCAAATTCTAACCGATAAAACTCAGTTTCTACCGATTAAATCCACTTCCGACCTAAAATGGAAAAATGTAGGAAACCCTCAACAAATCCAAACACACACATACATAATTATACACATTGATTAAGATAGTAAGATTTCACACCCTTACCTCGATTAATCGGAAGCTAGAAGTCGTTTTTGAGATTTCCAAGTTTTTCCTTCTTTTTCCTTCTACTTTCTCTTCTTCCTCCACTTTCTTTTCATGTTTTCTATTTTTCATTGTCGTTCCTCTTCCCCCTTATATATATATATATATATATATATATATATATATATATATATATATATATATATATATATATATATATATATATATATATATATATATATATATATATATATATATATATATATATATATATATATATATATATATATATATATATATATATATATATATATATATATATATATATATATATATATATATATATATATATATATATATATATATATATATATATATATATCCTTCCTTTCCATTTTTCTCCGATATATTTCATCTCTGAAAATATTTGTCAATTCATTTTCTCATAAAATACCTCATTTTGACATTGGTTAGAAAACATCTGATAAATCCTCCTGATTCTACCAAATAGAATAAATCAGCTAAATCCAATAATTCACTTAAACCATACAAACCAACTAACTAGTACAATTAATCAGTTATTAAAAATCGGGTTGTTACACGGAAAGCATAATAAACATCAACATTATGAAAGAAAGTGTTACCGATTGTTGTGAATTTATGCCGAATAAATGGACAAAAAATCATAGAATTGGTGACTGATCATTAATCGATTTGCATATTAGCGTTAATGGATTAACTTATTTGTAATGCCTCTAAATCAATTAAGGAGTCCTTTAATTGATTAATGATGATATAATTCAAAAACCTACCATATTTTGTTTGTCTAGTCGATTAACAACTGGAGTTAATCAATTAGAATATTAAAAATGCCAATGAATTATTTCCTTTTTGAGCAAACTTTTTGCCTATAAGTAGAGAACTTATCCTCATTTCATTACACATCAGATTCGAATTTGAAATCATTCTTTCTCACTTTCTACTTTCTTCCTCTTCTTCACTTTTTATTTCCTCGTTGAAGTTGTCATAGTACTGAGAAAGTGAAAAATATATGAGATTTTTGTTTACTGGTGTTGTGCTCATCTTATAATTTACTCAATAGGGTGTTATCTCTTATGTAATATAATTTAGAGAAAATTTTGTTTGGTTCTTAAAATTAACTAATTAAAATATATGTTTAGTTATTGAGCTTAGTCGATGAAAAGCTTTGTTTGTTTTGAAGATTAGCCTGTCAAAATCTCTTATTTGGTTTGGAGATTAGTCTGTTAAAATCTCATGTTTGATTTGGAGATTAGTTTGTTAAAATCTATTGTTAGATTTATAGATTTTCCTATTAAAATCTCTTGTTTTGGATTGGAGATTATCCTATTAATATCTCTTATTTGATTCGTGAGATTAACTAGTTAAAATCTTAGTTTGGTTGTAAGAAAGTTTGTGGACGTAACATGAAAAACTCACATCTTTAGTAAAACTCTCAAGATGCAACTCTTGGGGGCAAGAGTATGTCAAATGGTTAGACCGAACCCGCATAAATCTCTTATGCATGTTCTTTTTCCCTTATCTATTTATTTTCCATCGATTTAGCTTCTTTACATCAAATTTTTTCCGATCCATTTCTTTTTTGTTCTTTTTTTCATCTATTTCGTTGTTTAATCTCTGTTTAAATAACAAAATTCATTTAAATTTTTTATAAATCAAAACTTTTATAATTAAACATCAATTTTCAAACAACATAACTCACTTCACCCTCGCATATTTGAAGTATTTGAAGTCAAAGTTGTCAACACGACAGACAACACATAACAATACTATTTTTGAAAAATAAAAAATAACAACACTGGCCATCTATGGAATCTTACAGTATTATATGTATAAATCGATATATATCCTCTCAATATATAATGTGGTTGTTTTTAATATTAACTAGCAATCGAGTCAAAGCATGATTAATTTCATGCAAATTTTTAACAGATATATAATTTTAAACAGTCAAAAGCAATTTGATTCATTAATTTTTTTCTAAGCATTTTTAAATAAAATATAATTATAAAAGTATTTAAATTTTCTTGCTTTCAAAATTAACTTAAGTGAAATCAAACTAGTTTAATAGTTAATTTTTTAAAAAAAGTATTCTTAGCATCAAAAGTAACTCGCTCTTGTCATCAACGCCGCTTCTGATTTCATCCTTTCGGTTATCACCCTATTTTTAATAGTAGTTTTTTCAAAATTAAAGCTCAGATCACAATGATTGGTAACAACTCTTTGCTTTGACCCTCATTCTCTATGATTGACTTCAATTTTTTAAAATGTTTTAATGTAAATTTGCATCATCTGAAAGCTCATGTGGTGAAGGAAGTTATCTAATAGCCTTCAATATATCTTAATTAAAATGTAATTGTGATGGTGCTATGGCTTCTCAAATTAGTGGCTATGAGGGCATTTTTAGAGATCACCCGGATAACTTTGTTCTTGGCTTCTCTAAACCTATTATAATAAATGAAAATTCACCTTTTTTAAGTTATCATTGGCCTTAGTTATTTCACTTTCTTAGTTTATTTAATTTTTTATTAGATTTTTTTTATATCATTTTAACTATTTTGTAGCTTTTAGCATAGAGCACAATAAATGCTCTCTTTTGTTGGTTTAATATTTTTGTTGTTTGAATTAAGGTTGTCTCTATTGAGCAAAGGCAAGATTTTGCCAGACAGCACCTGGGAGTGCTAACTGAAACAAGAAGATGAACTTTACCAAAGAGTTAAATGGAGAAAGGAGACAAGTCATAGGGAAAACTTAAAAGAAGTGGAGTACTAGAGGAAAAATGTGTCGTACTGAAGGAATTCATTTGAATTTGTGGATAAGATCAAAGAGACACTAGAAGACAAAAGTAATACAATTGTACAACCACCACTCTGCACAGTCTTCCAGAAAGAACAGTGCCTCCTACAACTTGTTGTAGCAGTATGCCACAAGACTCCCTGTCTCCTACAAATGTTCTCTTCTAAATGATTCCTTGGAGGCTAAGCAAAAAATAAATATTGAAGACAACGTTGAATTGATTATTGGGCTTGGTGTGATTTTTTTAGTGCTGACCCATGATCCAAGACACCTCAACAAAACCCTAATGAAAGGTTATAAATAGACTGAAGATTAGAAAGGGAGTTCACCATTTCAAGAATATTAGACATAGCATATAGTGTAAGGTAAGTGGAGAGAAAAAGAGTTCTTCTTCTCACCATATCTGGTACCAACTGCTAAACCTTGGCGTGACTGGAGTCATCCTTGGCTGAGCATCCCTCTCAAGAAGTCTTCAAGTTACTCTTAGGTTTATATTTCTTTTCAGTATCTATTTAAGAACGTATCTTTTGAGAACTAAGTCTTTAGTATGTACTCAGCTCATCATGAGCTAAACCTTTTGTATGTTGAGCAATGAGAAGTTATTGTTATGATGTTTTTATGTTAAGCAAAGTATTATCTAGTTCTTTGTTTTATTATGTGTTAGCATGCTTACAAATCTACTTATAGGAGTGATCAACTTAGAAAAAGATAATAGCTTGTTATTGTGAGAGATCCGACAACAAGTGAACTTCATAATAAAAGTAGTTGAAAAGAGTATGATAGAGATATTTACTTTATTAGTTTGCTTAGAGATAAGGATTTGCAACTATAAAGGATTTTAGAATATAATAGACGTATTTTAGGGTTATAAGTGTGACTTAGAGATATGTCTCCTTTCCTTACTAATACATGTTTTGATGTTGTAGAAATACACTCTTAGATCACTATGACCTTTCCTGGCATGACACTACACTTCATGAACACATTGTTACATCATTATCATTAATGGACCTCAGCTCAACATGCACTCTTTTGATATTATTTCACACTTTGCATCTTCTGTAGTTCTGGTCTGCATAGGAAAGATTGAACTCGTGACATCCATCTATTAGTTTTAATCCTTGCTCATGCTTAAAAATAAAAAAAATAAAATTGTACAAAACAATTATTGGTAACAATCCACTCCCTGTGGGTACAATAACAACTCAATATTAATTATTATTAATGGTCTAATACTAATGTGCGTGTTATATGAATCAAAGACAACTAAGGTTTGGAAGATGAATGATTTAGGAGTCATTATATATTCACTACAGGGAGATTGATAACGATATCAACAAATTTCTTTAGTATTAACAACAAAGTTGCTTCTGTTGGTGCAGGTCTTAATCCTAAATCTTCATTGTTGCCAACTTATATCTAATATCGGACTCATTCGTGGATACACGTCCTTTTGTAGATACAATATTCTTCTCGAGAAATCCTGTAGAGAAACCCAAGGCCCAGACCTGAAAAGATAACCAAATCATTAACATTAGAATCTAGTCAATTTAGATGAACAATACAAACTATGAACAACCAGCGATTAAGCAATTAAAGAAGAATTATACAAATTTGACCCTGAAACCGGAACCCATAATATAAAACGTACTAGATATATCTAATTTGCTCCAGAAAAATAAATATCTGATCTACTCCAGAAAAATAGCTCATTGTATAAATCTTTAACCCTTAATAATTTCACAACTATCAAAAAACAAAAATCGCTTCCTTATCTACACAAAATAAAATTGGTAAGACCCAAATTGAAAATCAAGTAGAAAACCAAAAGGTAACTTCAAAGTTGAATGCTTTATATTAAACAAAAATAACACAATATAGAAAAAAAAATCAAGGATTGAAACAAATATAGTGAGAAAAAGATTGTCGAAGAACTAACCTTGAGAAGCAAATCAATTTGACGGCTACAATCTCAGAGATATCCATATCCAATGCTGAAAAAAGCATAAAAAATTCAGCAAAATCATAACCAGCTTATACATAAAACAATACATATAAATAAAATACGAATAAATAAATAGATAAAAAAAGTTCCTTACCGATGAAAATTTCACAAAATGAACCACTTCCGATTTTGCGACTACTCTTAAACTTGTTGCCGGCAACCCACTCCATGTTAAACATACCGACATACCTTATCCAATGACGATAAGAAAGAAGAACAACAGTACGTGACACAATTGAACAATTAATTCGACGGGAAGTTGTTAACGACAATGAATGGAAAAAGAGAAAGAAAGAGAGTTTGGTGAAGATAAAGATAAGAGAAAAGAACACAAGAAGTAAAATTGAATCCATAATCCAAAAGCAGATCTCCATATTTTTCTCTTAAAATCGAATCCACAACTCAAAAGCAGATCTACATCTTTTTGTTCGCTTGAAATTAAAACAACATTTCTGTTATGAAAAACGATGCCTTTAAACAAAGTATAAACAATTTCTTTATGATAAGAAACACACAAGAGTTAGGGTTAACAGAAAAACAAGAAGAAAAACCATAAGGATTGGTTATAACTGTCATTCTTTACTTTCTCTTCAAATAGATTACAAGTACTCAAGAATAACAAATAACTCTCTCACCCTAATTAGGATTTGTCATACTTAAGATGAGAGACTAGTATGTTATTTATAATAAAACCTAACATACTAAACTAATGGGTTTTTTAATAATTACCCATTACAATCTAACTTAGGGTACACGTTAACTTAAATAATTAGACATGACAAACAAGCCCAATTCGACAACTACATACTAGAACACAATTCAACTACAACAAGTAGGTCTTCAACAATAGCATATGAGCAGACTTCGACGACATACTAAACCTCTGTCAAAAATACTAGAGTTCGATCCAATATCTCACAAATCTTCAACTTGGAACAAACTCTATAACATCAAGAAATAAATTAACTTTCTTCATGCAGCTTTATCAACTGCATATAGTGGAAAAAAGTACAACTGGGTAATATCTTGGTGATCATATCATTAGCATTATGATCTGTCGAAACCTTCAACACTTGAACTTCTCCATGCTCAATTACTCCTCTGATGAAATGAAGCCTCACATCAATGTGTTTGGTTTGCTGATGATAGGCTGAATTCTTTGACAGGTGTATTGCATTTTGACTATCACATTTAACAGTGATAACTCGACCTTGAAGTTTCAGCTCCTTTGCAAAACCTTCAATCCACAATGCTTCCTTCACAGATTCAGTTAGGGCAATATACTCCGCTTCTGTGGTTGAAAAGGCAACAACCTTTTGAAGTGTTGCTTTCCAACTTATTGTTATGCCAAACATAGTGAACATATATCCAGAAATAGATTTTTTGGAATCCATACAACCTGCATAATCAGAGCCGACGTATCCTTCGATTGTTGCTTTATTATCTTCACCCAAGGCTCCATCATAAATTAGGACTCTATTCAGAGACTCATTTATGCACCTTAGAATCTACTTTAATGCTTTCCAGTGAGCCTTTCCAGGATTCACCATTTACCTGCTTATAAGACTTATTGCATATGATATGTCAGGTCTAATACATACCATAACATACACCAAAGAATCCACTATATTAGCATATGAAATGTTATTCATATAAGCTCTTTCAACATCAGTACTGTGACACTGATCTATACTCAACTTGAATTGAGGGTTTGTCAGAGTCACAACAGGCTTTGAATTCAACATACCAAAATTTTCGAGAATCTACCGTAGGTATGCCTATTGAGATAAGCATAATTTCAATTGCTTTCTATCTCTTTGGATGTCAATCTCAAGAATCCTGGATGCAACTCCCAAATACCTCATGCCGAACTCTTTATTGAGTTCAACCTTCACCCTCATTACATCTTCGACATTTTTGCTTGCTATTAGAATAACATCCACATAAAGCAACAAAATAACAAATGAATTACCAGGTTAAAATATGAAGTAAACACAATGGTCAAACTGACTTCTAATGAAACTTATGCGTTCCATGAACTTGTCAAATCTCCTACTCCATTATCGAGGAGATTGTTTCATCCCATATAAAGATCTCTTCAATTTGCACACATGATATTCCTTCCCGCTTTCGACATACCCTTCAGGTTGCCTTATCAGGATTGTTTCATCTAGATCACCATATAAGAATGCAGTCTTCACATCCATTTGTTCTAGTTCAAGGTCAAACTGTGCCACCGTGGCAAGAAACATTCAAATGGACCTGTACTTCACAACAGGAGAGAACATACCATTAAAGTCGACACCTTCTTTCCGAGTGAAACCCCTATCGGCCAATCTTGGCTTGTAGCTCTTCGATGCCACTCCTTCGATTCCTTCGTTAACTTTGAAAATCCACTTACAGTTGACTAACCTGTCTCTAGCAGGTTTCTTGATCAGTTCCCAAGTGTTGTTATCATGAAGATATTTCATCTCATCATCCATGACCTTCAGCCATTCAGTCTTATTTCGAATCCTTATAGCTTCTTTATAGTCTATAAGTTCTTCGTATAGAGCCTCACTTGCATAAATTAAGGCATAATTTATAATATCTACATACCCAAGTCTTTGAGGTGGCTTGATGACTCTCCTCGACCTATCTCTTGCTAGCAAGTAGTCATTATCAGTCTCCTCATCTTCGACAACATCTTCTATTTCTTCTTCGGCTTCATCTGGGATACATAATTCAACATCAACATGTTCCACCTCAACAGGAATCTCTCCCTATTCCAACTCTTCATCAGCATCATCAATTTTCTTGAAGGTCATCTCAACTTCATTGAAAACTACATATCAACTGGTGATACACCTTGTAACGCCTCATATTGCTTTCAGGATTACCGACTGACCCCAAAAACCAACACATGTCTTTTCAGCATACTTTTTCCTCACTCACATGCTTTCCGGGAAACTTCCCAGAAGGTCACCCATCCCTAAATTTCTCCAAGTCAAGCACGCTTAACTATGGAGTTCTTATGAACGGGCTACCGAAAAGAAGATGCATCTTGTTTTCGGCAGCCCGTTCATAAGAACTCCATAGTTAATCGTGCTTGACTTGGAGAAATTTAGGGATGGGTGACCTTCTGGGAAGTTTCCCGGAAAGCATGTGAGTGAGGAAAAAGCATGCTGAAAAGACATGTGTTGGTTTATGGGGTCAGTCGGTAATCCTGAAAGCAATATGAGGCGTTACACACCTCATGTAACTTGGCTCTATGCACCATAACCTATAAGGTTTAACTCCTTCAGGGTATCCCATGAACATGCATTGCAAAGCTTTAGGTTCGACCTTGTCTTGCCTAATATGAGTATAGGCCACACAGCCAAATACTCACAGTTTGTCGAGATCTGATGGATATCCCGACCAAACTTCTTCAGGTGTCTTCATATCTAACGCAGTCGAAGGACATTTGTTTATCAAATATGTTATTGTCAAAACAGCCTCAGTCTAAAATACCTTATTTAACCCAACACTAGTCAACATGTATCTAACAATTTTTCCAAAATAGTTTAATTAAACGTTTTCTTTAAACCATTTTATTATGGAGTACCTGCAGTGGTTTTGTACCTTGCAATACCTGAGGTAGCACAAAAGCTGTCAAACGCCTCATTGTAAAATTCAAGGTCATTGTCAGTTCTTAAACTTTTGACCTTTCTGTCAGTATGATTTTTGACCAGAGTCTTCCAACCTTTAAAATTCTCAAAAGTTTTATTCTTAGTCTTCTGGATAAATACCCATAACTTTCTGAAATAATCATCAACTATGGATAGAAAATACATTGCTCCTGAATGTAATGGACACCTTGTAGGCCCCCAAACATCAGCATGGACGTAATCAAGGGATCCACGAGTTCTTTGTTTGCCTTTGTTGAACTTCACTCTTCAAGATTTTCCAAGTACACAAGGTTCACAAAATTTCAGCTTTTCGACTTTGTCTCCTCCAAGCAGATTTTGTTTCCCCAGTTCAACCAGACCCCTTTCACTGACATAGCCCAATCTCATGTGCAAAATTTGTGTCTTAGACAAAGATTTCTTGGATGCAACATTTGTCAAACCACTTACAACTTCAGCCTTAAGGGCATACAAGCCTTATTTATTCACGCCTCTCAAGATTTTCTTCGACCCCTTCATGACTCTTAGGATATTTTTCTCTCCTTAAAAAACATATCCCTTCTTATCAAATTCAGTAGGAGTCTTGCGAAAGGATGGTAAGTTCGACAAAAAGAAAGGTAAAAGTCAGTAGAAGATTATAGTGGCGAGGCATCTGGTATTCAATGCTATCACTGTAAGAAGAAGGATCACACAAGAAATGTATGCCCTGAACGCCTGAAAGATCATGAAGGTAAGAATAATCTCAACACAACCATTGTTCAAGATGACTTCGACTCATCTGATGTCCCTGTGGTTTCAAGCAGCGACTCAAGAAATTAGTTATGGATTCAGGTTGCACTTGACACATGACTCCAAACAAAGACGTGTTTAAGGAATTGTGTGATCAAGATGGTGGATCAGTGCTGCTGAGAAACAACAAAGCTTGCAAAATTGCAGGTATTGCATCAGTGAGATTCAAGCTCCATGATGAGTCAATAAGGTTATTGACTGAAGTCAGGTATGTACCTGATTTAAAGAGAAATTTGATTTTTCTTGGTGAATTCGACAAGAAGGGATATGTTTTTCAAGGAGAGAAAAGTATCCTAAGAGTCATGAAGGGGTCAAAGAAAATCTTGAGAGGCGTGAAGAAACAAGGTTTGTATACCCTTGAAGTTGAATTGTAAGTGGTTTGACAAATGTTGCATCTACAAAACCTTTGTCTAAGATATAAATTTGGCAAATGAGATTGGGCCATGTCAGTGAAAGAGGTCTGGTCGAACTGGGGAAACAAAATCTACTTGGAGGAGACAAAGTCGAAAAGCTGAAATTTTGTGAACCTTATGTACTTGAAAAATCTTGTAGAGTGGAGTTCAACAAAGGCAAACAAAGAACTCATTGAAAGAGAGAAAAATAATATTTTTATTAAAATATCCTTATTAATTGAGAATAATAAAAATAATATTAATTAAAAAGTAAAATAAAAAAAATACAATAACAATTAAAATAAATAATTTATTTTAAAATATTATTTTATTCCAAATATATCTGAGACGGGGTAAAGTACACTTTTTTTAAATAAAATAGATGCAGGAAGGCAAGAGCATTCCCTTTTGTCTGGTCAACTTAGTGAGTGAGTAGTTTAACGAAAAGAATCGAGTGACTTTGGTGAACAAAAACAAAGAGCGCTTTTAATAGTTTCTTTCTCTCTCTGGATTTTTATCAAACACAAAGAGCGCAATTGAATTGAAGAAGAAACGAAACCCAAAAAACAAAAATGCATTCATTCGGTTACAGAGCCAATGCTTTGCTAACATTTTCGGTTACGATTCTCGCCCTTATGTGCGCGATTTCCTCTCTATCTGACTCTCTCAATTCCCCATCTCCTTCTGCGCAAGTCCAGGTATCTTCTCTTTCACAGATCTGTCATTCAATAACTCTTCCAATTTTTCAACCGTTTTTTATTAACCTGTGTTTTTGTGCGTGTAGGTGTTGAATATTAATTGGTTTCAGAAACAACCAAAGGGCAATGATGAGGTAATTTCTGTTTGTTTTCTCGCTTTCAGGTTGGACTTATTTAGAATTTTCAATTTTGGTTACTTTTTTTGATATGCATTTTATTCTGCAATTAGGTTTATGATGACTTTCTCAGATGTCAAACAACTTATAGTTGTTGCTGATGGTTTTCCTTTTGATATAGTAAAGATCTGAGTTGTTTTTTTGGAGAAGAACTAGTTAGGATGGTGATAGGAACTCAGGTTTTATTTTAGGGAAGAATTCTCCTGTTCTAGAATAGGTAAGGAACACAGTTTATGTAAGAAACATTTTTCTATATTTAATCTGTAATTACGATTGTTTAATGTTTATTAATTATTTATTAAAGTAGGGTGAAGTGGCTAGCACTATTGAGGTAGTGTTGCCACATCAATAATTGCCGGTTGATCAAAAACGTAGCTGGAACTAACTATGCTCCATGAGACGGGAGAATGTACCAGTCAATGGAGCATGTATTGATATCAATGAAGAACCAGAGATTCTTTTGAGGGACTTCCGTAATTCTCATCATCTTCAACTCCTCCCAAATCAAACAATGGAATAAGTTCCTCAAAAAATCTCTGATTCTTCATGATATAAAGGCTTCATTGACGGATGTGCATCCGCCGCCTCATAAGACATAGTCACTTACAGTTGTAGTTTTTGATTCACTGGCAATTTTGATGCGGAAACAAATAGTGATAGTCACTTCACCCCGCCTTAATAAATAATTAAGGGTTTAATGGATATGCACCGACAGTGTAAAATAGTTTTGCACTGTCATCTAATAGAAAACCAGTAGTTTGCCATGTCATTAAAAGAATTTTGAAGTATAAGCGTAATGTGGCGGGATACATGGTCGTCATTGGTTGACAGTGTAAAATTATTTTACACTGTCATCCAATAGAAAACCAGTAGTTTGCCATGTCATTAAAAGAATTTTAAAGTATAAGCGTAATGTGGCGGGAGACATGGTCGTCACTGGTTGATAGTGTAAAATTATTTTACATTGTCAATGCATCACCATTTTCTCAATAATTAATAAACTATTATAATTACAGTTTAAATATTGAAAATTGTTTCTTAGATGGTGTTGCCAGCCATTCTTTATGTACCACTGCAATATTCCCCTCGAACCCATAATGCCTTCACACCTTATTCTGTCTCGTCTTTTGCCAAGTCCTACTCCTTAATATATTGAATTTCTAATCCTCTATGATTCGATTCGGGCAAGAAAGAGTCACTTCAGAAATTAAATTTAAGCAAAGAAAAAAAATTGAAAAATTTATGTATCTGATCTTAATTTTATACCCAATTCATCAATTTTTCATATATTACTTTTTTGCTTATATTTCATTCTGCATATGAAAGGAAACCACTCTCATAAGCGCTCGAGGAAGGATGTGATGTGAACCAAAGAGAATCTGAGAAATCAGATCAACAGAGAGTGAAGCAAAGAGTTCTCTCAAATCCCATACCTCATTCTCTATACTTTGACTTATATGTGAAGTAATATACGACTTTCACATTTCCTGATGTGTTGTATTTAGTGCCAAGTTTCCTTTTTATTCGTGGCTTAAGGTAGAAATAGAGAGAAATCTTTCACATTATTTGAGAGAAAGTTTTTGGAGATAATGGTGATTGAATGCTTATGATTAATATAGTTTTAATCGAGTATTACAATAGCATTGAAAGAATTTGAACAATGTTTCTATTAGTTCCTCCATGTTAGGGGTTCTGTATTGTAAAGAAAAATAAATTTCCACATTCAAGTTAGAGGGCTATCCCTTCTTCCCTTTACTCCTTCCTTTTCCTTCTCTAATAAACTCCCAAACAGAGCCTAATAAGAATATAATAGAACTTTGATGGTCTATACCTCCCTGGCCAAAGACTTTAACTCTCTCAAATGACAAGATATGCCTCACCCCCAATCTCTTTATGTATTTGCGTCAAGCCTTATTTCATCAAATTACTTACAAATTGGCGGGCTTTCTTGTTGGAATGTCCATGTTTTTACATACAACGGACAAGGGGTACTTGTGTGTACATGAAACTAGTCAAGATCAAAGCTAGAAATAATTGGAGAGATCATGCCGGTTCTAGGCCACATAATATTTTTTTAAGCCTCAATTCATTTTTAATTACTTGTATTTTACATATATTTTTCTGCACAAGCTCCAAATCTCAAACTGCCAAACGATATTGTGATCTGAATGTCATACTGGGTCATTGTCATATACCATATTGTTTGTATCACTTTCTCTTACATAATGTCATTCATTTTTCAATCTGAACCGAAAGCATTATTATTCTTGCAGATCAGTGTGACACTGAATATTTCAGCAGATTTACAATCTCTGTTCACATGGAACACAAAACAGGTTATTGATTTCAAATTACATTTTTCATTTAAATGTTGTCTTCTTTCCGGGAAGTATTAACACTTACAAAAAAGATGAATATCAGGACTGGATGGGGAAGAGTGGAAACTGATTTTGGTTTTGCATCTTTTCTATGCTTTCAGGTTTTTGTATTTTTAGCAGCTGAATATGACACGCCAAAGAATTCCTTGAATCAGGTATGATTTGGTTAGTTTGCTTGCAACTTCATTTGATATGTAAACACTAATTTTAAGCTTGCCAGCTTCTTTTTATAATAAGAGATTAAAGAGAAAAGCAATGGTAATAGTGGGTTGGTCATTGATGAATCTTGAATTTTCATTGTTGAGGTAGCAGCTTCTGTGTTTGTTTGCACTATTAATGATTTAAATTTTAATGTCACTCAGATAGCTGTGGTGTCGTTGCATGTTATACATTGATACTGCATTTCTATCACCTTCGAATATATGTTGCTTACTCTCTTGAGATGCAATTTTGTAGATATCCCTGTGGGATGGTATCATTCCGTCTAAAGAGCATGCCAAGTTTTTGATTCACACATCAAATAAATACCGTTTCATCGACCAGGTATATAACTCTTGAAAGATTGTCGAATGTGAGTTGCTTCAGATTTCTTTATGCTTTAATTTTTCCATTTTTTGTTCCAGGGAGCCAATCTGCGTGGTAAAGAATTTAACTTAACTCTGCACTGGCATGTAATGCCAAGGACTGGAAAAATGTTGGTAGATAAAATAGTAATGCCAGGTTACCAATTACCCAGAGAATACAGACGATGATGCCTTCTTGTCATGTTAATGTTTTCTCTGTAACTTTAGCCTTTTCTATAAGGGATATTAAAGGGGAAAATAGCTTTTGAATACTTTTCTTTTTTTTGAGAAATAGCTTTTGAATATTTGAGTATCAGGAATTTCTTGCAGTGTTTTAAAGCTTATTATTGTTCTCCTTTAAACAAATCACGCCATAAAGAATCCATTGAATGTTTGCAACTATCAACTAAGTTGGATTGACTGACACAAATATCATCAAATAATTTATTTTTTTTGTAAATTAATTGAATCAATTTTGAAAAATTTGAATCCAAGTGAGTACATGCCTTAAACAATGTCTCCGCTTAAAATTTTAAAGATTAAATTGGTGATTTATTTTAACTATACAATAGTATATAGAGAACTATAAAAGTTTTTTTTTCTTGGACGAGAAAGATAACTTCATTAATTAGACACAACAGAGAATTAAAAACCTCATGCTCTATGGAGGGGTAGCCAGTGATTCAGGTTTTGGAACCATACAATTTTTCTAAATCAACTAAGTTATGGGCATCAATGTTAAAAACTACTTGAAAACATAATAGAACTAAATTGAAAATGACTAAGAAGCAAACGACAATCCGCCGCAATTTGTCTAGCTTCCATGGGATCGAAACAGGCGAAAATCAATTCCTTCTTCCAAGTGTTCAAATCATTGTCAACGAATTCCTTAAAAGGTAACCTAAGAATATTGAACCTAGGATTATTTGGTAGCCAACTGTCAGTGCAGGCCACCACTTTCTCCCCATTATCAATCCTCCATCTTGCACTGTGGTTAATGAGATCTCTAACATGGATTCAATTTCATGACATATTGTCTCATGCAACTTGTAGCAACTCATAATGTTGATAGGGATTGCCTGAGCCACCGTTTTTATAAGAACTTCCTTCCCCACTCGAGAGAGGAACCACTCTTTCCAACCCTTTATTTTCTTCCAGACTCTCAAGCACTGTTTAAAAATGTCTTTCTTTGATCTATCAAAAACCACCGGTAGCCCAAGATATTTGGAGTGACTTTGAACAGTCTTAACGCTCATTCTGACACGGATAAAGTCTTTAACATCGGCACTCACATTCCTGCTAAAGGAAGCCTCAGACTTGTCCAAATTCACCACCTGCCCAGACGAATCTTGATATTTTTGAAGAGTTGCCAAAATAACGCCAGCCTGAGAGTTTTCTCTAGCAAAAAGGAGGCTATCATCAGCAAAGAACAAATGTGAGATAATTGGTGCCCTTCTAGCAACTTGGATGTCATGAATTTTCTTGTTTTAAACCTCTTTCTTCAGCAAACCTGAAAGAACGCCAGCACACAAAATAAAGAGATAAAGGGATAGGGATCTCCTACAAAAATGATTTTTGGCAGCGCAGAAAAGACAACGCTTTTTGCAAAAGCGATGCTAAAGAGTCAGAAAAAAAAAAGAAAAAAAAAGCAGACTTTAGACAGCGCTTTTAGAAAATCGCTTTTATAGGTGACAGTAAATGTTAACAATAGAAAGCGTTTTATAAAAAACGCTGCTAAAAGTAGGCCCTACGAAAGCGCTGCTATAGGGGTAACCTACGAGAGCGCTTTCAGAAAGCGCTGCTAAAAGAGTAACCTACAAAAGCGCTTTCTAAAAGCGATGCTAAAGGTGTCAGTCTAAGAAAGCGCTTTTAGAAAAGCGCTGCTATAGGGGGTACAAAAGAAAGCGCTTTTATAAAAGCGCCTATAGGTCCTGCCTTAGGCAGACCTTAGAGAGCGCTTTTATAAAGCGCTGATAAAGGCCATGCAAAAACACAACTATATGTTTAAGTAGCATAAATTTAAAAAAAAAACCCAAAAAATTTCATAAACAGAAACAGTCGTGGTTTTTGGCATTCTTCTACAGTCGCGACCGAACCCTACTCATCGTCGACCACTTCCGTCCATTGCTTCTGTCCGACCGCCTCCGTCCGTCGTCGTCCTCTGTTTCCTTCCGTCGTGTTCTACATTGCCGCCTCCGTCCGTCCATTTTGCCTCTTCGTCCTCCACCTCCTCTGTCACGAATTCTACAGGTTTGCTTCTTGAATCTCAAACCCTCCTCTACCACAAATTCTTCTTCTTCTTCTTGTTGCTGCTGAATGTTCTTCAACTAGTTTCCCCATTATCTCTTCAAGTGGCTCATTCAGCATTTGATCATTTATATAATGTTCTATATTACTGTTAATGAATTCAGAGTATATGCTATAAGAAGTATATAATGCCCACTTAGTTCCTACAAAGGAACAATTTCCTTAGCTATTGTAGAATTTCAATTTGCAATTGATGATAACATTAGGACTGAAAAAGTTACCTATAGTTGATTCTGCAAGTATTTAACATAGTCGATGGTGTCGTCCAATATGTAAGCTTGAGCTTGACTACCCTGCAAATTAAAACTTAGTTCATTATAAGTAAATATTGTGAAATTTAGTATGTGTAAAGATATGCTTAAGTACTAGTATATTGAATTCATCAGAAAGAAGAACTTTTTGACATTGTTTTGACATATCTTAAATCATAATGTTTAGTGAGAATGAAGAAGATTAATTAGGAGATGTTTAGTGAGAATGAAGAATATGCTTAATGGATTCCATGTAGAAATTTGTTAGAGAGTTAACAAAGTTAGAAATTCTATTAAAGTTAGTTGTTAGGATGCAATTAAATTGAATTAGAGGTTAGTGAAGTATTAGTTATGAAAATGGAATGTTGTTGTTGATGTTAAAATGATAATGTTGATGGGAAAAAATAATGTTAATATTGTTGTTGTTAGTGTTGATGTTAATGTTGTTGTTGTTAGTGTTGTTGTTGATGTTAAAATGACAATGTTGATGGAAAAAAATAATGTTAATGTTGTTGTTGTTAGTGTTGATATTAATGATGTTGTTGATATTGTTGATGGAAACAAATGAATTAATTTCGTATATATGTTAATGTTATTGTTGTTGATGAATTAATTTTGTCTGTTATAGGGGTTACCTGTGAAGAGCAAGATTGTGATAGTTTCCAAGAATCCTACTGTGTAGTTCAAGAAGTTGGTGATTTCTCTGTAGGTGCTACAGGTATTCACTGTTTTTGTTTAGCTTTCTTAGTTTTGTTTAGCCTACTTAATTAGCATGGATAAAAAATGGATGTCTTCTAATCGATTGTCAAAAGAGTACAAGAATGGGGTATCAAAATTCGTTAAGTTTGCTGTTGAACACGCCGAAGACCCCAGTAGGATCACATGTCCTTACTTAGGTTGCTGTTATGGGCGTCAGATTGACGCAGTTCAGTTGGAATCTCATTTAATGAGACATGGAATTGATCGAAGTTATACATGTTGGATATTACATGGTGAGATAAGTGACGAGAATGTCGAACCGGGGGATAATACGATGTATGCTTCAAATGACAATGGCAGGGATACATATGATTGTAATCTAGTCGAAGAGATTGCAGAAGCACTTGAAGAAGATCTTCAGGATTGTCCTAAGATGTTTGAGAGGTTGGTAAGCGATGCAGAGAAACCGTTGTATAAAGGTTGCACTACTTTCACAAGATTGTCTACGGTATTAAAGTTGTACAACTTAAAGGCGGGTAATGGATGATCGGATGAAAGTTTCACAGAGTTATTAGCATTTATGAAAGAGATGCTTCCGGAGGATAATGTTCTTCCCAATCGAACCTATGAAGCTAAAAAAATGTTATGCTCTACTGGCATGAGCTATGATAAGATACATGCTTGTCCAAACGATTGCATTTTGTTTCGAAATGAATATGCATCATTAAACGAGTGTCCTAAATGCGGTGTATCTCAATATAAGAAAAAGTTGTCACCATCAAAAGTCTTATGGTATTTTCCTATAATTCCGAGATTTAGACGCATGTTTCATAGTGAAACAGATGCAAAACACTTGACTTGGCATGCAGATGATAAAATTATAGATAGGAAGTATCGATATCCGGCAGATTCACCACAGTGGATAAAAATTGATAATGAGTATCCTGATTTTGGAGAAGAAGCTAGAAACCTTCGCTTGACATTATCAACTAATGGAATGAATCCCCATGGTCTACAAAGTATCTCACATTCCACATGGCCTGTAATTATTATTATTTATAACCTACCTCCATGGCTATGTATGAAGCGTAAGTGCATGATGTTATCTATGTTAATTTCTGGCCCTAAACAACCAGGGAATGACATAGACGTATACTTGACACCTTTAATCGAAGACTTAAAGAGTTTGTGGGAGAACGGTGTGGAGGTTTATGATGGATATAGGAAATAAAGTTTCAATTTGAGGGCGATGTTGTTTGGCACAATTAATGATTTTACAACATACGGAAATCTATCAGGGTATAGCATTAAAGGTCAATGTGTGTGTCCTATCTGTGAAGAAAACACAAATTGGACACAATTGGAATTTGGTTGGAAGAATGTCTTTCTTGGTCATCGTAGATTCTTAAATTCTAATCATCACTACCGTGGGTGGAGAAAAGCATTCAATGGAAATTCAGAACAAGGTAGAGCTCCACCTACATTGACCGGCGAACAAATTTTTGAAAAGGTGAAAGATGTAAGTACTAAGTTTGGCAAGCATTTTGCTCATACGCTTGTCACACGTGGGTGGAAGAAGAGGTCAATTTTGCTTGAGTTTCCGTATTGGAAGTCGTTGTATGAGACATTTTCTTGATGTTATGCATATTGGAAAAAATGTATTTAAAAGTGTTATTGGTACGCTACTCAATATACAAGGAAAGTCTAAGGATGACCTTAAAGCAAGAAAGGACTTGGTAACGATGGGAATAAGAAATGAATTAGGACCCTTGAAGAAAGGAAATCGAACATATCTACCACCTGCTGCTTATACTTTATCTAGAAAGGAGATAAATATATTGTGTAAGTTTCTAAGTGAAGTTAAAGTTCCAGAAGGATACTCTTCAGATATTAGAAGACTTGTTTCTATGAAAGACCTCAAGTTAAAGAGTTTAAAGACACATGATTGCCATGTTATAATGGAACACTTTCTAGCAATAGGTATACATTCTATTTTGCTAGAAAAAGTGAGAAGCGCAATAACTAAATTGCGTTTTTTCTTCAATTTGTAGTAAGGCGATCGATCCTGCGATCTTACCAGCATTGCAAAAAGAAATAGTTATTACTTTGTGTGAGCTTGAAATGTATTTTCCTCCATCATTTTTTGACATAATGGTACATCTAGTTGTTCATCTTGTGAAAGAGACACAATTGTGTGGACCAGCTTATATGAGATGGATGTACCCTGTTGAACGTTATATGAAAATATTGAAAGGGTATGTGAAAAACCGAAGTCGACCAGAGGGTTGTATTGTTGAACGATACATTGTTGAAGAAGCGGTTGAGTTTTGTACTGAATATTTGTCCAATGTTCAATCCATTGGCCTCCCAAAATCTCATGTTTTTGAAAAAATAGTAGGAAAACAATTAATTGGAAATAAAGTTGTGACAGTTTTAAGGGATGAACGGGAGCAAGTGCATTTGTATGTTCTGCACAATGACATTGAGGTTGAGTCGTATGTTGAAAAGCACAAGGACGTTCTCTGAGGTTTAAATCTGAATAGAAATGAAAATTGGATAGTACGTGAGCACAATCGAAGTTTTATAACATGGTTCAAGGATCATATTTTTTCAAAATTTTATTCTGATCCCGCTTCAATAACAGAAAGGTTGAGATGTTTAGCATATGGTCCAAGTTTGCATGTGTTTCCTTATAGCGCATACACAATTAATGGATACACATTTTATACCAAAGAACAAGATGATAAAAGTACAATGAAAAATAGTGGTGTCACCGTGCTTGCCAAAGCAATGCACATTTCAAGTGTGAAGGACTTAAACCCCAAATATGCAAATCTGTCGTATTTTGGGGTTATCGAGCGCATTTGGGTGTTTGAGTATGAGAAGTTTCAGATTCCTATCTTTGGATGCAAGTGGGTTGAAAATAATAGTGGCATACGAATGGATAAGTCAGGATTTTTGCAAGTGGATCTTAATAAGGTGGGGTACAAAGATGAGCCTTTTATTCTAGCCACGCAAGCTAAACAAGTGTTCTATGTCACTAATCTGATAAGTACAAAATGGTCTATAGTTCTTTTTTCCAACAAAGTAATCGATGATAACATTGGAGATCAGGGTGATGTTGATGTTGAGAAGGAATCTTATATTATAGATGATCCAGATGAGAATATTAGAGCGAACAAATCATATATTAGAAATGATCATAACGAGGGAATTTGGATCAATCCATCCGTCCGTGTTGTTAAGAGACAAGTAAACCACGTTCCAATGAAGAAAAGAAAGAGATGTTAGTGACAAAGGTACTTGTAAAATTATATATTGTCTCATTAAATAGAATTACATATTATATCATTCAATAAAATTACACACACACACACACACACACACACACACACATATATATATATATATATATATATATATATATATATATATATATATATATATATATATATATATATATATATATATATATATATATATATATATATATATATATATATATATATATATATATATATATATATATATATATATATATATATATATATATATATATATATATATATATATATATATATATATATATATATATATATATATATATATATGTGTGTGTGTGTGTGTGTTTTTATTATTTATATATTTCTTATTTACATATTTGTCATTCATTTGATAATTTGGTTTTTCTGAATTACAGGTATTATGGCCACCAACGAGGAAAAATCACATGATGGAAACGAAACAACACAAGACGTGGAAGGCGATATTACAAGAGGAATAACGATTATGAAAAAAATCATCCATGCGAGAGATAAAAGTGTAAAGTATGATGTGCATTGGAATGAAAGAGATCAATTAATTAAGCCTAACAGTGTGATGCTGACAAGTTACATTGGAGCACTTGTTCGTTCACAAATTCCAATTACTAGCGATAATTGGAGAATTCCTTCGTTACACCCGGCTAAAGACAAAATTTGGAGCAAGATACAAGTATGATATTTGATATTTTTTAATTATGTCGACGGTTATGTCTTTAAATTAGTTATACTAACATATTATATGTATGTTTATTTGTTTGCAGAGATCTTTTGATATTGATGATTGCAGGAGAAAATATTGTCTTCAATTGGCCGAAAAACGACTGAGAGGATTTAGAGCGTTTTTAACGAACATGTTTCTTAAAGGTTTTGATGGAAACTTTGTCGAATCAGAGTGTCCAAAGAAGTATGTTGATCTGATTTCAGATGAAGAATGGGAGACATTTGTTGCCAAGCGAAGAACCAAAGAATTCCATGTAAGTATAACTTATCATGAACAAAGTATAATATATATATATATACTTCTTCCACAATAGTTCTGATATGACTTAAACTTGTTTTTTCAGGTTGTGAGTGACGTAAATCGGCAACGGGCATCAAAACCCACCTATCCATACAAAAAATGGCGTTTGGGATATGCACGCTTACAACAAAAAATAGTAAGTATATATAAATACTTTAATATGATATAGTTACGAAAAATAGTAAGTATATATAATGGGATATGAATGCTTTATTATCTGTCTTAATGTGTAGTTAGAAGAGGAGAAAAGTGGTGCAACATCTCTTCCGGACCATGTTTTGTGGAAGGCTGCCCGTATGGGAAGAGATGAAGTCGTTCAAGAAGAAGTTCAACAAGTATTTGAACAATGTGTAAGTACAACATTAATTCTGTCATAAACTCAAAAGTGTATAATATATTTATATATGCGTTTATCTATATTTCAGGAGACTCTATCCCAGACTATAACTACAACTGAGGATGATGATTGCAGGAGTGTACTGAGTCGAGTGTTAAATATTCCTGAGTATTCTGGGCGTGTGAGGGGTAAGGGATTCAGTGTGACTCCAAAAAACCTGTATAAGCAGACAAAGAATAAAAATCCTAGCAATAAATAAGTGATGGAGACGTTGGAGGAATTGAAAGCTGAAATTCATGAATTACAAAAGGACAAAGAGAGATACATGTCAGAAAGGCGCGGTCCAAAGTGTAAAGATACTAGTGACAAAGATAGTATCAATTGTCCGCAGAAGCTTCCAGAGGTAATTGTATATATTACATTAAAATTAATTTAGCACAATTTTCTTAATTGACACATTAATCATATTCATTATTTTTTTAGGGCATTTCACCTTGTCGGTTATATTTATCGTCACCGACTTATCGCATGGTTGGCAAGGGAAAAATGCATAACACTCTGGGAGACCTACTTCACCAGAAACCGCTCTCTGGTGGATTTTTGAAAGTATCGGTTGATATTGCGTTAGCGGGGGGTGCTTTGTTGCCTATACCAGATGATGTTTCGGACGCAACAGTGGTGGGAGACGCAATAGGATCGTATGTTGCATGGCCGTCAAATCTCATTTTCATAGATGATGAGGTAGGTTGAACACCATTATGAACCTTGTAGTATTCAAATGTTTTACGAACCATACATGAAAGTTATTCTTAAATTTACATTTACTTATTTACATGATGATCTTAGACTCCTACAAAATCCAAATCAAAAGATAAGGGAATTATTGTGCGGGAAACCGATTCAGCTGCATCAAAAAAACAGGTACTACTACAATTACATGATTATCTTATTATACATTAATTACTGAACTTATATGACTTTTAGGTTCATGATCAACAGTTACAACAAGTCAGCAAGGGTAAGATGCCTGAATCTAGCAAGGTGCCCAACAAAAAAAAGGCCGAGTCAAAAAAGTATTTGTCCCTCGATTTAGGTTGTGCCTTGAAACATACATAGGAACAACAAATGTGGCTGAGGGTGGCATCCGTCAAATACCTTTGGAGGAAGGTATTTTCGGTTTTGAATATGCCGAAACAATTGCTAAGGAGGATTTGGACCAGATTTTCCAACATTCTGAATTGGGCATCGATGTTATGCATTCCTACATCAGGTACTCCGATCAATTTTAATTAAATAATTGAATAATTTATTTGCTCATTTAACTGGATATTCTAATGTTCTTATTTAAGGTTTTTATTTAAGGTTGATTATGTTTTTATTGGGCATCGGTTGATTATGTTTTTATTGGGCATCAGTTGATTATGTTTTTATTTAAGGTTCTTGTATGATAAGTTGTTGGTCCCGCATGATTTGACTTCAAGATTCGCATTCTTATCTGCTAGCTGTATCAACTCACGGTCAATCGATCAGACTCCAGATGTAGTCATAGATTACATAGTCCAAGCATTTATGACCGCAGCTACAGAGAAGTTGTACTTTTTGCCATATAATACTGGCCATGGGTTAGATTTCATTCTAAATTCATTTATTATAATTATTCATTTTTTGCCATTCTATATAACATTTCCGTTTAAAATTTTGTCTTATTTTATAGTGGACACTGGTTGTTGGTTGCAATTAATCCGATGAAAGAAATAGTGTGTTATCTGGATTCATTGGATGGTGATCAAACAAAATATCCTGATATGAAGAATATGGTTGATATGTAAGTGATGAGATATATTGTTCTGAATAATTATCTTTATTTATTATGTGATATTGTTCTAAATATTCGTTTATATTATGTTAGAGCTATACAAATATTCTGATCACAAAGAGAAGCAACAATGCCAAAAAGGAAGGCTAACAACATTAGTTGGATCAGAGTGCAGATATATTTTCACATTTTTTTACTGTTATAGTGATTCTACTTGATAAAACTAGTTAAACTATATATCCTGATAAATGTTCGTTTGTTTTTTCCATTTACAGTATCCTCGTCAGCGTAATGGGATTGATTGCGGATATTTTGTATTGCGCTTTATGAAGGAAATTATTCATTCGAGTCAAATAGAGATTCCAATCATGGTATGGATCAATTTATAAGTTATATGATTTATTTTAATAATTAACCGAAATTTCATCTGAGTAATTAGTTTTAAAACTAAATCGTGCATGTTCTGTTATATTATGTAGTACTTTGATGAATTCAAGTGTGGTACTTACTCGAAAGCAGGATGGAAGAAATTAAGGAGGAACAGTGTCAATACATTCTTGAGTTGAGAATTGTATAAGTTATATGTATCGTCAAATATTGATGCGGGATAATAATATTTCTGGAATTCGTATGTAGTTTTGGCGCTATATATGTAATGAATGTATTTGTAAAGTTATCGGTTTTATAATTATATATAAATTGACTGTATTTGTGAAGGTGTTCTGAGGATCAGCTTGTGTTGAATTATATATAAGCAGATTTATGTGAATAGAAATGATTATGGTATATATATATATATATATATATATATATATATATATATATATATATATATATATATATATATATATATATATATATATATATATATATATATATATATATATATATATATATATATATATATATATATATATATATATATATATATATATATATATATATATATATATATATATAAGGCCAAAGTGTTGAATTAAAGGCCTGAATTATAAGCAGGGGAATGTAATTGTTATAAGTAGGTTTATTGAAAAAAATAAAAAAGTGATTTTTTTTTTAAAACGTAAAGAATAGACAACGCTTTTATGGAAAAGCACTGCTAAAGGGGGGGGGGGGGGGGCAAAGAGAGCGCTCAAGAAAACACTGCTATAGGGGGGGAGGGGGAGAATAAGCAGCGCTTTTTAAAAGCGTTGCTAAAGAGAGGGGGGGGGGGGGGGGGGAATAGGCAGCGCTTTTTAAAAGCGCTGCTGTATATGGGGGAGGGGGGAATAGGCAGCACTTTCCAAAAGCGCTACTAAAGGGGGGGGGGGGGGGGGGGGGGGAGAATAGGCAGCGCTTTTATGGAAAAGCGCTGCTAAAAGTGGGCCTATAGCAGTGTTTTTTCCATAAAAAAAGTGCTTCTTTTACCTTTAGCAGCGCTTGCTAAAGGCCAAAAAAAGCACTGCTAAAGGTCTTTTTTGGCATAGTGTTTTCTCTAGCAAAAAAGAGGCTATCATCAGCAAAGAACAAATGTGAGATAATTGGTGCCCTTCTAGCAACTTGGATGTCATGAATTTTCTTATTTTGAACCTCTTTCTTCAGCAAACCTGAAAGAACATCAGCACACAAAATAAAGAGATAAGGGGATAGTGGATCTCTTTGTCGGAGTCCCCTCTTGGGAAAAAGACTCATGATAGGTTGGCCGTTGACAAGAACTTTGTAAGAAACTGAAGAAATGCAATTCTTGGTGAAGTGGCCATGCTGGGAGGAAAACCCATCGAGGAAAGAACTTCAATGATAAAAGGCCACTACAATCTATCGTAAGCTTTGACATATCCAACTTGAGCGCCATAACACCTTTCTTCCCTTTTGTCTTCTTTTTCATCCAATGGAAGCACTCCATAGCCACTAAGGAATTATCAATAATGAGGCGCCCTTGAACGAAAGCACTTTGCTCCTCGTCAATGATGTCAGGGAGAATTTTTTTAATCCTGTTAACGATAGTCTTTGTAATCACCTTCATGACCACATTACAAAGACTTATTGGCCTAAAACCCTTTGCGCTCGAGGGGTGTTTACATTTAGGAATCAAAGCGATCTAGGTGTTGTTTATCGCTCTAGGGTCAGAGTTGTTGTTTAAAACATCCAAAACTAGAGTACAGACATCAGGACCAACAATATTCCAAAACTTCTGGAAAAACAGGGTCGGGAGACCATCTGGTCCAGGTGCTTTAAGTGGATGCATTTGAAAAAGGGCTTTTTTAACTTCCTAGGATGTGAACTTTCCTTCGCACCAACTGATGTGATTTGGTTGCAACTTTCCTTTTACAACAAGACAATTTTCCTAGACATTAGTGGGAAGGGAAAAGAAGAATAAGTCAGAGAAATAATGTACCAAAATTCTTTTGCAATGATCATCCCCTCTCTACCAAACACCATTGTCATCTTTGAGTTTCGTGATTGCGTTTATTTTTCTATTTTGATCAGCTTTCCCATGAAAAAAATGATTATTCTTGTCACCATGTTTAAGCCAAAGAACCCTACTCCTTTTTCTCAAAATAACCTCCTCAACTTGCAGCAAATTATTCCTTTGATTCTCAAGCGCCTGATACACTTTGATGTCTTCCAAATTCGCATCCCATATGCATTTATCCTTCATAAGCTCTTCTATTCTTCCAATATCTTTGCTGACAATACTTCTTCTATACTCTTGAAAAAGATCATCAAGGCCTTGCATAACAACTAGCTTCCTATGTCCCCTAACTGCATCATTGTTCCACATCCGCGCCACATATTCCTCGCATCTAGGTTCCCTGCTCCAAACTTCTTCGAACCTGAAGAGATGCCTCTCTTTTCTCCCATGACCAAATATATCAGCTTCCAAATCGATTCTTATCGTAACATGGTCTGAACCATAGCGGGGAAGGTGATTAATTTTTATGGGTGAGAATCTATTGATAAAACTCTCCGTAGCTATACTCCTATCTAATATGCACTTGACATTTTCACCTTCTCCTCTACCATTCATCCACATGAATTTGTAACCGAGTTCTTGGGTTTCCACCTGATTCTCGAGTTTCTAACCATTAATCATCGTTATTGTGAAGGCTCGAGAGTTGAAGCTATTGTCTGACCAGAGCTTCGCCGCTAGAGTCCGTTGAAAGATCTCTTCACTACCCACTTCATCCGCTTCCTCCATAACCCCTTTTTCTTCTTCCTTCGACAAAGCGATATCCTTCCATCTATCCATACCATGAGAGAGAAATAACACAGAGAAACACTAGCAAGATAAACTCGCTTCTTTCACAAGAGAGGAGAAAAAACCAAATACCAACTTGAGGGAAAACCAGATAGATTTGGAGAAAAAGTCGTACCAAAAACCCTAGAAAGGGATTGGAAAGGGGAGAACATGTTATGTTTCCAGAGAGAGGATAAACCTTCTCTCTCTAAACATGTGTAATGCGGGATGGATAATCATTATTTATAGAGAACTCTAAAGTTACCTATCATACAAAAAGAGAATTTTTCTTAGCAAACTTCTTTTTAAAACAAAGAAAGACTTAAACAATTTTCTTAAATATACTCGGCGAGTGAAGATATTGATATAATTTAAATAATTAATATACATAATATTACACCATATTACTATATTATAAAATAATGAAAATTAATAAGAACAGTGTAACTTACAAGATTGAAAAAACTATCGTCAGAGAGTATGAGTATGAGAGAATTACTACCCTCATTGTCTCTTAGGGTTGTCACACCCTCATTTTCACCTTTAGCCTTTCATATCCTACATTCATCATATCATACATCGTTCTAGTGCATATCGAGCATGTGGGTTTACAAGGTAAGGACTGAGTCAGTTTATTGTCGTTCGTTTCAAATAAGAGAAGTTGCCTATCATGGATTACATTGAAGAAAGGTTCATCATCTAAGTTTTGGTTCAAGTTGAAAAGTCTACTCATGTAGATTTCTTCAAAGAAAAGTCACTTGAAAAATATTAAAGTATTCAAAGTCAATGTTCCTAATGAACATGAAATGCAAGGCCAAATTCAAGATTTCTTCATCTAATTTTGTTTCAAATTCTTGATCAAGTGGAGTTCAAATTTGCAAGGCATGAGTCAAGATCACAAGTTCATAATTCAAGACTTCATCCATTTCAAATAATGGTATAAGGGAAATCCATCATTCAAAATTCAAGATTCATGAATTCAAGACTAAAATATTACAAAGGGAATTTCATGACATTACAAGAATGTCACATTTGTTACAAACTAATGCTTAGAAATTAAGCTATTTCTAATCTTAATTCAAGTTTCTAATCAAATTCATGCTATGGTATCCTTCATACCCTAACAAGTCTACATGTTCCACATTATACCCACACATATCCAAGGAAAATAATCAAGGTTAATTTAACATTGGAACCTTTCAAAAGCAAGACCATTTATGCTTATTCATGGGAAACTTCAAATTAATCCAAAACAGCCCCATGACCAACTAACTCACAACTAAACAAACCATGTCACAAACTTAAGGAACTAGTTCATGTTGGTTCACATACAACCCAAGAACAAGTGAATAAAGGAGAGCAATGCAGAAAAAACAGCATTAGGAAAGTGCAGCAGAAAAAGCAACGTGCTAGAAATGGAAAGAAATGGGGTTGCACCAAGAAAGTGGTAATAAGCATTTCCAAGTATAGAAATTCTGAAACTTGAAGCATGTGCAAACTCTAATACTTTGGTATAGTGGCAAAAGTGCAACAGAAAAAGTAGGATTTTTAGAAATGAAGAGGAAAAGGGTGCGCCAAGAAAGTGGCATTGGACATTTCTAAGTGTAGAAATTCTGAAGTTTGAAAACATGTGCAAACCCTAATGTTTTGACTATAAAAGAGAAGCAATAGCAGTAGGAAAATGGAGCCCAATTGGAGAGTAAAAGGAGGTCACATTGAGAATAGGAGATATTGAGAAAACCAGAAAAGTAAGAGAGAGAAAAAGTGACATTGACAACAAGAGAGCTTAGAGAGAAAAAAAAGAAAAAAAAAGAAGGTAGAAACACATAGCAAAACCTGAGGAAGACACATTCAACAAAGGACCTTGGTGGCTAGGAGGATAGTAGAAGTTCTGGGGTATCCATCTCTCTAAACCTTTCTCTTTTACATTTTCATATTTTTGCATGCTTGTTTTATTTGTTGCTTTTTATCATTGTTAGTTAGGATAACATTTGTTGATGTATATATTGTAATGAGGTCTCAAGAGTGACCTATGTTGTAAAAAAAAAGCAGAAGAAAAGAAAGAACATAGTTTAGTTTTTGTAGTGAAATGAGTTGAAAAATACTCATGTGTGCTGTCATGTTCGCACTGCGAACATCCCCTCGCCTAGCGAACATCATTTTGTGGTACTCAAAGTGCCACTGAACAATCAGTTTCCCTTATTTTTAGCTAGTGAGTTATTCGCTGGCACCTTCGCACAACGAACTTTTCATAGTTTTCAATTTTTTTTTCATGTTTTGTTTTTATTCGTATTTTCAATCCGATGTGGTTGTAGGGCCATTGTATGTGGATATTATTACGATCATTTTTTTACTTTTGGTTCCAAAAACTATTTTAAAAAATAAACTCTCGATTTTATCGAGTCATTTTCAACCTTATAAGTCGATTGACTTGTGCGTCGCCATCGACCTTGTTCGCATCACTTCAAATATTTTTACAAGCAATAAAACCCTTGGTCTAACATCAAGTGGTATTTTTCTCATAAAAAATCCAAAGACACAATAAAGTTACGATTAGGTTTACACGCCATGGGCTTTAAAGTGGTGGAGAAGGGATGAGAATGGAACCCCTCCTGCACTCGTTCCAAATATTTTGAATACAAGGCGCTCGACTTGGTTATTCGAAACATTCATCTATATCCAAAGTCTTTAGTGTGATCCTAATCAAGAACAATTTCTTCTCAAAAATCCTAAAAAACATCAACTCATCAAACTTATTTTCGCCTTAGGGCATCAATCCGAAAACCCTTTTTTCAAGGTATAAAATCAACCAACAAACAAACATTTCACAAGCCTCAGAACTACGAAGCTCTGATTCTTCACTTCTTTTAAGTGAGGATACGTAGGCACGAGGACCACAATCCTTGACGAGCACTAATAAAAAACTAACCCCTCTTTTCTTTTAAGCAAGCAAACTCTTAGATTAAAAACACTCATTCGAGCTAAACAACTTAGAAGGTTCCCATCGAATACGATGGATGTGAGGGGTGCTAGTACCTTCCCCTTACATAACCGACTCCCGAACCCTAAAACTTGGTTGCGATGACCATGCTCTTTTCCCAAAGGTTTTGTCGTTATTTCCGTTTCCCTCCTTGGGATAAATAAAATTCGGTGGCCACTCTGTGTCATTTTTCGTGTAGCGACAAGAGTTTTTAGAATATTTTTATTATCTAATAGGGAGACATTTAAATAGCTAAACAGTTGCTGAGGGCAGGGACCTCTCATTGGGTTTAACTGAATGGTCCAACCCATCACAGTCAATTCAACCACAAAACTCAATCAAACAATTCACATATTTAATATTTAATAACAATAGACCATAATACAATTAATTAATACTCCTTCCGGTCCTTTTTATAAGAGACACTTCACATTTTTAGATTCATTAAATAATTAATGTATCTGGCCTATAATGCAGACCAAATACATAATTATTTAATGAATCTAAAAAGGTGAAGTGTTCCTTATAAAAAGGATCAGAGGGAATAGTTAATTATATTAATCCATATTTGATTAATTAAATAATTAATCTAAAAATCTCTCACTTGGATGTCAATAATTAATTATTAAAAAATATTAATTTTAATATTAGAACATGAATAATGGTCAAAACACTAATCAATCACAAAGAAGTAAATTTCAACGTTGTAGAAATTGTATCTGATGGGGAAGACAAATTATACATGTTAAAACTCACAACTTTATATAAAGAATGATGAATTTAGAGTAACATATTTAAGTTAAGAGTAATATGTTATAAATAATGACCCAAGCATATGAAAATGCTATTGATAAACTTCCACTAACCCAAAATATCATAAGACTTAATCTTGTGTATAAGTCTATGGTTAGTGATTATACTAATGAACTTTAAATTATAGGCCATAGAATATCCACATAGGTCTAAGAATAGTAATTACATATAGGGATACACTATTAGGAGAGTAATTACATTTAATCATAAGTACCTTAATAACAGAATACCATACTCGATAGGAATATTGATATTTACTTGTACTTTTATATTATGGCCGGACAAATGTGGACTATTGAAAATAGAATAACACAATATTATTGCATGCTAAAGAACTATTGCGTCTTTTTAATGTCGACTTAAACATCAAATTATGATGTTTCCTGAGATTAAAAGATTAAGAGATTAATATATATCTCAGTATAATAGAATAGGACTTCTTAGAGTTATTATATATTTTGAAGTCTTCTTAGAATATGTCATATTTTATAACGCGTGCAAAAAATATATGACAATATGAGATTAATAATCTAAAAATTTTAGATTATATAATTAAGTACACATGCACTCCCACTTATAAAATAAAATAAAGATTTATCAGAGTGCACTAGTATTAAATACTTTGATTATACAATGAGATACTAATTTTGTTTTGGTGCAAAGAGAAGATGTTGTATAATATATCATAATTAGAGTTTTATAAACTCAACCACATATTTTACACGTAAATAAAATATATTATTTAGATAACTTTACATGAAAGAATATGAGGGTTATATAAAAGATTTACCGTCTTTTGAATCCTCATAATTTAAAATAGAATATAGAGTTATATACAACATTTTAATAACTCACTTGAAACTCATATGCTATAGCTATAATCACACACATTTGAGAAATATATTATGTTATACGTAGCGGAAAAATAAAATTTTAATTTATTTAATATTAAAGATATAACAAAAATAGGCATAAATTTTCATCAATAACATAAAACTACAATATCCTCAATATAAGTCTTTATAAAATAATATTGTTTTAAGCAAATAATATTTGTTTCTCATTTCTATATAATTGACATGTTAAATTCTCCCACTTGATATAAAAAAAATAGTTGAATTATTAATCTAAGACTTTTAAAACATGTAAATAAATACTCAAATATTTTCTCTATCACACACCAATCCTGTCAAGTAATGTCACACCAGTAGAGTATGTCCATCACTTACATAATAAAAAAGAGAATTAAAATACATTTTTAAAATATTAAATATAAATGATTGGATTTCATAAAGTATTACATGTCTTTAAAACAATTTCTTATTTTTCAAATACTATTTTTAATAATTTTAAATATAAAATATAAGAATATACAAATATCACTAAATTTTTTTAATATTTATTCATAGAGTACTCGAACCATAATTAAATTAAATTTAATTATTTTTTTAAAACAAATTTGTACAATTCTTCCCACAATAGGTGAGATAGAATAATACAAATTATAAAATAATTTAAAAATAATTAAAAGTAATAATTACGACTAACCTTAAAAAGATGTAACTTGCATCTTCTTTTTTTTTTAGTCTATGAGCCTCACTTAATGTTACATTCATTCTTGAATATATATCGAGTCTATGATGACTTTTAGAGCATCACATAGTTTGATACAGTGTGATCTCATAAAGAGCAATATGACTTTCATTTTTGAACTTTAATTTTGCTATAAAGAATGACTTAAAATGATTTAATAACAAAAAATATTATAAATTCAAAAATATAACATCAATATAAAATTTATTATAATTAAAATAAAATTTATACAATTGTACTCACAGATAAATTACAATCATACAAATTAAAAATGATTATAATTATATCCACAATAGATGAAATTACAACTATACAAATTAAATATTATTATTTAATTATCTAGAATAAAACTCTCAAAATGATAAAATTCCAAATATACTCATAAGATTAGATTTTTATTCATATATTTATTTGAGCATATACCAAGAAATCAATTTATAAAAAGAAATAAATAGTTTTGATTTTAAATATTCTGAATAATAACTTTATATAAATATAGGTTTTATAATTTTCAAAGGATATATAATATTAAAAACAATTTCCTATTATATACAATTATATAATTAGTTACAAGAAATTCAAAAAAAAAAAATTAATTTTAGAATGCGACATTCATCTTTGTGAGTTGAGTCGGTGAACTTTATTGACTTTTAAAGTATTAATATTACACCAAAATTTTATCAATCAAGAATAAATCGTGATATCAAAATATAAGACTTTATTTATGCATTAACATACTTCAAAAATAATAAATTTTAATTGCTTTAAATGCTCAATATATTATAATAAAACAAAAAGTGTGATGTATAGAAACTTTCATCAAATTAAGATAATAATTGGTTGAATAAATAAAGAAAAAAATGCATCTATTCAAGAAAAAGTTTCACATCACAACAATTTCTAGAACTATATTCCATATAATAATCACAACATTTATATGAATAATTCTTCAACTGTTCCTAATAAATTGGATCTAATCTAGATTTTCAATTGTTTTTTAATTATAAAAATGAGATTAATTTCATAAAATAGAAACACACATAAATAATTTAAACCTCAATTAAATAATTCTAGCATCAGAATTAATATTAATATGATAAATTCACTTTAAATTACAATATCAAACTAACTGCATTATCACGTTAAAGATTACAGCAAAATAATGCATATTAGTTGTTTAGTGCCTTTAGAAGAAAAAAAAAGAGATCCCAAAATCATATGAAAATGCTTTGAATGCAATTTTAATTAAAATTTTCTAGCATCCAAAATCAAAGTATACTGTCTTATTTCTTTAATCAACATAATAATATATCATAATTTTGAAACATGCTTGTAATTGAAAATTGAAATCACAAATCAAAATTAAAGGTTAATAGCTATAATGCATCTTATTATATTATAGAGTAATTCAAATTAATAAGAATAATGTATCTTATAAGATTGAAGAGACTATGTCAGAGAGTATGAAAGAATTATTATCCTCATTGTCACTTAGAATTTTCAGAGTATTCTAATTGTCTAATGAAACGACATTTAAATAATTAAACGGTTGATGACACAAAATTCGATTAAACAATTCATCTATTTAGTGTTTAATAATAATATACCATAATAAAATTAATTAATAATTAATTATATTAATTCATATTTAATTAATTAAATAATTAATCTAACAGATCTATCTATACAAATATTAGAAGAACATGATCAAAATGGTGATTTATTTATTTTATATATATATCATACTATAGAAAATGGTAGAATAACATAGACTATTAACAATTATAGTGGCAAATATAATATTAAACAACTAATTTTCTTTTCAATAATATTGTGTTTATAAACCTTGAAAAGAAATTAAGAGTGGTATCTTCATCTTCTCTGCCTCGTGTATTTATTTTCTCTTGTTCTTAGAGAGACTCCATATATCATTTTAAGAGTATCCCACATTTCTTTGACGATTTTGCAATGATTAACATAGACAAACTTTCTATCATCTAGAGACATTGTTATAAAACTCTTAGGTTTGAAATCTATTTCAAATTTTCTCTTTCCTCTTTGGTCCAAAGGGAATCAGATTTATCTACTATTTTTTTATTTATTTGGTAAGTAGGAATAAATAGACCATTGATTATAGTTTCTCATTATTCATGATTTATACGTTTGAATAAAAATTTTAAACCTAACTTTCCATATATCAAATCTACTACTATCAAAAGGTGGTGGTGTGTTTAGAAAAGATTTTCCCCTTAGATGTCTGTTGGAAGTCATCTTCCTCCTAAGACGATTAGACCTTAAATATGAGTTAGACTCTGATGCCACTTGTTAGACATGTGACTTCACACACAAGAGGGGGGGGAGGTGAATTGTGTATTTCAGAAAAACTTGAGTTTGAAATTTTTTTTGGATCAAAATATGAATTTGAAAACATTTTTGAAATTTTTTTATAATTAAGCAGCAGGAATAAAATTATAGAAGATAAATTACAGAAAATAAAGAGTTAAGGGAAGAGAGGAGACAATGGAAGTTATAGAGGTTTGGTCAAAGAGGAAAAGACCTAATCTTCTCCCAAAAAAATATTCTTAAGAGTATCCAATAATGTTAAGAGTTTTTAGTAGGTTGAACTCTTACACTCTTATATAAGGAAAAATGAAGTTTGTGGCTAACTTCCAACCAAACAGCAAACACGAGAAAGAAGCGTGAGTTTTCCTTCCAAATGATGGCTCGAAGCGGTTGGTCTCCTTTCCACTAGAAACTTAGAGCGGTTAGTCTTCAAGCTTCCAAAAAAAGATTTTATCACAGGCTGATCTTGAACCATGAGAGTTTTTAACATCGGACTAAGACCGCGAACTGAAATTTGGTTTTACACTAGATTAACCAAGAACCTGTGAGATTTTACCACCGGGATGGTCTCGAACCGAAAAAGCTTTTAGTATCACAAAACTTGGTTATCTTGAAGAGATTTTGAAAATAAATTGAAGAAACATTATAAACAATGTCATAAGTTGTTGTCATAAGTTGTTTTCATAAGTTCTCTCAAATAAATAGTATCACAAAACTTACGCTAATAGATAAACTCGAATGAGTTAATGAAAATAAATATTTAGTCTCATTGATCTTTTAATTTGTTAGTATATTTAACATTAGTTGAATTATTTATTTACAAATATTCATTTGTAGGCTATTAAGTATGCTAGTGGATCAATCATGTTTTCAAAAAGGTTGGACTCAGACCTAAAAATAAACCTATGACATGCTACAAGTCAAACTTAAGTTTTGAATATTTTAGTAGATCAGACTCACGCTTGGTAAAGTCTAACTCGATCTAACCTACACGATCTATTATAATATTAAAGTACAAATTTAGTTCCTATATTTATATCGGAGGAAGTTTCAATCTCTGTCAGTTTTCCTCCATAATTTTTAGTCTCTATATAAAACTCTGTATATTTTTTATCAAATGAAGAATGTATTTTCACAACAACAACCTTTTTACACTATAATTCCACACAAAAACTACAACTTCTAACAATTTTCATTTCATCAACTAGACATAATGTGACATTTTCATATGGAGGACATCACAAAGGAGGACATATTGCAACAATTTTTTTACAAAGTTATTTAAATATTGTGTTGATCGAGTTTTTGAAAAAAAAACATTGACTAAACTAAAATTAAAAATACAAAAAAAAACAAGTTACTAATAACATAAGTAAAATAAATGAGATGTCCGTAAATAAAATATCAGAAGTGAAACTATTTTTTTATTGTTGGGAGATAGACTTTTTGGGTCATTTTCCATAGTCGTGCTCAAACTGATACATTTTGGTGTATGTTTACTAACTATATCACCAAATGGGTAAAAGTTATAGTCTTTGTTGTCAACGATACATTGATTAGTGATAGAAGAAAACATTTTTTTTTTCAAAATATAAACAAGTGTGTAGGTTGAAGTGTTGATGATTAAATAAAATATTTGAAAAGACTATAGCCACCTCTATAATGTTGGAATTAAACCCAACACTTTGAGTAATTCCGAATCAATCTTGATGAACAAGATTCAATTACACCAATCAAATTCCCTTTTGTTCTTCACTCTTAACTTGAGTAAATCAGCCAACATTGGTTGTAAGATTGTATTACTGCACAATGGTGATGAAAAAAATTGAATTTGGGAAGAAAAGAAATTAAGGATTCAAAAAATACAGAAGAAGAAAAATTTATGCAGAGTAACTCTCTGCTCTAAAAACTGCAATTTTATTCAAGTGAATCACACTTTACAATAATAGGGTTACTCCCTATTTATAGATTTAGCTTGCTTGCTCCCTAAGAAAAATCCAAAAACAAAAGGCCCAAATACCTAATTCTATTAACACTACAAAATTAGACCTAACTCAAAATTCATGTCGAGGTACACTCCTTTGATGTTTCGACACACACAACTTCGATACACAATATTTCGACGACAACAAACTATGTCAAAAATACTGCTTTGACACAGATTTACAATTCACACACCACCAAATTCATTGTGTCTAAGCTATCTACATTCATCATAGACCTTAGTTTCTTGAACACTTTGACCTGCACATCCTTTGTCATAATATTTGTAATCTGATTCTCAGTTCTGCAGTGTTCCAAGTTCATCTTCTCATCTGCTACCTACTCTTGAAGATAATGGAGCCTCATTTCGATCTACTTGCTTTGTCCACGTGCTATCGGATTCTTCGCTAGATTTATAGCAAACATGTTATCGGTCTTCATTGTAATTACTCCATGATCCTTCCCTGTATTCTCTTCGACCAAATTCACCATCCATGTTGCTTGACATGCACAGAGAGAAGCATCCATGTGCTCTGTTTCACATGACGGTAGTGCCACTATTGGTTTCTTTCTTAAACTCCAAGAAACAGGTGCATCACCTAACATAAACACATAGCCAGCGGTGGATTTTCTATCCTCAATATCACCATACCAACTTGAGTCGGTGTATCCCACTAACTTACATTATTTTCCTTCATCATCTACAGAAAATAAAATTCCATAGTCGAGAGTTACTTTTAGATACCTTAGTATCCTCTTCGCTGCTGCTAGGTGTGATACCTTTTGCTTCTGCATGTATCTACTCATCATACCCATATTGTATGCTAGATCGGGTCTTATGTGAAAAAGGTATTAAAGTGATCCAATGAGTCTTCTGTACTGTGTTGGATCAATATCATATTCATTTGTGTCTTTTGACAATTGCATTATGAGCTCAACTGGAGTCAAAGTTGGGTTGCAATCTTGCATCTCAAGTCTCTTGAGTATTTCACCTACATATCTTCTTTGATGAATCATCAAACCTCTACCACTCTTGTAGAATTCTATGCCAATTAAATATGAGAGATTTCCCAAGTATGACATTTTAATCTCCTTACTTAGGTCTTGTTTGAAATCTTTGATCTCATCCTTGCAACTTCTTATTATCAACAGGTCATCGACATAGAGACACAGTATAAATAATTCACTATTGATTTGTTTATACTCCATGCTTAGCTGTGCACTTCACAAATTCCTTATCCCTTAGAAAGCTATCTATCTTATTATTCCAAGCTCTTGGAGCTTGCTTAAGTCCATACATGGCTTTATGCAGCCTGTATACCTTGCTTTCTTTGCCTTGTTTCACAAACCCAGCTGGTTGTGCAACATAAACTTCTTCAACTAAGGGATCATTCAAGAACACACATTTCACATCCATTTGACATATGTTCCAATTATTCATGTTTGTTAAACCAACAATCAACCTGATTGTTTCGATCCTAGCAATGGGTGCAAAAACACCGTCAAAATCAATTCCTTTTGTCTAAATAAATCCTTTCGCCACAAGCCTTGCCTTGTGTAGAGCTACTTCTCATTTGAGATTCAACTTTGTAAGAACAAGATTTGGTTCTACATATGGCCTTTAAGTTTTGATGATAACTACATAAGTTATCTAAAGGAACAGTTATGTATGGTATGGTTTTTGTATAGCGTGTGGATGTTGTCAATATGTTTCTGAATCTGATAAGAAGACGTCTGACGTCATCAGACTCTATTATCAACACTCTGGAAGAAAAACATATACATGTACAAGATAAAGTCAAGACTCAAAAGTATTTCTAATGCAACGGTTCTAAGGAACGTTAGTAATGAAGTTTCTGATTGATACTTTATAAGTTAGCCAAGAAGGCTTTACAAGAAATATGCTTATATAGTTCTGGAGTTTTCAAAGACATGATTCTGGTGAACAAAGCTCTAAAGATTCTGAAGACATCATTTCTAAAGATCAAGTTCTGAAGACAAGGTTATGAATGAACGAAGTGCTGAAGACTCTGAAGACAAAAGTGCGCTTAATGAAATATGAAGACTGTTGCACCCTAAAATTTGCTCAACCTATTTCACCTGGTTTATGTTTCAATTGCATTATCATTTGCATAGTCAACCATGTACATAGTCTAATCATTTGTATAGCATAGCATAACAAGTCATCTAACAAGGGATCAAGTGCCATTCTTATCAAAAGAGGCACATCAAGGGGGTTTTTATTCAAGCTCAAGACCATCCAAGTAATCAAGAAATGAGTTGAAGCTTTGAAAAGTTTGAGGGTCAACCAGTGGGTTTCTCTCCTAATTTGAGGTATATTGAGTATCTTCAATAGAGTATGAACTATGAATTGAGGGTATGAAATGTGCACAAAGATCATGGAAGACCTATAGGGTCATTTTGAAGATGAGACAAGTCATTGATACAAGTACAAGAGCCAGAGTTGAAGTACAGTCAACTAGGGTTTCATCTGGGTCAACCCTAGGTCAACTGAGTGATTGAAGAGCATCAAGGCTTAGTTGAAGGATGTGGGATTCATGAATTGATATGTGTATATATGTGTGGTTTTGTGCCAAGGATAAATCAAAGATAATCAAGAGTAGAAGGAGTTACCAAATTAGGGTTTCAGTGTAAAATCCCCTAATTTAGGCCTAACTTCCAAGCCATATAAGTCAAAATGAAAGTTTCAAATGGATTCTTGGTCAACATGAAACTTGTAGAGCTTCTAAATAGATTTAATTGGAGTACTATAAGTATTCAAGGAGATTTGTAGAACTCAAGTTATGGTTCTTGCAAGTTATGGGTCATCAGAGGACACTGAAATTTATCTGTGAAAGTCACTTGACTTCCAAGCAACTTTTGCCCATCAAGGAGTTTTCAAATAGATTCTTGGCCAACATAAGAGTTGTAGATCTTGATCTTAGCTTTAGTTTTAGTACTAGAAGTCCTCAAGAGGATTTGTAGAACTCAAGTTATGGTCTTGTCAATCCAGGGGTATTTTAGGAAAGTTGAATTATAGGTCATTTTTCAACATAGGTCAAAATCTCTATCTTCCACTCCTCAAATGGAAAAATGTTCAACATGATATGTGTTAAAAATGATGTTTTTAGGCTATATAAGAGGTCATGAGAGTTTGGAATGGCTTGCTTCACAAAATCACAAAAATGGCCTAAAATAAGGGTGAATTTTAAATAAACCAAGAATGAAAATTGGGGTTTTTGATCCACAAGTCCAAACCAAGCCATATGACATACCAAATTGATTGTAAAATACATTTTGAGAACATTGACATTGCCACAATTTTGAATGGAGGGTTAATTTAAGGACTTGCTTTGTAAAGGGGTTACTTACATCATAAGGCACATATGCAAAATCACTTTGTAAGGCATAACCAAGGCTTTAGTGAATCCTAACACATTCAATGTGTCACCTAATGAGAATTTGGATCAGAACCAAGGCCTTGAAGCAAGCAAAAACTCAGCTGCTATGTATGAGTTTCTCATGATATTTTCAAGAGCAAGAGATGGTGAATTTCTCATTAGATCAATCCAGAAGATTCTAGAATCTTCATTCATGATATATATAAGCATGTGAACTGATCCAATGCAGGGATTGGTGAGAATTGAAGGAGAAAAGAGAGATTGAGTTTTGAAATTTCCATTGGCAAATCAAAATCGGTTACAGCATTTCACTCCATTTCCATCCATTTTCTTGATTGCAATAGCTTGCTCTAGTGTTAGTGATTGATCCCAGATTTAATCCAAGGCAAGATCGTGGAAGAATTGGGAGTTGGCACTTGGAATTCTCCATCTGCAACTCAGAATCGAATTCAAGAATCCAAGCCATTTCAATCTCTTTCTTTGCATACAAAAGCATCCTTTGGTGTTGGTGAAGGTATCTGGAGCTTATTGAAGCTTATCTTGAAGCTTTGATCACTCTGTTCATCTCAAAATTACAGGTATGTAAACTTCACTCCCTGGCTTGATTTAGGTAGTTTCAATAGGTTTTGAATAGCTAGATTCAATGTAGATGGATGTAGGGAGCTTTCTGGTAGCATTAGAATTGATTTAGAGACAATAAGTTGGGTGACACAATTTCTGTTCATGATCATATCTAGTGATTCTTGGTGTTATAATCAGAGTGTGATAGTGGAATTTACTCAGGTTGAGGTGGTGATGAGTGTAGGATGATCAATTTTAGGTTTGGTGTGATTTGGTTCTTGGTCAATTTCTGAGATTTTAATCGTGTTTGGAGGAGGAAGGAGATGCAGTGTTCATAAGTAGCATGGTTAGATTCCTGGGAGAAAATGGAGTAGATTAGAGCTTTCAGTTGAGATTTTTGGTGAGGATTCATGGCATGTACGAATTGAGGAAGATGAAGTTATTACTCTGTTCAACCATGGTCGTTTCCCGCCACCGAGCTTTCAAAGGTTGAAGACAACTTTCTAACCCTAGGATGCATAGTATGACTTTGACCAAAACAACATCTAAGGGCCACGATTTACTTTCATTTGTGAAGGAGTTCTGAGTGATCAAAACGCACAGCATAACTTAAATCGTAGCATGGGCCTAAGTGACAAATTGATACTCACACCCCTGTTCAGAAGCCCAATAGGTTTTACACTGAATTTTGTTGCTATTCATACCGTGAATTTGTCCTTTTTCCTGGGATTTCCATTGCATTTTCTGAATAATGTTTGGGCCTAATACACACGCTTCTATCCCCACCCCCTTATGTGCCCATCTCTGGATCTGAACTGCATATAATTGCTATCTGACACGCTTCTTTCTTATTTTCTTTTATTTTCATTTTAATTCTTCATTTTATTTAGGTTACTTAGAAAATTCATAAATAATTGGAAAATTAATATTTTTGGTTGGGAATTTTTTCCCCATTTTCATTAAGAATTCAAGAAAATAATAGAAAGATAAAAATAGCATTTCATGCATTTTTCTTTTTTATGGCATATTTTACATTTAAGTGCTTTTATTTCACTTTCATTGTGTATATCCAACTTGCTGAATTTTGTATGATCATTTCCTTTGGTATTTTGATGCAATTCTTTTTACCCTAGTTAGTATATAGTATTAGGTTCCCCCTGGAATTTTATCACATTTTTTTGATTTAATTTTAGTTAGTTTTGAACCATAAACTTTAGGGCGATTAGGATTAGGGTTTACCTTGACATAGGTGCATTTCAACACATAGTTTTGGGGTTTTAAGATTGATTTAGGTCTTGGGTTTATATGGGGTATAGGGTACCTAGTTAGGATCCCTTAGAAATTAATCTAGGATTTTATGATGAGTACTCCTATTTTCTTTGATTTTTGCAAGTTGGTTGTTGTTGGTGTGCTTTCCTCTTGGGATGTTGTTTTGTTTGTTGGGTTTTTGGGCATTTCAATTGGGTGTTGGGCTTGAGTTTTGCCTGATAAAGCTAATGAAGACCTTGGAGATGATTGGAGACAAAGAATGGAGCTTGGAGCATGAAGATCCTCTTCCTTGAAGATTGGTAATGAAGACTTAGGAGGTAGGAGATATAGGGAGAGCTTTAGAGTAGACTGATTTCTTCTGTCAAACATAGAGAGCTTCTTGTGCCTCTATTCCATCCTATGACATAAGGTCCCCCAAAGAAGTTCCATCTCTCCTTGGGAGGGATGTAGAGCATGCTTTGATTGGGTAGAACCTTGAGGATACCTCTCACTTGCTATGATAAGATCTTAATGATTTCCCTGGGTTATCGTTAAGCCTCTTAACATTCCAACTTCATCTATTAGTTGATTCTCTCCTGTGAGTGTTTTCATTGAAAATTGGGAGCCTATTGAAAATAAGAAGGGTATTGATGACTGGATAAGAGGAAGCTTGTGCCTGTCAAAGCTGGTTAACTGTGAAAATTAGGGTTTTGCTGCTGACTGAAGCTGTCTACTTATTGGGGATCAGTGTTTGCTAAAGATGGAGATTTTTGGAGCTAGGGCTTATCTAAAGCCTGGGAATCATTGGAGAGTGAAGATGGGATCTTGCTTGAAGCATTACTGTCAACCTTGTGCTGTTAATCAACTGTAGTTGTCGGAGCTGGTGCTGTTTGAACTGCTTACTGTAGGAGCTGGTGTTGCTGTCAGAGCTGGTGTTGGATTTTAGTTCTTTTTCTGTATTGTTTGTTGGCTTGTTCATCTTGCCCCTTAGGTTTGAAGTGAAGCTGTTTCACTTTGCCTATTGTTTTCCCAGGTTCGAGGTTGAGTGAGACTCCCTTGCCTCGCTTGTATTGTTGCATCTCATGCATTTTACTGCTTACTGTATATATGCTGTTTTCTTTTCCGTTTATCCCCTAGGATCTCTGATTTCCTCTGTGCAGGAGGGAATTATGACAGATATTAGGTTGTAATCCATGCATGATAACATTAGGGTAGTTTTGATTCCCATTTCAAACCCTAGGTTTTTTTAGAACTTCTTTCTCTTCTATCTCAGAACAATGCAAAACACAGTAATAAGGATAATCGATGTCGTACGCTACGAGCCTTAAGCTATTTGAGAAAGGTTGCTGGAAGGTCACTCTTCAGTGGTTTGATTGCTTGGTGTGTTACCCTTAGGGTGACATACGACGTAGTCACTCTCAAATCATAGTCTCTAGTGCGTCAGAGATTGCAAACATCATAAAAAACAGTTCTTGCGTAAAAGACTGAAAACAAACATCAAATTGTCATTTTTGTCCGCTTGGACTCTTAATCAGGAAAATCCTTTCATAAGGAGATAAAAGCAGTCAGACAAGCTTGTGTCTTCCGTAGCCCGAACTACGTTTGCTCTGGTCTTTCATGCTGTATGAAAGTATGTAGGCATAAGATGCGATATCCTAGCGAGCAACCTTCCCCTCCTTTCCCGTAGGTAGGCGAACTACGTTGACTCTGATTTCTCGCTCCAGACGAGAATACGTAGGCATAAAGTGCGATGCTTTACCGAGTCATTTTCTTTTCTTTTAACCCCAGACCTGTAGAATAGATAGAATAACAATCCGTACCAGAAAACAAGCGTGGATCCCGTCGAGTACGACGGACGTGAGGGGTGCTAATACCTTCCCCTTGCGTAACCGACTCCCGAATCCAGGATTTGGTTGCGATGACCATTCCTTTCCCGTCTTTGCGTTAGGTTTACTTTGAGTGTTTCCTTTCCCTCCGTTGGGATAAATAACGCACGGTGGCGACTCTTCTGTCATAGCCGGCGCCGATTTTCGCAGTAGCGACAAAGACTTTGAAGATGCAGTTCTGATAGAACAAGTTCTGAAGACTCTGAAGATAATGCTTCTAAGAAACCAAGTGTTGAAGATTCTTATGATCAGGTTCTGCTGAAAAAAGATCTGTGACTCTAAAGATTGCGGTTCTACTGAACAAAGATCTAAGACTCTAAAGACTACAGTTCTGAAGATTACACAAAGAAAGACTCTTCTATAAAATGCTTTATCAAGTTAATATCTGAAGCCTTTGAAGATGCTAGAATACTAAAGATAAGAATGGTTTTTAAGATGAATATAATAGTACTAAAAATTTGTTACCTCTACCTCTAAAAGATGGTGCAGGAGAAGCTTTTTGTACAGTGATATTGACCATTCCTTCACTTGAACGTTGGGATATTGTTGTTGGAATATGTTTCCAAGAATACCCTTCAACGAATCTATTCTCTCAAGATCTATAAATTAAAGATCAATAAGCTTGAAGAATTGCTGATTTTTGCATATAATAGATAGATAGGTAGCGAGTTACTGATGATATCACGCTACTATGCAAAGGCAAAGTGCTGAAGAAAATGATACAAGCTGAAGCTTAAATGAAGAATGCTTAATAAAAATGAAGCTGAAGCAAACAATTGAAGTGCGTACAACGATGCAACATGCAGAAGCCATGTGAAACTAGTAAAGTGAAACATCAATAAGTGAGGCATAATAACTTAGTTGATCTTGATGGTTAAATTGGAAGAAGTATTATATGCTCAAGAAGGAGTTAATCAAAAGAAACTAAAAGCTCATGAAAAGAAGCCATAGTGTTCCTCAAGAAAGCTTATAAGCAATATAGAACTAATATTTTATAATCTCTCAGAGATTCATCCTTTAGGTAGTTTTTTATATTAGAAAGCAAGGAGTTGTTGCTCATATCTTGCTTAGAAACACTTAGGTGTTCATTTACTTCATCTGTGTAATCAGCTTGTAAGAAGCATATTAGTGCACAAAGAAAATCCTTGAAAAAAAATGTTGTTCCTTGAGCGGTTCAGTGAAGACCAGAATACTTGAGATGACTATGTGTGTTTCTAACAGCTTAGTTGATGTTGTTCCTTGAGCGGTCGAGTGATGACCAGAATGCTTGAGAGGTCCAGATCATTGTTAACGGCTTTGAGGGTGATTCCTTAAGAGGCGAATGAATGCCAGGATTCTCAAGAAGACAATGGAAGGTATCCATTATGGTAATAATCATTGATGATTATTGGATTAAGTCCTTGTGATAAGGCGAAATCACCTTGAGGGGTGGACTGGAGTAACTTCGTTAATAGTAAACTAGGATAAAAATAATTGTGTCATTTATTTTTATTATCATTGTTATATTTATTCTTCTAATTCTGCAAAAGGGGACAAAATTTAAAACTCAATTCAAACCCTCATTTCTTGTGTTTCTCAACCTTCAAACTTCACCTTGTATACCCACTTAACATCAATTGCCTTCTTGTCTTGAGGCAATTGTTGTGGTGAGAATCGTGATACCAAGTTATTGATTAACTTGAATCTAAATTCATTAAATTCACAATCGGACTTTCATTTATCTAAAGGAAAGGTTAAAGAAAGAAAGACCTTTTGCGCGATGTAACAACAATGCTAAGAGATTCGGGGATCAAGGGTTGGTTATGCCTAAGATAGGTATTTCATATCCTAAACATTTGTAGTACTCTACAGAAACCTTTTGTATGTTTGTATGCTATACTTGCTAAATGTTTGTTATGCTTTTGGGATTGGGTATAAGGTAAAGTTGTAGGTAAACACCTAAAGATAGTTTCTAAATTTGCTCGCAAATATATCGCATCCTCTGCCTACGTATCCTGACTAGGATAGAATCAGAGCAATCGTAGTTCACCTCACTGAGGATAGATGAACACTTGATTATGATCAAGGTTCAAAGGGAAACAAACATAACAATGCTTGTATAGAATTTAACAAAACTCTCTGATCTAAATTGTACACTAAAAGGGATTTGACTTTGAAAAAAGCCAAGAGGGGAGTAAGTAATCATCACCATGATTCTTACATAGAGTTAACAAACTCTATCTTAAAGTTCTAGTTGAAAGATACTCCTAACAAGGGGTAGTTCTTTTAGACTTAAGCAAAGTCTAATGGCTTATAGGTTCTAACTTAACTAAGTTGGGGTTCAAGGTGACTTAACAAAGTCGAGGGAGGGCAAATGAGCTATCTATGACAGTGAAGTCAATAGAGTAACTTTCCTTTGGAACAAGAGAAAAGAGGAGGCAACTGAATAAGAACTAACAAGTTCCATCACTTGGGGAATAACTTAACAAAGTTAAAAGCACACATAAGAATTCATTCAAACATGATTAACATATAGAGCATGGTAACAACCAAATAGGAGATGCAAGCATGTGACAACATCAAGCAAAGATTATAATCAAATCAAATGGTTGCAACCAATAATACCCAAAGATATTACAATATCTAGAAGTACATTATGATAGAGGTTCTTACAAGACATAACATGTAAGGCAAGATCAACTTTAGACATCTTAACAAAGATGAAGAGCAATGAAGTAACAACCATCAAGGCAAATAACAACATGTAATTCAAACAAGTTTAAATACAAGAAAGTAACCACTCGAGGCAAGCATATAATAGGGTTCAAAGCATGTCAAATGTAACAACATAAGACCAATAACCATGCATTGATTACAATCAAATACAAGTAAACATACAAGAAATGTTACAACAGCTCAAGTAAGAAGTTCAAAGTTTCATGGGGAAACATACAAGTTCATGGTAACAACCATTGATTACAATCAAGTACAAGCAAGTCCTAACATATTATAGCTTCTAGAAAGACAACCAAATAAGTAGAGAAAGGCATAAAGAACATATTCAAGAAGTTACAACATCAAGAGATATAACATGGTTTACAAACACAGTTCATAGTATTGCTCAACTAGATACATGAAAAAAAAGCATGATAACACTTTGAGTTAACAAAACTCAAACACTTAAGCAAGTTTAACAAATATATGTAAAACAAATCTCACAAGATTAAATCAAGAATAAGTTTTAAGAAAAAACTCAAAAAGACGCATGGTAAACCCTAAAAGCGACATGACTTTCAAGTGGTATAAAGTATTTCTAGGATGAACATCCTTGAATTCTCTTTTCATTATGTGAAAGTAGACACGATAAGGAACATTTTGAAAAAAGAGTGAATAAAAAATGTTGAAAAATAAAGAAGTTATGAAATTTTCAAAATTGTGAAGAAAACATGAAAAATCAAGTAATTAAAAATATGAGGTGCACTTGGTGGGTGTTGAACCCACCACCTTTGGATCACAAGTGTAAAAATTCACCAACTTAGCCAATGTGCGCGTGTGAAAGAATCATGGTGAGAGAGAGAGAGATATGCCAAAACATGGAAAATGCTGGAAAATAATAAAAGAGTTGATCTCCACACAGATCAAACTCAGGTCAAGAGGCAAGGCAAGATACTTGAGCTCATAGGTCACGACCACTGGGGTGGTGATACATCCAATGTATAAAACCACCCCAGAAATAGATATACCTAAAGAGGTAACATTTCTGGACAGAACCAAACATGGCAAAATAAGCAACATGACCAAAAACGTGAACATTCAATCTGATTCAAAACCTCATCAATTTTAACAAAACAAGAGTCTAACTTAGGTGATTTTTAAAAAGGAATAAATGGCATTATTAGTTTTCTCAAATTATGCTTACAAATTGAAACACGATAGATAGTGCAAAAATGGTGTTTGAAATGTATTTTGGAAATTTGAGTGAAACCTGAACATGCTTATACTGATTTAATGTTATGCACACATCAAAAACAAGTTATAGATAAGGTATGGGCAGAAGAGTTCATCAGCAAGGCATTATATTTGGGAATGGCATATCAGTTGCAAATTGTACATTTTGGATTGAAAGTATACACAGATAGTTGCAGGTCCAAATCAATCTTATTTTCAAGCATGACACACTCAAACACAACATGAATAGAACATATAGGGACTCTAATTCAAAATTGCTAGCAAATGATTCAAAAAAACATGTGGGGCTGCAATGATGCCTCCAAAGTTGTTTGTAGTAGAGCCAAGATAAGACAATGTGACTTGTGATAACAATCCAACAATAGCTCATGACAGCAATTGACTCAACATCCACAAGACATAAGCATATCAAAACAAAGGCAGCCCAAAGCAGTTACATGTTCGAAACAGCTGGCATAATATAAACTAGCATGAACAGGCCCTATACAAGTTGCTCCTATCAACATATCATACCATCTATAATCCATCAAAGTTTTCAAATGCAAACAATGTTCTCATCACTAAATCACACCTAGAATAAATAAAACCAGCAACATTCACAAATGGAAAAGATCAAAATCAGATCCAACACCAATCATTTTGACAGTTGCAAGCATACTCTCTTATTGTTCACACATGACCTAGGTTAATGTCTAAGGGATTTTGAAATAGTAAACATCATATTGTGAGATGATTAACAAGATGTTTAAACATGATGTTGATCAAAGCAAACTCAAATCTGGCAGATTTACACATGAATTCTCTTTGCATTTAAACACATCACACACCAAGCAAACCAATCATGTTCATGACAGTCAAGATAGGGATAATAATTACTAACCTCTTGTATACCTCCAAGTAAGCTTGTGCAGTAGGGAAAACCTTGAAGATCCCCAACCAATATCAAATAGAATTTCGATGATCTAGCAGATTTCTTGCACTTGAAGAAAATGAAAAGAACTTTGTGACAGATCCAAGAACAAGTGATGTAGAGGTTATTGGATGTTTTGGACAGTTGACACACATCAAACCAAAGGTGTTTGGAGGGTTGAGGTGATTGAAACAGGCCTGAGTAAGGTTTTATCTGATTTTGGATGAGAAGTCAAACTTTGTTTGGTTGAAAGTTGACTTTTGAGAATATTGGGTTTTTGACTGGCTTAAGAGCTTGAACACCTTCCACACATCATTTGTGGATTGTGCAAATGGTTTTCAATGATTTCTAGTGTATGGAAATGGTTTTGAAAGGCCAACTGCTCAAGGCAGATTTTTTAGGAATTTGGTGAACTTGCTTGGTTTCCAAGAAAGTGGAAGGCAAGGTTTCTTTGTGAGTTTTCTCTGGTTTAATGAGATTGATCTTGTGTGTTTTTTATGTATAGAAGTTGTGCTATTTATAGGCAAAGGCAAGAGATCAATAGTGAGGACAGATTTGGAGTTTTTGCTTTTGGAGGGGAAAATGGAGCAAATATGTCCAAGATCTTGATGCAACTGGTCTTGATGGTTCTTGACTCATTGTGATGTCTAAGACAAGTTTTATGAAGGCAATAGGAAGTGATTGAAGTGTGGCTAAGGACTAGGGGGACTGCTGCTGCAGATTTTCTTCAAGAAAAGTTTCTCTTTCCTCTTGGATTTCTTTGAATTTAATAATGCAACTTGACTTGACAACTTGCCATGCTCTTCAATACTTCAATCCTTCTGCATTTCTACTCATCATACACTCTAAATATCATACCAAGGGTTAATCAATGGTTGAGAATCACTTAGATGGTTAGCAAGTTGGTTTATGACAAATTTGAAATGGTGCATTTCAAGTGTCTGGACCCCAACTTCCCTCCTTCGAAACTCATAGCTCACAAATGCTATGGAGGAGTTCTTGTGCTTTTTGGAAAGAACTCATCATGCTCTACAACTTTCATGTTTTGGGTATTTTCAAATTCCAAGTGGAACTAGGTCAAAAACACCCTTGAAGTTGGCTGAAAACATGACTTGAAAAGTGCTAAAATCATAAAATTTTACCAAGTGTTTTTCTCTCTTGCATTGATTTTGATCATAACTCCAAATCTATTCATTTTTTGCATATAGGTCACTTTTTCACTTTTGTAAAACTTTCCAAAACCTTTCCAACAAGCTTTGAACCACTCCAATTGGATGTGTGGTTAAGAAGTTATGGTCTTGCCCCTTTCAAAACCCTAATTTCCCGATTTTTTTATTACTCTTCAATCCTTGATCCAATGGTCACCAAAATTCATTAATAGATGTGATATAACATTAGGAACATGATTGCCTTCAATTTTTTGGGTAAAACCCCTATTGGTCAATGAGTTGACTTTTCAATCAGACGAACCGATCGATCGAAAAACCCCGAGTCGACTGTTGGTGTTCTAGGTCCTCTGAGGTCTTGAAACTTCTTGAGTTCACTTCAATAAGTCATATAAGCTTCATAGACCATGATTCCATCATTGGAATGCCATTTAAATTAAAAGTCAAACCACAGTTGACTTTTCCTGATTAGAAACCCTAATCGGGGGTTCTAGATTGCATTGCTCCTCTTCTTTTGGTGACAACCTCAAATTGGATTCATACTTGATCCAATATAGAATCTTTGATGGTGTAGGGACTTGTTTCATGGAGAATCAATCCAAGACATTGACTGATCAAACCATTGAAACCCCGATTCCTGACTGTATGGAACCCTAATTCACCTGTATCTTGACAAAGACAAACTTGAAATAGGTTAAGGTTATAGTGATGCTCCTATAATGATGATTAAGATCTAAGGGTCAAAATTTGGGGTATAACAGTCTCCCCTATTTAAATATTTTCACCAGATGGCAATGAGAGATAACAATCCTCATAGAGTCGTAGTGAAAGGTATTTAAATATAGCAAACCGAAATTTTTTCCCTTAGATACTATGGTATGCAAAAGGACAAATGCTAACATGAAATGAATTCTAAATGATGCTTTATGACGCTTAAGATGCAAGCAAATGCTGACACACTAGCAAAAATAAAAGAATGGCAATATGAAGAGTAACTACTCACAGGAGAACCGAAATACTAGGGAAAGATCCAAGGCATAACAATCAATAGTTCATACATGACTAATGATGGTACTTAAAGGGGATCTTCCACACAGAAACACAAACTCCACCGAGGAAGACAAATCTTCACTGGGGAAAAGGGAGAAATCCACTGGGGAAATGCAAACCTCCAACCGAGAAATGTATCGAGGGAGAAGCCACAGAGAGGGACAAACCATGTTATTCATTGAGGGTTTTATGTTGACAAACCAATATTTTATACCATTTATGTGTGATGAGCATCCTAATTCCAAGTACCATTGGTCTTGGAATCTTTCTTCATCTCTTGTTGTGACCATCAACAACATCTATTTTTCTTCATGCTTTGTAAACTTTGTATTACTATCTTGGTTCTTTTGTTTTTCAGGACAACCACTAGAGTAGTGACCATACTTCTGACAATTGAAACACTGAATGTGACTTTTTCCAGGTTTTTGACTACCACCTCTTCCTCTACCTATTGTGCCACCTCTTTGGTTAATTTAGTATGATGAATTTCTTTGATTCAACTAACCTCATTCTTCCTGAATTCGACCAGTCGAATTAATGTAGCCTCATCTACCTTTCTAACTTCCTATGTCCTTCTTTTCTTTTGTTGATTGCGCCTGCAGAGCCACATTATTCTTGGACTTACCTGCAACTCTTTCACCCATCCATTTTTCATAAGATTCAAGCATCCCTTATAGTTCTTCCTTTGTTAAACTTGACAAATCTTTTGACTCTTCTATGACTACTACCGCATGGTCAAACTTTGGAGCCAATGACATCAAGACCTTTGCAACAACTGATCTTGATGTCAACTCTTCTCCATATACCTTGATTTGATTCACCAATTTTGTAATCCTAGTGAAAAAAATTGTTATGCTTTCACCGTCTTCCATCTAAAGCAATTCATACGTTCTTTTATGAGTTTGTAACCTCTAAACAATATCTCCAATATTTCCCATACTTGTTTCGTTGGTTCTACATCACTGACTTTTTCGAAATTGTATGGATCAACATATTGATGAATTATAAAGAGATCTTTGTGAAGACATGGCTTCTCAAACAGTTTTGATGACGACACACTTTACAAAATACAAGAATGGGTAAAAGAATCTCAAAGAAATCAAGCTTGAAGAACTTCAATGTCAAATAAATATGTCAAGACTTGGTAAAGAATGAAGATAAATTTCTACACAAATGAAGGTACAACATTCAACTTCTATATAGCTTGTACAAGTGTTCAACTTCATCTCTCATTCTTGCATATCATATTAAAATTGTTTTAAAACCATTACAATGCATTTTTGCCTCTGTTTCAGAGTGATTTTTTGCAAAATCTGTTCAGAGTAACCGGTTACCTATTCCTGGTAATCGATTACCCTGTGTAAACTTTCAAATTTTTAAAAAATGTTGAGGCTGGTAACCGATTACCCACATATGGTAACCGGTTACTACTGGCACAATGAGCCAGAAAATTGCATCTGTTGGCAGAATTTTGTTTTCTCATTTCTTCTTGAACCATAGCAGCTCTTGGTCATTTACACTCTTTTGAAAAGGTGTTTAGAGGAATTTATATACCTCATAATCTCAGGCTTTGAGATTACCCTTCTTTCACAAATTCAAATTTCATTTCATCTCTCAAGTTCCAAATTTTCACAAGTGTAAAAAATTATCAATTTTCAGAGTGAAACTACTGTACCTCATATTTCATTATTTCATCATAGTTTCATTCCTCTATTCTCGAACACTTGTATTTGATATATAAGAGTTGATATCTCAAGAAGAAGATCAGTCGCAAGATTGATAATTGAATACTTCTGCAACTTACTCAAATTAGAATTATTTGTTCTTTGATTGCATCTTATTTTTCCAGGATTGTTGGAAATAAATTTGTAAGGTTGTAACCTTGCTGTCCAGGATTGTTGGAAGTAAGAGGTCCATTTTGAGAGGATTGTTCTCATTGGACTTAGTGAAAAATTCAAGAGGATCGTTCTTAGTGTTTTGATTGATTAAAGTCTGTATAAGAAAGACTAGGTAGAAGTATTGTCTTACGATCTAACAATATTGAAAAATCTTCGTGTTGAAAGGGGACTAGAGTACTCTCGGACTGTGAGGGGAACCAGGATACATCGCCGTGTCTTTTTACTTTCCGCTTTTACTGCATTCAACACTTAGTAACTTTTAGGAAAGTAAAACAAGAAATCTACATCAAGACCGAAAAAAGATTTTCAATACCTAATTCACCCCCTTTTAGGTGCAACTCTACTTACAATCTTTATAATCTTTCTTCTTCAATTCTTTATATGCAACTTTTTTTTTATCCGATGCATTTTCTACAAGTGGTGTTACTCTTTCCTTCATAAGATCCCAAAGATCTTGATAACTGAAAATCACCTTCATCTGTTTGCACCAATTCTCATAATTTTGACACTTCATAATTGGGAAACTCGCCGAAAAATGCTCCTTCGAATGATTCATCGTCATCGTGTTTTGCTTCTCATGAATTGCTCAACTAGTTCTCTAGATATCAGATGTTGGAATTAAACCCAAGACCTTGAGTAATTCCGAATCAATCTTGACGAACAAGATTCAATCACACCGATCAAATTCCCTCTTGTTCTTCACTCTTAACTTGAGTGAATCAACCAACCTTAGTTGTAAGATTGTATCGCTGCACAATGGTGATGAAAAACAAAAAAAAATTGAATTTTGGAAGAAAGGAAATTAGGGATTTATAACAAAATAGGGAAGAAGAAGAGTTTCTACAAAGTAACTCTCTGCTCTAAAAACTACAATTTTATTCAAGTGAATCACACTTTACAATAATAAGTTTACTCCCTATTTATAGATTTAGCTTACTTGCTCCCTAAGCAAAAGGCTCAAAATACCTAATTTTGTTAACACTACAAAATTAGACCTAAGTCGAAAGTATTGTCGAGGTACACTCCTTCGACGTTTCGACATTCACACAATTTTGACACACAACATTTCAACGACAACAGACTTTGTCAAAAATACTACTTTGACACAAAGAATTATAATTCAACATATAATACTCGACTAAAAAATGGATGATTCACTGAAGAAACATAATAATGCTTTTAAAAATCATCTTGGCATGTCACCCTTTATGCTTATGTATGAAAAAACTTCTCACCTTCTAATAGAATTAGAACATAAAACATAACATTCATAACAAAATGATGTTGTTATTTAAAACTTGAAAGCTCTCTACATTAAACTATATGTTCTCCAAATATATCCAAACAGGTCTCACTATGAAATGAGTCATTTAAAATAAAGGGAAAAATCAGAACAAAGAGTTTTGGTCTTTTTAAATGAATAGGAATAGAATTGAACTCAACGTGTTTTAAAAGTAAGAAAAATAACATTAACCTTACTTACTACTTTATTCTGTTGCTTCCTTCGTTTCGTTTATCACCTCTTTCACATGTTCTTTCTCTTTCTCCCCCTTTCTCCTTCAATGTTTACACTATCTTCTTGCATTATCAATCATTATCAAAGCTCGTTTACTCCTTTTGCTATTATCATGTATATACTTGTTGTTCCTTTCAAAACCTCTAAGATTAACAAACAAATAATATTCATCAACGTTCTTTGATCAGTGCATTTTAATGCACCTTCCTCTATGTTTAGACTTTAGAATTTCTACAGTTTAGTTTGTTTAATTTCCTATTTTATAATGTTTTTACCATTTATTTTATTTTAAACTTTATTTAATTTTCGTTGGAAAGATAAGAAAAAGATCTACAACTTTTATGTTGCACAAAGGAGCTGATTCAGATTTCTTGAGTCTCGAATAATTCGTTGAAGTTTCTGACTTGTGATAATGTAGTTTTCCTTGCGGACCTAGTTTATGTTTCTGGCCCAGTTATTTTCTATTTAAGGTTGCTGCTGTGATGCAAAACAGGAACCTAGTTTATTTTCCGAATTTTGCTTTGTTTTTCATTGTTTTTTTAGCGAACTAATCCTAAGGGAAAATCCGCCGGTTAATGTTAATATAGATAGTCACAAACAAACATTTATTTTGATTGATTGCTTGTAAATTATGTGTGATCAATCATAATCTTCCTATTTTTATTCTTGCATTGAGTCTTGTCTCCTTTGCCTCTAATTTTTTTGGAACCACCACGCTTTTTTCCATGTTTGGGCGTACAATGCTTGTATCGAATCGTTAACCTTTTTCCTTTCGACAATCTTTAACTCATGTACCTCTAACGAACCAACTAAATCTTCCAGTTTCAAAATTTCAAAATTGTTGAATTCTTAAATGACTATGATAACATGATCAAAGTGAGAGGTCAATGTACGCATTATCTTCTCAACTATCATCTTGTCAATTAGGACTTCACCACAACCTTTTATGAGATGAACAAGATTCTGCACCTTAGGGGCATAGTCTTTAATCTTTTCATCTTCTCCACATGTGCTGTAACTCATACTACCTTTGCAGTGTCTGCAATTTGACAATTTTAACCTTCTCACCACCTTCATAATACTTGAATACATAACGCAACCTTGTAATATTTCTTCTTCGCATTCTTGTGACTGATTCACTAAGCCTCGTTTGCGTTTTAGCAAGCCCTGAAACGCCATTAGTAATCACTTCTAGGGTTTCGTAAAAATCAAACAACGACTGCATCTGTTTTCTTCATCAATTCCAAAATTTTCCATCAAAAATTGAAAGAGAATTGAGAATATCATTGCTACGATTCATCTTTGCAGCAAACACAATTCACGATTCCCGAAAACACAACCACCGACGTGAAGTTCTTGAATTCACGGTCAAGAAAACGAACCATAAACTCTAGATATCAATTTGTTAGTGTCAATGCACTTGGGTGAGAGAGGAGTGAAAGAGAAGAGAGAGAACAAATGAAAAGTAAATTGTATTGAATTGTTAAAATTAAATTACACAAAATATATATATATATATATATATATATATATATATATATATATATATATATATATATATATATATATATATATATATATATATATATATATATATATATATATATATATATATATATATATATAAGTAGGTTATTTGTAACTAAGTAACTAATCACAACAAACTAACTAACCAAATAACCAACTAATTTGAATTATATCATAACATCTGCTCTGCTTCACTCCATTCTATTACATCTCATTTGGCTCCACTTTGTTCTAGTCCATCAATCCAATGATAACCTAAGGCATATTAATTGGGCTAAATATATCAAACAAATTTTAGTGGAATTAGAACATAAGACACATTAATTGGGCGAAATATATCAAACAGAACACATTTTTAACAAATTCATGCCAGTCATTTGAATCTTTGAAGCTTCCCACAATACCAATAATTTAAAATAAGGGAAAAAACTAACTTGAGAAAAATAAGCATAGGAGTTTTGCTGTTTATAAATCAGTTGCATAGAACTCAACTCACGTCGCGTGTTTCAAAAGTAAGCAAATAACAGTAACCTCACTCACTACTTCATTCTGCTGCTTCCTTCCTTCGTTCATCACCTCTTTCGCAGGTTTCTTTTCTTTCTTTCCCTTTCTCCTTCTACATTACATTATTAATCATCATCGTCACTCGTTTATTTCTTTTGCTATTATCATGCATATACACTTGTTTATTTTGATTGATTGATTGTTTATTTTGATTGATTGATTGTTTGTTTATAAATTGTGTGATCAATCTTAATCTTCCTGTTCTTCATCCATCAATGTGCTTTTTGTTATTCATTCTCAACATGCAAATAAAGGGGGTTTCACTCAAATGATCTAGGGTTCATTCTCTTGTTTCTTTCTATTCAAAAAATTTCATCTTTATTTTATATGTTTCCCCTAAATCATTGTCGAAGTGTGTTTTTTATTTGTGTTGAACCTGTGTCAAGAATAGTCACAGTGGTGTAGTCAGGATTTTCATGTTTTAGGTCCTATTGGTTATTTTGTAGTCACAGTGGTGAAGTCAGGATTCTTTCTTCTGTTTTAGGTTACCTCTAAATTACAAAACAAACTATCAATTCCTTAGGGATAGTTGAATGGATATTGGACAATAGTTAGTATATGATGCTTTCAAAAACCAGTGGCCTGTTAAATATGAATTGCATGTCATTAACACTTCCAGTTACTGTTATTTTCTGTATCCATTTCTACGTAAGCCCTTAATTTCAGTTTATACGAGTTATTGACCTTATTTTCCTATTTTTCTTGACAGATGGTGTCCTTAGACGAGAAAGAAGGCCCGAGTCCTAAAATAGGTCCTGACCACCAGGCGGAAATTCTTTCGGATTCAGACCAGCTTTCACTTCAAATCAGTCCTGCTTATTCAGAAGATGTGTATCATGAATCACTTTCTTCTTCAATTGGGTTGCCCATCTCAGTCACATGGAGTGATGCTGATGCAGAAAGTTTCGTACTTGCATTGTTTATTTTTGGGAAGAATTTTACTCTGATAAAAAAATTCTTGGAGAACAAAGGGATGGGGGAAATTCTCTCATTTTACTATGGAAGGTTTTTCAAATCAGATGGATATCATAGATGGTCGGAGTGCAGGAAGTTAAAAGGGATAAAACATACGATAGCGAAGAAACTTTCTACCAAAATGAGGCAACATGACCTTTTGTCTCGCTTGAGTCCTCAGGTCTCTAAAAAATCACAAGATACTTTGTCTAAGGTATTAAACTGTTCAATCTCATCTCTATGCCCATTACCAATACTTTTTTTTTTTAAATCATAGTTTCAGTCCTCACTTTGCTTATATTTATACTCAGGTTTCTAAATCATATGTGGAAGGCAAAACTTCTCTAGAAAAATACATATCTTCTGTGAAATCTATTGTTGGACTTGGCGTTCTTGCGGAAGCAATAGGTATTGGTAAGGAGAACGGAGTCCTTACTCGGCTTGATTTGGAACCTAGGAAGAACAGATGTGGGGAGTTTTATGCACCAGCTTGCAAAGCTTTGTCTTCTCTTGGACCGGATGATATAATACGATCTTTGACAGGAGGATGTCAGCTGAGCAAAACCAGAAGTAATGAGCTTTTTTGGGAAGCTGTTTGGCCCCGCTTACTGGCAAGAGGTTGGCACTCTGAGCAACTAAAGAATCATGATTATCTGGTTTTTCTTATTCCCGGCGTTAAAAAGTTTTCGAGGAGAAAACATTTGAAAGGGCAACATTACTTTGATTCTGTTAGGGATGTCTTGAGTAAAGTAGTAGCGGAACCAAATATTATTGTGCTTGAAGAAGAAGAAGTTGAAGAAGGAGGATCAAACGAAGATGATTTCTCTGACGATCATCGTCAATGTTACCTCAAGCCTCGATCTTCTACAAGTTTGGTGCATTGCGGAAAGCCGTCAGATTTAAGGAAATTGAAATATGTTCCGTCTAATAAAGTGAATATAGTTGAGGCAGATGTTGACGGTAAAAGATATAAAGGTCATACATATAGTAGGAGAGTAAAGCATAGCAAGGATATGTCTAAAAGCATTACACAGAGGTCAACAAAGTTATCAGTTATTGATACCAATGGACTTCCTAAAAGAAAACTATTGAAGATGAAACATAAGAGATATCTGCCTGTTGAAATGGAAGATGCTTCTACGATGATTACTGATCTTCTACACGAAAGAATTGGTGGTTCTTCAATTAATGATTCACCAATGGTAGTGAAATCTAAGGTTCTTATATATGGCAGAAAGAAAACTGATAGTTGGATTGGTGTATCTAACAGGAGAGTCTTCATTAAAAAAGAAGCACATGATAATCCTGATAATGATTCAAACAAGATGGTCGAAAGCCAGAAATTTCAACGTGGCTGCATGTTTGATGATAGTCAACTGAAGAGGATCATGGAGCATCATCAGTTCAATTGGAGAGTAACATTAGGCGATTCTAATCATGTCACTGTTCCTACTAAAAGGAGGAGATTGACTGCTTGTGTTAAGGCAGAGAATAGCCGCAGCGTTCAAAAATTTTCAGGAGGTTTGGGATCAGATAAAGTAAGATTCTCTTGTTCTTCTAGCTTTCTAGATGCCAACCAAAATGTTTGTGATCCAATTTCCCACCAGCAGAATGGAAGTTCAACTGCTCCATCAGAAGACAGAAGTAGGAGTCGCAATGACAGTTTTCAATGCATGAGTGTTGAAATTGAGGATCCTCTGAGAAGACCTTGTGATGAACAACAGGCTGATATAAATCCCAGGAGACAGAGCAGTAGAAACAGCAAAATGACAGTTAAAGCATTGGAATGTATAACATATGGATTCTGGCAAAGCAAGAATGACATCCAGACACACACACATATTTTCAATCCTTGTCGCAAAGCTCGTACAAGAGGCAAAATAAAGCCGCGTCGTCACTTTTTAGATCATTGGAATGCAGTTTCAGTACAAGAAGAAAAGCACTTGAAGGTAGATGGCAGTGCTAGCTAAATATCTGCATACTTTGTTATGCTAAAGCGTAGAGTTCAGTGGTGATAAAAATGGTTTGAATGTAGTGATATGTTTCTCCTTGCCTGACTTACAAATTGTATTCCAAGGCTGTCAGATGATTAGGCATACTGTCATGTTTTATTTATTTTATTACTCAATGTCACCCAAGTGACTTGTTGTTAGAAAATTTTGTTCTATTTTTTTTATCTTCTTCCATTCATATATACAACATTTTTTAATGATTTTCCTATAGTGATCAATGAATCTTATACATTACATGTTTACATGGTGGGTGCAATTGTTTATGGTAGAATCATCATTCATAACCTTACATGAAAGGATAGTTCACATTTCCAACTTCTCTATTGTTAGAATAGAAGTAGAAGAAGTTCATATCTTATAGTCAAAGTAGTTCACATATTCGTACAAAGATTATAAAGAGATTATAAATTGTGTATGTTAGAGGAGTTTATCAATATGGAACATTGAATATTAGGTTAAGAGCAACATAAGTGGAAAAAAAAACTACATATTTACCCAAAACTTTAAGGTGATAGGTGTTGCCACTTATAAATGCTCAACTATCTACATTTATAATCAATGTGGGACTCCAACTCACACTTGTTATATTATTCCCAACACTCTCCCTCAAGTGTGAATTCACAATGCTCTCCCTCATGTGAAAACTCTTTTGTTCACATATATTATTTCCTGGGCATTTCGATTCAACGGGACATCACTTCATGTGCATTTCGATACATGTTGTTGGGGAGATTTTCACTAAGAAGCATTGAACATTGGGTCAAGAGCTTCTGTTGTGTGTTTCTTGGGGAAGATTTTTACTATGGAGCGACCTTTGTGAGAGATACGCCACATACTCACCCAACCTTTACGTACCAAAGGCTCATGATACCATTTGTTGGCGCAACAATCAGAAAGCATTCTAATTGGCGGGACACCTTTTTAGAGCAAGACACATTTGTGAGAGACACACCACATATTCACGCAAAACCTTAAGGTGATAGGTGTATGAGTTCTTCCACTTATAAATGCTCAACTATCCACATTTATAATCAATGTGGGACTCCAACTCATATTTGTTATATTATTCCCAACACTCCCCCTCAAGTGTGAGTTCATAATAAGGATTTATTGAATGAATTGTTATGAATAATGATACATAATATGACTATTTATATACAACCCTAATTGGGCTTGGGCTAACAAACTTTGGATTATATTTAAATATTAAATCTAATCAAACCTAATCTAATTTAATATTTTAACATACCCCCCATAATCCAAGTTGTCGAACCTATGCTAATCATAGTCGATTTGAACTATTCCTAATTTCTTTCTCAAATTTAGGAATATGCCGATCTCCAATTGTTTGGTAAAAATGTCGGCCAACTATGCTTCACTTGAGCAATGTCTAACTTCAAGTTCACCTCGATTTACATTTTTCCTTAAAACGTGAAATCTAGCTTCGATATGCTTACTTCTTCCATGCAGAACTAAATTCTTCGCCAGATTTATGGCAGACTTGTTGTAAATTTGCAACACAAGAGGTTTCTTCACTTCGACCTCCATTTTTTCAAGTACCGGTCTAATCCAAATTGCTTGACATGCAGCATAATATCCTGCTATATATTCCGCTTCACATGATGATAGTGTCACCACAGGTTGCTTTCTCGAGCACCATGAAATTGGGGCACCAAATACTTGAAAGAAATATCCAGTAGTGCTTATTCAATCTTCCTTATCTATGCACCAATTAGCATCTGAATAACAAGTAACCATAGCTTCTTTTCTTTCAGAGTCTCGTCGAAATAAAACTCAATAGTTTGTTGATTCTTTTAAGTATATCAGGATTCTTCTTGCAACCTTCATGTGTGACACCCTTGGTTCACTCATGTATCTGCTCACTAATTCGACTGAGAAACATATACCAGGTCGACTATTGCACACATATCTTAGATATATGACAATCTATATAAACAAAGTTGCATCGACTTTGTCTTCCTCTCCATGCTTCTCCGACTTTAAATTTGGTTCGATAGGCGAAGATCCAGGAGTTGAATCATCCATTTTGAATCTCTTGAGTATCTCTTTGACATACTTTCTTTGATGAGGCACCGTGCTTTGCTTCGACGTTTGAAATTCCATGCCTAGGAAGTATGACAACTTTCCCAGGTCTGACATTTCAAATTCCTTCTTCATCAACTCTTTGAACTTCGACAAGTTCTTCAGACTATTTCCAGTAGTAAGTCATCCACATATAAGCAGATTATTGTTATATCTTGTGCCACAAATTAAACATAGACATCATACTCAGATTTGCATTTTACGAATCCCAATTCAACCAAGTATGAGTCGATCTTCTTGTTCCATGCCATAGATGCCTGCTTGAGACCATATAGCGCTTTGTGCAACTTGTATACTTTACTTGCTTCCTTCTGAATCACAAACCCAAGAGCTTGTGTGACATACACCTCTTCTTCTAAAGGTCCATTAAAAAATATTGATTTCACATCTAAGTGAAATGTTGACCAACCTTGTTTGCATGCCAAGGCCACCACTAGTCAAACTGTTTCCAATCATGCGACATGTGCAAATACTTTAGAGTTGTCGAGTCCTGATCTCTGGAGAAATCCTCGAGCGACCAATCTCGTCTTATGTCTTGCTATCAACTCATCAGCATTGTGTTTCAACTTGAACACCCACTTTACTTCGATAGCTTTTGTATGAGCTGGAAATTTGACCAACTCCCATGTGTTGTTTATTTCAATTGCTTGCAACTCTTCGACCGTAGCAGACTTCCATTGTTTATCTTTGAAGGCTTCGCTATAGTTGATTAGTTCAGCACCTGCAAGTAAAGCAAAATGAACTAATTCCCCATCTATTGTGACTTCATCATCACCAACCACTTCATAGTCTTGAAGTCTTGCTGGATGAGCTCTAGTTCTTTGAGGTCTCTAACTTGTTCCAGCAATATCTTCTTCGACTTCAACTGTGTCGAGAATGTCAGCAACTGCTTCGACTGGATTATCAACAATGTCTTCAACTTCGACATCATTACTTGCTTCATCAAAATCATAGCTCATCACTGGCTTGTCAATTGCATTACTAGAATTTCAATCCTAGGCAGAATTTTCATCAATCACAATGTCTCGACTCATCACAATCTTCAGATTAATTGGATTGAACAACCTGTATGCTCCAATCTTATGATTTCCTCTCAGAATCATAGGTTCACTCTCATAATCAAGCTTCCTTCTCCTAGAATCAAGAATATGCTTGTAGAAAATAGAGCTAAACACCTTTAGATGACTCACTGATGGTCATTTTCCACTCCACACTTCTTCAAGAACCTTGTTCTTCAGCTTCTTGGTAGTGTCGCACCTCAAAAATTCATTAAAACATACGACCCTCGCGCTAAAGGTGCGGAAATGCGGTTCGACAGAGTCGCCACTGAACTTTATTTATCCCGAAGAGACGGGAAAGGAAAATATCGAGAAAACCTTTCAAAATAAAAGGACAGGGACAAAGTCGTCGCAACCAATATTCCGGGTTCAGGAGTTGATTACGCAAGGGGAAGGTATTAGCACCCCTCAAGTCCGTTGTACTCAACGGGAACCTCTTAGGGAGATTTTGCGATGAGTGTTATCTAAACTTGCTTGTTTTCTTCTCAATGATAAAAGCGAATTGGTAGAATAAAAGGATAAATATGCTAAGGAGAAATGGGTGGTTTAGGATAGGGTGTTCGCCAAGGATTGGGGCCCTTGTGCCTATGCATGCTCATTCGGATGAGAATGAGAAATCAGAGCTCTTGTAATTCGACTATGAGAAAGGATAGGGGAAACAGAAGATGGATAAAAGGTAGCGGAATGACGGGAAAAGATAGAAGTGAGTTGGCCAAGATCATGGCAATCTTATGCCTACGTATCTTACATTCAGATGAGAATGAAGAATCAGAGCGTTCGTAGTTCGTGGGGACGACCACAAAATGAGAGGGGTGGAATTGGTTTGAAGTTTGGTTGAGAAATGAAAGATTAAATGATGAACAACCTAAGGGGCGTGCCTCGAGAGCTGTCACTCAAGAATCCAAGGAATGTGAGATTCCAAGAACTCAGTTCTTTTGGAAGTTGATTGAATAGGTTTCGAGAAAGGGTGAACATTTTGAATTTGAAAGAATGAATAAATAATAACTCAAGGGGCGTGCCTCGAGAGCTACTCATTCTAAAATTCAAGGAATGCTAGACTCCAAGAATATCCTTCTTTCGTAAGTTTGATTACGAAAATATTTGAATAAAGATTAGGTGTTTTGAGACGAAAGGGTGAATGAATGACAACCCAAAGCGTACGCCACAAGAGCCATTCATTCGAAGATCCAAGGAATGCTAGACTCCAAGAATCTTCTTCTTTCGTTAATGTTGCGGTGAGAATCGTGATACCAAGCTATTGATTAACTTGAATCTTAATTCTTAAATTCACAACCAGACTTTAATTTATCCAAAGGAAAGGTCTAAAGAAAGAAAGAACCTTTTGCGCGATGTAACAACAACACTAAGAGATTCGGGGATCGGGGGTTGGTTATGCATATGGTAGGTATCTCACATCCTAAACATCTATAGTACTCTACAGGAACCTTTTGTTTTTTTGCATGCTAAGTTTGCTAAATGTTTGCTATGGATTGGGATTGGGTAAAGGTGTAGGTTAAAACCTAAAGATAGTTTCTAAGTTTGCTCGCAAAGACGTCGCGTCCTCTGCCTATGTATCCTAACTAGGATAGAATCAAAGCAATCGTAGTTCACCTTACTAGGTTTGAAGAACACTTGATTATGATCAAGGTTCAAAGAGGAACAAACATATCCATGCTTGTGTAGAGTTTCACAAAACTCTCTAGATCTATGTTGAACTCTCAAGAAAGGGAAGTAAGTAATCATATCCATGATTCTTACATAGAGTTAACCAAACTCTATCCTAAAGTTCTACGTTGTGAGACCAATTGGTTCTATCCAGACCAAAAGGTGGGAGAAAGGGGGAAGGTTGCTCGTCAAGATATCGCATCTTGTGCCTACGTGTTCTCATTGTCCAATGAGAAATCAGAGCGGTCGTAGTTCAGGCCTGAACTACAGAATAAGGATCTATTGGTTCTTTCCAGACCAAAAGAGGGTGAAGGTTCTATCCAGACCTATGAGTTTAAATCCTATTGGTTCTATCCAGACCAAAAGGAGGGGAAGGTTCTATCCAGACCTATGAGGGTATCCTATTGGTTCTATCCAGACCAAAAGGAGGGAGAAGGTTCTATCCAGACCTATGAGTGTAAATCCTATTGGTTATATCCAGACCAAAAGGAGGGGAAGGTTCTATCCAAACCTATGAGTTTAATGAGCTATCTATGACCCAAGGGTCAATAGAGAGACTTTCCTTTGGAAGGGAAAAGATGATGCAACTTGGATGAGAACTAAAGAGTTCCATCACTTGGGGAAAGTAAACTTAACAAAGCATAAACATTCACACATGATGAATATAAGGGATATGGTTACAACCAAGAATGATCAAGCATATTATAATAAGCAAGGATCTAAATTAGGATGAATGGTTACAACCAAAGCAAGCATTTAAGATATTACAATATCAGGCAAAGATTTCAATCACGATAAATGGTCACAACCAAAGCAAGTATTACAATATTAATGATTTCAATTAAGACAGATGGTCACAACCAAGAACAAATCTTAACAAAGATGGGGAAACATCGTAACAAAGATAGAAATGGATCTTAACAAATGTGACAACATATCTTAACAAAGATTGGAAAAGATGAAAGTTACAACCGTGTAAACAAATCATAATTTGAAAGTAAACATGTTATAATTTCAAGATATATCAAGTGTAACAATAATATGTATTTGATGATAATCAAACACAAGTAAATTAGTTTAACCTCATAATTTAGGAGGAATCTAAAATAAGATTATGGTGACAACCAAAGGAGAGTACCCTAGCATATTAACTAACATGGGATGCAAGAAATCTCACAAGAAGAACAAGCATAGTTAAAAGGAAATCACCAACAAGTAAGATGACGATCTCAAAAAAAGGGACAAATTTCCACATAGGCAAAAGATAACCCAATTAATAATAACAAACAATATTTTTACACCACATGAAAATAGACATTAAAACAAACACATTGCAAAAATAATGGATCAAAAAGGGTGAAAAATGAGAGAGTTATGAATATTTGAAGATTCATATATTTTAATGTACAACACAATATTAACAAGTAAAAATAAAAGAGAAAAAAGCAAGGGGTGGGAGTTGAACCCACGCCCTCCAGCCCAATACGCGCGTGCAAGGAAAAAAAGAAAAATGGGCAAAAGGGTTAATTCTAAACAAATCATAAATAGTCTAGGCTTTGCAAGGCGTGAAATGAATAAGTTGCTTACCACTGGGGTGGCTATACATCCGTTGATATAGCCACCCCCATAAATATATATGGCGTGGTCTTATGAATTTCTGGGCACAATGAAGCAAGAACAAGGCAATTTTCACAAATGCATTTTGATATCAAACTCAACCAATTCTTAACCAAATCAAACAAACCTTAGATCAATCTTGGGTGTTTTTAAACAAGGAAAAAGATGGTCCATGTAGAATTTTGAAAAGAGGCTTTGAAATGAAAACACGATGGTAGTTGCAAATTTGGATGAAAATGCATTTACAAAGCAAATGAACAAACCAGTCATGCTATGGTCAGGAAAAGGGCTCAAACACAATTCAAATATCATATGCAACAAGTTCATGCATTCAAACAAACTACTTATGAGTTAAAATTCCAACTGTCATGTGAAAATGAGATAAAAATCAAGACACTTGCAAGTGAGATAGTGAGATTATGAGACAAGCCAAAATAAAGTGAATGAATCACACAAACATCCTCAAAACAACATATAGAGTGTGTCTAAACCTTAAGAAAGCTCACAAACAACATGGATTTAAAAAACATATGACAACTGCAACTTTAGTGAGTGAAGTGCATTTTGATGATCATAAACTGGATCAGTGGAGGACAGTGTGATTAAACAGCATGAGCAATACATAAACATGATATTGAGAGTGTTCTAACAAGAAACTAATTCTAAACAGCCCTGGTTCAAAAAGTGGCACATGAATTGCTATGATAAACATACAATGCAACAAAATCCAAAACAAGCAAAAGGTGTAACAACTGACATGCTCTTGGCACAAATATGAGTCCTAGCATAAAAATGCCTATATCATTCATTTAAACACCAATTCCAATGCAAGTTTACAAACTTAGGACAGTAGGTAACATAAAAGAGCACAAGTGTTTTTCAAAATAGTTTTGACAGCTATGGTATGCAAACATGGTTCAGATACAAAGAAGATCTCACGTTGACAAACAGCACATACACACATCACAAATATAGAGAAGGATGAGTTATCACTCTGAGATTAAGCATACTGCAAGCATACAAGATTTTGGTATGTGGTCATGACAATTTTGGCTCAAAATGCAATTAAGTAGTGAAATGCAAATTTAGGTAATCTTAGACCAAATTAAACTTCTATACACATTGGAATCAAACATATGAGTGAGTTACAACTCTAAAATCATGTATACACAAACAGAAAAAACAACTTGAGTATGTTGTGGCAGATTTGGTGGACACGTGTGATTTGGAAGGTGAAATGTGAAAACAAGCCAGGACAGCACAAGTGACCAATGTGCACACACCAGAAATGTCATCATGAAAGTGTTTTAGGTTCAAGTAAGAGCATGTATCAAGTAGAATGAAAATTGGTATATTGGTGCAAAAGTTAAAAAAATCTGCCTAGGCATACATTCACCACAACAGGGCAATTTTAAAGCAATGACTTATTTCATGAAAAAGAGGTTATACACACATTATGATGATGCTAAGAGATGAGATGCAACTCAGAAAAGGAGTGAAATCTTTACCAAGACAGAAATTAGCATTTGAAGCTCATGTCATACAAGAACAACACTTTGAATATACAATAAGCCAAAACCATGACTGTTGGAAAAATTGGGATCATACACAAGTTTTAAATGGATAGACTAGTGGTTCAATGCACACAAATCATGTAAAAAATGCTTGAAACAGAAAGTGATATATTTGGTCTCATGATATTTTGAAGAAAAATGCAAGAGAGGCATGGTAAGGCAGCTTGAACATTTAGACAGATTTTGAGCACAACAACATCATGCACATTCTTGAAATAGGTAAATAAGTGAGTCTCTAAACATAGAGTCAAGCAAAAGCACACCAAGCCAAAAATGACATATTAAACCAAATTGGACAGCAAAATCAAACATGTCTCACAAGACAGCCCTAATGACTAAGCTTCATCCACCAACACAAGCATTAAGAACCACTTCAAAGCAATGATAGGCAAGGCAAACATGAAATCATCATAATGAAAACAAAAGGCCACATTGATTCACACATGATCAAGGGCAAGGGGAGATCTATGAGCAACTTACAAGTCATCTACATATCTCACTAATGAGCTAGGTTTATAGTTCTAGGGCAAGCATATCACTTTTTCTAGGTTGGATCCTAAATCTACCAAATGACCAAAAACTCACACATAAGTCTAAACATGATAATAAGGCACAAACTTGCTGATGGGCTAAAGACGTGTCTACTTATGCGTCTAGCGGTATCTTACTGCAAGTGCACAACCTATCGAAGTAATATTTAAGATTATCGATTCACAGGGATTCTATGGTTACTTAGTGCTAGATGAACTTCTAGTTAAGCTAAGGCGAATGGTTGTCACGATTGTTGTTGGTTTTTAAGACTATTAAAGGCGGAATTAAATTTAAGTTTTTAATAAAGTAATACTAAGGCAGTCGGTATGTAATTATACTAACTTAGGTGGGTCAATCTAACCTAGGCTTATAAAGGTGCTCACTTAATCTATTCGGTAGAGATTACCAGTTTAAATACCCTCAACTCACACTCTCGTGGTCTTATATCAGATCTTATCCCTAAAGCCCTATGCCTGCTCTCGCTAGCCCATAAGTGTTTAGAGGTAATTTTTGGAAACTAAATAATTCTAATTTATCTTAAAGCGCTCTCGCTGTGTTTAATTTAAATGCCTAACTTTAGCTATCTGGTTAAAATCTCACACTCTCGTGGTCTTGACCTAACCTAATACTCTTTCCTTACTCTCGTAACGAAAAGGTCTATTTCAATTAAAAAGTATCAGCCAGAATGTTAAGTGATTAATTATTTTAGCCTATGGTTATATCTTACCGGTTAAGTTTGTTATAGCTACATACCGCCCTAAGGTGTTTAGCTACTCATCGAGGTTGAACCAGGCAGAAACAGAGAAAATAATAACGTACTCATGGCAGGAAAATAAATAGACATTATAACTAAATTAAATTGCAATATAATAAAAAACCTGGTTAACAAATATTCGAGCAGACTCCTTCTTCCACAGATCGGAAAGCTTGGAGTAGGCGGAAATTAAAAATAAACGAATGCTGAAGGTTTAGAAACAAATAAATGTATAACAATTTCCTGATGTTGGAAATTGTTATATGGTTGGTTTGGATACAAATAAAAACGAAACAAAAACTAAAAATAATGCTGGAATGGAAAGGCAGGGTCGCAATACAGTTCGGCAGAGCTTCCGCAGAAATTTGAATAAAGAAGTCTGTCCCTGAGTTCACAGAGATTGTGCTATTTATAGAGTCCTTAATGGGCTGGATTCTTGGTCCTTTGTTGCATGGGCCTTGCTGAAGTTGTTGAAGGAATGCTGGAACGTGGCAACAAAAATGGGAGAAGTGGTCTTCACGTAATGCCTTGAGGAGAAATAAGAGGAGAAGTGGTCTTCACGTAGTGCCTTGACGTAGTCTGAGTCAAAACCAGGTTTTATCCTTGTCACGGGCGTGACAAGGTCTTCACGTTCGTAATTTGAGGATTTTAAGTGTCACGGTCGTGATCACTCTCTTACGGTCGTGATGGCCCAAATTGGGGTGTCACGGTCGTGACACCCTTGTAACGATCGTGGCTGCAACAAATTATGCAGTCTTTTTGCAGGCTTCTACATTTCTTCATCTCCTTGTGTCTCTTTTGTTCCTTTTTCTCTTAATTCATGATTTAGCTCCATATAATGATGTACCTGCAAAATAGTAAGAAAAACTCGGGAAATCGAGTGTTAAAACGGTGAATATGCGATAAAACGTTAATGAAATCTAGCGATATAATCGATGCGTTTTCTCGTTATCAAACTTCCCCAAACTTAAACCTTTGCTTGTCCTCAAGCAAATAGTCGGTTGAAAATCGGCGGACAAGAATTTATTCACGCATACTCATAACAACCCGTACGGTGGATCGTTTTGTCGGATAATCCGGTACTTTGACAGAACACTACCGATACACTAATGACACAAGCAACAAGCTATATCGTCGACTTCCCGTCAAACGAAACAATCGGCAATCACATTACGATTTCACCTAGAGTTTTTCGATCTTATTTCACCCGGTTTCGTTCTAGCGCAGTCACATTAAGCCCTTTGCCTTAGCACGCACGTAGCGGGGTAGCCGGTTAGCGATTTTGATCATGTTTGAGCACGGGGTCTGGTACACGAGTGTGGTAACCCTACATATTTTATCCGATTTGGAGGTTGTGGGGGATCGAGCCGTAGCATGCCCTACCGAGTTCAGAACCAGTACCTCTGAACCAACTTGCATCGGACTCCTTCTCATATTTCTCGTTTCTTATATGCGACCGTGTACTTTGGTGCAATTTCTTTTCATTATGCATCGAGATATGAAGGATCATTATTGATTAGGCATCAAACGCTTATATTCATCGGCTCCCCACGTGGTTTGTGTTTAGACGGTGCTGACTGCTAGTATAAACTACTAGGGGTTACTTTTGAACTGAAACTAAAAGTGTACTCGTAATGGTAATCGGGATGGAATTGCTTAAGTAGGGAGTCAAAGATGTCAAGATTGTATTGATCTTGTTTAATCGTTCTTGGCTTCCTAGTTACGATTCCGTAGGTAAGTCGGGTAATGCGAATAATTAGAGATTTTTTTTTTCTGGTACAGCTAAATAATCGGGGAAAGTTCGAGATTAAAGAAAATAGCGCAAAGATTTGCTCATTTCATTAATTTGCTAAAAGAAATACAACGGAATTGAAAGTACAACGAAATGGAAAAGTGCGGAAATGAAAGGTACCTCTCCCACACTATATCAGACATTGTCCTCAATGTTGTGATATAAATGCGGTACAAATACAGTACAAGACTAAAACGAAAAACAAACAGAAAAGTAAACTATGGCTGCTGAGGACCGCGGGCTCGGCCTCTGGTGCGAGAGCGGCGTCTGGAGGGAGTCGCGTCAGGATCAGAACCGGTGCCGGAGGTAGCAGTAATGCTAATGCGGAGCGCTTCTAGCTCGCTGAAAATTTCTCCAAACCGCTCATTAGTGGCTTCCTGGTTTGCAGCAATAGTGCCGAGTAAAGCATCATACTGCGCCTTCTGCCTTCGCTCCAGTGCGGCGTTCATCTGGTTCTGCTGATGAATCGCAAGGAGGACTTCCTCAGGTGTGACTGCGGGAGCAGGGGGCTGTCGGGTAGATGTCTCTGGTATATCCTGGACAGGCTCAGCTGCATCCATAGCGTCCTGCATCTCGTCCGCTGGAGGGTCTGCCTGATCATCATGAACCGGGACGTGATCGGCAGCAGCAGGTAAAACAAAGAGCCAGTTGGCTCGGTTGGATGGATCGATGCGGTTGCGGGACGGCAGAGTGATGTGGTGGAAAATGGTGCCATTGACAACAGGGCTATACCTGCCATCCTCTCGCTGTGCGATCATGTGGGCGGACCGGCAATAGCTCTTGGTGAGGAATTCGGCGGCTAGGTGAGGCTGATTAACGAGCGCGTCACCAAGCCCCAACTGAATGGCGAGGGCGGTGACAATGCCGCCTATGAAGAACGGGGAGGAGCCTCGGTGTGCAATGGCCTGGATATGATGAAGCATGAAAGGGGCAGCGTCAATCGGCTCGTCATTAAGAGCGCAGTGTAAGAACAGAAGCTCCTTGGAGTTGAGCTTATGGTTGCTTTCTCTAGCGAAGATGGTGTTGCATATTGTTGTACCCCAAAATTTGACCCACCTCTTTGGCTTATGTTTTATTGCATCATTAGCATTAGCATTGCATAACATTTTGCATTCCAGGGGGGATCGAGGTATTTGTGTCTGACAAGAAGAATTATCAAGGTTTTTAACCTGATCAAGGTGGTTATGTTCAAGTCGTCAAGCAAAGTGATCAGGTCAAGATGAAAATATGAATCAATTCAGTGCTCTATTTAAGTGAAAATCCAAGAATGATGTTTGTGAGAATCATAGATTATGTTTTGGAATTCTAATCATGAATTAAGGTTATCTATGATCATGTTTGAATATAGCTCGAAAGTACAAGCGGAGGATGGATTCATTTTTTCTGGTTTTTATCCGCAATGCTTATGTCTGATTCAGTTTGGATTGAATATAGATAACAGAGAAACAAAGATCTACTTCAAGTGTCTCAATTTGTTTTATGGTGCAAATAGCAAGTTATGGTGCAAAAGGCCCAACGAGGTTCATTCACCCCAAAATAAATTGATATACTACGAGTACCATCCACATTCATTATCAAGTCCATCCAGAATTTCCAAAAAAAACTCACTGTTAATAGCAGAGTATAATTTGTTTACAATTTACAACAAACAGAAAATTAAAAAAAAAGGAACAACAAATCATTAAAAGTAAAAGGAGGAACAGTGTTCTGGTTTGTGAAACTACTCAAATTAAACTCCCGGAATAGGATATTTCGTGGCAAGAGCAGCAGCTTTCCTTCGTAAGTTTGAAACATTATCTTTAAAAGGAAATTCATGAGATATCACAAAGTTCAAAAATCTTGAACCTTGGTTCCCGAGGCCAAACTTTTGGGCTTGAAGACTTACTTGCACACCCTCGTGAATTAAGTCAGCAATGAGTTCAAATTCCTTCTCACCAAGTCCTCTTGTTGTCATTGCGGGTGACCCAATGCGAATGCCTCCCGGGACTAGGGCACTTCTGTCACCAGCTACTGAATTCTTGTTGAGGGTTATAAAGGCCATGTCAAGAATTTTCTCCACCCGAGCACCATCAATACCCGATGGCCTCAGATCAACAAGAACCAGGTGATTATCACTACCACCAGAAACAAGTTTATATCCATGCTCAACTAATCGGTTAGCAAGAACTCTGCAGTTAGCAACCACCTGGTTTTGGTAATTTTTAAAATCTTATGACCAGGCATATTTCAAGCAAACGGCTAGTCCTCCAATTGTGTGGTTATGTGGACCACCCTGTAGGCCGGGAAAAACAGCATTGTTGGTGGCAGTCTCAAGATCAACGTCATGCACAGGATCTTTCTTAAAGAAAATTCATACCACGATGAACCTGACAAGAAGAGGCCTCATCTTCTCACTCCCGTTTCTTCCCGCATGTTCAGAAACTCTTCCAACCATTCACGCCGTTAAAATGACTCACGATGATAACCTGCTTTCTAAACGCACCGGTTATCTCGCTGTTGCTCTTTTCCTGAACGACGATCATGATCTTATCATTCTCATTGTTAACACTATCCAGAAGGATCTTAAGTCTGATAACTATCTTGTCGTTTGTGCTGCACTTAATGCCGTTTGTCGACTTATCAACGACGAGACTATCCCTGCCGTTTTGCCTCTCGTTGTTGAACTGCTTTCTCATTCTAAGGAAGCTGTTAGAAAGAAAGCAGTTATGGCACTTCATAGCTTCCACCGTAAATTTCCTTCATCCGATTCACATCTTGTATCAAATTTTCGGAAGAGATCATGTGATAATGATCCTGGTGTAATGGGTGCTACTCTCTGTCCTTTGTTTGATCTCGTAAACGACGATCCTACCCCGTTCAAAGATCTTGTTGTTAGCTTTGTTAGTATTCTCAAACAGGTAGCAGAACATAGGTTGCCTAAGAGCTATGATTATCACCAGATGCCAGCTCCATTCGTTCAGATTGAATTGCTGAAACTTTTTGCATTGTTGGGGAGCGGTGACAAGCCTGCTAGCGAACACATGTATGCTGTTATAGGCGATATGATTAGGAAGGGAGATTCGTCAAGGAATGCGGCCTACTAACATCATTGGGCTGAATAAGAGGTCTGGAACTTACATTGGAAGGTGATTGCAAGTTATTGTTAGCCCAAACCGATTGCTGTTTACTGCCATCAGTAGTTGAAGGTTGCTCACTTCCAGATAATTGCCCCATATTCCGAAAGCCTAGACCGCTCCACTCCTCCTGGACACCCATGTCACTACTAGATGTTTCTGCTACAGCAGACTGCATAAGCCCACTCCAACTTCACACTCTGAAGGGATGAAAATCCACTAGAACTATCTGTACCATCCAGCATATTAATGTCACCTATATTTGTACCCAAATCCATCCCACAGGTTATCATCTGAGCCAAACAAAATCTTCTTTTCAATTGGATCTAGTGTAGCTACGTTCTGTGAAGGAGGAACCTGCACTATCTTGTCTTGTGATGATAGCTCTGAAGATCCAGCTAGTTCATGTCTCCCATTAAAATCTTGCATTGATACAATTCTTTGCCCGTAATTCATTTGCTGCAAGTTTTCCACATTGACTCCATTTATACCATGAGCAGTAGGTCCAAACATGCTCTTTTCTTGAATATCCTGTCTTGAAACTAAAGGTCCATCATTTGTGTTACTTTGATCTGAAAATGCAGCATATTGGTAAGCTGGAAATGAATTACCACCGGCTGTTATATGTGGCAGCGTATATTTGTTCCCATGAACATGAGAGTATTGCTGTGGGAAAGAAACTTGAGGCATTGCAGGCTTATCTGTTTGAAAATGATAATAAAGGTTAGGAGTGTCTCCTGAACCGGATACTGGAACCCCATAAAGAGACTGGTCTCCTCCCTGATTATGAACCAAACCCATCATGCGCAATGCTTGTCCTTGTTCAGGAGATGACATAAGCCCGTTAGAGGACCCGTGCATAACTGGAGACGCACCACGCTAGGATCCACACTAAGCTATGGATCATGATGAACCTGCAAAGAAAATTTAAGAGTATCAGTAAGAATTGTTGTGTTACCACAGTGAAAAATCATGATTAAAAAAAAGGGGACAATTTCAAAAGCCACAAACAGACAAAGAACATGCTGTTTTCAATCCCACAACTTCAGCCCTTGCTCCCATTGCAAAAAGTATTTCATTTTCTTTCCCAAAGAGGAAAAGACCCAAAGTTCCCACAATTTCTCTAGGCTAAACCCTAATCTCACATCATGAAGCCCCCATATATATTGGTTACCATTTATCCAACAAAAGACCTAACAGGCAGCAGCCACCCTCTCTCACAGTTCATATTTATCCCTCAAACAGAAAAAACACACAGAAACAAAACGAAAAAGAGATTGAAGAAGAGAGATTATCTGTTTTCAGCATCTACAGTTTGGTGGTATCGGTTCAACGAAAGCTGTGCATCATCCAAACTCCTCATTACTAGCGTGAGAATTTGTCGGATTTGCTCCAACTCGGTAAGTATTCTATTAATCTTTCTGTCTTCATAGTCTTGCTTTGAGTCGATTTGTGTTGTTTTCTGACATTGAGTCCAATGAACCATCGCCTTCCCAAAACACCAACCGTTATCCCTTCCATCACTCATGAACATTCCATCCTCATCATCATAGAACACCACCATTTTACACTCTCTTCAGTTTTTCTCCTTTAAACGGAACCATTCAGAACCGCTACAAGCTGGAACAGCCACCTAAAACTATTGTTCGGCCTTGAACCATTCTCCACGCCAGACCAGAAACCTGCAACAAACCATACAAACTCAAAACCCACAAACCTTCGATGTCCATCTTCAAAACCTACAAGCCCTCACCATCCTCTTCAAAAACGAAATCCAAACCACAAAAGCCTTCACTTGCTTCAGAAACTCATCAACCTTCAAACAATCACCTCATTTCCAAAACGAAATATCCCCCAAATCAAGTCCTGAGCTCCTTCGCCATTGTCAAACCTCAACTTTTCTTCAAAAAAGCTTTAGAACACACCTTCACCAAATGACTTCAGACCTTCATCGATAACCAACCCCAAACCCAGTTTCAACTATTTCCGAAAACCCAACCGTTCTTCATTTCTCTACCGTTAACCTATTCAAATCGAAGCTCACTCAGAACACCAGCAACCCCGAAAATCTCTTCGAACAAGAAATCCATTAATCCTTCTTCAAAACCCCCAAACCCCAAAATCAACGACCTACAACCGTAACCCATTTTCGCTCGATCTCCACCGAAACAGCTTCAAAGCTTCGAAATCCCCAAACTGCGGCCCAGATTCACCCTCAAACATCTCCAACGAAACCACCATTTTTGAAATCACCTTCATTGTTTCACACCAATCATTTCCTTTTCAACCGACCGATCCCTAAATCCCCAAATCAGAAATCAAACGGGGGGTTAAAGTGAATCAAGAGGAAGAATAACGAGTGAGATGTAACAAATCGTGAGAGATATAATGAATCGAGGGAGAAATATCGATTGACCTTTGAATGAGAAAGATGTGAACAGAGAGAGGGATGGACGATAATGTTTGACCATGAGGGGTTTACCATTTCTCTGCGACCTGATATCTTCGGTCGTTGTTGCCTTTTCTTTTTTCTTTCTTCAACAAATTAATTAATTTGTTTTGGTGGTGATTCCATGTTGGGCCCGTGGCCTGTTTTAACTCACTATTAACACCACCCTTCTTGTGTGTGCTGCGCTGATTTCTTTTGTGGGGAATGATGGGCTTTAGAAAGCCCAAATGACTTCCACACGTTTTTCACCCTTTTTTTTTATTTTAAATATTTATTTTTTCATGTAAATATTATTACTGTTATATTATATAGTCTAGTTTGCATATATTATATATTTCACTTTCTTGTATATATTATATATTTTCTCTTATTGTTTTATATAGAAGTTCATATATATATTTTTTTAATATTAGAGTTTAGGATCTTGTTTTATTTTTAGAAGATGAACTTTATTTCGCATTTGTCATTGGACATTTTTTTTCTATCTTTTTGGGTCGATGACGAGACCTCCGTAATTCATTACCAGTCAAATCATTGATAAGTAATGTTGGATCTGAGACCATCTCTTTTCTCTCTTCATTACTTGTCCCGACTCGATTCAAAAACATTGGCAGACAATTTTCTAAAATCAATTATCTTTGTATTGAATTAAAAGAGGGGATTAAGTGTAGACTTTCTTCCTCTCCGAGTGTTGGGATGCCCACTGTAGTGAGGGTGGTTCCGACACTCGTCTTTCAATACGAAGACGCTTCCCGTCCATTTTCAAATCTCGTCTCCTTAAAATCATTTCTTTGTGTTGAGCTAAAAGAAGATTGGGTGTAGACCCCTTTTTCTTCGAGCGTAGGGATGCCCACTGTAGTGAGGGTGGTCTCGATGCTCGTCTGTCGACACAAAGACGCTTCCAACATTTCCTCATAAAACCTCGGTCTCGTACTGAGTATACTTTCAATAATAAATTGATTTCTCTTTGTATTAAATTAAAGAGAGAGGATTGGGTGTAGACCTCTTCTTCTCCGAGTGTTGGGATGCCCACTGTAGTGAGGGTGGTCTCGATACTCGTCTTTCAATACGAAGACGCGACTTCTTCCGCCATCTCCTTTCACAACTTCCTCCCGCAATCCTTGCTACCTAAAAACCTCGGTCCCGTACCGAGTGCGCTTTCAAACTTATTTTTACAACAAAAACTTGAATGGTAGTGGAGTGGTTAGGTGTAGGCCTTCTCCTATCCCGAGTGCTGACGTTTACTGTAGGGTTCTCTGTCGCAAAGCACTTACCATTCAAAGCCAAAAACATCTTTAATAAGAGAACGAAGTTCTCTTTGCATTGAATTAAAGAGAGAAGATTAGGTGTAGACCTCTTCTTCTCCGAGTGTTGGAATACCCACTGTAGTGAGGGTGGTTTCGACGCTCGTCTTTCAATATGAAGACGCCTCGTTCGCCACACCCTTTTATAACAAAAACTTTGAGATAAAGAATTGGGTACTACCCGTAGGGGTTACTATCCGAGGACCTGTCTCGCCCCCTAAAAAACAATCCAATCAATCAAACGTGACTTCTAGCCCCGCGTGGCGAAAACTAATCAATCTTTCAAAAGGATATGTTACGTCCGTACTATCGCAAACAGGTAATGCCTAAGTCTCCAACGAGCGAGCAGCAATACACCTAACTGCTAGAATACGCACGATAGCATCATCCATAAAAAAACATCAGCACATCGTAGGCCGAACTACGGCTGCTCTGATTCTTTACTTCGTTCGAGTAAAGATACGTAGGCACAAGGGCCACAATCCTTGTCGAGCACTTTCCCCTCATATATGTAGTTCCCCGAACTACGTCGACTCTGACTTTCTCACACCTATTGAGAATACGTAGGCCTAGGACCGCGAAGTCCTACCGAGTCTGTTCTTTCTCTTTTCTTCCCCGTTCTCTCTTTCCCCCTAACTTTCTTGTTTCTAACCCTTCTTTTACCCAGTGAAACACTCTTCTTATAGCATAATATTTAAGCAAATAAATTCACTCATCGACAAACAAAAGGTTCCCATCGAGTACGATGGATGCGAGGGGTGCTAATACCTTCCCCTCGCATAACCGGCTTCCGAACCCGTTCTTGGTTGCGAGACCATCTTATCCGTTCGTTTCTTAAGGTTTTCTCGATATTTTCCTTTCCCCTCATGGGATAAATAAAGTTCGGTGGCGACTCTTCTGTCTATCTTTTTCGCCTCCCCGTCGTTGCGCGATGCATTTTTCGAGTAGCGACACATATGACCCGGTGAAAATAGCGGATTGCCGGGTTGTGGATGTGTGTGGCGTTGAGGCTTTGGAAGGTGGATGCACGGGTGTTGGTTAAGTCGTGCCATAGAGTGAAAGCTTGTTCACTAAAATTATCGGGCACGCGACGGTGGGCTTCAGTTCCGTAATCGAAGCCTAACAACTCGGCTATCCTGGTTTGCGGAAGATTGAACTCTTGGCCATGCAATCTGAATGTTGCGATACCGGTGAGCTGACTCTGAGAACCGGGAGGGGTGATGTAACTGAAAGAGCTTAAGAACTCCAGTGTCAGAAGTTCGAATGTGGGTTGAGGTTGACTGCAGAGATCCCACAGACCGACCTTTTGCAGCAGGCTTTGAACGCTGGCAAGCATTCCGAGTTCCCTCAAACAGTCAGTGGCAATGTAGTGGGTAGGTTGCACACCGCGGTTTTGAAATCGGATGAAACGTTCTCTCTGGGTTACTCCAGCATCGCCTTCTCTAAAAGTGATGGAATCCATAGCATGCAAGAGTGAAGAGTGAGGGAAGAAGGTCTTGTGAGGTTTTGTGAACAAAATGGTAGAATGAAGGAGATAGAGGTTCGGGTTAAATAAGGGAGAGTGCTAATGAGATAGGTTATGATAATGGGGGTTTAATGAGGGTAATGGGGAGGTTACGGAGGTTATGGAGGTTATGGAGAGAATGGGTAGTTTTTGGGGAAGTTATGGAGGAAGAAGAAGAAGGGGCACGATGAGAAACAGTTCTGTTTCTCACGATTCCTGTAATAGGGGTAGTCACGGTCGTGACAGGGGCGTGACGGTCGTGACACGCTAATTGAGCACGTCACGATCGTAAGATAGGTGTGACGACCGTGAGGGCATGCTTTGCTGAATAATTTCCAGGAAAAAACATTTTCTCACGTTATTCATAAATTAATAATAATTTATTTTCTTCACTAACACTCATACACCATATTGTATATAATTTGCAACACCGTATTATACGAACTTGCATGAGAGATTGTATATATGAAATAATGCAGGCATAACAGTATATAGAAAAATATATAAGTTGCTAAAAATGGAGAAATATTTGGAATTAAGGGTGCATTGCATAAAGTAATTAAAAATGAAGTTACAAAAACGGAAATTACGGTATGAAATTGTTGCGAAAGATAAATCTAACTAGAAACGAAAACAATGAGAAAAAATAAACTAAATCACTTATAGCATTTTCAAAAGCGTTTCTTCAGGTCTTCGATGGCGGAGTCCAAGTGATAGAATTGTTCGCAGGCCATGTCAGTCAATCCTATAATGTCCAATCGCATGCTCTTAATGTCTTCTTTAAATAGATTAATGTCAGTTTGGTAGGCATTGAGAGTGTTCATGATGTTTTGTAAGTTGTTAGTATAATCTCCTTGATTCACTTCAGGGGTTTCATGTACTTCGTCAGTTGGGTCAATGTCATGGTAACCAGGAGGTGTCTCAGGATCAGTTTCAACAGCGGTCATTATATCATCTTTTATCTTGTGAGACTGAGGTGTTTCAGGAGTAGCTGGATAATCAGGTGGGTTTAACTCATAAAGCCAGTTATCCTTATTGTGAACACTTACTCTAGCATGATTAGGCAATGTGAACAGGGTTACTACTTCGTTCTGGATTAGGTACTCAAAAGGTGGGCGTCCTAAATTCCTTATGATATGTCTATTGAAGCAGAATTTAAGATTCATAGGGCGGATTATTCCTAGACGGTTGCACCTGTCCAGTTGGTACCTAAGTCCTATGGCATCAACAATCATGGTTACAAGACCTCCTACTAATATAGGTAATTCAGGTTCTTCTTGGATGCGGGTGAAGGTTTGCATCATGAAAGGTACACCATTAATAGACTGTCCATTAGTGAAACATGACATAATAAATACTTCATCTTTAGAAACTCCGGTAATGTTTTCTTCTTTTCCAAAGAAGGTGTGGGCAAGGAATTTATGGAAGTAACGGAGAGCAGGATTATGGATCTCATCATTATTCATGTTATTTGGTTCAGGGTGGTAGTTTCCGGTTAGAGTTCACCAAAAGAAATCTAGCTCCACATCCATCAATTCTACCTGTGTGGTAGTAAAAGCAAATGGTCCACTAGGGAATCCTAACAAGTCAGCTAGTTCTTTATGGTTAAAGTCATATTCTATTCCAAATAGGCGGAAACTAATAAATCCTTTCCTAAATCCAAAACCGCGCTCAGGTAGGTAAAGTAAGGAGCTAAGGAACTCAAGGGTGAGCTCGCGGTAAGTCGCAAACTTATGTTGGATCAATGCATTCTCCCATCCGAGTCGGTTGAACAAGTACATGACACTATCATGTATACCTAGGGTTTCCATAGTCTTATCATCTGGGTACAGGGTCAAATCCATTTGCCTCTGTGATAACTCTTCAAATTTCATTCTTTGGTTCCTACCTCTAAATTTGGTTTCCATATAGTTAATTGGTTGGTTAGCCATGGTCAGTGCAAATATGGGGGAAACAAATCAGTGGAAAAGACTTTAGAAAATCTGTAAAAAGTGATTTAAGATAAAAATAAGAAGATGAAATGCATAATGTAATGGCGATAATAGTAATGTAAAATAAAACTGACAAAACAATTTAAATAAATAGTAAAAACGATAAATAACAATGTGCTAAAAGAAAAGAATAGTTAAAATAAGTAAATAAGTAAATGGGTTGCCTCCCACTAAGCGCTGTTTTTATTGTCAAAAGCCTGACGTAATGCTTAGGTTTAGATTAATCAGGGGAATTAGTGGACAATTCTAAAAGCTTTAGATTATTCGCATAATCTCTATTTTCAGCTTTATGATAGTGTTTTAAACGTTGTCCGTTTACTATGAATGGTTCACTATTCTTACCCTTAATTTCTATTGCTCCACTCGGGAATACTTTAGTTATTTCAAAGGGTCCTGACCATCTAGATTTTAATTTTCCAGGGAAAAGCCTAAGTCTTGAATTAAAGAGGAGTACAACGTCTCCCACACTAAATTCTTTCCTAGATAGGCGTTTATCATGCCATCGCTTGGTTCTTTCTTTATATATCTTAGCATTCTCATATGCATCTAACCTTAATTCTTCTAATTCGTTAATGTCTAGGATTCGCTTTTCTCCTGCAGCATTATAGTTTATATTGAGAGTTCTGATCGCCCAATAAGCTTTGTGTTCTAGTTCTACTGGGAGGTGACAAGATTTTCCATAAACTAGTTTGAAGGGTGTAGTACCTATGGGTGTCTTGTAAGCGGTCCTATAAGCCCATAGAGCTTCATTAAGTTTAGATGACCAATCTTTCCGAGATATGGCGACAGTCTTTTCTAAGATTTGTTTAATCTCTCTGTTTGAGACTTCGACCTGTCCACTTGTTTGTGGGTGATATGGTGTAGCCACACGGTGTCTTACTCCATATTTAGATAGTAATTTGTCAAAGATTTTTGAAATGAAGTGCGAGCCACCGTCACTTATGACGAGTCTAGGCACACCAAATCTGGGAAAGATTATATTTTTGAAAAGCTTTATTACTACTCGTGTATCGTTTGTAGGAGAAGTTATGGCTTCAATCCATTTCGAGACATAATCAACAGCTACGAGTATGTAATTATTACCGAAAGATGATGGGAATGGTCCCATGAAATCTATTCCCCAGACGTCGAAGATTTCTACTTCCAAAATTCCCTTTTGGGGCATTTCATCTCTTCTTGAAATATTGCCAGTGCGTTGACACCGATCGCAATTTATAACAGCGATGTGGACATCCTTCCATAGATTAGGCCAGAATAGGCCGACTTGCAAGATTTTTGCACAAGTCTTGGAAGTGCTTGCATGTCCACCATAAGGAGATGAATGGCATTGAGCAATGACATCTTCTATTTCTTCTTCGGGAATACATCGGCGAAAGATTCCATCTGGTCCTCTTTTGAACAATAATGGTTTATCCCAATAGTAGTGTTTCAGGTTATGAAAGAATTTCTTTTTCTGCTGATAGGTTAGATCTGGTGGAAGAGCTCCTGCGGCTAGGTAGTTGACAATGTCAGCGTACCATGGCAGTCCTACAGTTGTCTGTATTGTTTCCACGGGTTCTGGTTCATTTATATCTAACTGAGCTAGGTCGCTTCCTATTTGTGCTATCAGCTGTTCATACGGAAAATCATCGTTAATCGGCACTTGTTCGGGTTTAATACCTTCTATTCTAGATAAATGGTCTGCTACGACGTTCTCAGTACCTTTCTTGTCTTTTATTTCTAGATCAAACTCTTGTAAGAGTAAAATCCATCTTAAGAGTCTTGGTTTAGCATCTTTCTTAGTTAATAGATATCGGATAGCAGCATGGTCTGTGTAAATGATTATTTTCGCTCCAACTAGGTAAGAGCGGAATTTGTCAAGCGCAAAGACAACTGCTAGCAATTCTTTTTCTGTAGTAGCGTAGTTCATCTGGGCAGAATCCAAGGTTCTACTGGCATAGTAAATCGCATGAAGTTTCTTTTCCTTTCTCTGGCCCAGAACTGCGCCTACAGCATAGTCACTCGCATCGCACATGATTTCAAAAGGTAATCTCCAGTCAGGGGGTTGCATGATTGGTGCGGTGATGAGGGCTGTTTTTAGAGTTTCGAATGCTTTAAGACAATCTTCATTGAATATGAACTCAGCGTCTTTCATTAATAAACCAGTAAGAGGTTTAGTGATTTTCGAGAAATCTTTGATGAATCGTCGGTAAAAACCGGCGTGTCCTAAAAAGCTTCGTATTTCTCGAACGGTTTTAGGGGGTTGAAGATCTTTTATTACTTCAATCTTAGCCTTATCAACTTCAATTCCCTTGTCGGATATTACATGACCTAATACTATTCCTTCGTTGACCATAAAATGACATTTCTCCCAGTTAAGCACGAGATTTACTTTTACACATCTTTCTAACACCATTTCTAAGTTCGATAAGCATCCTTCAAAACTTTGCCCGCATACAGAGAAGTCGTCCATGAACACTTCCATGATGTTGTCTATAAAATCTGCGAAGATTGACATCATACATCTTTGAAAGGTTGCAGGAGCGTTGCATAATCCAAAGGGCATTCACCTATAAGCGAACGTTCCATAAGGACATGTGAATGTAGTCTTCTCTTGATCGTCAGGATGGATAGGGATTTGGAAAAATCCCGAGTAACCATCAAGATAACAGAAGTAAGAATGCTTGGCTAATCGTTCTAACATTTGATCTATGAAAGGTAGCGGGAAATGATCTTTTCGAGTGGCTTTGTTTAGTTTACGATAATCTATGCACACTCTATATCCCGTCACTACTCTTTGCGATATCGATTCGCCTTGAGCGTTTTTCACAACAGTGATACCTCCTTTCTTTGGCACTACATGTATTGGACTAACCCATTCACTATCAGAGATTGGATATATTATCCCGGCATCTAATAATTTCTTAACTTCTTCTTTTACTACAGTGCTAAGGGTTGGGTTAATTCTTCTTTGAGATTCTCTGGAGGTTCTGCAATCTTCTTCTAGCAGAATACGATGCATACAAACTGAAGGACATATTCCTTTGAGATCAGATATGTTATATCCTAATGCAGTTGGATATTTCTTCAAGACATCTAAAAGTTTCTTTGTTTCTATAGTTCCTAAACTGGAATTTACTATAACTGGTCTTTTACATTCGACGTCTAAGAATTCGTACCTTAGGTTATGAGGTAAAGTTTTTAATCCTAATGTAGGTTTATCTTTACTTGGCATGGGATCCGGTGTAAGTGCTAAACTTTCGCTCAGACTAACATCCTGATACGGTTTTCGCCAATTATCATCTTCGAAAATCGGAGGGATTTGAATTTTCATTATTTCAGAATAAGTGGTCTCTTTCAGTTCCATTTCTCTTACACATTCGTCAATTACGTCCATTAGATAGCATGTATCCTCTATAGCTGGTGATTGTAAGAATTGTGTTAAAACAAATTCAACTTTCTCTTCACCTACTTCAAAGGTTAGCTTTCCTCTTTTTACGTCTATTATAGCTCCGGCGGTAGCTAAGAATGGTCTTCCTAGTATGATAGGTGTAGTGGAGTCTTCAGAGATGTCCATGATTATAAAATCAGTAGGAATGTAGAATTGTCCTATACGTACTGGGACGTTTTCTAGTATGCCTACAGGATATTTAACAGAGCGATCGGCTAGTTGAACAGACATTTTAGTTGGTCTTAGGTCTCCCATGTCTAGCCTTTTGCAAATCGTTAAGGGCATAACACTGATACTGGCTCCTAAATCGCATAGAGCTTTGTCAATGACGAATTTTCCTATTACACAGGGTATAGAGAAACTTCCTGGATCTTTTAACTTAGGAGGCATGTTATTCTGAATTATGGCGCTACACTCGGCAGTAAGTGTAACTGTTCCGTTATCCTCTATCTTTTTCTTATTGGATAAGATTTCTTTTAAAAACTTAGCATACGAGGGTATTTGGGTAATTGCTTCTGTAAACGGAATAGTAATATTCAACTGTTTCAGAAGTTCGACAAATTTCTTAAATTGACCCGTCGTCTTGGAACTTATTAATCTTTGAGGGTACGGAATTGGTGGTTTATAGGGTGGTGGAGGCACATAAGGTTGTTCTTTCTCCACTACCTCTCGACTTTCATCTTCCTTTTCTTCTGGATCATTCACCACTTCAGTCGGTTTATCCGGTTTTTGGTACATGGCTGGATTGTCAAGTCTTGGATCGGTAGGTCCGTCAAGTTCCTTGCCACTTCTTAATATTACAGCGTTAGCATGTCCTTTCGGGTTAGGTTGAGGTTGTCCAGGGAATACTCCAGCTGGTGCAGCAGTAGGTGCCTGTTGTTGAGCTACTTGTGAAATCTGAGTTTCAAGCATTTTGTTATGTGTAGCTAATGCATCTACTTTGCTCACTAATCGTTTAATCTGCTCACTAGTGTGAATGTTTTGGTTTAAGAAGTCCTTGTTTGTCTGAGATTGGTTAGCTATAAAGTTCTCCATCATCAATTCAAGGTTCGATTTTCTAGGGATATTAGGAGCAGTCTTTTGATATCCTGGTGATGTAGCTGGTGCTTGACCTGGTGCGTAATAAGCATTGTTATTCTTATAGGAGAAGTTCGGATGATTCTTCCAACCTGGGTTGTATGTGTTTGAGTAAGGGTTTCCTTGAGCATAATTCACTTGATCAGTGGGAGTACCTGCCAATAGTTAACAATCAGAAACTTCGTGTCCTGGGACTCCACATAACTCACAGTTAGGTGCTACTGCAGCCACGGTGGCTGCAGGTGTTATGGCCAAGTTATCGATTTTTTGGCTTAGTTGGTCAAACTTCGCATTGACTTGGTCCATACTACTTACTTCGTACATACCTCCCTTTGTTGGTTTCTCAGTTGCGACTCTCTCGCTTCCCCAAAGGTAATGATTTTGAGCCATACTTTCGATAAGTGCGTATGCATCACGATATTCTTTGTCCATCAATGCACCACCCGCGGCAGCGTCAATTGTCATTCTTGTATTGTACAAGAGTCCATTATAGAAGGTATGGATGACCATCCAGTCTATTAATCCATGATGTGGACAAAGTCTAAGTAGATCCTTATAGCGTTCCCAAGCTTCGAATAATGATTCACTTTCTCTTTGCTTAAATCCGTTAATCTGAGCTCTCAGCATAGCTATCTTGCTAGGTGGAAAATACCTATTCAAGAAAACTTTCTTAAGTTCTGCCCACGTAGTTACTGAGTTCGAAGGCAGAGATTGAAGCCAAGCTCTTGCTCTGTCTCGAAGCGAAAAAGGAAATAAACGTAGTCTAATAGCTTCTTGGGTAACTCCATTGGCTTTTACGGTATCTGCATATTGCACAAAGATCGAAAGATGAAGATTCGGATCCTCGGTAGGATTTCCGGCGAATTGATTTTGTTGCACGACTGATATCAACGAAGGTTTTAGTTCGAAATCATTTCGGTTGATAGCCGGTGCTGCAATGCTTGAGTGCGGTTCACCTTGCGAAGGATTAGCGTAATACTTGAGTGGATGAGTTTGTTCTTCAGCCATCCCTGCGTCCTCTGATTTTATGACTGGTTTAGGCGGATCTAATTGAAGATCTGGAATATTGGAATTATTTTCGAAATCGAATATACGCCTTCTTACGTGTAAGAAGCGTTCCGATTCAGGGATTAGAGGTTGCAAGTCTTCGCTTTTAGAGCGAGTACTTGGCATACACTCGGAGATTAGATTAAATTAAATAGTTGATACCTTAGTCTAGACAATGCTACCTAAATGCACTAGTAACTAAATTAAGGAATCCCCGGCAACGGCGCCAAAAACTTGATGGGCTAAAGACGTGTCTACTTATGCGTCTAGCGGTATCTTACTGCAAGTGCACAGCCTATCGAAGTAATATTTAAGATTATCGATCCACATGGATTCTATGGTTACTTAGTGCTAGATGAACTTCTAGTTTAGCTAAGGCGAATGGTTGTCACGATTGTTGTTGGTTTTTAAGACTATTAAAGGCGGAATTAGATTTAAGTTTTTAATAAAGTAATACTAAGGCGGTCGGTATGTAATTATACTAACTTAGGTGGGTCAATCTAACCTAGGCTTATAAAGGTGCTCACTTAATCTATTCGGTAGAGATTACCAGTTTAAATACCCTCAACTCACACTCTCATGGTCTTATATCAGATCTTATCCCTAAAGCCCTATGCCTGCTCTCGCTAGCCCATAAGTGTTTAGAGGTAATTTTTGGAAACTAAATAATTCTAATTTATCTTAAAGCGCTCTCGCTGTGTTTAATTTAAATGCCTAACTTTAGCTATCTGGTTAAAATCTCACACTCTCGTGGTCTTGACCTAACCTAATACTCTTTCCTTACTCTCGTAACGAAAAGGTCTATTTCAATTAAAAAGTATCAGCCAGAATGTTAAGTGATTAATTATTTTAGCCTATGGTTATATCTTACCGGTTAAGTTTGTTATAGCTACATACCGCCCTAAGGTGTTTAGCTACTCATCGAGGTTGAACCAGGCAGAAACAGAGAAAATAATAACGTACTCATGGCAGAAAAATAAATAGACATTATAACTAAATTAAATTGCAATATAATAAAAAACCTGGTTAACAAATATTCGAGCAGACTCCTTCTTCCACAGATCGGAAAGCTTGGAGTAGGCGGAAATTAAAAATAAACGAATGCTGAAGGTTTAGAAACAAATAAATGTATAACAATTTCCTGATGTTGGAAATTGTTATATGGTTGGTTTGGATACAAATAAAAACGAAACAGAAACTAAAAATAATGCTGGAATGGAAAGGCAGGGTCGCAATACAGTTCGGCAGAGCTTCCGCAGAAATTTGAATAAAGAAGTCTGTCCCTGAGTTCACAGAGATTGTGCTATTTATAGAGTCCTTAATGGGCTGGATTCTTGGTCCTTTGTTGCATGGGCCTTGCTGAAGTTGTTGAAGGAATGCTGGAACGTGGCAACAAAAATGGAAGGAGTGGTCTTCACGTAATGCCTTGAGGAGAAATAAGAGGAGAAGTGGTCTTCACGTAGTGCCTTGACGTAGTCTGAGTCAAAACCAGGTTTTATCCTTGTCACGGGCGTGACAAGGTCTTCACGTTCGTAATTTGAGGATTTTAAGTGTCACGGTCGTGACCACTCTCTTACGGTCGTGATGGCCCAAATTGGGGTGTCACGGTCGTGACACCCTTGTAACGATCGTGGCTGCAAAAAATTATGCAGTCTTTTTGCAGGCTTCTACATTTCTTCATCTCCTTGTGTCTCTTTTGTTCCTTTTTCTCTTAATTCATGATTTAGCTCCATATAATGATGTACCTGCAAAATAGTAAGAAAAACTCGGGAAATCGAGTGTTAAAACGGTGAATATGCGATAAAACGTTAATGAAATCTAGCGATATAATCGATGCGTTTTCTCGTTATCACTTGCAATCTATCATCCACATATCATTTACAAATGACAATATATTTGACAAAATAAGCATTATGATCATAAAACTAGGATTCTTGACAAAGAAGTACAATAGGGCAGCCATGGTATGTTTTCACACAAATCACCACAAAATGAAAATACATGACAATGTATGATTTATAGATAGCTATAATATCACATACCTCTTGTTGACAAACCTTGAACAAGCTAAAAAGCTTAGAAACCCAGAGATAATCCTTCCTTTGCAATGAGATGAAGCTTACTTCCTCTTGAAGCAACAAAACCAAACTTCAAGACAGTTGGAGTTAGGTGATTCCCAGTTGATTTTCAATGCTTTGGACAGTTGTAATATGACATATGTGAGGTGTGTGGATGGTTAGAATAGCAAGAACAAGCCTATGCAAGGATTTGGCAAGTTTTGAGTATGGTGGTCAAACTTTCTTGGTGTGAAAGTTGACTTTTTGCAAAATGGTAATTTTGAGAGATTTGAGGGTATAGACACCTTCCGTACCATATTTAGGGATTATGTGGATGATTTTTAGAGGCTTGGAAATGATAGAACTGGTCTTGAGCAGAGTTTTGCTCAAGACAACTTTTTGGTGAAAATTGTGACTTTGAGAATTTTTGAAATTCTTGAGGAATGAGAGGAGAATGAGAGCTATGTTTTCTCCATTTTTTGAGATTACTATGGTGTACTTAAACTCATAGAAGAGGCATCTATTTATAGCCAAACAAGAGTGAGGGCAGCCTTGGTCTTTTACCACTTTTGGAGGGAGTTTTCATGAGATTTTCAAATGATTCTTGCAAGATCTTCTCCTATCAGCTCCAATGTTCAAAGGAGATCAGAAAACTCAAGTGGAGATAGACATGAAGTGACTGAGATGATTTGTGAGGGTAGAGTAATCCAGCTGCAACAGTCCTAGCATTAAAGTTTCTCTCTCCTTCTTACATTTGATTATTATATTGTCAAGTTGCAACAACTTGCTATGTTCACCAAAACCATCCTTTTTCTGGTTTTCTTTCTATCTATGCCTCACATTATCAGTTTGGATCAAGAATCAAGGGTTGAGAGTAGCTTAAGTTGTGAAAATCCAATTTTGAGAATTCTTGACAAAGTGATTTCAAGTGTGACAGACCCAACTTCTATGGTGCATAACTTCCTGCTCAAACATGCTATTGAGGAGTTCTACCATAATTTGGAAAGCCCTAAAGTAGCTCTATAACTTTAATGTTTTGGGAATTTCCAAATTCTTGATGGAACTAGGTTGAAAAACCCTTCAAAGTTTCTGAAAAAACCACTTAAAAGTGTTAAATAACTTAGAATTTTTCAAGTTATTTCCCCTTCAAAAATGAATTTTGCTATAACTCCAATTCTATGAATTTTTTGATCATGGACCACTTTGAGGCTTTTGTAGGATTTTCCAAGAGCTTTCCAATGAGCTTTGAACCACTTCATTTGGATGTGTGATTGAGGAGTTATGGTCTTGCCTCTTTTGAAACCATAATTCCCGATTTTTGCAATTACTTCTTAACCCTTAATCCAATGGTCATGAAATTTTATGGGGAGGTGTAATATGATATAAGGAACATTTTTTATTCACACCTTGAAGTCAAATTCCTTATTGTTGAAGAGTTGACTTTTCGGTCAAACGTTCGATCAATCGGTGACTACCGAGTCGACTGTCGATGATCCGGACATTCTGAGGACTTGAAACTCTTTGAATGGACTTTAATAAGCCATAGGAGCTTAATGGATAAAAATCCCACCATTGAAATACTCTTTAAACCAAAGGTCAAACTACATTTGACTTTTCCTGATCGGAAAACCCTAATCGGGCGTCTTGAACTGCACTGTTCTCAATTTCCGGGTGACCACCTCAAATTGAATCCATACTTGATCTAATGTTGTATTCTTGATGATGTGGAGACTTATTTGAAGTTGAATCAATCCAAAACATTGATTGATCAGACCACCGAAATCTCGATTTTGACGGTACGAAACCCTAATTCATCTGCATCTTAACAAAGATAAACTTGAAATGGGTTAAGGTTAGTTAATCAAATGAACATGATCCTACAATGATGATGAGGATCTAAGGGGTCAAAATTTGGGGTGCAACAGATGCCCCTATTTAAATATCTTCACTAGATGATAATGAGAGATAACAATCCTCATAGAATCGTAGTGAAAGGTATTTAAATATAGCAAACCAGAAATTTTGTCCCTTAGATCCGATGGTATGCAAAAGGACAAATGCAAATATGCCATGAATCTAAATGATGTTATATGATGCTTGAATGCAAGACAGATGCAGACGCACGAGCAAATATAAAAGAACGGCAATACAACGAGTAACCACTCACGAGGGGTCCAACACACTGGGGAAAGATTCAAGACCAAGTAAGCAAGGTAGTTCAAACATGACTAAGGATGCTTGTTCAAGGAAATCTTTCACGCAGGGGACACAAATTCCACCAGGGAAGACATACCCTCATTGGGGAAAGGAGATACGAACCTCACTGGGGATAACCAGATAAGGAAGCCCACCGGGGAAGATAACAATTCTTCACTGGGGAAACGAAAGAAAAGAAATGCAAACGACACTGGGGAAGAAACCCACTGGGGAAAACTTCGCTGGGGAAAAAATCCACTGGGGAAGCACAGCTTCAACAGGGAAAAGACGGAACGGAGACACGAATCTCACTAGGGATAACCAGATGAGAAATTTCCTATAACGAAGAGTTCAAACGGGATCTTCAGGAAAAGGTTAGAAACAAGACCGGACGCGCTGGGGAAACTAGTATCCACTAGTTCTCCGAGACTCGACTGGAAAATCAAAAGTTTCAACTGGGGAGACTGGTGATGACCAGAACAACAAATAGCTTCAAGCAGTGCTAGTTTCCACTAGACTTACTGGGGATATGGTGGCGACCAATCCAGAGTTTGGTTTCCAAAAAGTGCTAAATACCGTTAGACTTCCTGGGGATATGGTGACAACCAAGTCGAAGTTCCAATTTCAATTGAGAATTTCCAAACGATATTGATAAAACACAGGACTTCAAACTGGGGAATTTGGTAACGACCGACTAATAACGATTAGTTTTCAAGCAATGCCAGTGACCACTGGATTTAGAAAGAACTGGATTTTCAAAGAGTTTGGTGACGACCAGGTCTACAAACAGGAAGCATAAATATATTCCTCAATACTTTAGGAACAAAAGCTAAAATCCTTAAAGCGTTAGGATACAGCAGAGACACAACCCTTAACACGTTAGGATTGTACCCAGGCTCTCAAAACATTAGGAACGAAAGCTGAACATCCTCAATACATTAGGATATAGAAGAGACACAACCCTCAACACATTAGGATTGGACGAAGACCCTCAAAACCTTAGGATCAAAAACTAATATCCTCAAAACATTAAGATATAGAACACTTCATGCAAATGCAACCACTTTAGTCTCTGGGAATTTCTGAACTCGGGATTCAAAGTATGCATCTCCAAAGGTACACAACCTGTGCTCGGGATGGCAACAAACATCTTCCAAAGGTACAAAACCTGTGCTTGGAATCAAACAATACATCTTCCAAAGGTACGAAACCTGTGCTTGGAATCAAACAATACATATCCAAAGGTACGACACCTGAGCTTGGGATCAAATAATTCATCTATCTCCAAAGGTACTCAACCTGTGCTTGGGATAGCAATACATCTTCCAAAGGTACAAAACCTGTGCTTGGAATCAAACAATACATCTATCTCCAAAGGTACACAACCTGTGCTTGGGATAGAAACAAACCTCTTCCAAAGGTACGAAACCTGTGCTTGGAATCGAACAATACATCTTCCCAAGGCACAAAACCTGAGCTTGGGATGGCAACCATCATGTCTTAGTTTGGAATGATACACAACCAAATTGTCAGTATTTGTTGTCCATGGATTTTCACTCACCTGTTGATGACGATTAAACTTCTCCCAAGAGACTGCCACTCACCTGTTGATGACGATTAAACTTCTCCGAAGAGACTGCCATTTATCGCTGAGGACGATTAAATTTCTCCGAAGAGACTGCCATTTATCGCTGAGGATGATTAAACTTCTCTGAAGAGACTGCCATTTATCGTTGATGAAGGTTAAGCTTCTCCCAAGAGACTGCCACTCACCTGTTGATGACGATTAAACTTCTCCGAAGAGACTGCCATTTATCGCGGAGAACGATTAAAGTTCTTCGAAGATACTGCCATTTATCGTTGATGAAGGTTAATCTTCTCCCAAGAGACTGCCACTCACCTGTTGATGACGATTAAACTTCTCTGAAGAGACTTCCATTTATCGCTAAGGACGATTAAACTTCTCCGAAGAGACTGCCATTTATCGTTGATGAAGGTTAAACTTCTTGTTGTACCCAAAATTTTGACCCCTTAGATTCTCATCGTCATTTTTAGAAGCATGATCATGAATTATCTAACCCTAAATCAGTGCAAGTTCATTATTTTCAAGTTACAGATGAATCAGGGTTCTCGCACCGACAAATACAAAACAACCAAGGAATGATCAACCAATGATTTGGGCCAATTTAATCATGTAATGAAATCAAAGATGATATCAAAGTCAAATGAGAAGTCAACTTGAAGAAATCATTTCAGAATCAAGAACAGTGCAGTCAGGAGGCCCCGATTAGGGTTTTTAACTAGTGAAAAGTCAACTGTGGTTTGACTTTGATGTTGGAAGGTGTTGTAATGGTGGGATTGAGGTCCATGAAGTTCATATAGACTATTAAAGACTATTCAAGAAGTATCAAAGTCTCAGGATGTCCAGAATGTCAACAGGCGACTCAGTCGGCACCGATCGATCGTACGGTTGACCGAAAAGTCAACTCCTCAAATTTTGAGAATTGGAATCCAAGTTGTGAATCAAAGTTGTTCCTTATGTCATAACGAACTTGCATATCAATTTTCATGATCATTGGATCAAGGATGAGAGAGTAATCGAGAAATCGGGAAATTAGGGTTTTGAAAAGGGCTAAACCCTAACTTCCTAACCACACACTCAATTGAGGTGGTTCTGGTCTCATTTGAAAGCTCTTGACAAGCTCTACAAAAGTGTCCTAGTGGTCCATGGTCAGAAAACGCTTAGTTTTTGAGTTAGAGAAGAAAACATTACAAGAGGAGGAAAAGGACTTAGAAAATTCTAAGTGTTTTGTACTAAGGAACCCTAAAATCAGCCAACTTCAAGGGGATTTTTCACCTAGTTTCAAATAGAATCAAGACTTCTGGTCAACATGAAAGTTTTAGTACTATGTGAGGGCTTTCTAAAAAGTACAAGTACATCTCAAGGTGATTTATGAGCTGAGAGATACATGTGTTCAAAGTTGGTGTTTTGTCACTTTAGTCCCACATTGGGCAATTTTGCAAAAGCACCTCTCCCACCCAAGTGGGCCAATTTTAACTTGCCAAACTCATGTTACCTGATATATTGAACATCTCAAGCAGGTTAGAACAGAAAGATTGCATAGATTTAGCATGGAATTAAAGTTGTGAAGTTCATTGCCAAAGTTGCCATTTTTGACTTTTCCAAGCATGAGGTGTAAAGTAAATCTACTCCAGCCACTCTATCAAGCCTCTAGACTGCATTTTAACAGTAAAAACATCAATGTAACTTGCCCCTTGAGTGAAAAGAATAGCCAAAGTTCAGAAAAGCAAGGCAAGTTGGATGGTAGGTGAAAAATATCAAAGATAACTTCATGTTTAAGCAAAGTTCTCAAGCAAGCACCTCCTTGCTTTTTGCTATAAAAAGGGACCTCACACCCCTCATTCAGGACATCAAGATCATTCTGAGAACCTGAGAAATCAAGCTCCCTTACCACATATCTCTCTTGCTTGCAATTTGCAAAATTCACCAAAGTTCCAAGCTAGGCAAAAATCCTGCATTTTGCAATTTCACTACCACTTCAAGTTCCACCTATTCCAGCACCCAAACCATCATCCATACATCTTCTAAATAACATATAGAAGGTGTACAATCCATCAAACCACCAAAAATCTCAAGAAATCAAAAAGTCAACATTGTACTTGGCTTACTTTGACCAAAAGCTACAAAAAACACCAAAGTGAGTTCTAAACATTTCCTTGAGGTTGTGACCACTTGGACACCTCACATACAATATATCTCAACTCTCAAGAGCCTTAGCAACCATAGGAAACTCATAATTCTCATTTTGGCATCATAAGTGATTGTTTACTTAAGCTTGAAGCAAGGTGCAAAATCAAAGAGTGAAGCAAAGGATCTCTGGTTTTCTCAAGTATTCTAGCATATTCAAAAGGATCATTAAGAGGTATGTAGCTATTTCTTATTGGTTTTGGTATCATTTTTCATGAAATCACATTTTTGAGCATATTGGTAGAATTTGAACTATGAACACATGTTTGTCTTTATGATGTTTGGGTTTTGATGGATGGTATATTTGTTATGATTAGAATTGAACTTGTTCTTATTTTTGCATATGAGGTTGTACTGTCATTGGAACTGTTGTGTTTCTTGATTTGGTTATGTCATTGCTTTGGGGGGTACAAAGTGTATATTGTCCTAAAACTTGTAAGGGCATGGTGGATTAAGTGTTGATCTAAGTATTGGGATAAGGGAATTTTTGTTCAACAGAATATTGTGATGTGAATCTGCTGTAGGTTTTGTTTATGCTTGCTCTCAAATCTGAGCTATTCCATCAAATCCATAGTTTTTACATTTTAAGAGCAGACCTTGCCTTTTGTCCTTAATCTATGTACATGGTTTGAGTGTATTGACTGACAAAATCTGTTGGTGCCAAGTATCCATTTCTGCCAAAGCTGTCATGAGGCATTGATTTACAATTGGTGTGGTATTGCAATGTTTAGTATTTTTAGAGTTTGTCATTTCTGACCTGATAGATGTTAGGACTAGCATCACTTTTACATGGTTGTTGTTGTCTGTTCTGGATGTTTGTGTACATTAAGGAATAACCAAGGACCAAATATCATAGATCCTGATTAGAAAGAATTCAGGTTTAGGCTGAGGAGGATTTTTTCACCACTATTTGGATCTCTTGCTAATGCTAAGTCTGGCAGGGACTTATTCTGATTAAGAGCTCTTATCCAGCAAAACTGTGGATTTGAAGTATTAGCAGCAGGGCTGGTAGCAGAACTTTAGATTGAGGCTTATTTTGGATGGCTGCATCAGCTGTTATTGGGTTTATTTGTAAGCCATCATTGAACTTAAGTTTGAGATGTCAAAAGCAATATTTGTCTAGCCTTCCAAACTGTCTTCATTCATTATGAGCAAAAGGACTTATCTTTTTCAAAAAAAGCTGTCCAATGAACATTTTGGAGGACTAGCATATTTGTTCAAACACTTTAACATCTGGCTGGCTTGTTTGAAAACTGATAATGTGGTGGAAAGACATGGCTATTGAAAGTTCATGATTCTGCTTTAAATAGTTAATTCCCACCTCTTGTTGGCATGTTTGTTGCTGTCATGTTTTGTTTCATGAGTAGGGAATTAGAGAACTCACCAGCTCATGACTTTGCCTCTAGTTCAATTTAGTTTGGTTGTAGGTAAGATGGTTGTACTGTCAAGCAAGCCAGTTTAAAACTGAAATGTTTAAAAGCCTACAGGATTGTGTAAATCCATGCTGCTACCACTGTCTTAGTTCATGACACTCAATTGCACCTCATAGGTTTAAGTGACATCTTACATAGCCAACTGCCTTGCTCAGACTGCTATAGTACTGCTGACCAAAACTCATAACAGTAGGAAAAATATCTCTGCATAAAGCCTTAAGGTTCATATTTTATTAAATTGAACATCACATCTGATGAGTGGCTCCAAGTTGTTGAGATATGCTGTTAGTTTGCCATAGGGTTGGCACAGTCTTACTAAGGTTTGTTTAGTGACTGTTTTGAAGATTTGGGGGTTTTATGGCAGATGAGGGTTTGAGCTTCTTGGAGGTTACTTTAGTGATCATTTCACTTACCAAGCTTGTTAAAGGATAGAACAATTTTGATCTCCATCAGAACCATGTTCAAATCCCTCATTTTGGCTTTTGCTTTGAGAACACTACCTAAACCTGTCCAGTTTTGTGCATCAGCTGCTATAAGTTTAATTTGTAACAGAATTTGACAAATGCTTGGAGTTTAACTTTGCAACTTTAATTGGAACAGCTGGCATTGTGGTGTTAGAATAAGCTTGTGTTTATTATGTTGCTTAAATTGTCAATTTGAAGAAGTACATACTGAGCAAGCTCATGACAGTTAGAACAATTGATAGCAATTTGTTGAAAGCTGATGCATACTGCCAGTAGTGTGTGGTGTGTATTCTAGCATAACCAATTGGCATGTTGTTGTTGGGTGAGAGGGTTGAGTTGGCTTGACAAGCGGCTATTGCTGTTTAATTTCAGTTTGGATGCTCATTTAGTTTTTAATTTGAGTGCTATGTGATTTGCATATGGTTTGTCACTTGTGAATGAAACTGTTTTGGCTAGGATTTGTTGGTTTTTGTGACTGACAGTGCATTTGAGTATGGTTGCTGCTAGCTGTGGATATTGGTAAACACATTACCATGAGTTTTGTTGACTGATGTATGTGGGGAGTCATAGGCTGAGTACATCAGTTGTTTTGCTGTCTTGATAAATTGTTGCATCTTGTTTACCTTCCTTGCTTAAGTCTCAGAATTAAGAGTCATCAACCCCATGATAGGGATAGTCTATGTATGTGCATAAAATATGACTTACCTTACAACCTGCACCTCATGGTGATATTTTGCAACTTGTGTCATTTACCTCCCTCACAGAATTCTGTTGTAACAAAGTTGGATGTAAGTTAATTCTTGAGCATATCATTCACAGCACATGTTGCACTTTTGGCCTAGGAAGTATCCCTAGAGATTCATGATATTTGTCCATTTGTGTTTATTGCCTTGGATGTGTTAAATGCTGTCAAATCTGGCCATAGCAGTTAGATAGTCCTATTTTGCATAGAGCCATACAAAGCTGTTCTCATCATTTTAACAGGTTTCTATGTGTATTCCAAGTATGCCTGCATGATTACTTTACTGGTTTGAGCATAGAATCAAGTTTTCACATGTTGTTACCAAGTACATCAATGCATCAAAGTCACTCAAATACTATTTTTCCATGTCAACTCCTTTTTCATCAAAATAGCATTTTGAACATCTCATAAATATCATTTGAAGCATGTTAGCATAGTCACTTTGGCCTCAAGGCAGCTGCATCAAAAACTCATGTTTCAAAATCACTTCTCACATATACTCAAGCAACTCACCTGCTACTTTTTGCACAAGTTTAATTTTCACCAAAACCACTCTTCTCACACTTCACACTAATCATTTGGAAGGTGTTCACATATTTTTCTTAAGCCAAAACAAACTGTCATGAATTTCTACCTTTGAAATGAATTTTTGCCAAATTTTGCACTTAATATGCCATTGTCTCAAGCTGTGTGTAGTGAACTTGTTTTAAGCATTAAACACTCTCAAAATCTTGTATATGTGCTGTGTGTATGGATCTTTGAGCCAGAACTTGCATAGAAATCAAAATTGCATTCTTCATGCATCTTTGTGTTGGACCAAAATGCAGTCAGTACACCATTTTTCAAAACAGATGAATTTGGGCTTTTTGTATGCATAACCTCACTCAATAGGATACACTTGACATGTACGAGTGTTCATTTTGATCTATTTGTATTTTAAAACTAAACTGTCATAATGCATATTCATCACTCATGTAAACTTGCAAATCATATGCCACATCTCACCACAGCATGATCTAAATCCTACTCACTGCATAAACCATCTCCACTTCATTAGTGTATGTTGCTTGCATGATTTGTTTTGTTTGAAATCTGTGTGAAATAAGTTGCTCACTCCAAAGTGCACTTTTCCATAAACATTGCACTTGTCAAGACACTTTCCATTTCTGTTGGCATCAAGCTTATTTGAGATGATGGAATCATTTTACATAATATATGTGAGTTATATGTGTGTTTAGCTTGGATTGAAAATGTTTGGATTGGATGCTTCATTACAAAATGCATTTTAAAGTATCACATTAGCATAAACATATCATTTGCATTTCTGCTGATTTTTGACTACACCAATTGTTGGAATCAATCATATACATCATCTATGGCATGTCTATGTTATGTCTTGAGTAAAAAAAGCATTTGAATCAAGAGTTAAGATTGGAATTACATCATATGACACAAAAGGCAAGAGCTACCGAATTTTTTAATGGGGAAGGAATTTTGTAAAACCACCACCACCATCTTGATCCTCATGAAATTCTACCCCAGTTACATATAAAGTTTGTCCAAAAACTCAAAGAATTGAAGAAGTTATGGACATTTTGCAAATCCATAGAAACCATGTTTTGCCCAGCAAAATAACCAAACTTACATCATATATTTATTGTTTCACTTTAATTAACGGATGTATGGCCGCCCCAGCAGTTGAAACTTGCGCGCGTATTATACTTGGCATGGGTTCGATCCTTGGTGATAACCTTTGTTGCCACTTTTTTTCATTTTTTACATAAAACTTTAAAAAATCATAACTCTCTCATTTTTTTTATCATTTTTCACACATTCTTTTTTCATTATGTTTGTTTTAATATGTACTTTCATGTCATCATTTTATTTTCCATGTTTGATTAATTTTTCACCATGTTTGACTATGTGCATCTTGTCATATTGGCAGTACTAACCCTAGTTGTTGCAGATGAAAGTTAAAAGGGTTCCACTTGTTTTTCTTTGTAAAAATTGATTGTTATCACACCTATACATGTTTGTCAACATGCTAGGATTTTTACTTTGAATTATTATCATGCCTATCTCATCTGTTTGTTAAGTTGTACTCCAGGTGCGATCTGTCGTCACAGTTTTTGTACTAATCATCTGCTTTAATTGTCACCATTGCTTTTTCATCCTTAAATATTTTTCATTGGTTGTCACCATGAATGCTTTAAGTATAATGTCTGTATTTATTTTATCCCCAAGTGATGAAGCTTGTTAGCTTTCATCCAATTGCCTAATCATTTGTCCCTCCAGAGGAAGGTCTATTCACTTGACTGTCAAGGTCTTGAATCAAAATCTCTGCTATCCATTGACTTTGTTAAGTCACTTCAACCCTAGTTTAGAAACCTTTAAACTTTGCTTGAAGTCTAAGAAACCCACCCATACTAGGAGTGTTCTTCAACTAGAACCCTAGGAAAGAGTTCGTCAACTCTATGTAAGAATCATCGTCATGACTTCTTACTTCCCCTTCAACTTAGCTTAGGGAGTTTTGTCAAACTCCACACAAACATTGTCATGTTTGTTCCCATTTGAACCTTGATCATCATCAAGTGTTCTTTTCCCTTGTAAGGTGAACTACGATTGCTCTGATTCTGTCCTAGTCAGGATACGTAGGCAGAAGGTGCGATGCCTTTGCGAGCAAACTTAGAAAACCATTTAGGCCTTTTTATTTATTTTATCTCAATTCCCAATCCTTAAAAACCATTAGCGCGCAATTCACAAACTTAGCAAGTAATTAAACAAAAGGTTCCTGTAGAGTACTACAGATATTTAGGGTGTTAATACCTTCCCTAGATATAACCAACTCCCGAATCCCCGAATCTCTTAAGCGTTGTCGTTACATCGCGCAAAAGGTTCTTTCTTTCTTTAGACCTATCCTTTGGATAAATTAAAGTCTGGTTGTAAAAAGAAATAAGGTTCAAGTTAATTAATAGCTTGATATCAAATTTTCACCGCAACAGAAATGGCGACTTCACTGGGGATTTGAATGCTTTTGCTTTTATTTTGAGGGTTCAACCTATTTTGTTTAACTAATTGCTATCTGTGAATACTTGTATATATTTGTGCTCTGTTGGTTTGGGAAACTTGAAATGGTGAGACAGCACTATACCCGTGCTCGAGCGTACTTATGATAGGAAGGTGATATATTCAAGAAGGCTTATAGGGAGTAGATTCCCGACCAAGCTGACTTGAGAAAATCACCGCTCAGTGGAGGCCCTTTTGAGAGTTAGTATTGTTGATCGAGTATTCGTGAAAATAATGCTACTTTCTACATAGGTGCCCATGACACTGAGGACCTTTAGATACCTTTTTCCCCACTTTGGCCTTATTAGGATGTAGTGCGATGACTATAAGGAAGTAATTCCAAAGTAGTTGATACGCGATACTACACTTGGACGAGACTCTCTTGAGAATATTATCGACCACCAAGTATTTGGGAAATTGATAATATCCGAAAGATGGGTCGAAGACTCCGGGAACTCTTTTAGAACCTTGTTCTGCAGTTGTGGGAACCTTAGTACATACTTTTGGGATGGGTAGACCTCGACTCCTCTTTCATTATCCAAACCCAAAAACTTGTCTGTTTACTTATGTGAATCTGTGAATATATGATTACCTGTGTTTGTGCATTCATGCATCCATAAACATCATGTCATAAAAGTTTTATGGAACTCAGAATCTTTTATTTATAAAATATCAGGAACATCATGGACAATGGAAAAAAGAAAACTATAAAGTACACTTACAAATGCCCTAATGTAGATGAGATTGAAAGGTTGAGCACTCTGATCACAGATGTAGAAGGGTTCAAAAGCAGGTACGGGAATTTGTTGTCTCTACTGAAAATGAGGAAGAAAATGGATTTAGGACTCCTTTCCACATTACTCCAGTTCTATGACCCACTTTATCACTGCTTCACATTTCCGGACTATCAGTTAGTACCGACACTTGAAGAGTATTCCTGTCTGATTGGGTTACCCATCCTTGATGCATCTCCTTTTCCCGTCATGGAGAAGGACCCTAAAGAGGAAGAAATTGCTAAAGCCACCCGTATCGGGTTGGTAGACATTCAGAAGAACATGGTTACTAAAGGAGGTATCTTTGGGCTGACTACAAAATTCTTGATTGGGAAGGCTCAGTATTATGCCGATCACTTGAGTATGGATGCTTTTGAGGCTATTCTAGCCTTGCTTATTTATGGGATCTTTCTTTTTCCGAGCTTTGACAACTTTGTGAATCTCAATGCCATCAAAATATTCTTGAAGAAGAATCCAGTACCTACTCTACTAGCTGATGCTTACCACTCTATTCATCAAAGAAATCTTCACAAAGGAGGAATGATCGTCTGTTGTGTTCCGTTGTTGTATAAATGGTTTGTTTCTCATCTACCCAAAGCCCATACTTTTTGGAGTAAAGGATGGTGGTCTGAAAAAATTATGGCTCTTACTCACTCCGATATTGACTGGTACAGCCGTAGTTATGATGGAATCAGAATCATTGATAGTTGTGGAAGCTTCGGGAATATACCTCTCCTTGGTACAAATGGGGGAATCAGCTATAACCCTGTGATTGCTCGTCGACAATTTGGTTGTCCGCTGAAAGACAAACCTTGCAGCGCTCACGTAGAAGGTATTTTCTTCATAGGAGTTTCAGAATTAAAAGATGAAATTCTCAAAGCATGGGGGCATATACACAGAAAAGGAAAAGAGGACTTGGGAAGACCTAACTGCATCTCTTTTGAACCTTATCTCCAATGGGTACGAAAGAGGGCCATTCAGTTGAAAATGCCTTATCCTCCACAAAAGCCTATGGTATTAATAGAAGAACAACCGTTGATTTTCATGTCTGAGGAAGAGAAGCTGAAGATTGCTCTGAGGAAGTCACAGTAGACTGAGATATCCTGGAAGTACAAATATCAGGTGGCTATGGAAGAGAACGAGGAACTCCGCAAACAAATTCAGTTGAAGGAAGAGGAAGCAGTTGCAAGCAAGAAAAGGAAGGCCCATGAAGATGCATTTTATTCCAACAATCAATCGACTCCTTGGAAGGCTATGGTAGACAGACTTATCCTTGAGAAAGCGCAGGTGGAAGAAGAGCTCAGAAGAATCAAGAAGAGAGAGGATTTTCTTTTAGAGCATATTGAGTTGTAATGTTAGGGCTTTTGTAAGACGTACTAAAATCTTTTGTAATACCCCTTTGAAAAATCAATGAAATGAAAGGATATTTTGGCAAATTTGAGTTCCATAAAACTTTTGCATTTACAGTTGCATTCTTGTTATTTAAACATTCAAGGAACTAAAAGATTGTTTTGCAGATATTATAGGATGGATTCTGGAAAGAAAGAAGAGGTTGTGTTCCGAAGACCAAGATTAGAGAACTTGAAGAAACTGGTAAGTTTGGTAGAAGACCCCGAGGCGTTCAGAGAAAGACATGGGAATATGCTGTCATTACTGGAAGTTCAAGTGTATGAAGAGATGTTATCCGCACTCATGCAATTCTATGATTCAACCTATCATTGTTTCACGTTTCCAGATTATCAGTTGCTACCAACTTTGGAAGAGTATTCCGCCCTAATGGGAGTATGCGTTACTCCTAGTCCCTTTTCTGGAAGGGAGGGGACTCCTAATGAAAGAGCAATTGCAGAGGCCGCGTATTTGGAGTTGGACGAAGTGCGATCTCATATGGGTGCTAAGGGAGGATTGTATGGAATTTCAGCTATGTTCCTATATGAAAAGGCTCAGAGCTATGCCTTGTCACAAAATACTGAAGCATTTGAAGCCATCCTGGTGTTACTTATTTACGGACTATTCCTGTTCCCAACTGCTAGTGATTTTGTGGACGCAGACACGATCAATCTCTTCTTGATCAAAAATCCTGTACCTACCTTGCTGGCCGACACTTATTTTACCCTCCACCGAAGGAACCGCTATGGGGTTGGACGAATTGAATGTTGCACCGTTCTCCTGCACAAGTGGTTTATTTCACACTTGTCAGAAATTTCAGCCATTTGGGATAAGCAGAATGGACTCTCATGGACAGAAAAGTTGTTGTTGCTCAAACACTTAGACATTAAATGGTATGATCCTATGTATGGAGGAATTACCATGATCCAAAGCTGTGGAGATTTCCCGAATGTACCGCTCATCAGCGTCAATGGTTGCATCAGCTATAATCCTATTTTGGCTCGTTGACAATTGGGGCACCCCATGGAAGATGAACCAGATCCAGACTGTTTAAGAAAATTTTACTTGGAGGAAAGGAAGAATCCCGCTTATGGGGCTCAAATTGCGTATGCTTGGCGATATGTCCACACAAGGGGAGTAACTGCCCTATGCCCCCATAACGCTATTGTTTCAGAATCTTACCTATCATGGGTAAGAGAAGCGGCAATGAAGATGTTCTATACTCGCTTTGAGCCTGACTCGCCCAAGCCCACCCTCGTAGAAGAGTTGAAAGTCGCCTTGGCAAAAGCTGAGAAAGAAGGGAAAACGTGGAGAGATAAGTATTTCAAGGCTATGCAAGAGAAAGAAGAACTTCAAGAATTGGTACGTCAAAGTGGAAAAAAGAATCAGTCTGAAGATGAAGGACCATCCAGCAGAAGAATCTAGAATCTATTATTGTTGCTTTTCGTATTTTGTAGAAGCTTGTATTTTCATTTCCCGTTTAATGTTGTAAACTCTTCAGATGTTATCAATGGAGATTTGTCTGTTTTATTGCTATAATATTTGCAAATAAAGCTTTTATTCCCTTGAATGTTTAAAATCTGCATTTTGCATGTCTGCATTTCATAAACATTGCATATGCATGTTCCTGAGTCGAGTCTCATCCCTCTGTCTTGTCACAGAATCACACTGAGACCTCGCCATCAGTACAACACACGAGCCCAAGCTCGCTTAAGGATGGAAGAACAGAACTTAGATGTAGACAGAATCGACAATGAACTCGGAGAGCTCCGAGGAGGCATGGGACAAATCAAGGAAGCCTTACAAGCCATCCGTGCAATGCTGGACACTCGAGCCACCGTTGTCTCTGAAATCACTGCAGAACCAATCCCGACAGCTGTAACCATTGCAAATGAACCGCCTTATGGTTTGTCTCCAGGCTTTGTGCCACCACCGAGAGTCACTCAACAGACAATTCCCTTGGGAGGTGAGATTCCACAAGTTATTCCCACCTACACTCCAGCTACAGTTCAGGTTCAAGCGCGCCCCATCTTTCATAATCCACCACCAGTATACGAAGGACCCGAAGGGTATGAAGAGGAGAATGAATCACGTGAGAAGTTGAGGGAAAGTGTTGAAACTATAGGGAGAAAGATCCGAGCAATGGAAGGAAACGATACCTTTGGCACTGACGCCAGAGAAATGTGCTTGGTATCTGGACTAGTAATACCGCCAAAGTTCAAAATCCCAAATTTCGATCAGTACTCAGGAGCTACTTGTCCACGAACTCACTTAATCATGTACTATAGAAGAATAGCAACACACGTCGAAGACGACAAGTTAATGATCCATTGCTTCCAAGACAGTCTGAAAGGAGCTCCAGCAAAATGGTATCTAAGTCTAGATCAGTCAAGAATCCACAGTTTTCAAGATTTAGCTGATGCCTTCATGAAACATTACAAATATAATATGGATATGGTACCTGACCGAAGGCAGTTGTTGAACATGTCCCAGAAAAGCACAGAGTCATTCAAAGAATACGCTCAGCGGTGGAGAGAAACAGCGTCCCAGGTAGAGCCACCCCTAAGTGAGAAGGAACTGACAGACTGGTTTGTTGACACAGTGAGACCAGAATTCTATGAGAAAATGATCAGCAGTGTGTCTGCAAGTTTTTCAGACATTGTGGCCGTGGGAGTGAGGGTAGAATTGGGAATGAAAAGTGGAAAGGTAGCCAGCAGCTCCAGCAGTTCTAACAACAACAATATTAAGAAGGTCAGCAGTGGGTTTCACAAGAAGAAAGAAGGTGAAACAAATGTCGTAATGGGAAGAAGAAATCGTACTGTGAGACCTCCATACCAGCAATATCAGCCGCCTCAACAAAGTTTCTTCCAGCCAATCCAACCTAACTATGTTCAACCGTTTCATCAACAAAGACCCGTGTACCCGGTACAGTATGCCCCTCAGCAATATGTGGCAGCTGTGACCCCAACATTCAACTATTCCACTTCAAACTATCAACCAGGACGACCAGCGCCCATGTTTCAGCAAAACCAGCAAGGGCATCAACGAGCGCCCAACGCTCCGCCCTTTCAACAAAATCAACAGCAGAGGGTACCACAGCCCAGACAACAATACCAGAACCGGAGGCCAACCACAAAACCTCCACTCCCACAGATACCAATGACGTATACTGAGTTATATCCATCTTTGGTCCATCAGGGGTTGATCACGACAAGACCGCTTAATCCGGATACCACATCTCCACATTATAACCCAAATGCCCATTGTGCTTTCCATGAAGGTGCTGCCGACCACGACTTAGAAGGATGCCTTGCCTTAAAACATCTGGTAAGAGAGTTGATGGAGAAGAAAATCCTGTCCTTTGATGATGTACCACCTAACGTCAAAAGTAACCCACTGCCAAACCATGGAGGGGTCAATGCCATTGAAAAGTCAGATGAAGAGATAATTAATGATGTGTCAAAAATCAGAATGCCATTGAAGACATTGCATGATAAGCTGACAGAAGCAGGGTTGTTGGGAAATGTTCATAACAAATGTGAAAAATGTACTGTTAGTTCCAGTGGATGTAATGTGATGCAGGAAGATATACAAAGATTGATAAATGAGGGGATGTTACAAGTATGTGGTAAGGAAAGGAAAGAAGAGGTTTCTGTAATAGAGCCAGTTTTCGACCTGTCCAGGAAAAAAGAGAAAGTTCCAGTGTTTAACAGGGGTGCAAGACCAGTTTTCAACAGAGCTGCTATTGGTCAACCGCGACCAATCGTAGTTCAAAAACCAAGACCGTTCCATTATGACAATACAAAAGTTGTTCAGTGGAAGTACGAGGTGACCGTTGTAGACAAAGAAACGAGAAAGGTTGTTCAGACAGATAATCAGAAAGATGTGACCAACATTGCCGGCACTAGCAAGATGACCCGCAGCGGTAGGATCTATCAGCCTAAAGAATCAGTAGCTATTCCAAAAGAAGTTATTCCTGCTGTGGTAATCAAAGAAAAAGAAGTGCCGAGCACAGAAGAAGAAAATGATGAGTTTTTGAGGATTATCCGAAGAAGTGATTACAAGGTGATAGATCAGCTTCATCAGACACCATCAAAAATATCAATCTTGTCACTCTTGATAAATTCTCCAGCTCACAGGGAAGCATTACAGAAAGTATTGAGACAAGCACATGTAACCAAGGATATTTCACTCGGGCAGTTTGATTCAGTAGTGGCTAACATCACGGCGTGCAATACTTTAAGTTTCAGCGATGCCGAGTTACCGAAGGAAAAACGTGATCACAATCGTGCACTACACATATCCATCAAATGCCAGGAAGATACTTTGGCACGAGTACTGGTCAACACAGGATCCTCGTTAAACGTGCTACCCGCAAGATCACTGTCCAGACTAGCCTATGTCGGGGCAGAGATGAAACCAACCTCATTAATTGTAAAAGCCTTTGATGGTTCGAGGAGAACGGTCATCGGAGAAGTAGAATTACCGATTTTGGTGGGACCCCATGAATTTAACATTGTATTTCAGGTGATGGACATAAATCCAGCTTATAGATGCCTACTGGGACGTCCCTGGATCCATGAAGCAGGGGCGGTAACTTCTACCTTGCACCAAAGAATGAAGTTTGTGGTAAATGATAAGCTAGTGATTGTTCATGGTGAAGAGGAATTAATGGTCAGTAATCTTTCATCGTTCCGGTACATTGAAGCAGAAGAGGACGCGCTAGAGACATCATTCCAAGCACTAGAAATAGCAAACACAGTGATGATAGAGGAGACGGTGGCAAAAAGTGGTCCAACTTTCGCATCTGCTCAAGGCGCCAAAGCTACGCTGGAAGAAGGTACGCCCGCAGGATGGGGAGAAGTCATTGAGGTAATACCGAAGATGAATCGCCAAGGGTTGGGTTACAAACCAACTCAAGGGGGAGAACTGATGCATGACAACAGTCGGCCAAAGGCTATTCAAGAAATATTTATCAGTGGCGGGAATCAAATCAACGCCGTGGAAGAAAATCTTGAAAGTGAAGACATAGGACAACTAGTGTATCATGACGAAGCTACTCTGAACAACTGGGAGGCTATCGAAGTTCCTGTAGTTTTTCCCGAGTTAAAGTAATTTGTTGTTTTTCTTTGTTATTTTTAAAATCTCCATAGCCGTGCCCAAGGCTATAGGAATGTTTTGTAAGGGCCCCATGCTTTCAAAGAAATATCAATGAGAATGGACTATTTTGTTAAAAATCCTCGTGTTGTTTCTTTACCGTCTTTTTGCTTTTACTTTGAAAGAAAAATGGCAATACAAAAAACCAAAACAAAAACAATTTTCTCTTTCTCTGTGTGTGTTGCATTTGCTGATTGTGTGTTTTAATAAAATAAACCCTTCAAACATGCAGTGATGACCATAACCCCCATTGAATCCTGTAACCTCGCATTCCCTCCAGACGTGGATTCCCCAATATACCAAGCCGAAGACGAGGATGAAGATTTTGAAATCCCTGAGGAACTGGTAAGATGGGCACAGTCTGAGTACACTGAACTCCAGCCGCACAAGGAACATTTGGAGGTCATTAATCTTGGCACAAAAGGAGACAAAAAAGAAGTCAAAACTGGGGCAGCCCTAGGGCAGAAGTAAAACAGCAGTTAAAGGAACTCTTAAGAGAATATGTAGATGTGTTTGCTTGGTCTTATCAGGATATGCCTGGTTTGGATACAGACATAGTGGTTCACAAATTACCACTCTGACCTGAATGCCCGCCGGTTAAACAGAAACTCAGAAGAACCAGACCCGACATGGCTCTCAAAATCAGAGATGAGGTAAAAAAGCAGATTGATGTAGGCTTCCTTGCAGTGGCCAAGTATCCAGAATGGGTAGCCAACATTGTTCCTGTACCAAAGAAAGATGGAAAGGTAAGGATGTGTGTGGATTATCGAGATTTAAACAAAGCCAGTCCAAAGGACGACTTCCCTCTACCACATATTGATACTTTGGTAGATAATACAGCTCGATTTGCAGTGTTTTCCTTTATGGACGGTTTCTCTGGTTACAATCAAATCAAAATGGATCCTGACGACATGGAAAAGACAACCTTCATCACTCCATAGGGCACCTATTGTTATAAGGTTATGCCATTCGGTTTAAAGAATGCAGGCGCAACTTATCAAAGAGCTATGGTGGCTTTGTTCCACGACATGATGCACAAAGAAATAGAAGTATATGTGGATGACATGATCGCCAAGTCTCAAAATGAAGAAGACCATCTAGAACATTTGTTGAAGTTATTCAAAAGACTCCGGAAATATCAGTTGAGATTGAATCCCGCAAAGTGCACTTTCGGAGTCAGATCAGGAAAATTACTCGGTTTTATTGTCAGCCACAAGGGGATTGAGGTGGATCCAGACAAAGTCCGTTCCATCCAAGACATGCCAGCTCCGCAGACCGAAAATCAGGTTAGAAGTTTCCTTGGAAGGTTGAATTACATATCCAGGTTCATTTCCAATATGACCCCTACCTGTGAACCGATCTTCAAGTTGTTACGAAAGGATCAAACAGTTGTATGGAATTCTGATTGTCAAACAGCGTTCGACAAAATCAAAGGTTATCTCCAAGAACCTCCAATTTTGATACCACATGTTCCGAGAAAGCCTCTCTTTATGTATTTGAAAGTGCTTGAAAACTCAATGGGTTGCGTTCTGGGACAACAAGACGAATCCGGACGGAAAGAACATGCCATTTATTATCTGAGCAAGAAGTTTACTGATTGTGAAAGCAGATACTCACTCCTAGAAAATAATTGTTGTGCTTTAGCATGGGCCGCTAAGCGTTTGAGGCAGTATATGATTTGTCACACCACTTTATTGATCTCGAAAATGGATCCAATAAAGTACATCTTTGAGAAACCTGCACAAACCGGAAGACTCGCCCGGTGGCATATGCTACTATCAGAATATGATATTCAATATGTGGCTCAGAAATCTATCAAGGGCAGTGTGTTATCAGAATATCTCGCAGATCAACCTGTCGAAGATTATGAACCTCTGAAGTTTGATTTTTCGGATGAAGATATCATGTTAGTAAAAGATTGTGAAGAAACAAGTTCTGACAAAGGTCAACAGACAGAGAATTGGTGGAAAATGATGTTCGACGGTTCCTCCAATTATAGAGGACATGGTGTAGGTGCAGTTTTAATGAATCCTGAAGGTGGTTACACTCTGTTTACAGCCAGACTAGACTTTGATTGTACAAACAACATTGCTGAATACGAAGCATGTATCCTTGGTCTCGAAGCAGCCATTGATCTCCAAATCAAAAATCTCAAAGTCAGTGGAGACTCAGCTTTAGTTATCTACCAAGTCACGGGTGAATGGGAGACAAGACATGAAAACCTGATCCCTTACAGAGCTTATATCGTTGAAACAATCAAGTATTTTGATGAAATCACCTTTAAACATGTTCCAAGAGCAGAGAATCACATCGCCGACGCCTTAGCCATGCTGGCCTCGATGTGGAAAACTAGAGATGTCAATGATGGCACACTTATCAAAATTGAACGCAAGACAGAGCCTGCTTACTGTCAAATGATCGAAGAAGAAACCGATGGCAAACCCTGGTATCATGATATAAAGAATTATTTGTTGAAGCAAGAATATCCCACAGATGCTACGGCACTTGACAAGAAAACACTGAGACGATTAGCATCCAAATTCTTCCTCAGCAATGGTGTACTATACAAAAGAAATCATGATATGGTCTTACTCAGATGTGTTGACAAAAGAGAAGCGGACTTGTTAATGAAAGATGTTCATGAAGGAATGTTTGGTACTCACACCAACGGATACGCCATGTCCAAAAAGATCTTGAGAGTTGATTACTATTGGTTAACTTTAGAAACCGACTGCATTCAGTACGCCAGAAAATGTCACAAATGTCAGATCTACGCGGATAAAATGCATGTGCCTCCAACACTGTAGAATGTACTGTCGTCGCCATGGCCTTTCTCTATGTGGGGGATTGACATGATTGGGGCAATTGAACCGAAAGCTTCAAATGGACACCGTTTCATTCTGGTTGCCATCGACTATTTCACAAAATGGGTTGAAGTTGTATCTTACACCAATGTTACACGACAAGTGGTGGCTCGTTTCATTAAAAAGGAGATCATCTGTCGCTACGGGATCCCAAGCAGAATTATAACAGACAACGGCACCAATCTGAACAACAAAGTTATGAAAGAATTATGTGATGACTTCAAAATCGAACACCACAACTCTTCCCCTTACCGTCCAAAGATGAATGGAGCTGTGGAAGCTGCAAATAAAAACATCAAGAAGATCTTGCAGAAAATGGTTAAAACCTACAAAGATTGGCACGAAATGCTGCCATTTGCCCTGCACGGATACAGAACCTCCGTCCGCACTTCCACAGGGGCAACTCCCTTTTCTCTGGTATATGGAATGGACGCAGTTCTCCCCATAGAGGTCGAGATACCATCCCTCAGGGTCATCATGGAAACCAAGTTAGAAGAGGCAGAATGGATTAAAGAAAGATTTGATCAGCTGAATCTCATCGATGAAAAGCGCATGTCTGCGATGTGTCACGGCCAGTTGTATCAAAAAAGAATCAAAAGGGCGTTCGATAAAAAGGTCCGTATCAGAGAGTTCCGCGAAGGAGAACTTGTGCTCAAAAAGATCTTACCAGTTCACAAAGACGCAAGAGGGAAGTGGATGCCTAATTATGATGGCCCCTTTATTGTGAAGACAGTATTCTCCGGAGGTTCATTGATCCTTACTACCATGGACGGGGAACAACTCACACACCCGATAAACTCTGACGCCGTTCGGAAATATTACGCCTAAAAAGTACCCGATAAACCGGAAAATCCAAAAGAACGGTTTATGCAAAAGTTAGGGTAAAAAAAAAAGAAAAAAAAGGGAGAAAAAAAAGAAAAAAGAGAAAAGAAATAAAAAAGCTCGCTAAGTTGAAAACCCGAAAGGGCGGCTTAGGCAAAAATGAGCATCCCGGTGGATTGAAAACCCGAAAGGGCGATCCAGGCAAAAATTAGGGACAAAGGCGTTTCGCTGCATCAGACAAAGCCATCAACACTGCAGACTCAACAAAGATTCATCTCAACAGCTCTCGTCAGAAGCAAGGATCTTGGAGAATTCTAGTCTTTAGGGATAGTTAGGTCACAGGATTCAATGTAACCTTATCCACTTTTGCCATTTTACTTGTAAATATTTCCATGAAATATTGTCATTGGCAAGATTTCGTCCTTTAAATAAAATCAGCCTTTTTGAGCCTTTCTTTCTTGTGCAAATTATCAATTCCTTATTTTCTGTGTTATGCAAAATACCGTTCGATTGTTTTTGAAAGCATTAAAATCCAAATTTTTGAAAAATAACTTGGAAAGATTTTACAAATGTTTTAACTTGTGGAAAGACTCGAGGAAAATCATACTTCCCCGAAACTCCAGGGTAGCAGGAGTCTTGATACACAGTCAGGATTTACATTCCCCAATGAAATGCTAGCAAATTGGGAGACGAAGAGTCCTTTGGCCATGCATGATTACCAAAATTGAAGATTATCCCTCAGGATTTCTTGTGATAATATGAAGGTTCCTCCCCCAGCAAAGTATTTCTGGACATCTGTTTGAATTCACCTCAGCAAAATCTACCTACAGGCTTTATTCCCCAGTAGGTCTTCGGGTTTATTTCCCAAGTCTACGTACACCCCTCATCATGGGATCAGTGTGATTCGTTTGTTCCCCGAGTCGGTGACATCTATCAATCCCCGCGAAGTCTAGGTTATTACTCACTTCGTTTCCAAGTATAAGTCCAGTCGTAACTGGCATTTTGTTCAAACCAATTGTTGTTGATATTCATTTGGTCGTCACCATCCATGTCCTTTTGAAGCCCAGTCGTCACTGGCATTGTCTAAATCCAATCGTCATTGGTATCTCGTTAGTCGTCACTAACAAAATCACGTATAAGTCCAGTCGTCACTGGCACTAAATAAAAGTCCAATTGTCATTGGTGCCTCTTGGTTTGGTTGTTACCAACCTTTCCCCGGGAAATCCAGTCGTCACTGGTATTGTTCCAATTATTATTGGTATCTTGTTAGTTGTTGCTAACTCTCCCCATGAAGTCCAGTCGTCACTGGCACTGCCTAAATCCAATCGTCATTGGTATCTTGAGGTTTTAACCAATTTTTCCCTTTGAAACCCGGTCGTAGCTGGTATCATCATCTAGAGTCCAATCGTTATTGGAATCTGTTTCGTTTTGGTCGTTACCAACACCTTAGTTAAGATCTAGTAATCACTAGCATTTTTGTATAACCAATTGTCATTGGTATTCCCCAACATGGTCGTCACCATCTTCATTAAAAATCTAGTCGTAACTGGCATTGTTTCATAACTAATTGTCATTGATACCCTGATTTGGTCGTCACCAATCACCATTAAAAGACCAGTCGTCACTGGCATCGCTTGGAATTCTGGTCGTTACCAATTCCCCAGGAAGTCTATTAATTACCAGCATTGTGTGAACTATTTACAGAAACTGAGGGTGTATCCCCAGTAATCCATGTTCCTAGTCAAGTCCTGGAGATCTAGTCGTCATTAGTGTCCTCCGTGTGTGATTAGTCTTGATTCTAGTCCATTCCTGAAGATCCTGTTTGAACTCTTCACTATAGGAAGTTCCTCATCTGATCATCCCCAGTGAGGTTGTATCCAGTCTTTCGCTTCCCGGTGAATCCTGATTCTCTTTTCCCGATGGTATTAATTTTTCATTTCCCCAGTAGAAGTATATCCTTTTCCCCAGTAGAAGTCTATTCTTCTCCCCGGTGAAGTACTTCTTTTCCAAAAAGATTGTCATCTTTATTGGATTTGCCTATTCCCCATGTGAAGTTTTCCTTCTTACGCTATCAGTCATGTCTGAACTGTTAATTTAGTTTTTCAGTACGAGTCCCCAGTGTCGAGTCCTTGTATTTGTCATTGTTTGTTTTACTGTTTCTTTTATTATTATTGTTGCGTCTATGTTGTTTGCATTCAAGCATCATAAGGCATCATTTAGAGTGCATGGCATATCATAACTTGTCCGTTAGCATGACATCAGATCTAAGGGACAAAATTTTCGGTTATCTATATTTAAATACCTTTCACTGCGATTTAACGAAGATTGTCATCTCTCGTTCCCCATCTAGTGAAGATATTTAAATAGGGGCAACTGTTGTACCCCAAATTTTGACCCCTTAGATTCTCATCGTCATTTTTAGAAGCATGATCATGAATTATCTAACCCTAAATCAGTGCAAGTTCATTATTTTCAAGTTACAGATGAATCAGAGTTCTCGCACCGACAAATACAAAACAACCAAGGAATGATCAACCAATGATTTGGGCCAATTTAATCATGGAATGAAATCAAAGATGATATCAAAGTCAAATGAGAAGTCAATTTGAAGAAATCATTTCAGAATCAAGAACAGTGCAGTCAGGAGGCCCCGATTAGGGTTTTTAACTAGTGAAAAGTCAACTGTGGTTTGACTTTGATGTTGGAAGGTGTTGTAATGGTGGGATTGAGGTCCATGAAGTTCATATAGACTATTAAAGACTATTCAAGAAGTATCAAAGTCTCAGGATGTCCAGAATGTCAACAGGCGACTCAGTCGGCACCGATCGATCGTACGGTTGACCGAAAAGTCAACTCCTCAAATTTTGAGAATTGGAATCCAAGTTGTGAATCAAAGTTGTTCCTTATGTCATAACGAACTTACATATCAATTTTCATGATCATTAGATCAAGGATGAGAGAGTAATCGAGAAATCGGGAAATTAGGGTTTTGAAAAGGGCTAAACCCTAACTTCCTAACCACACACTCAATTGAGGTGGTTCTAGTCTCATTTGAAAGCTCTTGACAAGCTCTACAAAAGTGTCCTAGTGGTCCATGGTCAGAAAACGCTTAGTTTTTGAGTTAGAGAAGAAAACATTACAAGAGGAGGAAAAGGACTTAGAAAATTCTAAGTGTTTTGTACTAAGGAACCCTAAAATCAGCCAACTTCAAGGGGATTTTTCACCTAGTTTCAAATAGAATCAAGACTTATGGTCAACATGAAAGTTTTATTACTATGTGAGGGCTTTCTAAAAAGTACAAGTACATCTCAAGGTGATTTATGAGCTGAGAGATACATGTGTTCAAAGTTGGTGTTTTGTCACTTTAGTTCCACATTGGGCAATTTTGCAAAAGCACCTCTCCCACCCAAGTGGGCCAATTTTAACTTGCCAAACTCATGTTACCAGATATATTGAACATCTCAAGCAGGTTAGAACAGAAAGATTGCATAGATTTAGCATGGAATTAAAGTTGTGAAGTTCATTGCCAAAGTTGCCATTTTTGACTTTTCCAAGCATGAGGTGTAAAGTAAATCTACTCCAGCCACTCTATCAAGCCTCTAGCCTGAATTTTAACAGTAAAAACATCAATGTAACTTTCCCCTTGAGTGAAAAGAATAGCCAAAGTTCAGAAAAGCAAGGCAAGTTGGATGGTAGGTGAAAAATATCAAAGATAACTTCATGTTTAAGCAAAGTTCTCAAGCAAGCACCTCCTTGCTTTTTGCTATAAAAAGGGAACTCACACCCCTCATTCAGGACATCAAGATCATTCTGAGAACCTGAGAAATCAAGCTCCCTTACCACATATCTCTCTTGCTTGCAATTTGCAAAATTCACCAAAGTTCCAAGCTAGGCAAAAATCCTGCATTTTGCAATTTCACTACCACTTTAAGTTCCACCTATTACAGCACCCAAACCATCATCCATACATCTTATAAATAACATATAGAAGGTGTACAATCCATCAAACCACCAAAAATCTCAAGAAATCAAAAAGTCAACATTGTACTTGGCTTACTTTGACCAAAAGCTACAAAAAACACCAAAGTGAGTTCTAAACATTTCCTTGAGGTTGTGACCACTTGGACACCTCACATACAATATATCTCAACTGTCAAGAGTCTTAGCAACCATAGGAAACTCATAATTCTCATTTTGGCATCATAAGTGATTGTTTACTAAAGCTTGAAGCAAGGTGCAAAATCAAAGAGTGAAGCAAAGGATCTCTGGTTTTCTCAATTATTCTAGCATATTCAAAAGGATCATTAAGAGGTATGTAGCTATTTCTTATTGGTTTTGGTATCATTTTTCATGAAATCACATTTTTGAGCATATTGGTAGAATTTGAACTATGAACACATGTTTGTCTTTATGATGTTTGGGTTTTGATGGATGGTATATTTGTTATGATTAGAATTGAACTTGTTCTTATTTTTGCATATGAGGTTGTACTGTCATTGGAACTGTTGTGTTTCTTGATTTGGTTATGTCATTTCTTTGGGGGGTACAAAGTGTATACTGTCCTAAAACTTGTAAGGGCATGGTGGATTAAGTGTTGATCTAAGTATTGGGATAAGGGAATTTTTGTTCAACAGAATATTGTGATGTGAATCTGCTGTAGGTCTTGTTTATGCTTGCTCTCAAATCTGAGCTATTCCATCAAATCCATAGTTTTTACATTTTAAGAGCAGACCTTGCCTTTTGTCCTTAATCTATGTACATGGTTTGAGTGTATTGACTGACAAAATCTGTTGGTGCCAAGTATCCATTTCTGCCAAAGCTGTCATGAGGCATTGATTTACAATTGGTGTGGTATTGCAATGTTTAGTATTTTTAGAGTTTGTCATTTCTGACATGATAGATGTTAGGACTAGCATCACTTTTACATGGTTGTTGTTGTCTGTTCTGGATGTTTTTGTACATTAAGGAATAACCAAGGACCAAATATCATAGATCCTGATTAGAAAGAATTCAGGTTTAGGCTGAGGAGTATTTTTTCACCACTATTTGGATCTCTTGCTAATGCTAAGTCTGGCAGGGACCTATTCTGATTAAGAGCTCTTATCCAGCAAAACTGTGGATTTGAAGTATTAGCAGCAGGGCTGGTAGCAGAACTTTAGATTGAGGCTTATTTTGGATGGCTGCATCAGCTGTTATTGGGTTTATTTGTAAGCCATCATTGAACTTAAGTTTGAGATGTCAAAAGCAATATTTGTCTAGCCTTCCAAACTGTCTTCATTCATTATGAGCAAAATGACTTATCTTTTTCAAAAAAAGTTGTCCAATGAACATTTTGGAGGACTAGCATATTTGTTCAAACACTTTAACATCTGGCTGGCTTGTTTGAAAACCGATAATGTGGTGGAAAGACATGGCTATTGAAAGTTCATGATTATGCTTTAAATAGTTAATTACCACCTCTTGTTGGCATGTTTGTTGCTGTCATGTTTTATTTCATGAGTAGGGAATTAGAGAACTCACCAGCTCAAGACTTTGCCTCTAGTTCAATTTAGTTTGGTTGTAGGTAAGATGGTTGTACTGTCAAGCAAGCCAGTTTAAAACTGAAATGTTTAAAAGCCTACAGGATTGTGTAAATCCATGCTACTACCACTGTCTTAGTTCATGACACTCAATTGCACCTCATAGGTTTAAGTGACATCTTACATAGCCAACTGCCTTGCTCAGACTGCTATAGTACTGCTGACCAAAACTCATAACAGTAGGAAAAATATCTTTGCATAAAGCCTTAAGGTTCATATTTTATTAAATTGAACATCACATCTGATGAGTGGCTCCAAGTTGTTGAGATATGCTGTTAGTTTGCCATAGGGTTGGCACAGTCTTACTAAGGTTTGTTTAGTGACTGTTTTGAAGATTTGGGGGTTTTATGGCAGATGAGGGTTTGAGCTTCTTGGAGGTTACTTTAGTGATCATTTCACTGACCAAGCTTGTTAAAGGATAGAACAATTTTGATCTCCATCAGAACCATGCTCAAATCCCTCATTTTGGCTTTTGCTTTGAGAACACTACCTAAACCTGTCCAGTTTTGTGCATCAGCTGCTATAAGCTTAATTTGTAACAGAATTTGACAAATGCTTGGAATTTAACTTTGCAACTTTAATTGGAACAGCTGGCATTGTGGTGTTAGAATAAGCTTGTTTTTATTATGTTGCTTAAATTGTCAATTTGAAGAAGTACATACTGAGCAAGCTCATGACAGTTAGAACAATTGATAGCAATTTGTTGAAAGCTGATGCATACTGCCAGTAGTGTGTGGTGTGTATTCTAGCATAACCAGTTGGCATGTTGTTGTTGGGTAAGAGGGTTGAGTTGGCTTGACAAGCGGCTATTGCTGTTTAATTTCAGTTTGGATGCTCATTTAGTTTTTAATTTGAGTGCTATGTGATTTGCATATGGTTTGTCACTTGTGAATGAAACTGTTTTGGCTAGGATTTGTTGGTTTTTGTGACTGACAGTGCATTTGAGTATGGTTGCTGCTAGCTGTGGATATTGGTAAACACATTACCATGAGTTTTGTTGACTGATGTATGTGGGGAGTCATAGGCTGAGTACATCAGTTGTTTTGCTGTCTTGATAAATTGTTGCATCTTGTTTACCTTCCTTGCTTAAGTCTCAGAATTAAGAGTCATCAACCCCATGATAGGGATAGTCTATGTATGTGCATAAAATATGACTTACCTTACAACCTGCACCTCATGGTGATATTTTGCAACTTGTGTCATTTACCTCCCTCACAGAATTCTGTTGTAACAAAGTTGGATGTAAGTTAATTCTTGAGCATATCATTCACAGCACATGTTGCACTTTTGGCCTAGGAAGTATCCCTAGAGATTCATGATATTTGTCCATTTGTGTTTATTGCCTTGGATGTGTTAAATGCTGTCAAATCTGGCCATAGCAGTTAGATAGTCCTATTTTGCATAGAGCCATACAAAGCTGTTCTCATCATTTTAACAGGTTTCTATGTGTATTCCAAGTATGCCTGCATGATTACTTTACTGGTTTGAGCATAGAATCAAGTTTTCACATGTTGTTACCAAGTACATCAATGCATCAAAGTCACTCAAATACTATTTTTCCATGTCAACTCCTTTTTCATCAAAATAGCATTTTGAACATCTCATAAATATCATTTGAAGCATGTTAGCATAGTCACTTTGGCCTCAAGGCAGCTGCATCAAAAACTCATGTTTCAAAATCACTTCTCACATATACTCAAGCAACTCACCTGCTACTTTTTGCACAAGTTTAATTTTCACCAAAACCACTCTTCTCACACTTCACACTAATCATTTGGAAGGTGTTCACATATTTTTCTTAAGCCAAAACAAACTGTCATGAATTTCTACCTTTGAAATGAATTTTTGCCAAATTTTGCACTTAATATGCCATTGTCTCAAGCTGTGTGTAGTGAACTTGTTTTAAGCATTAAACACTCTCAAAATCTTGTATATGTGCTGTGTGTATGGATCTTTGAGCCAGAACTTGCATAGAAATCAAAATTGCATTCTTCATGCATCTTTGTGTTGGACCAAAATGCAGTCAGTACACCATTTTTCAAAACAGATGAATTTGGGCTTTTTGTGTGCATAACCTCACTCAATAGGATACACTTGACATGTACGAGTGTTCATTTTGATCTATTTGTATTTTCAAACTACACTGTCATAATGCATATTCATCACTCATGTAAACTTGCAAATCATATGCCACATCTCACCACAGCATGATCTAAATCCTACTCACTGCATAAACCATCTCCACTTCATCATTGTATGTTGCTTGCATGATTTGTTTTGTTTGAAATCTGTGTGAAACAAGTTGCTCACTCCAAAGTGCACTTTTCCATAAACATTGCACTTATCAAGACACTTTCCATTTCTGTTGGCATCAATCTTATTTGAGATGATGGAATCATTTTACATAATATATGTGAGTTATATGTGTGTTTAGCTTGGATTGAAAATGTTTGGATTGGATGCTTCATTACAAAATGCATTTTAAAGTATCACATTAGCATAAACATATCATTTGCATTTCTGCTAATTTTTTACTACACCAATTGTTGGAATCAATCATATACATCATCTATGGCATGTCTATGTTCTGTCTTGAGTAAAAAAAGAATTTGAATCAAGAGTTAAGATTGGAATTGCATCATATGACACAAAAGGCAAGAGCTATCTAATTTTTTAATGGGGAAGGAATTTTGTAAAACCACCACCACCATCTTGATCCTCATGAAATTCTACCCCAGTTACATATAAAGTTTGTCCAAAAACTCAAAGAATTGAAGAAGTTATGGACATTTTGCAAATCCATAGAAACCATGTTTTGCCCAGCAAAATAACCAAACTTACATCATATATTTATTGTTTCACTTTAATTAACGGATGTATGGCCTCCCCAGCGGTTGAAACTTGCGCGCGTATTGTACTTGGCATGGGTTCGATCCTTGGTGATAACCCTTGTTGCCACTTTTTTTCATTTTTTACATAAAACTTTAAAAAATCATAACTCTCTCATTTTTTATCATTTTTCACCCATTCTTTTTTCATTATGTTTGTTTTAATATGTACTTTCATGTCATCATTTTATTTTCCATGTTTGATTAATTTTTCACCATGTTTGACTATGCGCAACTTGTCATATTGACAGTACTAACCCTAGTTGTTGCAGATGAAAGTTAAAAGGGTTCCACTTGTTTTTCTTTGTAAAAATTGATTGTTATCACACCTATACATGTTTGTCAACATGCTAGGATTTTTACTTTGAATTATTATCATGCCTATCTCATCTGTTTGTTAAGTTGTACTCCAGGTGCGATCTGTCGTCACAGTTTTCGTACTAATCACCTGCTTTAATTGTCACCATTGCTTTTTCATCCTTAAATATTTTTCATTGGTTGTCACCATGAATGCTTTAAGTATAATGTCTGTATTTATTTTATCCCCAAGTGATGAAGCTTGTTAGCTTTCATCCAATTGCCTAATCATTTGTCCCTCCAGAGGAAGGTCTGTTCACTTGACTGTCAAGGTCTTGAATCAAAATCTCTGTTATCCATTGACTTTGTTAAGTCACTTCAACCCTAGTTTAGAAACCTTTAGACTTTGCTTGAAGTATAAGAAACCCACCCATACTAGGAGTGTTCTTCAACTAGAACCCTAGGAAAGAGTTCGTCAACTCTATGTAAGAATCATCGTCATAACTTCTTACTTCCCCTTCAACTTAGCTTAGGGAGTTTTGTCAAACTCCACACAAACATTGTCATGTTTGTTCCCCTTTGAACCTTGATCATCATCAAGTGTTCTTTTCCCTTGTAAGGTGAACTACGATTGCTCTGATTCTATCCTAGTCAGGATACGTAGGCAGAAGGTGCGATGCCTTTGCGAGCAAACTTAGAAAACCATTTAGGCCTTTTTATTTATTTTATCTCAATTCCCAATCCTTAAAAACCATTAGCGCGCAATTCACAAACTTAGCAAGTAATTAAACAAAAGGTTCCTGTAGAGTACTACAGATATTTAGGGTGCTAATACCTTCCCTAGATATAACCAACTCCCGAATCCCCGAATCTCTTAAGCGTTGTCGTTACATCGCGCAAAAGGTTCTTTCTTTCTTTAGACCTATCCTTTGGATAAATTAAAGTCCGGTTGTAAAAAGAAATAAGGTTCAAGTTAATTAATAGCTTGATATCAAATTTTCACCGCAACACTTCTCTCAAGAGACTGCCACTCACCTGTTGATGACGATTAAACTTCTCCGAAGAGACTGCCATTTATCGCTGAAGACGATTAAACTTCTCCGAAGAGACTGCCATTTTATCGCTGAGGACGATTAAACTTCTCCGAAGAGACTGCCATTTATCGTTGATGAAGGTTAAGCTTCTCCCAAGAGACTTCCACTTACCTCTATTGTAATGTAAGATGTTCTTCTTAATAGATAGTGCAAAATAAATGCACGTCCAGGTAGGTTCGGCGACTGACAGGGACCAAAGTTCAATCCATAACCAAGCTAGAAAGAAACTGTCAAACAAGACTCCAACCATTGAGAAATGAGCTCGAATGGTGACTTACCTTATCCAATCATGGAAAAAGATAACTGAAGCAACCATCATCCACGAGGATTTAAACTCTATAGGACGGACATTTTATGCTTAAGGGCTGACAACTCTATTAGAGAGAGACAACACACCCAATCACTGAGGAGGGAACCAAAGTGAAACAGGAACAGGTAACAACCAGAGATAGCAATGATGCACGGATGATATGCTTTATGCCATGCTTATGTTTATGCTGACGAAACAGACAAAACAAAACAGGAGATGAAATAAACATCTCGACACGGAGACCCAACCAAACTTTACCAAGATTGGACATCAAAGGGATGATCATGAAGAACAACAATTCCACTTCAAGGTTACCACCTTCTTTGGGAGAGAGTAATCTTTTTAGGCCAAAACCTCAGGACTTCACTTGGATTGCCATCATGAGTTTGAATTCTTTGTTGAAGGAAAATTACATCGAGAGATTCCCGGATCAACTGAGGTAACAACTTATTTGGAGAGCTGAAAAAGGGCATCATGAGAACAAAACATTTATGCCCCATTATGACAATAGTCATTTTTCAAGTGAGCAACGACTCTGGCGCCAAATAGTCTTCAACTTTTTTTGCCCCAGATTGCACAGTCTGTGAGAAGAAGTCATAAGGATGCTTTTAAAAGAAACAGCATAAAGATGCTTCAATGTCTTCAAACACTTAGAGAGATTTTCAAATCTCGACGTGATTGCCCCAGTTTAACGGTGCTTGCACAACAAAGTCTTCAGACTGTGGAAGTAACGACTGGGTAACAAACTTGCCCCTGCTAGTTGGTAACTGCAAAAGTATTGCCCCAGACTAAACTGTTCATCGAGAGTTTCATCTGATCTTGACCTGGTTGGCTCTGATTAGCTGAACGTTACAATAAATGATTAACAAATCCTTCAAATTGGTTGCCCCAGGCTGAGCTTCCTTTATCAAGTTAAATTCCCTAGCTGACAGCGCTTGTTGGGATTCCTTTGATATTGGATTGTTTTGCACACAATGCTGTTCATTAAAAATTGGCAATTTTCAATGTAAAATTCATGCAATCTTTTGAAAACATTTTTTGATGAAACACACACGGCGAAGTGATTAAGTGATCAAAGTGAAAGTGGTCCAATCATTTTACAAATGATGGATAAAGTGATGAACACACAATTAACAAAGATCATTAGGAGTCAGGTTATCCAACCTTGTTGTAATATGCTTTCAAAACAACCTTACCTCAATTAGGTCTTTTAAGGGTTGTAACGTGGCTTGGTTTACGGTTCATGAAACAAAGAATGAAGGCTCAAAGTTATTTGGTCCCACCCACTCTCCATGATGAACTCCAATCCTACGCTCAGTTAACTCAAACTATACACTCAGGTTCTTACAGACTTTAAGAATTGAATTGATAATAGTTGGTGATGGCTCACAAACCTAGGATAGTCACAACTCCGTTACAGTATTTGATAGCTTTTTGAGGATTTTTAAGAGTGATAACTCTTACAACATTCCTCTCTTTTGTTTATCCCCGACTTCTTTGTCTGAACTTCTTTGTTCGGTTAAACAGTCAATGGGATGCCCCATTTTTGCCTAAGTCTCCTTTGTTGCACCCTAAAATTTGCTCAACCTACTTCACTTGGTTTATGTTTCAATTGCATTAGCATTTGCATATAAAGTCATGTACAGAGTCTAATCATTTGCATAGCATAGCATATCAAGTTATCCAACAAGGGACCAAGTACTATTCTCATCTCTATGAGCCTATCAAGAGGTTATTTTTCAAATTCAGGCCTATCCCAGTCATCAGAAAGAAATTGAAATCTGAGAAGTTAGTGGATCAAGTAGTGGATCTATCTCCTATCTTGAGGGCATTTGAAGATACTCAAAGAAGTTGTGAGCAAGGAATTGAGGTCATGGAGGGTATATAGACATCATGGAAGACATAGAGAGTAATTTTGAAAGTGAGACAAGTCATTGATATGATTACAAGAGCTGCAGTGGAAGACAATCAACTAGGGTTTCATCTGGGTCAACCCTAGGTCAACCCTAGGTCAAATGCTTGATTGAAAGGCATCAAGGTCTATTTGAGAGATGTGGGGTTCATCATTTGACATGTAGATATGGATGTGGTGTTGTGCCAAGGAGAAATCAAGAGAAATCAAGAAGAAGAGGAGTTTCTAAATTAGGGTTTCTGTGTAAAATCCCCTGATTTAGGTCAAACTTCCAAGCAAGATAATTCAAAATGCAAGATTCAAATGGATCCTTGGCCAACATAAGACTTGTAAAGGATCCCAAGACCTTTAATTTGAGTGGTGGAAGACATCAAGGAGATTTATAGAACTCAAGTTATGGTCCTTGCAAGTTACAGGTCATCTGAGGCATCTGAAATTTTGTCTGTGAAAGTTACTTGACTTCCAAGCAACTTTTACCCCTCAAGGAGCTTTCAAATGAATTTCTGTCCAACATGAGAGTTGTTCCTCATGATCTTAGATTTCTAGAAAGGTATGGTATGACTTCATCTGATTTGTGGAACTCTACTTATGTCTTTGGCAAGCAAAGGGTATTTTGGTCATTTGAGAATTACAGGTCATTTCAAGCCTATGCCCAAAACTCATACAAGGAAGCTTCAAATGAAAAACTTCACAACATCAAAGTTTCTCCAAATGACATTTTGAGTCTAGAAAAGTGGTCATGGGAGTTGGAAAATGCTCATAGCTCAAGATTGCAAATTTGGTTAATTAAAAGGTGAATTTAATGAATAAAAGTGACCTAAAAATGAGATTTTGCAATACATGTCCAAATGGGATGAAATTATAGGTCATTTTGATTGGAAAGAATGTTTTGAGACCATTGGCAATAGTGGATTTTTGAGTTTTGTTCAAAGTTTGAGAGATATCATTGGTTGCTTATGTATGAAGTTACACATGCCAAAACACAAGGGATTTGTGCACAAGAAGTTTCTAACAAGTTCTAGATGGTTCCATGAGCATCTATATATTGAGTAGAGTGGATCCAATCATTTGTTGGTGATTCATTTGGTTGAAAACTCATAGTTACATCTCATTCCTCAATTTTGCAAATTACACAAAAACTCTATCAAATCTTCATCATTCTTCAAAATTCTTGATCCTATCATCATCTACATTCATCATAGAGCAAGTTTCCATCAAGATTTGGTTGAATTGAAGTAGAATTCATGTGCTACCAACTTCATCATCCAAAGTGCAAGAAGAATTCAATTGCAAGATCAAGAGCATTTGAGCAGGTGTTGCTGCATACAGAACCAAGATCCAAGTCCATTGATCAAGTCTAGAGCACTGCTAGCTGTGAATCCAAGAGCATCACTATCTGTTTTCAAGATTACACCAGGTTGGTTTTTCTATCGAATCAGCATAGAATAGATAGCATGATGTAGAATCCTTAGGTTAGAACTGTTAGGAATAGGTAGATGAATAATTCTGGTGAGTTTAAGAGCATTTCATGGAGTTTGGTATGTGAGCACCAAAACTGTTTTGACCTAGAACTAAGAGGATAGAGAGTGTTAGTTCATGTGGATTAGTTTAGAATGATCAGGGATGTGTGGTGGTTACACTAGTACCAAGAAACTGGAGTTTCATGAGAGTGGAAATTGGAGCGTTCATGGAGAGGAAGCTATCGGGTTTGATTTTCTAGGTTGTTACAGTAAGAATTAATGATGTATTATTGTTCAGCTTGAGAATTAGAGCAATTTTGCTTTTTATGGATCTGAATTTCATGGAGAAACGAAGCTGTATGAGAGGGTGGAAGTCTGGTTCATGCAAGCTCGTTCATGGCTCAATCATGGTGAAACCCTAGGTTATTTGGAGAAGATGAGTCCAATGGCGTTGGATCGTTCGCTGACCCTTGACCAAGTCCCAGATCTAACGACTCATGTTTAAACTGAAAGTGAGAGGGAAGAGCCTGGAAGCAAAACGCGTCGTTTCATTAAACGACTCAGACTGGGCTTAGAAACAATTGCTATTCATACCACCAATATTCAGGCCCATTCATTTTGAACTAACATAACTGCTTCCTGCACCGTTTTTGGTTTGTTATTTTCTTTTGTGTTTTCTGACTTAACTGGGCCCAGACGCGCCTTGCTACGCGCACCCCCAGTCTGGGCCCATCATCAATTTTCCAATGCAAATCATTGCTTACTGCACCCCAACCCACTCTAATTCATTTTAATTTCATTCATTTTTTAAATTGTTTGAAAAATCATAACAAATTGAAAATTCCATGTTTTTGATTGGTTGTTTTTTTTTTTAATATTTTCATATTTCTGTGTAGAAAAATATCATGTAATAAAATTTCCATTTTATTTTCTTTTAATATTTTTTACATATTTTCTCTTTTAATGCCTTTCTAATAGATTTAATTTGTACATAGTATTTGTAGAATTTCTTTTAGGTACTCCTCATAATCTTTTTAGGCCAAATTTTTTAGTATAATTAGAGGCATATATTAGGTGTCCCCTTGATTTTTATACCATTTTTTTAGGACTTATTTCAAGTAGTTTAGTTAGAAAACATTAGTCTAATCACTTAGGGTTGTGAATATAATGTAGGTATACAAAACAAATTTTCTTTTGGGTTTCCTTTAGGACAAATTGAATGATGGGACTATAGGGGTATTATGGGTAAATAATAGATCCCTTAGAAAATATTAGGCTTCCCCTATTCTACTATTACTATTAGTATGTTTCTTGTATTTGCTTGATTGGGTGGTGTGCCCTCTCTAGGGTTATTATTTGACTGTGTGGGGTATTGGGCCTGCTTGGGGTTTGGGTTTGAGCTGAAGACTTTGCTGATGAAGCCCATTGAAGATTAAAGGAATGAAGACCAATTTCCAGAGTTGATAAAGAGTGTACCTTGCTGGCAGCTGTTGAAGGTTACAGGATCTAGGAGCTAGGCAGAGCTCTAGAGTAGAAAACTTGATTCACAAACATGGAAGGTCTTGTTCGCCTCCATCCCTTTCTATGATGCAGAGTCTCTCTAAGACACTCACCCCCTTCCTTTGGAAGGCTTGGTGACAGTGTCTAAGAGATAGAACTCTTGAGAGAAACTTTCCACATATTGTTAACAGTTTGTTTGCCACCTTTGGTGGTCAACTAACTGCTTAACATCCCAATTCATCTTGTTAACTGTTCCTCATCTTGGAGAGTGAGACTTGAAGAAAAGCCATTGAAAGATTGAAGATAGAGACCTTGCTTGCTATTTAACCTGTTAGGTTGAAAGCGAATTTTGTTCACTTTTGCCTGTTGTTTTCTAGGTTCGAGGTTGAGTGGGACTCCCTTGCCTCGCTTGTATTGCTGCATCCATGCATTTTACTACTTTATTGTATATATGCTATTGTTTCTGTTTCCGTTTTCCCCTTAGGATCTTTGTTTCTATCTGCGCAAGAGAGGAGCATGATAGACATTAGGTCTTAACCCATGCATGATAACAGTAGGTTAGTTTGATTCCCTTTTCAACCATAGGTCAGAGTTTTGTCTCTTCTTTCTCAAAACAAACAGAAAAACACAATAAATATTTCAAACACAATAAAAGACACTTCTTCCGTAAAAGAATGTGAACTCATCAAAACGTCATTTTTGTCCGCTTGGACCAGTAATCAGAAAAGCCCGTTTTCAGAAGGAGATAAAAGCAATCAAGGCAGACTTGTGTCGTACGGTGCCCGAACTACGTTTGCTCTGATCTTTCATGCTGTATGAAAGTACGTAGGCATAGGATGCGATATCCTAGCGAGCAACCTTCCCCTCCTTTCCCGTAGGTAGGCGAACTACGTTGACTCTGATTTCTCGTTCAAGACGGGAATACGTAGGCATAAAGTGCGATACTTTGCCGAGTCATTTTCTTTTCTTTTAACCCCAGACCTGTAGAGTAGATAGAATAACAATCCGTACCAGAAAACAAGCGTGGATCCCGTCGAGTACGACGGACGTGAGGGGTGCTAATACCTTCCCCTTGCATAACCGACTCCCAAATCCAGGATTTGGTTGCGATGACCATTCCTTTCCCCGTCTTCGCAGTAGGTTTACCTCGAGCGTTTCCTTTCCCTCCTTTGGGATAAATAACGCGCGGTGGCGACTCTTCTGTTCAGCCGGCGCCGATTTTCGCAGTAGCGACAGCTGGCGACTCTGTTGGGGATCCAACGTCCCCTGGCTGCTAAGGGCTGCGATAGTTCCTTATGCATTTGGGATCCAACGTCCCTTAAGCGAGTCAATCCTAGCGCTTTTTTTCCCGTTGAGGATTTTGTATGGATTTACTTTTCTGTCATTTACTTTCAGCATTATATTATTGTTATTACTGTTGTACTGGGGTGTGATGGGTGTTCCATGATTGAGAGATAAGTCGGGCCTAGGCTTGAGTGCACCTAGAATTAGAGTGGAAATTAGTGGGCGCGCACGTGCTTTGCTTGTCCTAGTGTCCCGCGAAATCCACACTCAGACGAGGTTCATCTGGTTGGCCTCCTGTCCTGCCCTTTGGGTGGCTCGGGTTGCTTGGTTAGTTGGATTGTCGACTCTGGGAACCGATCATTTGGAAGTTGGCTAAGTGAGACCTCTTCAGGATTTGATGATGCCACTCCTTCTGGGAATCGTATCATCAACCCTGAAAGTCTGTGACGCCGACGACCGCATAGGATGCCGTACCTTTGTCAGTTACTAGGACACCTACCTGTGAGAGGGTTGGGGTTATGCAGGTAACTAGACCTTCAGATACCGGTTGTTTCTTGATCTGAGATCCTGGGTATTTATGGATAGTTGAGAGGTCTATCAGAGACCAGTTGGAGTTATGATATGGGGTCTGTCAGAGACCAGTCAGAGTTATGTTATGGGGTCTATCAGAGACCAGTGTTGGAGCTTGGTATTGGGTCTATCTAAGACCAAGGTTTGAGGAATTCTGGATGGTCTATCTGAGACTTATGATGTGGTTCAGGCTTCTCAGCCATGGCATTTGGTCCCTATTGCATTTTACTTGCATTGCATTGTTTGCATAACCATTATCATTGCATCCCATTAACGTGTGTCTGTGCTGCAGATGCATTTGCATATTCCCTGGTTCTAGTGCCCGGACTTCTGAGTATTAATCATGGCTGGTTTGAGGATGACAGTTGCCTACAAGTTACCTATCCCTGATATTACTCCCCTCCTGGGTCTGATTTCTCTTGCTGATGAGGATGTCCGTAGAAGCTTCAGGCAGAGTTATGGACGGCTGTTGAGATTGGTTCGCAAATCAACTGATGATGAATTGAATGGGCTGTATACACTGATGCAATTCTATGACCCTGCTTTGAGATGTTTCACATTCGCTGACTTTATTTTGGGGCCTATCATGGAAGAGTATGCCGAGTTTATTGAGCTGCCAGTACAGAATAAGGTTCCTTTTATCCACTCTGCCGCTGAGCCCAAGTTGGAGGACTTAGCTAAGGTCTTGCACATGAATGCTTCTGAGCTGTTAATGACTTCTTGGCGCGGGGTTCCAGGTTTCTCTCTCCAGTTTCTGATTAGTAAGGCTCAGGAATACGCCAAGAATGGATGTTGGGTAGTCTTTAACGCTGTCTTGGCTCTGTGCATTTATGGGATAGTGTTGTTTCCCAATTTCCCGAATTTCGTGGACATGGATGCATTTCATCTGTTTGCTTCTGGCAACCCGGTACCCACATTGATCGGGGACTTCTACCATTCGATGCACTATAGAAATGAGAATAGGAGAGGCAAGAACGTCTCTTGTTGCGTGCCTTTGCTGTACATGTGGTTTAAGAGCCATCTCCCCCTCAAGGGACCTTTTGTAGATAGTGCAACTACAACTGACTGGTCAGAGCGTCTGATGAGACTATCTTCTGAAGACATTGAGTGGTTCGACCGAGACTTGTTGGGGTCTGAGCTTATTTTCAGTTGTTCGGGGTATCCTAATGTTCCATTGATAGGAAGAAAAGGGTGCATCAATTACAATCCGTCTCTGTTCATTCGCCAGTTTGGATACGCGTTGAAGAACCCACCTAAGGAGGAAGAAGTACAGGAATCTCTGTACTTCACCGATGATTTGAATGGAGAGTTACTAGCCAAGCTTCAACATGCCTGGATGCGTATCAACAGAAGAGGGAAACCACTGTTGGGGAAGAATGATTGTCAGGCTTATGTACCATACAAAGTTTGGATCCAAGAGAGAGCTAGACAGTTGCTGATGCCATTTCCAGCTGCACCAGTCCCTGTTCATATTCCGGTGGAGGAACCAACCACTGTTACTATGGAGGTCTACGAGCGAGTTGTAAAAGAAAAGGAAGCCTTGATGAAGATCAATGAAGAGTTAGAAAAGGAACTGGCTCAGATGCGTAGTGAGAAGAACAAGGCTGTGCATTCTTTCCAACAGCAGATTGAATTAGTAAACCGGCTAGGTGCTGAATTGACTGAAGAGAAAAAGAAGCGTGAACGCCTGGGGAAAGAATTCAGAAGCTCTCATGATATGTTGGAGTCCAAAAAGAAAGCACTCGATGCCACCCACCGGGAAATCTCTTCTTGTAACAAGACGTGGAATGCTACGCTAACCAACAACAAAAAGAGGGAAGCCAAATTGAAGCAGCAAATTTCTGAACTTGAAGAACAGTTGAAGGCTAGCACTAAGCAGTATGAAGAGGAGGTGATGGCGAGGTATGGTCTCCAGAATGCATTGAACAAGGTCATCGAAGGCAAGAAAGAAGCTGTGTCTCAGAAGCGGAAGCTAGAGGATCACTTCGGAGAAGGGGCATGGGAGGAATCCGCTGGTGATTTGCGACGTGTTCTCAAGCGAAGAGATCTACTTGTTGAGGGTCTGCTTACCCGACCAAGTCATCCAGAGACTAAGAAGTTATTAGAGGAGTACCAGGCCTATGGGAGTACTTGACCATTTCATGTATTAATGTATATGCTTTATTTGCATAGTGCTGACCATCACCAGAATTGTTGGTCGAGGTCATTGTATGCTCATTGATATTGTATTCTTGGTTTAATGGATTTCTCTGCAATATATGAGGTGTTTTCTATGGTTCGGCTCCGACCTTCGTATTGCTGTCACTGTCACCACACTGACACATTCGCACTAGAATCGGGGAATGACGTTCCCTAATGCACCGACACATATTGCATTGCATTCCCATTCATATTGCATTACAGGTGATTATTGAACTGTATCTCATTTCCTGCACTGTACCCGGTCTTTTCAGGATTGAAAGTCAGCGCCCGCACCGATACTCCACTCGTACCAACTGCCAAAGAATTATGGATCAGATGCAGAATGAAATCCAAGACATGCGTGAGAAGCTGGCGCTATTCATGCAGACAATGGAGACCATTGCGAAAGGCCAGGAGAATTTGCAAGCGTTGGTGCAGCCTCTGTTGGTAAGAAATGTTGGGCACGGAAATGAAGACCATAATTCTGTGCGAGTCGACACTATTCACGGGGATGGTACCCCTACACCGGTCGCTCCACCTGTGGTAAACATGCCTGCTGTCAATGTGAACAATGGCGCTGCCGCTGAAAACGGTAACATTGGAATCGGTAACGAGACTGTCGTCAACAACGTTGGGCTCGGAGATGTCAACCTGGGTGATAATATGGGAGGTAATGGCTTCGGTAATAATGGATTCGGCTTCAATGACCAGGGGTTTGATCATGCTGGGAAGTACGGCTTCAACGCTCAAGGCTTCGGACAGGACGGATTTGGTGTGACTAATCAGGGTTATGGCGGATTCGGAAATGGAAATGGTGTCGGGTTAATGGCTTTTGGACCTGCAGGAGTCGCTCCGGGATATGGTAACAGGGGGCGAGGCCCTACAATGAATCAGACTAGAGTTGGCCGTAACAACGGGTACGATGGATACGGAACTAGGAATGGTAATTGGCAAGAAGACCAGCAAGAGGATGCTTTCTCCGGTGGAGGTTTCGAAGGTCCTATGGATGACTCTCAGAGAATCAAGATGCTCGAGGAGCAGATGAAGGGGGTCGTAAATCAAAGTGTTGTTGGCTTGGATATGACAACAATGGGTCTGGTGCCTGGCCTGAGGGTACCAATAAAATTCAAAGCTCCCACATTCGACAAATATAAGGGGGATACCTGTCCAAAAGTGCACGTGCGGTCATACTACAGAAGGATGTCGGCGTATTCAAACGATGAGAAGATGCTGATGCACTTCTTTCAAGATAGCTTGTCGGGTCCTTCCCTCGAGTGGTATATGGGGCTGGAGCCAACACAGATAAAGACGTGGAAGCAGCTGGCTGAAGCATTTGTGGCTCACTATAAGTACAACAGTGACTTGGCACCCAATCGGGTCCAATTGCAGGGGTTGTCCCAGAAGAAGGGCGAGAGCTTCAAAGAGTATGCGCAGAGATGGCGCGACATGGCTGCCCGAGTTCATCCCCCTTTGGAGGACAAAGAAATGAATGATATGTTCATAGGAACATTTACCGGTATGTTTTATGACAAGTTGTTTCATACCTCTTTGGGCAGTTTCTCAGACTTAATCCTGATGGGAGAGAAGATTGAAAGAAACATTAAACAGGGAAGGTTCCAAGCTGAGTAATCCACCTTAGCTGGCAGTAACAGAAGGGCTTTCGGTGGGCGCCGTCAAGGTGATGCAAGCGCAGTGTTTGGGGGCCGAGGCCGAGGCCGGGGCAGAGGTCGAAACCAGTACAATCAGCCGCAGCAGGTGGCAAGTGTTACTATTCCGTTTCAGCAACAACCAATACAATAACAACAGCAACAACAGCCACAACAGGGGGCACATCCTGCCCAGCGCAGAGTCCAGGGGGGCAAACCAAGGAGGGTGTTTGAAACGCCTCCTTCAACGTATGCAGAATTGCTACAGACGTTACTGGGTTTGAACTTGGTAGAAAAGAGAACTCTGGCGCCAATAACAGGCACTCCTCCATACGGTTACGATGCAAGCAGGCACTGTGAATTCCACTCCGGGGCTCCTGGCCACGATGTAGAGGGTTGCCACGCGTTCAAGCATGTGGTACAGGATCTATTGGATAGTAAGGCTATCAATTTTGGACAGGCGGGTCCGAACATAGTGCAAAAGCCCATGCCCAACCATGGGGCAAACGCCATTTTAACCGAGGAGGGTTTGAACTTGATTATGAATGTTGACGACCTAAAGACACCGTTGTGTGAGATAAAGAGAAGGTTATTGCAAGGAGGTGTGTATCCAGGTTGCGACGAGTATTGTTTAGAGTGTTGGACCCAAGCTGGGGGTTGTGATGAATTGAAGAAGGGTATTCAGACCTTAATAGATGGAGGCACATTACAATTCGACCGAACAGCAGTTGAAGAACCTGCAGAGGTATTAGCAGACAAGCAAAGTGATGTAGCTACTGTGACGATTCCCCGAAAAGCGATAACTATAACAGCGCCGGCCAAGCGACCGCCGATCACTATCACCAAGGCAGGACCAATCCCTTATGAGAGCACTAAGGCAGTCCCCTGGACCTATGGGTTGGAAGTATACTGTGATGGGGTGAAAATTGATGTTAGTAAGCAGCCAGTTGAGGTTGTAGACAACGTCGTCGGTACCGGAGGGATGACGAGAAGTGGGAGAATCTTCATATCGCCTGAGGTAGAGGCCGAACGACTGGCGAAAGGAAAAGGAAAGATGAATGAGACTGTCCCCGTGCAGAGGAACGAAAAAGAAACGTCATCGAAGGATGTGGAAGAGTTCATGCGCCTTATTCGCAAGAGCGATTATAAGATTGTTGAGCACCTTCAACAGACGCCGTCAAAGATATCTATACTGTCGTTGCTATTGTGTTCTGAAGCTCACAGAAATGCATTGTTGAAAGTTCTGGATACGTCCTTTGTACCCCAAGATGTTTCCGTGAATCAGCTGGAGGGGGTGTTGGCGCATGTGAACGCAGGCCATAGCTTGGGGTTTACAGACTTCGATTTGACCCCGAAGGGGAGAGAACATAATATGGCGTTGCACGTCTCAGTTGAGTGTAGGGGCTCAGTCATGTCTCATGCACTGGTAGACACCGGATCTTCCTTGAACGTGCTACCCAAGAAAGCAATGATGAAACTGGATGTCAGAGGATTCCTTTGTACGCCTAGTGACTTGGTGGTCAGGGCATTTGATGGTACACGAAGAACAGTCTTTGGATCCATAACATTACCTCTACAGGTGGGGCCGGAGGTTTTCGCGACTGAATTTTATATTATGGACATCCAGCCAGCATACAGCTGCCTTCTCAGACGACCCTGGATCCATGGTGCTGGGGCAGTCACGTCTACCTTGCATCAAAAGTTGAAATACATGGTAGGGGACAGTGTGGTCACTGTTTGTGGGGAAGAAGATATATTGGTTAGCCATCTGTCATCATTCAAATATGTAGAAGTCGACGGCGAGATTCATGAAACACCCTGTCAAGCCTTTGAAGGGTTGCGCATCAAAGACAAAGGTCCCGGGCCGAGTAAAGCGTCAGAGGTAGCCGTCTCGTCATATAAGGAGGTTCAGGCTCTAGTAGAGACTGGTGAGACAAAGGGCTGGGGCAAGGTGCTGGATATTCCCGTAAAGATGGACCGATTTGGGCTGGGATATCAACCGTTGTCATCAACGCCTGCTGCTGGGGCACCCCGTTTCAGAGGACCGATAACCATCACTGCTAGTAGAGTGTGTCACGAGGCCATCAACGCTGTTTCAGATTCCGAAGAGGGAGACAGTGACTGCGACATGGACGCCTGGATTCAGCCAAGCGTGCCAGGACAAGGATTATGCAATTGGTCTATTCAGGAGATTGTTCCTGTGACTCTCAAACAGTAATGCTTTGTTTTCTTAATTGTTGAACAATCTGGTGTCTTACCCGGGGCATCATGATTTTTCTTAGGGTTGTGCTGTTATGTACTTTGCGTTGTTTAATCATTAAATAAAAGGCGTTTTTTTCATGTACAAATGTTGCGATCTCTGTTTTTCCTGTTTTGTGTTTTACAATAAAATGGCAACGTGGTTATTCACTTTATACGCATTTTGAAGCATTTAACCATTCCTTTTGCAGGATAACATTTTCAGATGACATCATTGAACCGCCTATGACTCGTCTCGACTTTGAGCACCCGGTATTTCAGGCCGAAGAAGAGAATGTTGAAGATGGTGATGTTCCCGAAGAATTGTCTTGGTTGGTAAAGCAAGAAGAACGAGTCATTCTGCCTCACGAGGAGGTCATCGAAATTATTAACCTGGGGTCGGAAGGGGTTGAAAAGAACATCCGTATAGGAGTCGCGCTGCAGAGCGATGTCAAGCGAAGACTGGTTGAAATGCTCAGAGAGTATAGTGATGTGTTCGCTTGGTCGTATGAAGACATGCCTGGGCTTGATACAGATATGGTTGTGCACCGCCTGCCGTTAAAAGAAGAATGCCCGCCGGTCAAGCAGAAGCTTCGCAGAACTAGACCTGATATGGCAGTGAAAATTAAGGAGGAGGTTCAAAAGCAGTGGGATGCTGGTTTCCTAGCTGTTACAAAATATCCCTCATGGGTCGCTAATATTGTACCAGTGCCAAAGAAAGACGGTAAAGTGAGAATGTGCGTAGATTACCGTGATTTGAACAAAGCGAGCCCGAAAGATGATTTTCCGCTTCCTCACATCGATGTGCTAGTTGACAACACTGCTCAATTCTCCGTATTCTCCTTCATGGATGGCTTCTCGGGCTATAATCAGATTAAGATGGCACCAGAAGACATGGAGAAGACTACTTTCATAACACCTTGGGGAACATTTTGTTACAAAGTGATGCCCTTCGGACTAAAGAATGCTGGGGCAACGTATCAGCGTGCAATGACGACTCTTTTCCATGATATGATGCATAAGGAGATCGAAGTTTATGTCGATGATATGATTGCCAAATCCCAGACGGAGGAAGAGCATTTGGTGAATCTGCTGAAGTTATTCAAAAGGCTTAGGAAGTTCAGGCTGAGACTGAACCCTAACAAGTGCACCTTCGGGGTGAGATCGGGTAAACTGCTGGGGTTTATCATGAGTGAAAAAGGAATAGAGGTTGATCCTGCAAAAATAAAAGCAATACAAGAGATGCCGACGCCTAGAACAGAGAAAGAGGTGCGCGGGTTTTTAGGGAGGTTGAACTACATCGCCCGGTTCATATCTCACCTAACGGCTACGTGTGAACCATTATTCAAGCTGTTGAAAAAAGACCAAGCTGTAACGTGGAATGAAAATTGTAAAAAGGCGTTCGATAAAATAAAGCAGTATTTGCAGGAGCCTCCTATTTTGATACCCCCGGTGGCAGGGAGACCCTTGATTATGTATTTGACAGTTCTTGAGGGAAGTATGGGTTGTGTTCTCGGTCAACACGACGAGACAGGAAGAAAAGAGCATGCAATATATTACTTGAGTAAGAAGTTTACTGAATGTGAATCTCGATATTCAATGCTTGAAAAAACTTGTTGCGCGCTAGCCTGGGCCGCCAAGCGTTTGAGGCAATACATGCTGAATCATACAACCATGCTCATCTCGAAGATGGATCCTATCAAATATGTATTCGAAAAGCAGGCATTATCGGGGAGAATTTCCCGTTGGCAGATGGTTTTGACCGAATACGACATCCAGTATGTCTCGCAGAAGGCTATAAAGGGGAGTGTATTATCTGAGTACTTGGCAGAGCAGCCTATTGAGGATTACCAATCGATGAGGTTTGATTTTCCTGACGAGGATATCATGTACCTAAAGATGAAAGATTGTGAAGAGCCGTTGCCAGACGAAGGACCAGAATTGGGCTCCAAATGGAAGTTGATCTTTGACGGAGCTGTAAACGCCTACGGTAGCGGAATAGGGGCAATTATCACTACTCCACATGGGTCGCACATCCCGTTTACTGCTCGATTGACCTTTCCAGTTACCAATAATGAAGCCGAATACGAAGCTTGTATCATGGGGCTTGAAGAAGCCATTGATTTGCGAATCAAAAATCTAGATGTATACGGAGACTCAGCTCTGGTGGTGAATCAAATAAAAGGAGAATGGGAGACACGTTAGCCCAATTTGATACCTTACATGAATTACGCGAGGAGATTGTTGCCTTTCTTTGACAAGGTTGAATTGCATCATGTACCGCGAGCAGAGAATCAGATGGCTGACGCCCTGGCCACTTTGTCTTCCATGTATAAAGTCAACTTCTGGAATGAGGCTCCCAAAATTGTTATCTATCGGCTTGACAGACCTTCCTTCGTATTTGCCATTGACGAAGCATCTGACGATAAATCGTGGTATTTCGATATCCTTAATTTCCTGAAGAACAAAGAGTATCCGGCTGGGGCATCCAGTCACGATCAGAAGACTCTCAGGAGATTGGCGGGTAATTTCTACTTGAATCCGGATGGAGTTTTATACAGGAGAAATCACGACCTGGTGCTACTACATTGTGTAGATGAGAAAGAGGCGAAGCTGCTCATGGAGGAAATACATGAGGGTACATTTGGTACGCATGCTGGTGGGCATGCTATGACGAGGAAGCTGCTGCGGGCGGGCTATTTTTGGCTGACTATGGAAACTGATTGTTTCAAGTTTGCGAGGAAGTGTCATAAGTGCCAAATCTATGTAGATAAGATCCATGTGCCTCCGAGTCCTCTGAATGTGATGTCATCGCCATGGCCATTCTCGATGTGGGGAATTGATATGATTGGAAAGATCAAGCCGACGGCTTCTAATGGGCACCGTTTCATTCTAGTAGCAATCGATTATTTCACCAAATGGGTGAAAGCGGCATCTTACGCAAACGTGACTAAGCAGGTGGTAGCCAGATTCATCAAGAGAGATATCATTTGCAGATATGGAATCCCCGAGCGGATAATCACCGACAACGGTTCAAACCTGAATAACAAAATGATGAAGGAGTTCTGTCAGAATTTTAAGATCGAGCATCACAACTCCTCCCCTTACCGACCCAAGATGAATGGTGTTGTTGAAGCGGCCAATAAGAATATAAAGAAGATCGTTCAGAAGATGGTGGTGACCTATAAGGACTGGCATGAGATGCTACCTTTTGCTTTGCACGGTTATCGTACGACGGTACGCACATCAACCGGGGCAACCCCGTTCTCGTTGGTATATGGAATGGAAGCAGTACTACCACTAGAAGTTGAGATTCCTTCTCTGAGATTACTACGAGATGTCCAACTAGACGATGCAGAATGGGTGAAAGACAGGTTGAACCAGCTGAGTTTAATGGATGAGAAGAGGCTAGCTTCTCTAGCATACGGTCGTTTGTACCAGAGCCGAATGAAGAAAGCATATGATAAGAAGATACGTCCTCGGAGCTTTCAGACGGGCGACCTTGTGCTGAAAAGGATTCTCCCGCCACAGGCAGATCACAGGGGCAAGTGGACCCCCAACTACGAAGGGCCATACGTTGTCAGAAAAGTCTTTTCAGGAGGGACTTTATTGTTGTCCACCATGGACGGTGAAGACTTTACGTCGCCTGTGAATTCGGACGCAGTTAAAAAATACTTTGCTTGAAATTGACCCGCTGGACAGAAAAAAGAGAATCCAGGAAAAATGGGGCATCCTGGCAAACCAAAAACAGAATGAAAGGTTCGGGCAAAAGTTAGGGATAAAATTGAAAAAATGCACACCCGCGAAGTTGAAAACCTACACTGGGCGGCTTCGGCAAAAAAGGGTATCCCGGTGAACTGAAAACCCGTAAAGGGCGGTTCACGCAAAAGTTAGGGATTTGAAAAGCAAATGACTACGGTCCGAATTTGATACTGTGGTGCGCATTGGTGCGGGAGAATATACCTGAGGGGTCGATTATCAGATACAATCTCTTCGGAAGTGTGAATACCAGGAAAGCATTAGAGTCGGGCGAGTCATAGGAGGATCAGTTCATGATGTTCGTCTGCATCCCGTTGCCGACATGTGTACCAATTTGATTTGTCATTATATTTATGCTTCTTGTGCATACTTGTATATTTGTTGTGCGTAGCTTCTTCTTTTCAGGAGTTACATCCCGTGTACAAAACTCTGCCCATTCAGGGGCCCAATCAATAAAACATGTTATTCAGTACTTGATGCTGGTTCTTTACTGTTTTGTACGTGATAAACGCCTAGGTTTTAATGAAACTAGCAAGTGTATAACGTCGTTGGCCCTTGCCAATAATTGCTAAAACTTTGAATTAACTGAAAATGATGTCACTAACACTGCCTTGAATAGATTTGGTTGCATAGACTTGTCTTGTCTTGTTTGTGGTGTTGCAGGGTTCGTAGCCGTATGAAGTGGACGATCAAAAGATTGCAGTATTGACCAGAAGCTCGTAACGAAAGACTCGATCCCCACGCAGGTCGCGCTTCCAAGATAACACTGTTCCTCACTGAAGAAGGATTAAATTCTCCAGCTAGTCGCAGCTTATCCAAAGGACATTCTCCAACAGGGTTGTTTACTCTCAGCAGAATTGACGATTCCTAGATCGAAGGCTGTATTCAGACAGTGCATCCCGAGCAGAGTGGTTTAGCCTCAGAAGATTAACATTTCCAACTTGTGAGCTGTACTTAGACAGTCTACCCTTCCCAGTAGGGTCATTTACTCTCCCCCAGCGGAGTCAGTTGACTTTCCCCAAGAGAATCTTTTTGTCCCCAGCGGAGTTCTCTTTCCAGCAAGTGTTTTCTTTCCTCCCAGTGGAACTCAAAGATTAAAAAAGAAAACTCTCCCCGACAGAGTTGGTTGTGTGCCCTGGCATTTATTTTGTCGGAATACCGTGTGATACCCGTTCACTCCCCAGCAGAAGTCCAATCAGGATTGGCGCATTCAATTATCCCTCAGCGAAGTTGGCTTCACTCTTCCAGCATTTATTTTGCTGGAATAATTCTGTGGCACCTGGTTACCCCCAGCGGAGTTGGCGTTGTCTTCAGCATTTATTTTGCTGAAGCGGTTTCTGTATCCCAGCAGTTCGAGTCTGCATTTGCATCGGCATATAGTGTCATACTTGCATCCACCAAATAAAAAACGCGTAGCATTTCCATGTCGAATGGAGCATTACGCCATTGTCAAACATATGCATTCTGAAACATAAACCAGGTTGGTTAACCGTTTGTTTTCAAGTGTTGTTTCCCTTGCAGGTGGAGGGAGCTCTTGCTCAAATTAATTACCAAACATTCAAGATCTCGGCATGAGACATTCAATGATAATGTCAGTTTTGGCCTTATTCCCCACAGAGTTGCTTGGTTAAGTTTCTCTTACCCCTCAAGCGGAGTATTTCTTCAAGGTTGTTGTTCGGTCGTTATCAAAAGATTTCGTGAATCGATTTTTGGAAGTTGCCGCCTATGTTAAAATAGGTGTCTGGCAGTGTGGATTCAGAAAATCCCCGGTAGAGTACTTCTCAGATTTGCTGCCATGTCAGCACTGAAAATTGAAAGACTAGACTCATATTGTGTTACCCATGTGATTGATGGAGCTAGCTGCTGCAAAGATAGGCAGAAAAGATGTGGCAGAGTATTACTCGCAGCAGAGGCGGAGAGATTTTCCTGTGATAGACAGAGATTGTTACCTGTGATAGACAGAGATTGTTACCTGTGTTGACAGAGATGTTACCCGTGTTGACGGAGATGTTACCCGTGTTGACGGAGATGTTACCCGTGTTGACGGAGATGTTACCCGTGTTGACGGAGATGTTACCTGTGATAGACAGAGATTGTTACCTGTGATAGACAGAGATTGTTACCTGTGATAGACAGAGATTGTTACCTGTGTTGACAGAGATGTTACCCGTGTTGACGGAGATGTTACCCGTGTTGACGGAGATGTTACCCGTGTTGACGGAGATGTTACCCGTGTTGACGGAGATGTTACCCGTGTTGACAGAGATGTTACCCGTGTTGACGGAGGTGTTACCTGTGATGGACAGAGATTGTTACCTGTGTTTAGGCAGATGATTTTCCCGTATGGATAGGCGGATGAAGTCTCCTGTGTTTAGACAGATGGTTTGCCCGTATGGATAGACGGAGGGAGTTTCCTGTGATTAGACAGAAATGTTTCCCCAGCGAAAGCGTCGGGATTTTTCCGTGATGTGAGTCCTGACGTGGACAGATTTGTGTTTATTCGTGATTTGGCGAAATTTGGGTCCAGATGTGGACAAGGTTACTACTGTGACAACAGAATCTCTATTCGTGTTGACGAATTTGTCCCTCTTCTTGTGTTGATAAGGTTAGTCCAGTTGTGGACAGAGGTGTTTTGCGAAAAGTGTTCAGTACCTGTGGCGTTACATAGGTGGTTGAAGTTGAAATCAGAGTCATCAGACGTCGGATCAGTTGTTGCCGTAACAACCAGATTCAGTTGGTGGATGTCGTTCCCCAAACAGTGGTGCAGTTTATTTCTGCGGTTGGCAAATTTCCGGGTTCTTAGTATTCAACCGTCTTGTACCTCGAATGTCTGAAGGCTCCGGGCGTTTCACCCAGTCGGGTCCAAGTCGCTTGAATAGGGGCAGCTGTTGCACCCTAAAATTTGCTCAACCTACTTCACTTGGTTTATGTTTCAATTGCATTAGCATTTGCATATAAAGTCATGTACATAGTCTAATCATCTGCATAACATAGCATAGCAAGTTATCCAACAAGGGACCAAGTACTATTCTCATCTCTATGAGCCTATCAAGAGGTTATTGTTCAAATTCAGGCCTATCCCAGTCATCAGAAAGAAATTGAAATCTGAGAAGTTAGTGGATCAAGCAGTGGATCTATCTCCTATCTTGAGGGCATTTGAAGATCATCAAAGAAGTTGTGAGCAAGGAATTGAGGTCATGGAGGGTATATAGACATCATGGAAGACATAGAGAGTCATATTGAAAGTGAGACAAGTCATTGATATGATTACAAGAGCTGCAGTGGAAGACAATCAACTAGGGTTTCATCTGGGTCAACCCTAGGTCAACCCTAGGTCAAATGCTTGATTGAAAGGCATCAAGGTCTATTTGAGAGATGTGGGGTTCATCATTTGACATTTAGATATGGATGTGGTGTTGTGTCAAGGAGAAATCAATAGAAATCAAGAAGAAGAGGAGTTTCTAAATTAGGGTTTCTGTGTAAAATCCCCTGATTTAGGTCAAACTTCCAAGCAAGATAATTCAAAATTCAAGCTTCAAATGGATCCTTGGCCAACATGAGACTTGTAGAGGATCCAAATACCTTTAATTTGAGTGGTGGAAGACATCAAGGAGATTTATAGAACTCAAGTTATGGTCCTTGCAAGTTACAGGTCATCTGAGGCATCTGAAATTTTGTCTGTGAAAGTTACTTGACTTCCAAGCAACATTTACCCCTCAAGGAGCTTTCAAATGAATTTCTGTCCAACATGAGAGTTGTTCCTCATGATCTTATCTTTCTAGAAAGGTATGTTATGACTTCATCTGATTTGTGGAACTCTACTTATGTCTTTGGCAAGCAAAGGGTATTTTGGTCATTTGAGAATTACATGTCATTTCAAGCCTATGCCCAAAACTCATACAAGGAAGCTTCAAATGAAAAACTTCACAACATAAAAGTTTCTCCAAATGACATTTTGAGTCTAGAAAAGTGGTCATGGGAGTTGGCAAATGCTCATAGCTCAAGATTGCAAATTTGGTTAATTAAAAGGTGAATTTAATGAATAAAAGTGACCTAAAAATGAGATTTTGCAATACATGTCCAAATGGGATGAAATTATAGGTCATTTTGATTGGAAAGAATGTTTTGAGACCATTGGCAATAGTGGATTTTTGAGTTTTGTTCAAAGTTTGAGAGATATCATTGGTTGCTTATGTATGAAGTTACACATGCCAAAACACAAGGGATTTGTGCACAAGAAGTTTCTAACAAGTTCTAGATGGTTCCATGAGCATCTATATATTGATTAGAGTGGATCCAATCATTTGTTGGTGATTCATTTGGTTGAAAACTCATAGTTACATCTCATTCCTCAATTTTGCAAATTACACAAAAACTCTATCAAATCTTCATCATTCTTCAAAATTCTTGATCCTATCATCATCTACATTCATCATAGAGCAAGTTTCCATCAAGATCTGGTTGAATTGAAGTAGAATTCATGTGCTACCAACTTCATCATCCAAAGTGCAAGAAGAATTCAATTGCAAGATCAAGAGCATTTGAGCAGGTGTTGCTGCATACAGAACCAAGATCCAAGTCCATTGATCAAGTCTAGAGCACTGCTAGCTGTGAATCCAAGAGCATCACTATCTGTTTTCAAGATTACACCAGGTTGGTTTTTCTATCGAATTAGCATAGAATAGATAGCATGATGTAGAATCCTTAGGTTAGAACTGTTAGGAATAGGTAGATGAATAATTCTGGTGAGTTTAAGAGCATTTCATGGAGTTTGGTATGTGAGCACCAAAACTGTTTTGACCTAGAACTAAGAGGATAGAGAGTGTTAGTTCATGTGGATTAGTTTAGAATGATCAGGGATGTGTGGTGGTTACACTAGTACCAAGAAACTGGAGTTTCATGAGAGTGGAAATTGGAGTGTTCATGGAGAGGAAGCTATCGGGTTTGATTTTCTAGGTTGTTACAGTAAGAATTAATGATGTATTATTGTTCAGCTTGAGAATTAGAGCAATTTTGCTTTTTATGGATCTGAATTTCATGGAGAAACGGAGTTGTATGAGAGGGTGGAAGTCTGGTTCATGCAAGCTCGTTCATGGCTCAATCATGGTGAAACCCTAGGTTATTTGGAGAAGATGAGTCCAATGGCGTTGGATCGTTCGCTGACCCTTGACCAAGTCCCAGATCTAACGACTCGTGTTTAAACTGAAAGTGAGAGGGAAGAGCCTGGAAGCAAAACGCGTCGTTTCATTAAACGACTCAGACTGGGCTTAGAAACAATTGCTATCCATACCACCAATATTCAGGCCCATTCATTTTGAACTAACATAACTGCTTCCTGCACCGTTTTTGGTTTTTTATTTTCTTTTGTGTTTTCTGACTTAACTGGGCCCAGACGCGCCTTTCTACGCGCACCCCCAGTCTGGGCCCATCATCAATTTTCCAATGCAAATCATTGCTTACTGCACCCCAACCCACTCTAATTCATTTTAATTTCATTCATTTTTTTAATTGTTTGAAAAATCATAACAAATTGAAAATTCCATATTTTTGATTGGTTGTTTTTTTTTTTAATATTTTCATATTTCTGTGTAGAAAAATATCATGTAATAAAATTTCCATTTTATTTTCTTTTAATATTTTTTACATATTTTCTCTTTTAATGCCTTTCTAATAGATTTAATTTGTACATAGTATTTGTAGAATTTCTTTTAGGTACTCCTCATAATCTTTTTAGGCCAAATTTTTTAGTATAATTAGAGGCATATATTAGGTGTCCCCTTGATTTTTATACCATTTTTTAGGACTTATTTCAAGTAGTTTAGTTAGAAAACATTAGGCTAATCACTTAGGGTTGTGAATATAATGTAGGTATACAAAACAAATTTTCTTTTGGGTTTCCTTTAGGACAAATTGAATGATGGGACTATAGGGGTATTATGGGTAAATAATAGATCCCTTATAAAATACTAGGCTTCCCCTATTCTACTATTACTATTAGTATGTTGCTTGTATTTGCTTGATTGGGTGGTGTGCCCTCTCTAGGGTTATTATTTGACTGTGTGGGGGTATTGGGCCTGCTTGGGGTTTGGGTTTGAGCTGAAGACTTTGCTGATGAAGCCCATTGAAGATTAAAGGAATGAAGACCAATTTCCAGAGTTGATAAAGAGTGTACCTTGCTGGCAGCTGTTGAAGGTTACAGGATCTAGGAGCTAGGCAGAGCTCTAGAGTAGAAAACTTGATTCACAAACATGGAAGGTCTTGTTCGCCTCCATCCCTCTCTATGATGCAGAGTCTCTCTAAGACACTCACCCCCTTCCTTTGGAAGGCTTGGTGACAGTGTCTAAGAGATAGAACTCTTGAGAGAAACTTTCCACATATTGTTAACAGTTTGTTTGCCACCTTTGGTGGTCAACTAACTGCTTAACATCCCAATTCATCTTGTTAACTGTTCCTCATCTTGGAGAGTGAGACTTGAAGAAAAGTCATTGAAAGATTGAAGATAGAGACCTTGCTTGAAGGCTATGAAGATGAAGATTGATGCTTGCTTGAAGCTTGAAGATGGTTGAAGATGACTTGAAGACAGATGTTGATGAAGACTGCTGTTTGCTGTTTACTTTTGTTGTTTATAATTCTTGATGTATTGTTGGAATTTCCCTGACTGTATTGCTTGCTGTTTAACCTGTTAGGTTGAAAGCGAATTTTGTTCACTTTTGCCTGTTGTTTTCTAGGTTCGAGGTTGAGTGGGACTCCCTTGCCTCGCTTGTATTGCTGCATCCATGCATTTTACTACTTTATTGTATATATGCTATTGTTTCTGTTTCCGTTTTCCCCTTAGGATCTTTGTTTCTATCTGCGCAAGAGAGGAGCATGATAGACATTAGGTCTTAACCCATGCATGATAACAGTAGGTTAGTTTGATTCCCTTTTCAACCATAGGTCAGAGTTCTGTCTCTTCTTTCTCAAAACAAACAGAAAAACACAATAAATATTTCAAACACAATAAAAGACACTTCTTCCGTAAAAGAATGTGAACTCATCAAAACGTCATTTTTGTCCGCTTGGACCAGTAATCAGAAAAGCCCGTTTTCAGAAGGAGATAAAAGCAATCAAGGCAGACTTGTGTCGTACGGTGCCCGAACTACGTTTGCTCTGATCTTTCATGCTGTATGAAAGTACGTAGGCATAGGATGCGATATCCTAGCGAGCAACCTTCCCCTCCTTTCCCGTAGGTAGGCAAACTACGTTGACTCTGATTTCTCGTTCAAGACGGGAATACGTAGGCATAAAGTGCGATACTTTGCCGAGTCATTTTCTTTTCTTTTAACCCCAGACCTGTAGAGTAGATAGAATAACAATCCGTACCAGAAAACAAGCGTGGATCCCGTCGAGTACGACGGATGTGAGGGGTGCTAATACCTTTCCCTTGCGTAACCGACTCCCGAATCCAGGATTTGGTTGCGATGACCATTCCTTTCCCCGTCTTCGCGGTAGGTTTACCTCGAGCGTTTCCTTTCCCTCCTTTGGGATAAATAACGCGCGGTGGCGACTCTTCTGTTCAGCCGGCGCCGATTTTCGCAGTAGCGACATCCTTCACAGGTTTTAACTTAGCGGGCTTTTTTCTTTTTTCTTCTTCTCTTTTTTCTTTTAAGAAAGGAGGTGACTACCCAGTTTAATGGCTACGACGAACCATCATCATCTTTTATGCTGAAAAGCATCTTCGACACTCTCTTGTTGTGTTCGAAGAAAAAACCTGAATGCACCACTTCTATATGAAAAGTGTCTTGTATGCACGTATCTTCAAGTTAACTGAGAACTACCCGCCCCAGGTTTGAGATTTAAGGTTTTGTTTTGTAAAGAAAGAAAAACTCCTACGCCTAGGCTCGAAGGGGTTAACGAGGGATTATCTTCCTTATTTCTTCAGTGTTTAGGGATTGAAACAATGCCTTACATCATCGGCAAAGTTAAATTGAAAGCATATCAACAACAGTTTTCCTTCTTCTTCTTCTCTTTTCTCCTCTTTCTCCTTCTTTCTCTATTCTTTCTCTTCTATTTCTTTCTAACAAATTCTCTCCACTTATCCTTTATATACTTCCTTATTTTCTTTCCTTTATTTCCTTCCATTCCATTTCTCTCTTCAATTATCTACCAAATAATTCCAAATCATTAAATTAATTCCAATAAGTCAATTCATTAACATAATTAATTAATTAGTGAAATTTGGGCTGTTACAGAACCGGCACGCGAAAGCTGGGGTTCGAACCAGATAGTAAAAACTAGGCATTGATTTTAAACACAGCGAAAGCGCTTTAAAAGAAATTAGAATCTATTTGTTTTCAAAAAGTAGTTTAAATCCCGAATGGGACTGCGAGAGCGTACATTCCGCCTTAAAATTATGACCCGAGTCAACAACCATCGTGAGGCAATGGTCTTTAAACGAGTATTTTCTCCTGAAAAGTGTTTGCAAAGACTAAAAAGCACCAGCGACCTGTCGAATCCCCGATAACTAAGGCATTGCATACCGATATCCCTTTACCGCTATTTCTAAAACTAAAAATCTTTATTTTCTTTGCATTTAATTTCATTCGCATTTAACCTTCCAAATTCCATTAGCCTTAGCTTTACGTCGTAACAATAGATAACGGTAGGTTAACATTGGTCTCTGTGGGTTCGACAAATCTTTTATATTACTTCGATATTTCCGTGCACTTGCGGACGCATCAGTTTTCCTAACGTCCCGTTGATTGGAAGGAAAGGAGGTATTAACTACAACTCATCTCTTGCAGTGAGGCAGTTTGGTTATGCTCTGAGGAAACCTCTGTAGGAGGAGGAAATACAGGAATCTCTGTATTTCACTGGTTTTCTTGAGAATGAGACCCTGATCAGAGTTAAGAAAGCTTGGAGAAAGATTCACCGTAGAGGGGAGGCTTCTTTGGGTAAGAGCAACAGTAGAGCTTATGATCCTTATGTGACTTGGATTCAGGAGAGAGCTGAGAGGTCGTTGATGCCTTTTCTACCTTGTGAGCCTTTATATCCTTTGATGATTGAGGAGCCGACTACTGTTGATATTTAGATATATAATCAGCTATGGTCTGAGAAGGAAGAGCTACGTAAGGCAAACGAGGAATTGGAAAAGGAAATTCTTCAGCCCAGAAGCGATAGAAATCAAGCCATTTTTTCATCTAAGAAGCAAACAGAGCTAGTGAATAAACTGGGTAGAGAGCTAACTGCAGAGATTCGCGCTTGAGAGCGTGTGGGCTTAGATCTAAAGAGCGTCAGTAATGTTCTTAATTCTAAGAAGAAAGAGCTGGACAAAGCATATGTAGAGATATCCAAGTTTAACGACCAATGGAATGCCATATTAACAAACAACAAGGAGCAGGAAGATGGACTGTAGCAGCAGATTGCTAAGTTGAAGGCTTAACTTCAGGCGAAAGATGAGAAGATTGTAGCTGAATCCTCACTCTTACGTAAAAGCAACTGTAGACTGAATGAAGCACTTGCAACGTTGGATGATTACAAGTCTAGAGCTGATGTGAAGAGATCTAAGCTTGAGGAAGTGTTTGGTGAAGATGCTTGGGAAGATTATGTCCAGAGCTTGCAGATCATCATTAGCTAGAGATAGTTGCTCATCCAGGGGTTGGTAGACAAGCCAGGTCATTCAGAGACGAGATAGTTGTTGGAGGATTTCTAGGCTCGCCATTGTATTTGATGTTTTTCTCTTTGTAGTTTGTTGTTATGATGTATCTTGACCATCACCAGATTTGTTGGATGAGGTCATTTTGATTCCCTTATATTCAGTGTGGTGTTGTACATTGACTTTTGGTTCTCATTTTATGTATGAGGAGTTTGTTATGCTTATCTGTTGGCTTTCCATTATCTTGCTGTTCTCGCGGAACTAGAATCGAGGGGAAATTTTCCCTAATGCATATTTACATGTCTGCATACTACATCATTTTTGCATTTTGCATCACAGGTGCTCCGGAACCGTTAACCTTATCTCTTTTGTGGTTTGCTTCAGTTTGTTTTAGGATTGACAACTAAACAACGCATAGTTACGCCACTCGGGGAAATCAACGCAATATTATGGATCAGATTCAGGCTGAACTTCAGGAATTCCGTGACAGGATGGCCCAGTTCATGGATATGATGCAAGGGGTCGCCAATGGCCAAGAACAGTTGAGAACATTGGTGCAACCGTTAATTGCTAGGGTTGACGGTAGTGGTGTGCTTCACGGGGGAACTGCTGCTATACCTCCTACTGTTGACAATGTCACCCCAAATGCTAATACTGGTCCTACGGTTGTTATACCTCTGAGCCGAGGAAATCAAACAGGAGTTCATATTCCCGGACCTACGTGTGCTTTGCATGGGAATACTGCCCCTCAGTGGGAGGAAGATGATCAAGAGGATGTGTTCTCTATGAGGGATGTTGGTGCCGGTATGCAGACAACATGGGGTTTGAAAATCAGAAGATTTAAGATGCTTGAGGAAAAGATGCGAAGCTTTGAAAATCAGAATTCTATGGGGTTGGATATGGCAAATTTGGGGCTGATTCCAGATTTGAAGGTTCCTCTGAAGTTCAAAGTCCCGGACTTTGATAAGTATAAAGGGACAACCTGTTCGAGGGTTCATCTTCGTTCTTACTACTGCAAGATATCCCCCTATTCTGACAATGAGAAGCTGCTTATGCACTTTTTCCAAGATAGACTTTCTGGTCCGTCTCTGGAATGGTACATGGGGCTAGAGCCAGTTAACATTCGAAGATGGAGGGATTTAGATGAGACGTTTGTCAAGAATTACCAGTACAACAGTGATCTAGCGCCGAATAGGGTCCAATTGCAGAACTTATCTCAGAGGAATAATGAATGCTTCAAAGAGTACGCCCAGAGATGGCGTGAATTGGCAGCCAAAGTGCAACCGCCTATAATGGAAAGGAAGTTGATAAACATGTTTGTTGCCATGTTACCGGAGGTGTACTACGAGAAACTAATTGGTAACATGTCAGGGAGTTTTTCTAATCTGATAATTACAGGACAAAGAGTCGAGAACAAAATCAAATTGGGTAAAATTCAAGCCGGTGAAGGATCCTCAACTGGAGGAGTTAAGAAAAGTTTTGGCAACAAAAGGAGAGAAGGGGAAACTAATGCAATATCTAGTTCCCGGGGAAGAAACAGAAATCAACATTGATCTCAATAATACCGTCAGCAGCAACCTCAGGTTGCTAGCATTACCATTCCTGCAGCACAACAACAGCAACAGCAACAAAATTATGCTCCTCACAGATTTTAGGATCGGGGCAGAGCAGTGAGCAGGCAGTTTGATGCACCGCTGATGCCATACTCGCAGTTGCTTCAACATTTGATGCAATTACAGCTGATACAGAAGAGAACTCTGGCTCCTTTGACGGGTGCACCACCTCCTAGATACGATGTTAATGCTAGATGTGATTTTCCTTCTGGTGCTCCTGGACACAACATCGACAATTGTAAATCATTTAAGCATAAGGTGCAAGACCTTATAGACAGCAAAGCCATCAACTTTTCTCACAATGCGCCCAATGTCGTGCAGAATCCCATGCCTAATCATGGGGCAGCTGGGGTTAATGCCATTATTGAGGATGGGGGCTTGAACTTGGTAGCTGATGTTGAAGATTTGAAGACTCTGTTTAGTTTTGTGAAGGACAAACTGCTGAGTGAAGGAGTATTTTCGGGTTGTGACAGAGCTTGTGCAGAGTGTTTGATCCATCTTGAGGGATGCGAGAAGCTGAAGAGTCATGTTCAGAAGCTGATGAATGATGGTATTCTATAATTTGACAGAGTGTCAGAGAAGAAATGTGAGGAAATAGTCGATGAAGAAAAGAATAAAGTTGCGACAATTTCGATTCCGTACAAGACTATCACTATTTTTCGCCTCCAAAGCCGCCAACCATCATTATTACTAAAGTTGGACCCGTACCATATGAGAGCACTAAGGCAATTCCTTGGAATTACGGAGCCGAAGTCTACTGTAATGGGCAGAAGCAGAAAATGAAGGGTTCACCGTTGGATTCTGTCGACAATCTGGTAGGAGCTGGTGGAATAACCCGGAGTGGAAGAATATTTTCACCTCCTGAGGTGATTGCTGAAAAATATGACAAGGGTAAAGGTAAAGCGGTGGTTGAAGAGAGTTCCCAGGCTGGTGATAAAGAGTCCTCGTTGAAGGAGGCGGAAGAGTTCATGCGCTTGATTAGGAAGAGTGACTACAAGATTGTAGATCATTTACAGCAAACTCCGTCAAAGATCTCCATTCTGTCATTATTGTTATGCTCTGAAGCACACAGAAATGCACTCTTAAGAATATTGAATACAACATACGTGCCACAGGAGATACCTGTGAATCAGCTGGAGGGTGTGGTGGCACACGTTAATGCTTGTAACGGGCTGGGCTTTACTGATCTGGAATTGACGCCCAAATGAAGGAATCATAATCTGGCGTTGCATATATCCATTGAATGCAGAGGGTCTGTGTTGTCACACGTGCTGGTAGACACTGGGTCATCACTGAATGTGTTACCCAAGAAAGCGCTGATGAAGTTGGACACCCGAGGTATAATGTGTATCCCAAGTGACTTGGTGGTACGAGCTTTTGATGGGACCAGAAGGTCCGTGTTTGGGGAGTTGACTTTTCCAATCCAGGTCGGTCCGGAGGTATTTGATGATGTGTTTCATATCATGGATATTCAGCCCGCTTATAGCTGTCTGTTGGGACGACCCTGGATCCATTCGGTAGGCGCCGTAATGTCAACGCTGCACCAGAAGTTGAAATATATGGTGGGTAGCAGTGTTGTTACTGTTTGTGGGGAAAAAGATATTACGATAAGTCATTTGTATTTGTTCAAATACGTTGAGGTTGATGGTGAGATCCACGAGACATTATGTCAGGCTTTCGAGACTGTACAGATTAAGGAGAAAGCGCCGGATGTGAGCAAAGTACTTGAGGTTACCATGTCATCTTTTAAAGAAGCACAGGTAGTGGTGAAAGCTGGGGCATCTCAGGGTTGGGGCCAAGTTCTGAACATCCCCAACAAACAAGACAAATTCGAATTAGGATACAACCCATCTCCCTCCTCGCAGAGCGCGTTGCGCTATAAGGGACCCGTCCAATTCACCAGCGGTATGGTGATCTTTGAGCAGATTAACGTTGTATTAGATGAAGAAGGTGACAGTGATTGCAACATGGATACATGGATTCGACCATGTATTTCGGGTCAGAGCCTCAGCAACTTAACTGTCAAAGAAGTCATCCAAGTGACGAAAGAAGAGTAATGATTTGTTTTCTTGATTATCTGTAGCCCTATGTTCTCCCCTGAGCATAGTGGTCTTTGTCTTCAGGGCCTAATCTTTTATGTTGAACAATCATTTTATCAATTAATCAAAGGGAGTTTTTTTGCATTCAAATATTGTGATCTCTGTCTTTCCTATTTTTATTTTTAACAATAAAATCACAATATGGTTTGTGCTTGTTCGCATATCATTTTAAGCATTAAATCATCATCATTGCAGGTTTCACCTTGCAGATGACACCGCTCTAGAACCGTCTATGACTCTCTTTGACTTTGATAATCCGATATTTCAAGCTGAAGAAGAGATTGATGAAGATGAAGACTTACCTGAAGAGCTCGTCAGGCTACTAAAATAGGAAGAAAAAGTCATTCTGCCTCATCAGGAAGAAATTGAGGTCGTCAACTTGGGTACCGAGGAGGCCAGAAGACAAGTTAGGATAGGGGCTGCATTGCAGAGTGATGTCAAGCAAAGATTAGTTGAAATGCTCCGATAGTATAGTGATATCTTTGCTTGGTCATACGAAGGTATGCCCGATCTTGACACAAATATTGTGGTTCATCGCCTGCCTCTGCGTGAAGAGTGTCCGCCTGTCAAGCAGAAGCTCAGAAGGACTAGACCAGACATGGCGGTAAAAATCAAAGAAGAGGTCCAGAAGCAGTTGGACGTAGAATTTCTCGCCGTGACAAACTACCCCCCGTGGGTCACTAACATCGTACCTGTTCCTAAGAAGGACGGTAAGGTAAGGATGTGTGTTGATTATAGAGACTTGAATGAAGCGAGCCCGAAGGATAATTTCCCGTTCCTCCACATTGACATATTGGTTGATAATACTGCACAGTATTCGGTGTTTTCCTTCATGGGCGGATTTTCCGGATATAATTAGATTAAAATGGTGCTGAAGGATATGGAGAAAACAACTTTTATTACACCGCGGGGGAGTTTCTGTTATAAGGTAATGCCTTTTGGGTTGAAGAACGCAGGGGTAACCTATCAGTGGGCAATGGTGACGCTCTTTCATGATATGATTCATCATGAGATCGAAGTCTATGTTAATGACATGATTGCAAAGTCACAGAAAGAGGAGGAACATCTGGTGAACCTTTTGAAGCTGTTTGAGAGGCTAAGAAAATTCAGACTGAGGTTGAATCCGAACAAGTGCACTTTTGGCATACGGTCAGGAAAGTTGTTGGGGTTCATTGTTAGTGAAAAAAGAATCGAGGTCGATCCTGCAAAAATAAAAGCAATTCAAGATATGCCAGCGCCGAAAACAGAGAAAGAGGCTTGCGGTTTCTTGGGTAGATTGAACTACATTGCTAGGTTCATATCTCATCTCATAGCCACGTGTGAATCCATGTTCAAATTGTTAAAGAAAGATCAGGCGGTCATCTGGAACGAAAATTGCCAAAAGGCATTTGATAAAATAAAAGAGTATTTGCAGGAACCTCCGATAATGATACCTCCAGTAGCTGGAAGACCTTTGATAATATATCTAACAGTTCTTGAGAACAACATGGGTTGTGTGCTCGGTCAACAAGACGAGATGGGAAGAAAAGAGCATGCCATATACTACTTGAGTAAAAAGTTCACAGATTGTGAGTCCAGGTACTCAATGTTGGAAAAAATGTGTTGTGCACTCGCTTGGGCTGCCAAACGCCTAAGACAGTATATGTTAAATCATACAACCATGTTAATTTCGAAGATGGATCCGATTAAATACGTCTTTGAAAAACAAGCACTTTCGGGAAGGATTGCCAGGTGGCAGATGGTCCTGACAGAATATGATATTCAATACGTCTCCCAGAAGGCTATCAAGGGGAGTGTTCTGTTGAAATATCTTGCTGAACAGCCGATTGATGATTACCAACCAATGAGGTTTGAATTTCCTGATGAAGACATCATGTTCTTGAAAATGAAGGATTGCGATGAGCCATTACCCGATGAAGGTCCGGAGAAGGGTTCCCAATGGCAGATGATATTTGACGGTGTTGTCAACTCCTACGGTAGCAGAATTGAGGCAATCATCACGACTCCCCATGGTTCCCATATACCATTCACTACCAGGTTGATATTTCCTTGCACAAATAATGAAGCCGAATACGAAGCGTGCATTATGGGGTTGGAAGAAGCCACTGATCTGGGGATCAAGAATCTAGACGTATACGGCGATTCAGCGCTAGTTGTTAATCAGATCAAGGGAAAATGGGAGACCCAGCAGCCTAATCTGATTCCTTACATGAACTATGCAAGGAGGTTGTTACCTTTCTTTGACCAGGTAGAGTTTCACCACATGTTGAGAGCGGAGAATCAGATGGTAGATGCTCTGGCGATGTTATCTTCAATGTATAAGGTGAATTTTTGGAATGATGCTCCAAGAATTGTCATCTCGCGCCTTGATAGGCCGACATTTGTGTTTACGATAGAGGAAGCTTCTGATGGCAAGCCATGGTATTATGATATCCAGAATTTTCTCAAGAATCAGGAGTATCCGCCAGGGGCATCGACCCGGGATAAGAAGACCTTGAGGAGGTTGGATGAAAATTTCTATCTAAACCAAGATGGTGTACTCTACCGGAGGAATTTTGACTTGGTACTGTTGAGATGCGTGGACGAGAAAGAAGCAAGTCTGCTTATGGAAGAGGTCCACGAAGGTGCCTTTGGCACGCACGTCGGCGAGCATGCCATGTCTCAAAAGCTGTTAAGAACAGGGTATTATTGGTTAACTATGGAGTCCGATTGCTTCAAGTATGCAAAGAAGTGCCATAAATGCCAGATTTATGCTGATAAGATTCATGTGTCGCCTAGTCCTCTGAAAGTCATAGCATCGCCTTGGCCCTTTTCCATGTGGGGTATTGATATGATTGGCAAGATTGAGCCAACCGCATCCAATGGATATCGCTTCATCTTGATAGCAATTGATTATTTCACCAAGTGGGTCGAAGCTGCTTCCTATGCTAACGTCACCAAACAAGTGGTAGCCCGGTTTATTAAGAAGGACATCATTTGTTGTTACGGAGTGCCCGAGAGAATAATTACTGATAATGGTTCGAACTTGAATAACAAGATGATGAAGGAATTGTGCCAGAGTTTCAAAATTGAGCATCACAACTCTTCTCCCTATCGTCTGAAGATGAACGGCGCTGTTGAAGCGACCTATAAGAATATAAAGAAAATAGTGCAGAAGATGGTTGTAACCTATAAGGATTGGCATGAGATGTTGCCCTTTGCTTTGCATGGATATCGTACTACGGTGCATACTTCAACTGGGGTAACACCTTTCTCGCTAGTGTATGGTATGGAAGTTGTCCTACCATTGGAAGTCGAGATTCCTTCTTTGAGAGTTCTGGTTGACGTCAAGCTTGATGAGGCAGAATGGGTGAAAACAGATTAAATCAACTCAGCCTGATGGATGAGAAGAGACTGGCATTCATTGCGTATGGTCGGCTATATCATAGCAGGATGAAGAAAACTTTTGATAAGAAGGTGCGCCCTCGACGCTTTCAAATAGGTGAGTTAGTGTTAAAGAAGATTCTCCCTCCATAAATAGATCACAGGGGAAAATGGACTCCCAATTAAGAAGGGTCATATGTCGTGCGAAAGGTTTTCTCTGGAGGAGCCTTGTTGTTATCAACCATGGATGGTGAAGATTTCACATCCCCTGTGAACGCAGACGCAGTTAAAAAATACTTTGCTTAAAGAGATCCGCTGGAAAGAAAAAGAATATCGAGGCAAAATGGGGCATCCTGGCGAACCATAAAAAGAATGGGTTCGGGCAAAAGTTAGGGATAAAAAAAAAATATGTAAACCCGCAAAGTTGAAAACCTGAAAAGGCGACTTTGGCAAAAAAAAAAAAAGGGTATCCCGGTGAATTGAAAACCCGCAAGGGCAATTCAGGAAAAAGTTAGGGATTTTGAAAAGCAAATTACTGTGGTCTGCGTATTGATCTTTAAAGTATAGTCGATTGAGGGAGGACCTGAGGTCCGTTCATCCGAATCAATCTCTTCAGAAGACGTGGCATCAGAGAAGCATCGAAGTCATGCGAGTCATATATGGATCAACTCATGGTGTTTGTCTGTGCCACATTGCCGATATTTTGTATATTTCTGTGCATTTCTGTAAATTTTTGCACAACTTCCTCTTTTCAGGGGTTGCATCTGTTGTAAAATCTGCCTATTTACAGGTCATTTATCAATAAAGCATATACTATTCAGTGAATTGTTGTTTTCGCTTTAGCCTTTACTGTTTTGTTTGCGAAAAAACGCCCGATGTTTTGATAAAATGTTGCATACGTAAACATGCAGGCTTTTCCCATAATCATTAAAACTTTGATTTATTTGAACAATGTCACGGATGACGACCGAGATAGCTCCCTTTGTCCAGGATATCTTGTTTGTTTGTTCATATGCAGGGTCGTTACTCTTGGGGCAAGTTTCTAGAGGTGTATTCTTGGTAGGATCACCATCCCCATAGAAAGAAGACGTGTAGTTGAGACTCATTTTCCCCATCAAGGGTCTGTTTCTACAGGAAAAGAGGCGCAGGTCGAGTGTGTACATATATCCCCAGCAGTTTGTCTGTATACATTCATTCCTCAGCGGTTCAAGATTAGCTTATTCGGCAGAGTAAGTCATCCCCAGAGGGTCGAGATTGATATACCCCGTGCAGGTCAGGTATGTGCCCGTATCCCCAGCAGATTGTAGGTACGCACTTACTCCTCAGCAAGTCAAGGCTGGATTTCTCTCCACCAGGCGGGTGTGATGCTTTTTCCCAGCAGCGGAGTAAGTTCAGGACTTGGGTTCCCCTATAGAGTCCAGATGTGTGACTTTGTATCCCCTCGGAGCTTAAGATGGTGATTCATTCCCCAAGCAGAGGTTGAGTTTGTTCTTTATTTTGCTTAATCCCCCAGAGAAGTCAGCAGAGCAGTTATTCTTCCCCGTAGGTTAGGGTTAATTCAGAGACTACAATTCTCTACCCTCAGCAGAGAGAGTTTGGGATAATTTCCCAGTAAATCTTATTTGGTTGTCCCCACTGAGTGATTCCTAGAAGTCGGAGGTAATCTACACCCAAAGTTGATTCCCCTGCAAAGTAATTCTCGGCGGATTGAATTTTTGATCTTCAACAGAGTGGAGTTACTCCCGTGTGAGTATTTGTGTACCCTAGAAGGACTTCGGTGTTTTATGAAGTCATTCAAGGCCGATTTCCCCGGTGAAGCAAAGTTAACCTCAGTGGTTGATTGTTATCCACTGCAGAGTCGTTGATTTCCCTGATAGGTTAGATTCAATTCCAGCATTTGGTTGTCTTTCCCCGATCGGATTGTTTGTTCCCTAGAAGAGTTGTATTCTGGAAGGTCGTTCAGGGTGTTATCCTCAGCAGGTTTTGACTTGATCCTTAGTAGAGTGGCTTCTCGTGCTTGTCAGAAGAACGTTACGCAAGAAAGTTCTTTTCCAGAAGACCATTAAGGGCTTGTTTTCCCAGTATTAAGTCCAATCATAATTGGCATGTTCCGCCTCTCCCCAGCGGAGTTTGTTGTCTCTTCAGCATTTATTTTGCCGATTCGTTTCCGTTGCACCTGGCATTCGTGCATAGCATCCTCAGAAATGCGTAGCATTTCCATTTCGTATGGAGCATTATGCCATTTTCAAACATATGCATGTGAAACATAAGCCAGGTTATTACCTTTCTGTTTTCAGGTGTTTTCCCAACAAATGGTTGATTTATTTTGCCCGTATGGTATCCAGACCATGGCAGTTGGTGTCGTTATATTCTTGAGCCCGTACAGGTATCCAGACCTCGGCAGAATCTTCTGATAGATGTGGTCATCTTATCATGTGCTTCCCAATAGAGTTGATTGGTTAAGTTTCTTTGTCCATAGTGGATTTCTCTTGTGAATTGTCGTTAGATTCACTGATCTCAACTTCGTGTTGAGCTGGTCTTCGGGTTCGATGCCTGTTTTTATTTAACAAATACCTGCTTGGAGTTATTAGATGTTCTCAACTTCGTGTTGAGTCGTCCTTTGGGTTCGATGCTCACTTTTATTTAGCGAATGCTTGCTTGGAGTAGCAGATGATTTCAACTTCGTGTTGAGTCGGCCTTTGGGTTTGATGCTCGTTTATGCCTACTGATTGGTAGAGATGTTATCAACTGCGTGTTGATCCTTCGTGTTCGATGCTCGCTTTTATTTAGCGAATGCCTACTGGTTAGTAGAGATGTTATCAACTACGTGTTGATCCGACCTTTGGGTTCGATGCTCGCTTTTATTTAGCGAATGCCTACTGGTTAATAGAGATGTTATCAACTGCGTGTTGATCCAGCCTTCGGATTTGATGCTCGCTTTTATTTAGCGAATGCCTACTGGTTAGTAGAGATTCTCAACTTCGTGTTGATCCGGCCTTCGGGTCCGATGCTCGCTTTTATTTAGCGAATGCCTATTAGTTAGTAGAGATGTTTTCAACTTCGTGTTGAGCCGGCCTTTGGGTTCGATGCTCACTTTTATTTAGCGAATGCCTACTGATTAGTAGAGATGTTATCAACTGCGTGTTGATCCAGCCTTTGGGTTCGATGCTCACTTTTATTTAGCAAATGCTTTGGTTAGCAGATGTTATCAACTGCGTGTTGATCCGACCTTGGGGTTCGATGCTTGCTTTTATTTAGCGAATACCTGCTTGGAGTAACAGATGATCTCAACTTCGTGTTGAACCGGCCTTCGGGTTCAATGCCTGTTTGTTTAACATATACCTGATGGTGATATCAGATTATCTTTCTGACTTAGTTTCGTTGCCTACACGTTAGCAGATGTTTCTTCCAACTGCGTGTCTAGATTTTCTGGTTTGGTAATGAGTTAGCTCATTGTCCTTGCAACTATCAGATACAGTTATTTCTGGAGATTTTGTCCCAGTAACAGTTTGCAGTTTCTTTCTGTGGTTGGCAAATTTTCGGGTTCTTTGGTATTTAACCCTCTTTTACCTCGAATGTTTGAAAGTCGTTTGCTTTTCATCCCTTCAGGTCCAAGTCGCTTGAATAGGGGCAGCTGTTGTACCCCAAAATTTGACCAACCATTTCTTGTACTTGGCTTATGTTTTCTTTATATTTTTTCATTTTTGCATATCATATCATTTGTTCTCAATACCGGGGATCAAGATTTTTCCTGTGGCTCAGGTCTCTCTTTAGTGCAGGAGTCTAAACAACGAGCATCAGGAGCTCTGGCATTTATTTTGCTCGACGATCGAGCGGTCGATTTTATTTTATTTTGCAGGTTATTTCCAGCTCAGGAGGCAACACTCAAGCTATCTCAAGCATTCTCACGGTTATAATGTTCGAAAGCAATTTTTAGAGGCCAAACAGGGTTTAGAACGGATGCAAACGGGCAATTGTGCATTTTTCCCTCCAAAAGGCGCCAAAATTCAAATTTTCAAGGTGTTAATCGATTAACCAATGTAAAATCAGGACAAATTCAAATATTCAAGAGTGTTAATCGATTAACCCATATGGTTAACCGAGGCAAATTTTGCCTCTGCACGTGAATTTTCAAAGGCATCCACTTTGGGGTCCATTTTGATCACTTGTAAAGTTGATTTTACACCAGAGGAAGGATTTAGAACCACATTGAATTTTGATTAGTTTTCAAATTAATTCACATTCCCTCCAATTTCCCATTCCTAATCCCATTCCAATTTTCACAAACCACACTCCAAACCATATTTGGATCCTAACCAAGAGCATATTTAAATGATTTGCTCCAAACCTCACACACACAATCCTCATAATTCCATTTTATTTTCAGAATTCATACACTCTTGAATTTTGCTCTCAACTTTTCCATCTCCCAAACTCCACTAAAGCTCTTCTCACCTTGAATTCTTTGATTCTCCATTGGAATCATTGAATTTTAGAGCTAAAACCTTCATCCTTCATCCTTATCATCTCTAATTCTTCATTCAAATTTCGTGCTATTGTGGATCTGAATTTTGAAGTTGATATAGAGGAGCTTATTTGGATAATTCTTGCTTAATTTTGGTGAATCTTCATTTCTACTACAAGAACTCACTTAGATCTTGAAGGATTTCCAGATTTCTTGCTTGGATCTGCTAAATTGAAGTTGAATCAACAATTACCAAAGCAAATCTCCGCTTTGTAGGTTGGGAATTCTAGATCTGATTCTGTTTTTGAGCTTATTTGCATAATCACCATGTTGATCTTCATTTTTGATTGATTTTGTTGATGTTTGATCCATGTGATTCATGATCTTGTTGTTTGAATGTGTTTACATGTTGATTGGATCACTGTTTTCTGGTTTAAATTCGTGCATAATTGATTATGTGATCATCTGGATTATTGGAGAAGTGATTAATTGCTGAAAAGTGCTTTTGAGCTGCTGTTTTCTACCTCTGGTTAATCGGTTAACCATATGTGTTAACCGATTAACACTGAACCAAAATGTGTTGTTTGCTATTTTTTGAGCTTGTTTTGGGTATCATTTCACTTTGAATCTTCATGGATCAGTATGATGCATTTGAGTGAGATGTTTTGGATATTATGTTGTTGTTCTTGATTGTTTAATCATGATTTCTTCGACACGCGTGTGCGATTTCCACTTGAATGCATACTTTTGTAGTTGTTGTTCAAAGTGATGAGTGTTCACATTTTTGCTTGCATTTAAGAGGTTGAGATGTGCTTGTGGTGGTTTCTGCCCCACACTTTTTTTCTCTCTCTTTTCTTTGTGTTGCATTTCATGTTTGCATCATTTTCTTCCTTTTCATCTTGTGATTGATTTATCTTGTGTTTACTTGGTTTCCTTTGCCATGATCCCTTAGGATTCCTAGTCCCTTTGGGGAATAGGAGAGACATTAAGTGTTCAATCCAAGCATGCTAACATTAGGGTAGATTGTCCCCTCTTAATCTCAATCTTAGGAGCACATTGCATGATAACATTAGGGTTGAGTTAGTTTTCCCTTAGTTGTGTCTTCTCTTCTTCTCATCTCAAAACTTCTTAAAAACATGTAATAAAGGATAATGATTGTTGTACGCTAGGAGCCTTAAGAATTTGGGAAATGATGATTGGGGGGCCTCCTCTCATACCGTCTAGAGTGTTTAGCGTATGTCCTTTGGACGATATGCGACGCATTCGCCCCTAAGTCATAGTCTTTAGTGCAACATGAATTACAAAGACAATTCAATTCACTTCTTCATAAAAGATTCAAAAACAAACATCAAATCTTTTTATCCCTCGGGATTAATTGAAAATTATTTTTCGAAAAGAGTGTTGTTAACTCTTGGTTCTACCGCAAACAAGTAACGCCTAAGTCTCCAATGGTCGAGCAACAATACACCTAACTGCTAGAACTAAGGTTTAACTCTACTCAGTTAAATTACTTGAACCAATTTGTGGTCGTGTCAGCCCGAACTACATTTGCTCTGATTTCTCGTACCAGACGAGGATATGTAGGCACAAGACGGCAATGTCTTGGTGAGCAACCTTCCCCCACCTTCAGCCGTAGTTTTCTGAACTACGTTGACTCTGATTTTCCCATTGCACGAGGGAATACGTAGGCATAGAGCGGCGATACTCTATCGAGGTAATTAGATATTATAAAAGAATTAAAATTATAAACAATTTAAATGTTTCAATTATATTCTATTTATTCGTAATCTTGTTTATTTATCTATAGTAATAAAGACATTTGCATGTTTAGATATAGTAATAAGAAAATTGTTGAGCTATTTTTATAAAAAGAAAAAAATTGATTAAATTAAAAATCTATATTGAAAAGTTATTGAAAATGGAAGTTATTAAAATTAGGGTCAAATATGAAAATATGAAAAAATACGGACAAAAGTTATTGTAAACATGAAAAAATAGAGACCAAGTTTGATTATAAGAAAGGAATCATTTGTAAAATTTTAAAAATAAATTGAGACTAACGTGTAAATTGTTTTGAAACATATAGAGAACAAATTATATATTTTGAAAGACTTATAAGTAATGGTTTAAGATTAATGAATTTCTAATTTCTAATTTTTCTAGATACCAATAGATCAACGTACACAAAAAATAAAGTGCTCTAAAAAAGAGGACCATGGGGCATTGAGAACATACTAAGTTTTGCAGGAAGAAGACATTCAACTAAGATGAATGATTAAAAGAGAACCGTCAAATGACCGAACAAATAATACTCTAGCATATGTCCCTTTGGACATCTATCATGCATAATGAAAGTTCTAATCCCTCAAAATCTTAGAACCCACATATAAAAAGGAAACAAAATGAAAGATTTAGGTACACGTTATTTTTAACCTAAAATACTTTCTTCTACCTTGAATAATCACTTATTTGAGCCCTACAGTATTTGCAGGTACCACCCTCGACACCGAACAAGAAATTAAGTGGCCATGTGAAAAAGCAAAAGAATTAAACAATTTGGGATTTAAGCTTTGATACATCGAAAAAGTTAGATCAAGAAATGAGTTGGGGATTATTATGGACAAGGAGTGGAAGAAAATATTATGGATGTGAAAAGAGTATGAGATTGAATCATAGCCTTAAAATTTATAGTGGAATAAGACACCTTTGATATTATTAGTGCTTACACACCTTGGGTTGAGGTAGCATAACACCTTAAGATAAGATTTTAGGAGCATTTAGAAGGCCTACTTCTTGATATAACCCTAAGGAGAGAAGTTTTTTCTAGGAGGGGATCTTAATGTACATGTAGGGAGCATAACAAGAGGTTTTGAGAGCATGCATGTGTAGTTTGGTCTAGGAGAGGTGAATACGGAAGGGTAAATCCATATTGGAATTTTTGTCGGCTTTAGATCTTACTATAGAAAATACATGGTTCATAAAAAGAGGTGTACGTCTTATCACATATAAAATTGGAGTCACATGTTCTCAAATAGATTTCTTTCTTATCGGGAAGTCAAATAGAAAGATTTATTTGAACTGTAAAGTTATTCCAAGAGAGATCTTGACTATCCAACATAAAGTGTTGGTTATGAATGTAATAAATAAGGTGAAAGCAAAGATAAAAAGTCACGTGGGAGCGTCACAGATCAAGTGGGGTCATCTGAAGGGTGAAAAAGAAGAAGTGTTTCAACACAAGATCTTGGAGGAAGGGTTTGGACAACCATAAGAAAGTGCTAATGATATGTGGAATATGGTGGCCCAAGAGATAAGAAATATGGCTAAATAGACGTTGGGTGAATTAAGAGGTTTAGGACCTAGGGGTAAAAAGTCATAGTGGTGGAATGAAAGTGTCTAGAATAAAGTTAGAGTAAAAAAAATAATTGTTTTAAAGAAAGACCTATGTGTAAAAATGCTAAAACATGGAAAAAATACAAGAATGTTAAGAATGAGGCCAAGATTTTGACAGATTATGCCCATTTCTAGGAACGAAGAAGGAAGAGAAAAAAGAAAGAAAAAAAAAATATATATATATATATATATATATATATATATATATATATATATATATATATATATATATATATATATATATATATATATATATATATATATATATATATATATATATATATATATATATATGCTTTCTAAGAGAAGATAAAGAAAGACAAGAAATTTGGATCAAATGAAGTATGTTAAAGATGAAGAAGACAAAATCTTAGTTCAGGAAAAAGATATGAAGGATAGGTAGAAATGTATTTCTATAATTTATTTAATTAAGGATACGATATCTGACCGGACTCTAGCAGACTCGGCATTATAGAAGTGGATCGAAACTAAAATTATTATCGCTGGATTCCTACAAAAGTTTGATTTGGAATATTTTGAAGTGTTTGCACTTGTAGTTAGACATGAAACCATAAGATTGATTATTGTTATAGCTGCAAATAGGAATTGGCATCTGATACATTTAGATGTGAAATCAGTTTTTATAAATGGTCCATTACAACAACAAAAAAAAGTTTATGTGTTAAAACCTCCTAAATTTGTGATAGAGAACAAAGAAGGGAGATTTTACATTATAAAAAATAAAAAATAATGTGCATCAACTGAAATAAGAGCTTGAAAATTAAGAGGCACACCTGCTGAATAAACTATAAGCTGGATATTGGAAAATATATGAAGCACATTTTTAACAAATTCATGCCAGTCATTTGAATCTTTGCAGCTTCCTAGTATACCGATCATTTCAAATAAGGAGAAAAAACTGAATTAGAGAAAAATGAGCCCAAGAAGTTTTGGTGTTTTTAAATGAAAGGAATAGAACTCAACTCAACTCAAGTCGCGTGTTATAAAAGTAAGCAAATAACACTAACCTCAATACTTCACTTCCTCCGTTTCGTTCATCACTTCTTTCACAAAAACTACTAACCAGGTTTATTCCCTTTCTCCTTCTATTTTTCTTCTTGCATTATCAATCATATTTCTCTTCACTCGTTTATTCATTTTGCTTTCTTTTGTTATTGTCTGTATATATATATATATATATACTTGTCGTTCTTCTTAAAACCTCAACGATTAACAAAATAAATACTATTCATCAACGTTCTTTTTCTGTTAATGTTATCTTATATTATGTTATGCGCGTGATAATAACATAGATAGTCACTAACAAACGTTTATTTTTATTGATTTATTGCTTGTAAATTGTGTGTGTGTGTGTGTGTAATCAATCTTAATCTTCCTGTTCTTCATCTATCAATGTGCTTTTTGTTTTCTCTTTTCCTTATTCATTCTCAACATGCAATTAAGGGCTTTTCACTCTCATCATCTAGGGTTCATTCTCTTGTTTTCTTTGTACGTTTTCCCTAAATCATTGTTGAAATATATTTATTTATATTCAACCTGTCTCAACAATACTCACAGTGTTGAAGTCAGGGTTTTCATGTTCTAGCTCCTTTTCGCAATTTCGTACTCTAAGCTTTCTTCTATTTTAGGTTCCTTAGGGTTTATGAAATCTTAATTCTTTCAATCATTAGAGTTTATGATGCTTTGAAAAACCAGTGGCCTGTTAAATATCAGTAGTTTTCGGTTAATGCTGTCGGTTACTATTATTTTATGCCTAGTTATAACTCATTTTTGATATAAGCTCCTTCATGATTTTGTCTAATCTACATGTCCTATATCGCTTTTCTTTTTAACCCTTAATCTCAGTTTATACTTATCGGCTTTATTTTCCTATTTTTCTTGACAGATGGTGTCCTTAGACGAGAAAGAAGGCCCCAGTCCTAAAATAGGTCCTGACCACCAGGCAGAAATTTGTTCAGATTTAGACCAGCTTTCACTTCAAATCAATCCTGCTTATTTAGAAGAACATGTGTATGATGAATCACTTTCTCCTTCAATTTGTTTGCCCATCTCAGTCACATGGAGTGAAGCTGATGCAGAAAGTTTCGTACTTGGTTTGTTTATTTTTGGGAAGAATTTTACTCTGATAAGAATACTCTTAGAGAACAAAGGGATGGGAGAAATACTCTCATTTTACTATGGAAACTTTTACAAATCGGATGGATATCATAGATGGTCGGAGTGCAGGAAGTTAAAAGGGAGAAAGCATATCATAGCAAAGAGACTTTCTACCAAAATGAGGCAACATAAACTATTGTCTCGCTTGAATCCTCGTGTCTCTAAAGAATCACAAGACACATTGTCTCAGGTATTCAACTCTGCAATCTCATCTCTTCGTGTTTAATCCTCCATGCTACATGGAGCATATTGTTTCTTTAATGTTACATGTTCTGCGCATTTGATACAATGCTAACTGCGATGGAATTGCTGAGGAAATCATCTTTTTTTTATGATTTACCATGATGATTTGAAACCTCTATGTTCATTATCATTAGTATATATATCATGAGTTTCAGTCCTCACTTTGCTTATATTTATACTCAGGTTTCTATGTCATATATGAAGGGAAGAACTTCTCTAGAAAAATACATATCTTCTATGAAGTCTATTGTTGGACTTGGCGTTCTTGCAGAAGCAGTAGGTATTGGTAAGGAGAACGGAGTCATTACTCGGTTTGATTTGGAACCTAAGAAGAACAGTTGTGAGGAGTTTTCAGCACCAGGTTGCAAAGCTTTGTCTTCTCTTGGACCGGGTGATATAATACGATCTTTGACAGGAGGATGTCGGCTGAACAGAACCAGAAGTAATGAGCTTTTCTGGGAAGCTGTTTGGCCCCGCTTACTGGCAAGAGGTTGGCACTCTGAGCAACCAAAGTATCAAGATTATCTATTTTTTCTTATTCCCGGTGTGGAGAAGTTTTCCTGGAGAAAACATTTGAAAGGACAACATTACTTTGATTCTGTTAAGGATGTCTTGAGCAAAGTAGCAGCTGAACCAAGTATTATTGTGCTTGAAGAAGAAGAAGTTGAAGAAGGAGGATCAAACGAAGATGATTTCTCTGACGATCATCATCAATGTTACCTCAAGCCTCGATCTTCTACTTACAATAAAGATCATACAAGTTTGGCGCATAGCGAAAAACCATCAGATTTAAGGGAATTGAAATATGTTCCGTCTAATAAAGTGCATACAGTTGAGGTAGATGTTGATAGTAAAAGATATAAAGGGCACACATATAACAGGAGACTAAACCATAGCACGGATATGTTTAAAAGCATTACACAGAGGTCAACAAAGTTATCAGTTATTGATACCAATGGACTTCCTAAAAGAAAACTATTGAAGGTGAAACAAAAGAGATATCCGCCTGTTGAATTGAAAGATGCTTCTACAATGACTACCGGTCTTCTAAGCAAAAGTAATGGTGGCTCTTCAATTGATGATTCAACAAGGATGGTGGTATCTAAGATTCGGATATATGGCAGAAAGAAAACTGATAGTTGCATCGGTGTATCTAACAGTAGAGTCTTCAATAAAAAAGAACCACATGATAATGATTCAAACAAGATGGTTGAAAGCCATAAATATCAACGCGTCTGCATGTTTGATGATAGTCAAGTGAAGAGGATCATAAAGCATCACCAGTTCAACTGGAGAGTAAGATCAGGCGATTCTAATCATGACACCGTTCCTACTAAAAGGAGGAGATTGACTGCTTGTGTCAAGGCAGAGAATAACCGCATCGTTCAGAATTTTTCAGGAGGTTTGGGATCAGCTAAATTAAGATTCTCTTGTTCTTCTAGCTTCCTAGATGCCAACCGAAATGTTTGTGATCCAATTTTCCACCAGCAGACTGGAAGTTCAACTGCTTCAACAGAAGACAGAAGTGTGGAAGAGAATAATAAAAAAAGCAGTGGCAATGAAAGTTTTCAATGCATGAGTGTTGAAATTGAGGAGCCTCTGAGAAGACCTTGTGATGAACAACAGGCTGATATAAATCCCAGGAGAGAGAGCAGTAAAAATAGCAAAACGACAGCGAAAGCATTGGAATGTATAACATATAGATTCTGGCAAAGCAAGAATGACATCCAGACACACACACCTATTTTCAATCCTTTCCGCAAGGCTCGTACAAGAGGCAAAATAAAGCCGCGTCGTCACTTTTTAGATCATTGGAATGCAGTTTCAGTACAAGAAGAAAAGCACTTGAAGGTAGATGGCAGTGCTAGCTAAATATCTGCATACTTTGTTATGCTAAAGCGTAGAGTTCAGTGGTGATAAAAATGGTTTGAATGTAGTGATATGTTTCTCCTTGCCTGACTTACAAATTGGATTCCAAGGCTGTAAGATGATTACGCATACTGTCATGTTTTATTTATTTTATTACTCAATGTCACCCAAGTGACTTGTTGTTAGAAAATTTTGTTCTATTTTTTTTATCTTCTTCCATTCATATATACAACATTTTTTAATGATTTTCCTATAGTGATCAATGAATCTTATACATTACATGTTTACATGGTGGGTGCAATTGTTTATGGTAGAATCATCATTCATAACCTTACATGAAAGGATAGTTCACATTTCCAACTTCTCTATTGTTAGAATAGAAGTAGAAGAAGTTCATATCTTATAGTCAAAGTAGTAGATTATAAAGAGATTATAAATTGTGTATGTTAAAGGAGTTTATCAATATGGAACATTGAATATTAGGTTAAGAGCAACATAAGTGAAAAAAAAAACTACATATTTACCCAAAACCTTAAGGTGATAGGTGTTGCCACTTATAAATGCTCAACTATCTACATTTATAATCAATGCGGGACTCCAACTCACACTTGTTATATTATTCCCAACACTCTCCCTCAAGTGTGAATTCACAATGCTCCCCCTCATGTGAAAACTCTTTTGTTCACATATATTATTTCCTGGGCATTTCGATTCAACGGGACATCACTTCATGTGCATTTCGATACATGTTGTTGATACATGTTGTTGGGGAGATTTTCACTAAGAAGCATTGAACATTGGGTCAAGAGCTTCTGTTGTGTGTTTCTTGGGGAAGATTTTTACTATGGAGCGACCTTTGTGAGAGATACGCCATATACTCACCCAACCTTTACGTACCAAAGGCTCATGATACCATTTGTTGGCGCAACAATCAGAAGAAAGCATTCTAATTGGTGGGACACCTTTTTAGAGCAAGACACATTTGTGAGAGACACCACATATTCACCCAAAACCTTAAGATGATAGGTGTATGAGTTCTTCCACTTATAAATGCTCAACTATCCACATTTATAATCAATGTGGGACTCCAACTCATATTTGTTATATTATTCCCAACACTCCCCCTCAAGTGTGAGTTCATAATAAGGATTTATTGAATGAATTGTTATGAATAATGATACATAATATGACTATTTATATACAACCCTAATTGGGCTTGGGCTAACAAACTTTGGCTTATATTTAAATATTAAATCTAATCAAACCTAATCTAATTTAATATTTTAACATACCCCCATAATCCAAGTTGTCGAACCTATGCTAATCATAGTCGATTTGAACTATTCCTAATTTCTTTCTCAAATTTAGGAATATGTCGATCTCCAATTGTTTGGTAAAAATGTCGGCCAACTATGCTTCACTTGAGCAATGTCTAACTTCAAGTTCACCTTGATTTACATTTTTCCTTAAAACGTGAAATCTAGCTTCGATATGCTTACTTCTTCCATGCAGAACTGAATTCTTCGCCAGATTTATGGCAGACTTGTTGTAAATTTGCAACACAAGAGGTTTCTTCACTTTGACCTCCATTTTTTTCAAGTACCGGTCTAATCCAAATTGCTTGACATGCAGCATAAGATCCTGCTATATATTCCGCTTCACATGATGATAGTGTCACCACAGGTTGCTTTCTCGAGCACCATGAAATTGGGGCACCAAATACTTGAAAGAAATATCCAGTAGTGCTTATTCAATCTTCCTTATCTCTACACCAATTACAATCTGAATAACAAGTAACCATAGCTTCTTTTCTTTCAGAGTCTCGTCGAAATAAAACTCAATAGTTTGTTGATTCTTTTAAGTATATCAGGATTCTTCTTGCAACCTTCATGTGTGACACCCTTGGTTCACTCATGTATCTGCTCACTAATCCGACTGAGAAACATATACCAGGTCGACTATTGCACACATATCTTAGATATATGACAATCTATTTAAACAAAGTTGCATCGACTTTGTCTTCCTCTCCATGCTTCTCCGACTTTAAATTTGGTTCGATAGGCGAAGATCCAGGAGTTGAATCATCCATTTTGAATCTCTTGAGTATCTCTTTGACATACCTTCTTTGATGTAGCACCGTGCTTTGCTTCGACGTTTGAAATTCCATGCTTAGGAAGTATGACAACTTTCCCAGGTCTGACATTTCAAATTCCTTCTTCATCAACTCTTTGAACTTCGACAAGTTCTTCAGACTATTTCCAGTAGTAAGTCATCCACATATAAGCAGATTATTGTTATATCTTGTGCCACAAATTAAACATAGACATCATACTCAGATTTGCATTTTACGAATCCCAATTCAACCAAGTATGAGTCGATCTTCTTGTTCCATGCCATAGATGCCTGCTTGAGACCATATAGCGCTTTGTGCAACTTGTATACTTTACTTGCTTCCTTCTGAATCACAAACCCAAGAGCTTGTGTGACATACACCTCTTCTTCTAAAGGTCCATTAAAAAATGTTGATTTCACATCTAAGTGAAATGTTGATCAACCTTGTTTGCATGCCAAGGCCACCACTAGTCAAACTGTTTCCAATCATGCGACATGTGCAAATACTTTAGAGTTGTCGAGTCCTAATCTCTGGAGAAATCCTCGAGCGACCAATCTCGTCTTATGTCTTGCTATCAACTCATCAGCATTGTGTTTCAACTTGAACACCCACTTTACTTCGATAGCTTTTGTATGAGCTGGAAATTTGACCAACTCCCATGTGCTGTTTCTTTCAATTGCTTGCAACTCTTCGACCGTAGCAGACTTCCATTGTTTATCTTTGAAGGCTTCGCTATAGTTGATTAGTTCAGCACCTGCAAGTAAAGCAAAATGAACTAATTCCCCATCTATTGTGACTTCATCATCACCAACCACTTCATAGTCTTGAAGTCTTGCTGGATGAGCTCTAGTTCTTTGAGGTCTCTAACTTGTGCCAGCAATATCTTTTTCGACTTCGACTGTGTCGAGAATGTCAGCAACTGCTTCGACTTCTTCTTCGACTGGATTATCAACAATGTCTTCAACTTCGACATCATTACTTGCTTCATCGAAATCATAGCTCATCACTGGCTTGTCAATTGCATTACTAGAATTTCAATCCTAGGCAGAATTTTGATCAATCACAATGTCTCGACTCATCACAATCTTCAGATTAATTGGATTGAACAACCTGTATGCTCCAATCTTATGATTTCCTCTCAGAATCATAGGTTCACTCTCATAATCAAACTTCCTTCTCCTAGAATCAAGAATATGCTTGTAGAAAATAGAGCTAAACACCTTTAGATGACTCACTGATGGTCATTTTCCACTCCACACTTCTTCAAGAACCTTGTTCTTCAGCTTCTTGGTAGTGTCGCACCTCGAAAATTCATTAGAACATACGACCCTCGCGCTAAAGGTAAGGAAATGCGGTTCGACAGAGTCGCCACCGAACTTTATTTATCCCGAAGAGACGGGAAAGGAAAATATCGAGAAAACCTTTTAAAACAAAAGGACAGGGACAAAGTCATCGCAACCAATATTCCGGGTTCAGGAGTTGATTACGCAAGGGGAAGGTATTAGCACCCCTCAAGTCTGTTGTACTCAACGGGAACCTCTTAGGGAGATTTTGCGATGAGTGTTATCTAAACTTGCTTGTTTTCTTCTCAATGATAAAAGCGAATTGGTAGAATAAAAGGATAAATATGCTAAGGATAAATGGGTGGTTTAGGATAGGGTGTTCGCCAAGGATTGGGGCCCTTGTGCCTATGCATGCTCATTCGGATGAGAATGAGAAATCAGAGCTCTTGTAATTCGACTATGAGAAAGGATAGGGGAAATAGAAGATGGATAGAAGGTAGCGGAATTACGGGAAAAGATAGAAGTGAGTTGGCCAAGATCATGGCAATCTTATGCCTACGTATCTTACATTCAGATGAGAATGAAGAATCAAAGCGTCCATAGTTCGTGGGGACGACCACGGATAGAGAGGGGTGGAATTGGTTTGAAGTTTGGTTGAGAAATGAAAGATTAAATGACGAACAACCTAAGGGGCGTGCCTCGAGAGCTGTCACTCAAGAATCCAAGGAATGTGAGATTCCAAGAACTCAGTTCTTTTGGAAGTTGATTGAATAGGTTTCGAGAAAGGGTAAACACTTTGAATTTGAAAGAATGAATAAATAACAACTCAAGGGGTGTGCCTCGAGAGTTACTCATTTGAAAATTCAAGGAATGCTAGACTCCAAGAATATCCTTCTTTCGTAAGTTTGATTACGAAAATATTTGAATAAAGATTAGGTGTTTTGAGACGAAAGGGTGAATGAATGACAACCCAAAGCGTACGCCACAAGAGCCATTCATTCGAAGATCCAAGGAATGCTAGACTCCAAGAATCTTCTTCTTTCGTTAATGTTGCGGTGAGAATCGTGATACCAAGCTATTGATTAACTTGAATCTTAATTCTTAAATTCACAACCGGACTTTAATTTATCCAAAGGAAAGGTCTAAAGAAAGAAAGAACCTTTTGCGCGATGTAACAACAACGCTAAGAGATTCGGGGATCGGGGGTTGGTTATGCATAGGGTAGGTATTTCACATCCTAAACATCTATAGTACTCTACAGGAACCTTTTGTTTTTTTGCATGCTAAGTTTGCTAAATGTTTGCTATGGATTGGGATTGGGTAAAGGTGTAGGTTAAAACCTAAAAATAGTTTCTAAGTTTGCTTGCAAAGACGTCGCGTCCTCTGCCTACGTATCCTAACTAGGATAGAATCAAAGCAATCGTAGTTCACCTCACTAGGGTTGAAGAACACTTGATTATGATCAAGGTTCAAAGAGGAACAAACATATCCATGCTTGTGTAGAGTTTCACAAAACTCTCTAGATCTATGTTGAACTCTCAAGAAAGGGAAGTAAGTAATCATATCCATGATTCTTACATGGAGTTAACCAAACTCTATCCTAAAGTTCTACGTTGTGAGACCAATTGGTTATATCCAGACCAAAAGGTGGGAGAAAGGGGGAATGTTGCTCGTCAAGATATCGCATCTTGTGCCTACGTGTTCTCATTGTCCAATGAGAAATCAGAGCGATCGTAGTTCAGGCCCGAACTACATAATAAGGATCTATTGGTTCTTTCCAGACCAAAAGAGGGTGAAGATTCTATCCAGACCTATGAGTTTAAATCCTATTGGTTCTATCCAGACCAAAAGGAGGGGAAGGTTCTATCCAGACCTATGAGGGTATCCTATTGGTTCTATCCAGACCAAAAAGGGGAAGGTTCTATCCAGACCTATGATGTTTAAATCCTATTGGTTCTATCCAGACCAAAAGGGGGAGAAGGTTCTATCCAGACCTATGAGTGTAAATCCTATTGGTTATATCCAGACCAAAAGAAGGGGAAGGTTCTATCCAGACCTATGAGTTTAACGAGCTATCTATGACCCAAGGGTCAATAGAGAGACTTTCCTTTGGAAGGGAAAAGATGATGCAACTTGGATGAGAACTAAAGAGTTCCATCACTTGGGGAAAGTAAACTTAACAAAGCATAAACATTCACACATGATGAATATAAGGGATATGGTTATAACCAAGAATGATCAAGCATATTATAATAAGCAAGGATCTAAATTAGGATGAATGGTTACAACCAAAGCAAGCATTTAAGATATTACAATATCAGGCAAAGATTTCAATCACGATAAATGGTCACAACCAAAGCAAGTATTACAATATTAATGATTTCAATTAAGAGAGATGGTCACAACCAAGAACAAATCTTAACAAAGATGGGGAAACATCGTAACAAAGATAGAAATGGATCTTAACAAAGGTGACAGCATATCTTAACAAAGATTGGAAAAGATGAAAGTTACAACCGTGTAAACAATATTTGAAGATTCATATATTTTAATGCACAACACAATATTAACAAGTAAAAATAAAAGAGAAAAAAGTAAGGGGTGGGAGTTGAACCCACGCCCTCCAACCCAATACGCGCGTGCAAGGAAAAAAAGAAAAATGGGCAAAAGGGTTGATCCTCCTCAAGGATCGAACCCAGGTCTAGGCTTTGCAAGGCATGAAATGAATAAGTTGCTTACCACTGGGGTGGCTATACATCCGTTGATATAGCCACCCCCATAAATATATATGGCGTGGTCTTATGAATTTCTGGGCACAATGAAACAAGAACAAGGCAATTTTCACAAATGCGTTTTGATATCAAACTCAACCAATTCTTAACCAAATCAAACAAACCTTAGATCAATCTTGGGTGTTTTTAAACAAGGAAAAAGATGGTCCATGTAGAATTTTGAAAAGAGGCTTTGAAATGAAAACACGATGGTAGTTGCAAATTTGGATGAAAATGCATTTACAAAGCAAATGAACAAACCAGTCATGCTATGGTCAGGAAAAGGGCTCAAACACAATTCAAATATCATATGCAAGAAGTTCATGCATTCAAACAAACTACTTATGAGTTAAAATTCCAACTGTCATGTGAAAATGAGATAAAAATCAAGACACTTGCAAGTGAGATAGTGAGATTATGAGACAAGCCAAAATAAAGTGAATGAATCACACAAACATCCTCAAAACAACATATAGAGTGTGTCTAAACCTTAAGAAAGCTCACAAACAACATGGATTTAAAAAACATATGACAGCTGCAACTTTAGTGAGTGAAGTGCATTTTGATGATCATAAACTGGATCAGTGGAGGACAGTGTGATTAAACAGCATGAGCAATACATAAACATGATATTGAGAGTGTTCTAACAAGAAACTAATTCAAAACAGCCATGGTTCAAAAAGTGGCACATGAATTGCTATGATAAACATACAATGCAACAACATCCAAAAGAAGCAAAAGGTGTAACAACTGACATGCTCTTGGCACAAATATGAGACCTAGCATAAAAATGCCTATATCATTCATTTAAACACCAATTCCAATGCAAGTTTACAAACTTAGGACAGTAGGTAACATAAAAGAGCACAAGTGTTTTTCAAAACAGTTTTGACAGCTATGGTATGCAAACATGGTTCAGATGCAAAGAAGATCTCACGTTGACAAACAACACATACACACATCACAAATATAGAGAAGGATGAGTTATCACTCTGAGATTAAGCATACTGCAAGCGTACAAGATTTTGGTATGTGGTCATGACAGTTTTGGCTCAAAATGCAAATAAGTAGTGAAATGCAAATGTAGGTAATCTTAGACCAAATTAAACTTCTATACACATTGGAATCAAACATATGAGTGAGTTACAACTCTAAAATCATGTATACACAAACAGAAAAAACAACTTGAGTATGTTGTGGCAGATTTGGTGGATACGTGTGATTTGGAAGGTGAAATGTGAAAACAAGCCAGGACAGCACAAGTGACCAATGTGCACACACCAGAAATGTCATCATGAAAGTGTTTTAGGTTCAAGTAAGAGCATGTATCAAGTAGAATGAAAATTGGTATATTGGTGCAAAAGTTAAAAAAATCTTCCTAGGCATACATTCACCACAACAGGGCAATTTTAAAGCAATGACTTATTTCATGAAAAAGAGGTTATACACACATTATGATGATGCTTAGAGATGAGATGCAACTCAGAAAAGGAGTGAAATCTTTACCAAGACAGAAATTAGCATTTGAAGCTCATGTCATACAAGAACAACACTTTGAATATACAATAAGCCAAAACCATGACTGTTGGAAAAATTGGGATCATACACAAGTTTTAAATGGATAGACTAGTGGTTCAATGCACACAAATCATGTAAAAAATGCTTGAAACAGAAAGTGATATATTTGGTCTCATGATATTTTGAAGAAAAATGCAAGAGAGGCATGGTAAGGCAGCTTGAACATTTAGACAGATTTTGAGCACAACAACATCATGCACATTCTTGAAATAGGTAAATAAGTGAGTCTCTAAACATAGAGTCAAGCAAAAGCACACCAAGCCAAAAATGACATATTAAACCAAATTGGACAGCAAAACCAAACATGTCTCACAAGACAGCCCTAATGACTAAGCTTCATCCACCAACACAAGCATTATGAACAAAATCAAACATTGACCAAAGACTTGAGTCATGAGGAATAGCAAGTATAACCACTTAAGAACCACTTCAAAGCAATGATAGGCAAGACAAACATGAAATCATCATAATGAAAACAAAAGGCCACATTGATTCACACATGATCAAGGGCAAGGGGAGATCTATGAGCAACTTACAAGTCATCTACATATCTCACTAATGAGCTAGGTTTATAGTTCTAGGGCAAGCATATCACTTTTTCTAGGTTGGATCCTAAATCTACCAAATGACCAAAAACTCACACATAAGTCTAAACATGATAATAAGGCACGAACTTGCAATCTATCATCCACATATCATTTACAAATGACAATATATTTGACAAAATAAGCATTATGATCATAAAACTAGGATTCTTGACAAAGAAGCACAATAGGGCAGCCATGGTATGTTTTCACACAAATCACCACAAAATGGTTTGAATGTAGTGATATGTTTCTCCTTGCCTGACTTACAAATTGGATTCCAAGGCTGTAGATGATTAGGCATACTGTCATGTTTTATTTATTTTATTACTCAATGTCACCCAAGTGACTTGTTGTAAGAAATTTTTGTTCTATTTTTTTTATCTTCTTCCATTCATATATACAACATTTTTTTAATGATTTTCCTATAGTGATCAATGAATCTTATACATTACATGTTTACATGGTGGGTGCAATTGTTTATGGTAGAATCATCATTCATAACCTTACATAAAAGGATAGTTCACATTTCCAACTTCTCTATTATTAGAATAGAAGTGGAAGAAGTTCATATCTTATAGTCAAAGTAGTTCACATATTCGTACAAAGATTATAAAGAGATTATAAATTGTGTATGTTAGAGGAGTTTATCAATAGGGAGTATTGAATATTGGGTTAAGAGTAACATAAGTGAAAAAATACTATATATTTATCCAAAACCTTAAGGTGATAGGTGTATAGGTTTTTCCACTTATAAATACTCAACTATCCACATTTATAATCAATGTGGGACTCCTCCAACTCACACTTGTTATATTATTCTCAACACTCTTCCTCAAGTGTGAGTTCACAATGCTCTCCCTCATGTGAAAACTCACTTCTTGTGCATTTCGATACATGTAAGTCAGTCCCTTTACTCGAATCAAAGGCTCATGATACCATTGTTGGAGAGATTCTCACTAAGAAGTATAGAACATTGGCTCAAGAGCAACACCTTTGTGAGAGACATACCACATACTCACCCAAAACCTTAAAGTTTGATAGGTGTGTGGGTTCTCCCACTTATAAATGCTCAAGTCACCACATTTTTATCCAATGTGGGACTATTATCCACACTACTCACACTTGTTATACTTAACACTCCCCCTCAAGTGTGAGTCTATCTACAATGCTTCCACAATGCTCCCCCTTAAGCAGAAACTTCAACTGTGCAACTGTATTTTCTGTTGTGTGTTTCTTGCTCACTACCCTTGCAACTGTATTTTCTGTTGTGTGTTTCTTGCTCACTACCCTTGTACTGCTGTTGACGCTTTTTAATAGGACACCTCCTAACCACCACCTGCGGGGAGTACTTTCGATACAAGTTAGTCGGTCCTTCACTCGAATCAGGCTCTGATACCATTATTGTGGAAGATTTTTACTAGGGAGCATTGTACATTGTGGGACTTTCCATTCTAAAGCAAGACCTTTGTGAGAGACATGCTACATACTCAGCAAACCTTTACGTACCAAAGGCTCATGATACCTTTTTAGAGCAAGACACATTTGTGAGAGACACACCACATATTCACCCAAAACCTTAAGGTGATAGGTGTATGGGTTTTTCCACTTATAAATGCTCAACTATCCACATTTATAATCAATGTGGGACTCCAATCATACCTGTTATATTATTTCCAACACCCCCCTCAAGTGTGAGTCCACAATAAGGATTTATTGAATGAATTGTTATGAATAATGATACATAATATGACTATTTATATACAATCTTAATTGGGCTTGGGCTAACAAACTTTGGGTTATATTTAAATATTAAATCTAATCAAATCTAATCTAATTTAATATTTTAACATACCCCCCATAATCCAAGTTGTCGAACCTATGCTAATCATAGTCGATTTGAACTATTTCTAATTTCTTTCTCAAATTTAGGAATCTGTCGATCTCCAATTCTTTGGTGAAAATGTCGGTCAACTATGCTTCACTTGAGCAATGTCTAACTTCAAGTTCACCTCGATTTACATTTTTCCTTAAAACGTGAAATCTACCTTCGATATGCTTACTTCTTCCATGCAGAACTGAATTCTTCGCCAGATTTATGACAGACTTGTTGTAAATTTGCAACAAAAGAGGTTTCTTCACTTCGACCTCCATTTCTTCAAGTACCGGTCTGATCCAAATTGCTTGACATGCAGCATAAGATCCTGCTATATATTCTGCTTCACATGATGATAGTGTCACCACAGGTTGCTTTCTCGAGCACCATGAAATTGGGGCACCAAATACTATATCAAGTAGTGTTTATTCAATCTTCCTTATCTCCGCACCAATTAGCATCTGAATAACAAGTAACCATAGCTTCTTTTCTTTCAGAGTCTCGTCGAAATGAAATTCAATAGTTTGTTGATTCTTTTAAGTATCTCAGGATTCTTCTTGCAGCCTTCATGTGTGACACACTTGGTTCACTCATGTATCTACTCACTAATCCGACTGAGAAACATATATTAGGTCGACTATTGCACACATATCTTAGATATCTAACAATCTATTTAAACAAAGTTGCATCAACTTTGTCTTCCTCTCCATGTTTCTCCGACTTTAAATTTGGTTCGATAGGCGAAGATCCAGGAGTTGAGTCATCCATTTTGAATTTCTTGAGTATCTCTTTGACATACTTTCTTTGATGTAGCACCATGCTTTGCTTTGACGTTTGAAATTCCATGCCTAGGAAGTATGACAACTTTCCCAGGTCTGACATTTCAAATTCCTTCTTCATCAACTCTTTGAACTTTGACAAGTTCTTCATACTATTTCCAGTTATTAGTAAGTCACCCACATATTAGCAGATTATTGTTATATCTTGTGCCACAAATTAAACATAGACACCATACTCAGATTTGCATTTTACGAATCCCAATTCAACCAAGTATGAGTCGATCTTCTTGTTCCATGCCATAGATGCCTGCTTGAGACCATATAGCGCTTTGTGCAACTTGTATACTTTACTTGCTTCCTCCTGAATCACAAACAAGAGCTTGTGTGACATACACCTCTTCTTCTAAAGGTCCATTAAAAAAATTTGATTTCACATCTAAGTGAAATGTTGATCAACCTTGTTTGCATGCCAAGACCACCACTAGTCAAACTGTTTCCAATCATGCGACATGTGCAAATACTTTAGATTGTCGAGTCCTGATCTCTGGAGAAATCCTCGAGTGACCAATCTCGTCTTATGTCTTGCTATCAACTCATCAACATTGTGTTTCAACTTGAACACCAACTTTACTTCGATAGCTTTTGTATGAGCTGAAAATTCGACCAACTCCCATGTGTTATTTTTTTCAATTGCTTGCAACTCTTCGACCGTAGTAGACTTCCATTGTTTATCTTTGAAGGCTTCGCTATAGTTGATTAGTTCAACACCTACAAGTAAAGAAAAATGAACTAATTCCCCATCTATTGTGACTTCATCATCACCAACCACTTCATAGTCTTGAAGTCTTGCTGAATGAGCTCTAGTTCTTTGAGGTCTCTAACTTGTGTCAGCCATATCTTCTTCGACTTCGACTGTGTCGAGAATGTCAGCAACTGCTTCGACTTCTTCTTTGATTGGATTATCAACAATGTCTTCAACTTCGAAATCATTACTTGCTTCATCGAAATCATAGCTCATCATTGTTAGAACACAGATTGGTGTTTCTTATATCTCTATGTTTTGATGATAACTCTTATGGAATTTTGTATTAAGAAAATATATACTCTAAAATGTGTTCAAGTATTATTGTTTCATGTATTAAATTAAATACTCTTAAAGAAGCAAAATACATAAGTACAAACAACTTTGCAAGGCTCTGAAGCATCAGATGCAAGACAATCAGAAGATTCTGAAGCGCTGCCAGAAGAATCTGAAGCAGAAGCTGCAGAATGATCTGAAGCATTTTTGGAAGAATTGTATGAAGAGTTGAAAGCTTTGATCAATCAGACTCTGAAGTTCATTTCATTGCAAGAACAGAGGCTCTGATCATCAGACTCTAATCAAATTATATTCACGCTCAAGCACATACTGCTGCATACTCTGATCAAGATTGAGACTCTGATATATCAAGTTCTGATCATCTATCAAAGCTCTGATCATCTCAGATATTTAGCTCTGAACTTTTAGCTCTGATCATCTCAAGTATTTGATTCCTTTTAAGCTTGTTACAAGTTCTGAAGTGCAGATTATGAAGACTTCATTCTGAAGGAAGCTTGCTGAAGAAGCTGTAAACTTGATTGGACGTGGTGCTACTTCCAAAGTAACCAACGGCTATTTTGTCAAATGAAGAGACGTGGTGCAAATCCCAAAGCTTCTACAACCATACTTTTCCTGACAAGAAGCATGTATCTGCCCATACCTTTTGGTGATGAAAAGTCTTATATTTCAATATAAATACTCGACTGCACATCATTCAAAGCAATTAGAAAAAGCTATAAAAGGAGAACTTCTACAACATTTAGCATACATCATTGGCAGACGATCAAAGACTCTATCAGGCTTCCACGTCCTTCGTTGATTAGGCTAACGTTGTTGTCGAGCCGCTTGTTGTTGTTGAGCAGCTTGCAGTTGTTGATGATGAGGAGGGTATTGATACCCTTTCTGATTGTAGGATTGTTGTTGAGGAGCTTGTTGCTGAAGCATTTGAGCTTGGACAACTTGAACAGCTGGTTGATAAGGCATTGGAGCGTATTGTGCAGCAGCAACATACAAATACTAGTAGTAAGGGATTTGATAAGGCAGAGGAGTTGGAGCTTGTCCTTTCTGCGCAAATATGGAATTCGTCTTGTCCTCCTTCTTCTTTTATCTGTTGAAAAGGCTTCTTGGTACTAGCTTGGCTGCTAGAACCTCCTTGGATCCTTCCGCTCTCCAGACCCTCCTCAATTCTTTCCCCAACGATCACTAAGTCAGAGAATCCAGCAGAAACACTACCGATTAGTTTTTAGTTGTATTGGCCCTGCAAGGTACCCATGAAGATGTCAATCAGTTCACAGTCAACCAAAGGTGGATGCACCCTTGCAGCTGCTCTGACCATCGTTGCGCATACTCCTTAAAGGATTATGTGTCCTTTTGAGCCATACTTTGAAGTTGAGTACGGTTAGGAGCAAGGACGGTGTTGTATTTGTACTGCTTGACAAACGCATTAGCTAACTCACCTCAAGATCACACACTGTTACGCTCCAGATGCATATATCATTCGAGGGATGTTGCAGACAAGCTGTCTTGGAAGTAATGAATCATTAGCTTTTCGTCCATGCCATAATCATCCATCTTGCAACAATACATCTTCAGATGAAGGTTTGGGCAGCTGAGGCCTTTGTACTTTGATAATTTTGGCGCTTTGAACTTGCGTGGAATGATAACACCAAGCAGCAAGCACAGTTCCAGAGCACTGAGAGAAATTGAATTGTGCCCTTCCATGACTCGAAGTTTTTCAACTAGATTGCGGCACATCTTGATAGCTTCTGAATCCTGAGCAGCAACAGGACTGGCAATGGGAATAGCGGCGTGATAGTTTTGAACATCATCATACTGGTCTATCAGATTCTCTTCAGTGTAAGTGTTGTACCCCAAAATTTGACCAACCGTTTATTGTACTTGGCTTATGTTTTCTTTGCATTTTTGCATTTTTGCATATCATAGCATTTGTTCTCGATACCGTGGATCAAGGTTTTTCCTGTGGCTCAAGTCTCTCTTTAGTGAAGGAGTCTAAACAGCGAGCATCAGGAGCTCTGGCATTTATTTTGCCCAGCGATCGAGCGATCGATTTTATTTTATTTTGCAGGTTATTTCCAGCTCAGGAGGCAACACTCAAGCTATCTCAAGCATTCTCACAGTTATAATGTTCGAAAGCAAGTTTCAGAGGCCAAACAGGGTCTAGAACGGATGAAAACGGGCAATTGTGCCTTTTTTCCCCTCCAAAAGGCGCCAAAATTCAAATTTTCAAGGTGCTAATCGATTAACCAATTGGTTAGCCGGTTAACCAATTCAAAATCAGGGCAAATTCAAATATTCAAGGGTGTTAATCAATTAACCCATATGGTTAACCAATTAACCAAGGCAAATTTTGCCTCTACACGTGAATTTTCAAAGGCATCCACTTTGGGGTCCATTTTGATCACTTGTGAAGTTGATTTTACACCAGAGGAAGGATCTAGAACCACTTTGAATTTTCATTAGTTTTCAAATTAATTCACATTCCCTCCAATTTCCCATTCCTAATCCCATTCCAATTTTCACAAACCACACTCCAAACCACATTTGGATCCTAACCAAGAGCATATTTAAATGATTTGCTCCAAACCTCACACACACAATCCTCATAATTCCATTTTATTTTCAGAATTCATACACGCTTGAATTTTGCTCTCAACTTTTCCATCTCCCAAACTCCACTAAAGCTCTTCTCACCTTGAATTCTTTGATTCTCCATTGGAATCATTAAATTTTAGAGCTAAGACCTTCATCCTTCATCCTTATCATCTCCAATTCTCCATTCAAATTCCGTGTTATTATGGATATGAATTTTGAAGTTGATCTAGAGGAGATTATTTGGATAATTCTTGCTTAATTTTGGTGAATCTTCATTTCTACTACAAGAACTCACTTGGATCTTGAAGGATTTTCGGATTTCTTGCTTGGATCTGCTCAATTGAAGTTGAATCAACAATTACCAAAGCAAATCTCCGCTTTGTAGGTTGGGAATTCTAGATCCAGTTATGTTTTTGAGCTTATTTGCATAATCACCATGTTGATCTTCATTTTTGATTGATTTTGTTGATGTTTGATCCATGTGATTCATGATCTTGCTGTTTGAATGTGTTTACATGTTGATTGGATCACTGTTTTCTAGTTTAAATTCGTGCATAATTGATTATGTGATCATCTGGATTATTAGAGAAGTGATTAATTGCTGAAAAGTGCTTTTGAGCTGCTGTTTTCTGCCTCTGGTACAGTGTTAATCGGTTAACCAGTTGCAGTGCAAACTAGTTAATCGATTAACTAGTGCGAATTTTCAAATTTTCAAACATTTTTAACTGGTTAATCGGTTAACCATATGTGTTAATCGATTAACACTGAACCAGAATGTGTTGTTTGCTGTTTTTTGAGCTTGTTTTGGGTATCATTTCAGTTTGAATCTTCATGGATCAGTGTGATGCATTTGAGTGAGATGTTTTGGATATTGTGTTGTTGTTCTTGATTGTTTAATCATGATTTCTTCGATACGCATGTGCGATTTCCACTTGAATGTATACTTTTGTAGTTGTTGTTCAAAGTGATGAGTGTTCATATTTTTGCTTGCATTTAAGAGGTTGAGATGTGCTTGTGGTGGTTGTTGCCTCACACTTTTTTCCTCCCTCTTTTCTTTGTGTTGCATTTCATGTTTGCATCCTTTTCTTCCTTTTCATATTGTGATTGATTTATCTTGTGTTTAGTTGGTTTCCTTTGCCATGATCCCTTAGGATTCCTAGTCCCTCTGGGGAATAAGAGAGACATTAAATGTTCAATCCAGGCATGCTAACATTAGGATAGATTTTCCCCTCTTAATCTCAATCATAGGAGCACATTTCCTGATAACATTAGGGTTGAGTTAGTTTCCCCTTAGTTGTGTCTTCTCTTCTTCTCATCTCAAAACTTCTTCAAAACATATAATAAAGGATAATGATTGTTGTACGCTACGAGCCTTAAGCATTTGGGAAATGATGATTGTGGGGCCTCCTCTCATACCGTCTAGAGTGTTTAGCGTATGTCCTTTGGACGATATGTGACGCATTCGCTCCTAAGTCATAGTCTTTAGTGCAACATGAATTACAAACACAATTCAATTAACTTCTTCATAAAAGACTCAAAAACGAACATCAAATATTGTTATCCCTCGGGATTAATTGAAAATCATTTTTAGAAAAAAGTGTTTTTAACTCTTGGTTCTACCGCAAACAGGTAACGCCTAAGTCTCCAATGGTCGAGCAGTAATACACCTAACTACTAGAACTAAGGTTTAACCCTACTCGGTTAAAACACTTGAACCAATTTGCGGTCGTGTTAGCTCAAACTACATTTGCTCTGATTTCTCATACCAGACGAGGATACGTAGACATAAGACGGCAATGTCTTGGCGAGCAATCTTCCCCCACCTTCAGCCTTAGTTTTCTGAACTACGTTGACTCTAACTTTCCCATTGCACGAGGGAATACGTAGGCATAGAGCGGGGATGCTCTATCGAGTCTCTTTTCTTTTCTTTTGTCCCTGTGAGCCTGTAGCTTAGATAGATAAACACACCCTTTGTAGATAGATAAAAAGCGTGGATCTCGTCGAGTACGACGGACGTGAGGGGTGTTAATACCTTCCCCTTGCGTAACCGACTCCTGAACCCAAGATTTGGTTGCGATGACCTGTCGTATTCCTTTTTCATAGGTTTTCTCTGAACGTTTCATTTCCATCTCTTTGGGATAAATAACGAACGGTGGCGACTCTTTTGTCCTTGTCGGCCCCTCTTTACAGTGATGCGACAACTGGCGACTCTGCTGGGGACTCTTTCTATCTCCTATGCGAGTCAATCCTAATGCTTGTGTGTTTTTATTTGGGTGTGTATATGTGTTTCATTTGTACAGTCTGCATTTGCATTTTACTTTCCAGCATTGTTATATAACATCATTGTTGTGTTGTTGGGTGAGAATGTTCCATTGAGTGATAAGCCAAAACCCCAGATTGAGTATAACCATAGTATTAGAGTGGAGAGTAGTGATGGACCTATATGTTTGGCATGCACTAGTCCTCATGAAATTCGCATTCAGACGAGGTTTTCTTTGAAGACATTGCATCCTGCTGGTCAGGACCGGGATGTTGGATCTGAAAACTGTCGACTCTGGAGACTGATCACTTGGGAGTCAGCTAAGTGAGGCCGCTTCGTTAGACTATGATGCCAAACCAAAAATGGTGAACGTATCATCGTTTCTCGAAAGTCTGTGACGCTGACGACCGCATAGAATGTCAGACTTTATCAGAGATAGGTTCATACCTGTGAGTGGGGAGGGTTATGCAGAAAACTTTGACCTTCAACCTACCCGGTTTTCTCGTCAATGTTAACTATTGATCTTGATACAGTGGGTGTTGCACCCCAAAATTTGACCAACAATTATTTATTCATTGAGTGTTTGAAAGTTGATACATTCACCAGAAAGTTCAAGAAATCCTCAGAGGAGTTGGTTGAAACCAGGGTTGTGTGCTTCATAGCTTGAGAATTGTGGGTGCTCCTCAGATGATTCTGAGACTTTGAGAATGAACTTGTTGTTTTGAGAAAGCCTAGGAGATGTCTTGATAGCCATCATGAAGCCCAGAGAGGTCATTATGCAAGAATTCAGGAGATTCAACCCTGAATGGTAGAATTAGGGTTTTGACTGGGTCAACCCTAAGATAACTGAAGTTTTGGAGAAGGTTGAGACCTAATCCAAGGGCCATGAGATCATGGAATGATGCATAGAGATGTTATAAAGATAATTCCTAGACCAACTCATCATGATTGAGGAGTTTGAGAAGTTTCAAGTTAGGGTTTCCAAGGATTGTCGGTGAAAAACCCTAATTTGATTCCTATCTTCCAGGCAGTTTTAGCTCTAGATGTGATTGATATCTCATCTTCCCCACAAAATGAATGTTGTATAGCTTGTTCTTAGCTTTAATTTGAGTGGTTGAAGTCCTTGATAGGAGTTACAGAGCTCAAGTTATGGTTTTGACAAATTACAGGTCAGCAGAGGTGTGTGAATCTGGGTCCTTGAAAGTCACCCAACTTGCAAACAACTTTTGCCCTAGTAGGATGATTCCTATGATCTCTTGGTCAACATGAATGTTGGAGGGAATCTTCTTAGATTTAATTTGAGTGGTAGAAGTCCTTGATAGGATTTGGGGAACTCAACTTATGGTTTGAACAAGACAGGGGTATTTTGGTCATTTGTCAGTTATAGGTCATTTTTTAGCCAATGCCTAAAACTCCTACTTCCAAGCTTCAAATGGAAAAACTCAAAACATGAAAGTTGTTCAAAATGGCATTTTAAGGCTAGATAAGAGGTCTTGAGAGTTTGGAAATGCAGGGAGCATGGATATTTTAAAATGGTCAAAATGACTTGAAAAAGGCTTATAAGTTAAAAAAGTTGAAATTGGATTTTGGTTTGAGAGATCTACAAATCCAAAATGGGGCATATAATAGATGATTTTGATTGGAAACAACATTTTGGAAACAATGGTTTATCCACATTTTTGAGTTTAGGCTTAAAAATTGGACTTCCTTTGTAAATTTGTTTCTTGCACTTCAAGGTACCATGAGAAATTGTTTGCCAAAGCCTTAATTTTGCATAAAATGCCTTGCTCTCACATGTATATCTCATATAAGGGTATTTTGAAGACTTATCATGAGTTTTATGAGATTTACTAAAAATAGTATTTTTGAATTTCTCATTACGTGAGAAGTTCTAGAACTTCCTTGGAAGCTTCTCATATGTTCTAGATCTTTCCTTTCACTTCCATAAATACCCAAGGGTGAGATCATGCCATGGTTGGTGATTCTAGTTGCTTGCAAACCATACTTTCATCTCATAACTCCAAAATTGCATTTTGATTCCCATCTCTCCCAAACTCCATTGTTTGTGCTAGCTATCATCATCATCATCATTCTCCATTGTTGTGGATTGAAAAGCAAGAAAAAGGCACATCAAATCGTGGCTGGATTCTGAGTTCTTCTCCATCACTCCAAGAGGCGTGAAGCTTCAAATTGGCATTTTCAAGAGGTGTAAACACGAGTTCTCTTCACCAGCATCATCACCATCATATAAAGATCATTTGGCACCATTGGCAAGGGCTGAAACAAGGCATAGCAACCATCACCATATCCAATTGGTAAGAATACGTTTTGATTCCAATCACCATGATTAGCCATTGTTAGGGTTTAATGTTAAGTTATATGAGATAGAGACAAGCTAGGGAGCATTTATGATGAGTTTAGGACCATTTCATGGAGTTTCAAGATATGGTAACAATTCTTTCAAGATCAAGAATGGTTGGAATATGAAGTTTTAATGCATGTGGAATGGTATAGTGTACTCAGTGCAACATATAGAACAAGCTAACATCAAGGTTTTCAAGGTTTGTTGAGGTTGAAGAACATGTGTTCATGGTGGAACCAAGGATTGGTACTTTCGGTTTGCACATTCTAGGTGGTTTCAAGAGGAGATATGGACATGGTTGGATAGAGGGCAAGAAGAGGATCGTTTTTGGTTTTTATTTCGTACGTTTTCATGGAGAAACAAGTGAGCTAGAGGGAGTAGAAGATCATGACATGGAGTGAAAATTCTGGTATGGTTAGGGTTTCTAGAGGAAGAAGAAAGAGGAGAGCCGTTGGATGAAGAGGAAAAATTTAACTTGACCAAAGATCTTGTGGCCACAGTTTAATCTGAATTTTAATGAAGACTTGGGCCAGATTTGCTAACGCCACCCCCCTCATTTCCAGGCCCAATGATTTCAACTATCATTTCTTTCTATTTGCACCCCTTCCACTTATTTCTTTCTATTTCGTATTCATTTTCTTTTTTGTTTCATTCATCTTCAAAAATTCATAACTAAATGGAAAATGCATATTTTTAACTCATTCTTTTTTTAACATTTTCATTAAAATGTCTAGAAAATTACAAAATATAAAAATTGCATTTTATATTTTAATTGATATTTTTTCCATGTTTTACAAATAAATGCATATTTTGAAGGTTTTATTTCATACATGATCTTGTAGATTTTTGTTCTTACATTTAGAAATAGATTTTTTGCCCATTCTTTTTTGTGGTGATTAATATTGAATTGTAGTATTCCCAGAATTTATTACTGGTTTTTTTAGAATAAAATTTGATTAGTTTAGATAATTGAACTTAGGATAGTTTAATTAGGGTTTTTAAGTAGTATACTTGAACTTCAACATTTTATTTTTGGGGTTTTTAGGACAAATTAGTGTATGGGGAATACATGGGTTAAGGGTAAGTATATATAGAATCCCCTAGAATTTTGTTAGAATATTGTATGGTGTTTTAGTATTTTTCATTGATTTTTGAATGTATGGATAGTATGTGTGTTGCTTAAAGGCATAAGTTGTATTGTTGTGTTTTCTTTCCTTCTCTTTTGAGTGTGTGAGCTTTGAAGATTGAGTTGAAGACCTTGTGGATCATCATGGAAGCTTTGAAGACCTTGCAGAGGAGTTTAGCATAGCTTTTGTTGTTTTGTTTATAGGTTTATAGGTGCATAGGCAGGGCCCTAGATAGAATACTTTGTTCAATAAACAGGGAGTGTCTTGTTCACCTCCTTTCTTCTCTGTGACATAGAGTCCCTTAAGGGTATTCACCTCTCTCCTTTGGAGGGATTAGTGACCTTGCCCTATAAGGTAGGACTTTGAGAGAGCCTCTCCTTTGATGTTAAGTCCTCAATGGCATCCTTTGGAAGTCAGTGAGTACTGTAACATCCTCACCTCATCTTGTTGACTGAATCTTGTTTGCTGGATCATTGGAGCCATTGAAGATAGAAGCTGAGGCCTTGAAGAGGATGATTCCTTGAAGATTATTGAAGTCTGAAGACTTTGTGAAGATCAAGTTGATGCCTGAAGATCCCTGAAGATAGTGAAGCCTGAAGGTAGAGCTGATAAAAGGGGCTGAAGCTCAAAGGGAGAAGATGAGTTGATACTCATGTTGTAGGGTTGATGCCTGGAAAGCAAGTGATCACTGAAGTCTGAGGACTGAGTTACTGATGGAGGAGCTGAGGCTTTCTTCTGTTTTCTTTGATGTATTGTGTGCTCTGTCTGACTTGTCTGCTGCATTAGACTAAGCACATTTAGAATAAGTTCAGTCTAAGAGCATGAGTGCATCTGATTGTATTGTTATTGCTTGGCTTTGCTTGCGGGTATTCGGTAGAGCCAGCTCCCTTGCCCATGTGTTTACTTTGCTTGATAGCATGATTTCATTTTCTATCTGTATGATTACAGTTTACTGTTCTTGCTTGATGGCATGTTGTTTATTTTGATTACTGTTATTTCATGACTGGCTTGAGGTCGAGACGAGCTGGTGGAGGCTGAAGCCCCACACACATTTCCTCCCTCACTTGCATTGCATGCATTTTACTGGTAAAGCTGATGCTTTTGTCTGTTTTGGTGTATCATTGACATGATCCCTTAGGACTCTCATTTCCTCTGATGAGGATTTGATGATAGACTTTTAGGTTGAAACCTATGCATGACAACATCTAGGAGTTCCCTGTTCAAACCTCAACCATAGGATGAATCCATGGCATGACAACAGTAGGACTTGATAGTCTCCCTCCTAGTTGGGCCTGTTCTCTTCTCATCTCAAAATAGTTTAAGATACAGTAATCATGAATGATTTCTTTCGTACGTTACGAGCCTTAAGCTACCTGAGAAAGGGTTGTGGGAGAGTTTCTTTTCCACAGTCTGGATGTTTAGTATGGTACCCTTTGGGTGACATGCGACGCATTCACTCTCAGGTCATAGTCTCTAGTGCGGTTGAGATCGCAAACACAGTAAAAAACATTTCTTTCAGGAGATAATCCGTAGTTTCCCGAACTACGTTTGCTCTGATCTTTCATACCAGATGAAAGTACGTAGGCATAGGATGCGACGTCCTAGCGAGCAACCTTCCCTACCTTTCCCCGTAGTTGGCCGAACTACGTTGACTCTGATTTCTCATTCTCTGATGAGAATACGTAGGCATAAAGTGCGACGCTTTGCCGAGTCATTTTTCTTTTCTTTTTCAGCCAGCCTTGATAGGTAGATAGATTATAACCAACCCGTCCAAGTAAACAAACAAGCGAGGATCCCATCGAGTACGATGGACGTGAGGGGTGCTAATACCTTCCCCTTGCGTAACCGACTCCCGAACCCAGACAATGGTTGCGATGACCTTGTCTTACCCCTCTTTCGTCAGGTTTTTTCGATCGTTTCCTTTCCCGCTCTGAGGGATAAATAACGAAAGGTGGCGACTCTTCTGTCATGCCGGCACCTTATTTTCGCGCAAGCGACAGCTGGCGACTCTGCTGGGGACTGCGATGGTTCCCTATGCGAGTCTCGCCTTAGGTTTTCTTCCTAGCTGTCTGGGTCATCCCCAGCAGCTGGAGACTCTGCTGGGGACTCCAACGGTTCCCTGTGCGAGTCAATCCTATCGTTTGTGTGTTTGCTTGTTGGGCTGCGTTTATTTATCGCATTTTTACTTCTCGCACTTCATTTCCCGCATTTTATTTCCAGTATAATATGATTATTTGTGCTGTTGTGGGATGGGAGTTCTGATTGAGTGAGAAGCCAGACCCAGGCTTGAGTGCACCATAGACTTAGAGTGGAAATTAGTGGGCGCGTGCTTGCTTTGCAGGCACTAGTGTCTCATGAAATCCATGCTCAGACGAGGTTCATCTGGTTGGCTTCACTTTCAACCCTTTGGGTTGAGACGGTTGCTGGTTTGGTGGATTGTCGACTCTGGGGACCGATCATTTGTGATTCAGCTAAGTGAGGCCTCTTCAGGACTTGATGATGACACTCCTTCTGGGAATCGTATCATCAGTTTTGAAAGTCTGTGACGCTGATGAACGCATAGGATGCCGTACCTTGAGTCAGTCTAGGTTCATACCTGTGAGTGGGACTGGGTTTGTTGCAGGAAACTTAGACCTCCAAACTACCTGGTTTTCTTGGCAGTAAATCAGTTATGTTGGGTTCTCAGTTACAGATATGCTTGTTCTTGACAGAGCCAGTTTTTGATCAGAGGATCTTGTCGCCGGGTGTTTGTCTGTTCTTGATAGAGCAGGCTTTGATCAATGTGTTATCGTCAGTGGTTTGTTCTGGATGGAGCAGATTTGGAGTGAGGTCTGAAGACCTCATCGGCAGATGTTATTTGTTCTTGATAGGGCAGATTTTGAGTGGGGTCTGAAGATCTCATCAACAGCTGTGCATTTGTTCTTGATAGGGCAGATTTCTGATTTGGGGTCTGAAGACTTCATCAGCAGACGTTTTCTGATCATACATCCCGGGTCCTTATTATCAGGCACTTACTCTTGACAGAGCAGAATTTGGATCTCGATCCTATCAGATGGTTATTTTCAGCAGATCAGATCAGTGGTTTTACACCAGGGTTTCCTTCTCATCAGTGACTGTTGATACCGAATCTCCACAGCAGCCACCTGGATATATTGTTGCATCCCTGCATTTTGCATTAGCTCGCATATTCATGTTTGCATTCCATTAGCATGTGTCTATGCTACAGGCACGTTTCGTACCCTGAGTCTGGTGCCCCGAGCAATATGAGATATTTTCTTCCATGAATGGATCCAGTCTTATCACTGCATTAACACTATGTTGGCACGTTGACACCAGAATCAGGGGTGATCTCCTGAACGTACAGACACCCATAATTCATCTTGCATGACAGAAGCCGGGGCTTGTCTTCTAACCCTTGTGTTTGCAGGTTTGACTCAGAATCAAGCAGCTCAGATTGATGGAGCAGGTACAAGCTGAACTGGGGAAAATCCAAAGCCAGCTGGGGCAGGTCATGAATGACATACGGGCAGTGCGTCTGGACCAGCAAGTACTCAGAGAGGAGAATCAGCAGCTGCAGAATCAGTTGAGCTTTCTCATGGGAGTGGTGAGGAGTATGCTAAATAAGGAGAGTGGTCAAGCACCCAAAGAGGAGACCAGAGTGCTTCCTCCATTACCGTCAGTGCCACCTGTGCTGAAGCCAAGTGGACCTCATAGATCCTCTACACAGCATGAAGCTCGAGGCCTGTCTCGTTGGCAGCCGCGCCAGGCATCTCAGAATAACCTTGAAGGTTATAATCAAAAGAAGAAGCTACTTGATAGAGTTGTGGACCCAATACCTGTGAGTTATGCCCAATTGTTGCCACTGTTGGTTCAGAACCGTGTTCTCAAGCTTCGGACCTCGGATCCACCAGATGACGGGTCACCAGACGTTGATCTCAACATACATTGTGATTTCCACTCAGGAGCACCGGGGCACCATGTTGAAACATGTAAGGCTCTCCGGAATAAGATTCAAGACCTTATTGACTCAAGGGCGATTAGGCTTGCGCCGGGCGGCATGAGAGCATCGGGAAAGTTCATCCCGTACCCCGCAGAAGAGGTGAATGATTTCACTCCTTTGCCTGAAGCTGAGAAAGATCTCGAATACGTCCCACGACCTTTGGTGACTGAATCGCCTCGCTCGCAGTTCCTACCTGGATCAAGTTCAAGGACGCAAGCGTCTGAACAAGGGATCGTTGCCACTCAGAAACGACGACCTCTTGCTCCTGGGCGGAAAGAATACCAACACCAGGATCACAAGAGACCTCGCAACCACGTGGAACAAAGGAATGCTTCTTTCCATCCAGTGTCTGTGCCGTATAGCCAGATTCTTCCACTGTTGATTCAGAATTCCTTGGTGGAACCGAAAGCTCTCAAGCCCGTGCCAGAGCCTTACCCTCCAGGGTACAATCCTCATGTTCAGTGCGGTTACCATGGTGGGTCTCCGGGGCATTCAACTGAAGATTGCAAGGCTTTCCAGGCGAAAGTGCAACAATTGATCGACCAAGGGTGTATTTCCTTTCCAGACGGAGTTTTGGTTGTACGTGACAATCTCTCAGCTGTTTGAGCTCGCAGATTCGGAGGGTCATTTCCAGAAGCCAGTGATCCAGGCAGGCAGACGTCCTCAGCATTGGCAGTCCTCGGACTTTTTACCATTTGCATTTGTAGTCTCTTGTCTGTTAGTTGCTACTTGTTGTTAAACATGGTATGTTTCGAATGGTGATGTTAATAAAGTGACTATGCATTTTTCTGAACTAAATATGTCGTTGTCACTCATTTACTGCATTACACTGACACTTGCATTTTATTTACTCTGATTTCTTACTATGATTAGCAATGAGCGGAGGGAGGATGATGAAACTGCATACTCATAGCCAATGATCGTATTGCTTTCAGATAAAACTTTGCCGATGACGTACAAGGCATTGTTTCAAATCCCCTAAACACCGGAGAGATAAGGAAGAGAATCCCTTGTTAACCACTTCGAGCCGAGAAGTAGGAGTTTCTTTCGGACTTTCTAACCCTCACATCTTAACCCAGGGCAGGGTAGTTGTCAGTTAGCTTGATCAAGCGTTCAAGTCTTATAGAGGAGTGTTGTCCTTCGAGGACCAATCATATCATATTCCTCTCCAGAGGTCGTACCTCATCAACCACAATGGTTAAACCTCACCAATCAGGAGTGAGACAGTTATAATCCTTTCAGAGCAATCAAGACAGCCAGTGTCACATGACTCGTTCCAGGAAAAAGAAAAAATAAGAAAGCCCGCTAAGTAAAAAAGAAAAGCTAGAAAGCAAATACTTAGGCAAAAATCAGGGCATCCCGCTGGACTTCAAAAGAAAAAATCGAAAAGAACTCAAAAGGGGTCAGTCCAGGCAAAAATTAGGGAATAAAAAAAAATGAATGATGATGAACGAAAAAGAAAGGATTATATAAAAAGAAAAATCCTCAAACAAGGACAAAGTCGTGTAGATACAGACACCGAAAACGAAAAGGAGTAACTGTCACTCCGAAACACCTTGTGAGTTCTTTAACCAGTTGTTCCCAATGTTCAACATACCTCTCGAAGAGGCGAGCGCTTGACCTAAGTTAACTAGACTTTAGGATCGGAGAACATCACGTAGAAGGGGTGGGTACAAATCATAATTTGAGCCAAATATCCTTTGTTTCACGAACCGTGAACCCGACCACGATACAACCCTTAAAAGACCTAATTGAGGCAGGGTTTATTCTGAAAGCGCATTACGATAAGGTTGAGTAACCTGACTCCTTCATGATTTGCTAATCATATCCTTATTGCATTTTTCACTGATTATATCAGCACTATATTTGAACTCTTGAGTTCATTCGTCATTCACTAGCATGACACGTAAATGAGTGACAGTACAACATTTTTTCGAAATTTGCATGAACACTGCATTAAAATTACCATTCGTGAATAAACAATTTCAATTGCAGGTTGGTAGCTGACACGAAGGGACTTCAACAGGAAATAGCCAATCAGGACTGAATCGTCAGAGGTCTGGATCAGAACGGCATGCTGCGAAGCCCTGTGAATTTGGGGCAATGACTTCCAGCGAGTTTGGGATCAGTTTGTCTGAGGACCAGTCCCGGAGCATCAATCGATTATGGGACAGTTTATGCAAGAAGCGGTTGGTCGGAAGTGAATCTTCTCGAGACCCAATCAGGGGCAGTTATTCAGAATTCTTGCGATTTGAGCGCAGATCCCTCCAGTGTTCGATCAGAGCATGTTGAGTCGCTCATCGCTCGTTCAGGGGCAAACTACTTCAGAGATATTGAAGCCGACCGTGCTGAGAGTTGATCGGTGGGGGATGAATCCTTCCGTTGTGCAGGTATTGGGGCAAACCATCGGAAGATTGTCTTGTTGCCAGTTGCTGTCTGTTCAGATTGAATTATTCCCAAAAGTCAGATTGGGGCAGGTTGAATTGCGCTGGGGCAAGTTGTTCAAATGAGTTTGTTCACCCTAGCAAGAATTGAGTATCGGGGAATCGTGTCATTACCCTGCCAAAGCCAGAGTCTTCTGAAGAAGCCTTGCGGTCATTGGGTCGTTAACCTACAGCATAACCTGTTACTTGACTCCATGATTGGTAGCCTGTATTCCCTGTGTTGACGCTGTTGAACCAGGATTGTTTCTCAGCAGAGATGTACAATTTGAGATTGTTTCCCCTGTGCAGTTTGAGACGGCAGCAAATTGAGAGGGCGTTTATCAGATTGGGGTCAAGATTACCCTCAGCAGACCAGGATTGATATCTCCGAAGCAGGGCGAGTCCTCCTTCTCCAGCAGGGTTCGGTAGTCTCTCATCCATAGAATCAGAATCAGAATAGTGAGCATTGATATGTCTCCCCACGCAGAGATGATTCTCTTCCCCAAGCAGACGCTCTTTCCCCAGCACCGGGTCACAAGTGCAGATTCCATAGAAGTGTTCGGGTGCCGAAGCTCTTATTTCCCCAGTAAAGTCTCCAGCGGAATTGAGATTCCCCACCAGAGTCATGCTCTCTCCTGAAGTTGGATGATTCCCTCCTCCCTAGTAGAGTGTCGGAACAGCTGATGTTGTATTCCCCTGCAGAGTTGTATTCTCCCCCGAAGTCAGATGATTCTTTCTTCCCCAGCGAGATTGAAATTCCTCATCAGAGTTGTACTCTCCAGTGAAGTAGAATGATTTCTCTCCCCGGCTGAGTCCGCAGAAAAGCAGAATCCTTGGAAGCAGTTGAGACCGTGAGCGGTTTTCCTAGCAGAGCGTTGAACAGCTGATGCTGTATTTCCCCAGAGTCGCACTCTCTTCGGCGAAGCAGAACGATTTCTCCTTCCTCAGCCGAGTTTGCAGATGCCCAAGAGAGTCGAATCCTTGGAAGATGATCAGATCATGATTGGTTTTCCCCCAGCGGAGTGTGGAGCAGCTGAAGTTGTTTTCCCACAGGGTTATCCTCCCCAGAAGAGTAGCCGATGCGGCCACGCAGTTTATTCTCGCGATTGATATCAGCAGGTCCAGGTTCCCGTGGAGCTTCGTTCCCCTGCAGCAGTCAACTGAAGTTGTTTGCCCTGCAGCAGTCAGCCGGTAGATCAATTCCCCAGACAGAGTCCAATTGGTATTGGCGTGTCCACGTTCTCCTCAGCAGGATGATTCCTATATCTGAGTAGTGCCTTCTCCTCGACAGGAGAATTTCCCCCTCAGCATTTATTTTGCTGACGGGATCGCATCATTGTGCATGACTGCATAGCATTTAACATTGCATAGCATTGTACATGATCGCATAGCATTTAACATTGCATAGCATTGTGCATGATTGCACATCATTTAGCATAAACGCATAGCACCGTGTGGGGCATAGCGCAGAAGCATACGCATCATAAGCATGATCGAGGTTACTATCATTCTTGTTTTACAGGTGTTCCACCAAGAGACCAGTTGCTCAGGACGATTCCTGATATCCTCCCCAACGAGGTCGTTTTCTTAGGATGATTCTTAAGACCCCGGTGTAATCCCACAGTCGCTCGCTCAAGATGATTTTTGAGATCCCCAGCGAAGTCTTCAGTTCGAGACGATTCTGGAATTCCTCAGCAGGGCCGTTTGCTTAAGGTGATCCTTAAGACCTCAGCGCAATTTCCCGAGTTGTTTGCTTAGTATGATTCTTGAGCTCCCCAGTAGCATCCCCAGCAAGAGTTGCCCAGGAAGATTCCTGGAATACCCAGCAGAATAAAGTCTCCAGAATGGTTATCGGTTCAGGATGATTCTTGAAGGTGCCCGACGGAGCTGTTTGTTCAAGATGATTCTTGAAGTCCTTAGCAGCGTGATATGTCTGCTCCAACAGTGATGTCTACTCTGAAGATTGACTTCGTAGAACGCCTGAAGGCGATATCAGAAGGTTCCCGTGAGCTCAGATGGCTTTGTTGATGAATCAACGGGTGGCTGAAGACGAGGTTCCAAAGTTTGTAGATATACCACGATGATCCGTGTTGGTCTGAAGACCAAGTCAGTTGTCCTGAGGAGATGATTGATTGCAATCAAGTGGATAGTTTTTCTTCTGACTGAAGTCGAAGATGTTTCTCCAACTGAAGCGGAGTTTTGCCTGAAGGCAAAGTGTTTGAATCCCTGTAGAGTCATGAATGGCTCAGGATACCATTTCTTTGACTGAAGTCACAGATTTCCCAAGCTGAAGCGAAGGTTCCTAAGGGCAAGGTTATCCCCAAGGTCATGGATGACCAAGGATTCATTTTTCGGACTGAAGGCCGAAGTATATCCCTGACTGAAGTCACGGATGCTCTATAGCAGAGGCGGAGTTGTCTGAAGGCATATCCATGCATCCTTGAAGGCCAAGGACCATTTCTTTAGACTGAAGTCGAAGATGCCTCCTGCAGAGTGGCCGACGGGCAAAGTTTACATCCTTGAAGGCCAAGGATGTTGTTTCTTGCTGAAGCTGGAATAGCCGACGGGCAGGGTTTCATCTTTCTTCAGAAGAACTTGAAGATTCTCCAGCGGATCTGGAGTGGCCAGGGGCCAGGGTTTCATCTTTCTTCAGAAGAACTTGAAGATTCTCCAGCGGATCTGGAGTGGCCAGGGGCCAGGGTTTCATCTATCTTCAGAAATACTTGAATATTTTCTCCAGCGGATCTGGAGTGGCCAGGGGCCAGGGTTTCATATGTCTTTAATGTTGAAGTTTTACGGCGGGCAGTGTGCAGTGGTATTCCGATGTTCGTTATGGTTCTGAGGGTGAACCCCAGATCAGAGTGTGCTCGGTTAAGTCTCTCATTCCCAGCGGAGTAGTTTCAAATACGCAAGTATACCTTTTGTTCCATTTACCAGGGGTGAACCCCAGGTCAGAGTTGTTCAGGGTTGCATTTGTCCAGCGGCGAGGTTGGATGTTTGTTCGACGGCGAGGTTGAACGTTTGGATTTGACGGCGAGGTCAGATCATCAGTTGTCCAGCGGCGAGGTTGGATGTTTGTTCGACGGCGAGGTTGAACGTTTGGATTTGACGGCGAGGTCAGATCATCAGTTGTCCAGCGGCGAGGTTGGATGTTTGTTCGACGGCGAGGTTGAACATTGGGATTTGACGGCGAGGTCAGATCATCATTTGTCCAGCGGCGAGGTTGGATGTTTGTTCGACGGCGAGGTTGAACGTTTGGATTTGACGGCGAGGTCAGATCATCAGTTGTCCAGCGGCGAGGTTGGATGTTTGTTCGACGGCGAGGTTGAACGTTTGGATTTGACGGCGAGGTCAGATCATCATTTGTCCAGCGGCGAGGTTGGATGTTTGTTCGACGGCGAGGTTGAATGTTTGTTTGACGGCGAGGTCAAACTCTTTAAATCCCTAGTAGAGATGATGTTTGTGCGACGGCGATGTCGAGTGTCTCTGGGAGGATGTTTGTTTCCGACGGCGATGTCAGATTCAGTTTTCCAGCGGCGATGTTGGGCATGTCAAGGTGATCCAGTCTTCTGACGGCGATGTTAGGTGATGCAGATCCTTCTAGTTTCTCCAGCGGCGATGCGGGGTATTTTGTTCATTTTTGTATTTTCTCCAGCGGCGATGTTGGGTATTTTGGTAATTCAGGTTTAGGTCTCCGGCGGCGATGTTGAATGCTTGTTTCCCCGAGTTATGGTTGTTCTTGACGGCGATGTCAGGTGATTTAGTCTTCCAGCGGCGATGTTGGGTGTTGTGGTTGTCTGAAGGCAATGTCAGAAGAAGTTAATGTGGATGACTGACGGCGATGTCAGTTCAGTATTTCTCCAGCTAGTTGTTGAGCGGCTAGCATTGCAGTATTCAAAGATTTGTTCCCCGCAGAGTACCGTGTACTCGTGCAGTTGGCAAATTTTTGGGTTTACCGGTATTCAATCGTCTCGCACCTTGATTGGTTGTGAGTCGTTCGCTTCTCACCCAGTCAGGTTCAAGCCGTTTGAATAGGGGCAGCTGTTGCACCCCAAAATTTGACCAACAATTATTTATTCATTGAGTGTTTGAAAGTTGATACATTCACCAGAAAGTTCAAGAAATCCTCAGAGGAGTTGGTTGAAACCAGGGTTGTGTGCTTCATAGCTTGAGAGTTGTGGGTGCTCCTCAGATGATTCTGAGACTTTGAGAATGAACTTGTTGTTTTGAGAAAGCCTAGGAGATGTCTTGATAGCCATAATGAAGCCCAGAGAGGTCATTATGCAAGAATTCAGGAGATTCAACCCTGAATGGTAGAATTAGGGTTTTGACTGGGTCAACCCTAAGATAACTGAAGTTTTGGAGAAGGTTGAGACCTAATCCAAGGGCCATGAGATCATGGAATGATGAATAGAGATGTTATAAAGATAATTCCTAGACCAACTCATCATGATTGAGGAGTTTGAGAAGTTTCAAGTTAGGGTTTCCAAGGATTGTCGGTGAAAAACCCTAATTTGATCCCTATCTTCCAGGCAGTTTTAGCTCTAGATGTGATTGATATCTCATCTTCCCCACAACATGAATGTTGTAGAGCTTGTTCTTAGATTTAATTTGAGTTGTGGAAGTCCTTGATAGGAGTTACAGAGCTCAAGTTATGGTTTTGACAAATTACAGGTCAGCAGAGGTGTGTGAATCTGGGTCCTTGAAAGTCACCCAACTTGCAGACAACTTTTTCCCTAGTAGGATGATTCCTATGATCTCTTGGTCAACATGAATGTTGGAGGGCATCTTCTTAGCTTTAATTTGAGTGGTAGAAGTCCTTGATAGGATTTGGGGAACTCAACTTATGGTTTGAACAAGACAGGGGTATTTTGGTCATTTGTCAGTTATAGGTCATTTTTTAGCCAATGCCTAAAACTCCTACTTCCAAGCTTCAAATGGAAAAACTCAAAACATGAAAGTTGTTCAAAATGGCATTTTAAGGCTAGATAAGAGGTCTTGAGAGTTTGGAAATGCAGGGAGCATGGATATTTTAAAATGGTCAAAATGACTTGAAAAAGGCTTATAAGTTAAAAAAGTTGAAATTGGATTTTGGTTTGAGAGATCTACAAATCCAAAATGGGGCATATAATAGATGATTTTGATTGGAAACAACATTTTGGAAACAATGGTTTATCCACATTTTTGAGTTTAGGCTTAAAAATTGGACTTCCTTTGTAAATTTGTTTCTTGCACTTCAAGGTACCATGAGAAATTGTTTGCCAAAACCTTAATTTTGCATAAAATGCCTTGCTCTCACATGTATATCTCATATAAGGGTATTTTGAAGACTTATCATGAGTTTTATGAGATTTACTAAAAATAGTATTTTTGAATTTCTCATTACGTGAGAAGTTCTAGAACTTCCTTGGAAGCTTCTCATATGTTCTAGATCTTTCCTTTCACTTCCATAAATACCCAAGGGTGAGATCATGCCATGGTTGGTGATTCTAGTTGCTTGCAAACCATACTTTCATCTCATAACTCCAAAATTGCATTTTGATTCCCATCTCTCCCAAACTCCATTGTTTGTGCTAGCTATCATCATCATCATCATTCTCCATTGTTGTGGATTGAAAAGCAAGAAAAAGGCACATCAAATCGTGGCTGGATTGTGAGTTCTTCTCCATCACTCCAAGAGGCGTGAAGCTTCAAATTGGCATTTTCAAGAGGTGTAAACACGAGTTCTCTTCACCAGCATCATCACCATCATATAAAGATCATTTGGCACCATTGGCAAGGGCTGAAACAAGGCATAGCAACCATCACCATATCCAATTGGTAAGAATACGTTTTGATTCCAATCACCATGATTAGCCATTGTTAGGGTTTAATGTTAAGTTATATGAGATAGAGACAAGCTAGGGAGCATTTATGATGAGTTTAGGACCATTTCATGGAGTTTCAAGATATGGTAACAATTCTTTCAAGATCAAGAATGGTTGGAATATGAAGTTTTAATGCATGTGGAATGGTATAGTGTACTCAGTGCAACATATAGAACAAGCTAGCATCAAGGTTTTCAAGGTTTGTTGAGGTTGAAGAACATGTGTTCATGGTGGAACCAAGGATTGGTACTTTCGGTTTGCACAATCTAGGTGGTTTCAAGAGGAGATATGGACATGGTTGGATAGAGGGCAAGAAGAGGATCGTTTTTGGTTTTTATTTCGTACGTTTTCATGGAGAAACGAGTGAGCTAGAGGGAGTAGAAGATCATGACATGGAGTGAAAATTCTGGTATGGTTAGGGTTTCTAGAGGAAGAAGAAAGAGGAGAGCCGTTGGATGAAGAGGAAAAATTTGACTTGACCAAAGATCTTGTGGCCACAGTTTAATCTGAATTTTAATGAAGACTTGGGCCAGATTCGCTAACGCCACCCCCCTCATTTCCAGGCCCAATGATTTCAACTATCATTTCTTTCTATTTGCACCCCTTCCACTTATTTCTTTCTATTTCGTATTCATTTTCTTTTTTGTTTCATTCATCTTCAAAAATTCATAACTAAATGGAAAATGCATATTTTTAACTCATTCTTTTTTTAACATTTTCATTAAAATGTCTAGAAAATTAAAAAATATAAAAATTGCATTTTATATTTTAATTGATATTTTTTCCATATTTTACAAATAAATGCATATTTTGAAGGTTTTATTTCATACATGATCTTGTAGATTTTTGTTCTTACATTTAGAAATAGATTTTTTGCCCATTCTTTTTTGTGGTGATTAATATTGAATTGTAGTATTTCCAGAATTTATTACTAGTTTTTTTAGAATAAAATTTGATTAGTTTAGATAATTGAACTTAGGATAGTTTAATTAGGGTTTTTAAGTAGTATACTTGAACTTCAACATTTTATTTTTGGGGTTTTTAGGACAAATTAGTGTATGGGGAATACATGGGTTAAGGGTAAGTATGTATAGAATCCCCTAGAATTTTTTTAGAATATTGTATGGTGTTTTAGTATTTTTCATTGATTTTTGAATGTATGGATAGTATGTGTGTTGCTTAAAGGCATAAGTTGTATTGTTGTGTTTTCTTTCCTTCTCTTTTGAGTGTGTGAGCTTTGAAGATTGAGTTGAAGACCTTGTGGATCATCATGGAAGCTTTAAAGACCTTGCAGAGGAGTTTAGCATAGCTTTTGTTGTTTTGTTTATAGGTTTATAGGTGCATAGGCAGAGCCCTAGATAGAATACTTTGTTCAATAAACAGGGAGTGTCTTGTTCACCTCCTTTCTTCTCTGTGACATAGAGTCCCTTAAGGGTATTCACCTCTCTCCTTTGGAGGGATTAGTGACCTTGCCCTATAAGGTAGGACTTTGAGAGAGCCTCTCCTTTGATGTTAAGTCCTCAATGGCATCCTTTGGAAGTCAGTGAGTACTGTAACATCCTCACCTCATCTTGTTGACTGAATCTTGTTTGCTGGATCATTGGAGCCATTGAAGATAGAAGCTGAGGCCTTGAAGAGGATGATTCCTTGAAGATTATTGAAGTCTGAAGACTTTGTGAAGATCAAGTTGATGCCTGAAGATCCCTGAAGATAGTGAAGCCTGAAGGTAGAGCTGATAAAAGGGGCTGAAGCTCAAAGGGAGAAGATGAGTTGATACTCATGTTGTAGGGTTGATACCTGGAAAGCAAGTGATCACTGAAGTCTGAGGACTGAGTTACTGATGGAGGAGTTGAGGCTTTCTTCTGTTTTCTTTGATGTATTGTGTGCTCTGTCTGACTTGTCTGCTGCATTAGACTAAGCACATTTAGAATAAGTTCAGTCTAAGAGCATGAGTGCATCTGATTGTATTGTTATTGCTTGGCTTTGCTTGCGGGTATTCGGTAGAGCCCAGCTCCCTTGCCCATGTGTTTACTTTGCTTGATAGCATGATTTCATTTTCTGTCTGTATGATTACAGTTTACTGTTCTTGCTTTATGGCATGTTGTTTATTTTGATTACTGTTATTTCATGACTGGCTTGAGGTCGAGACGAGCTGGTGGAGGCTGAAGCCCCACACACATTTCCTCCCTCACTTGCATTGCATGCATTTTACTGGTAAAGCTGATGCTTTTGTCTGTTTTGGTGTATCATTGACATGATCCCTTAGGACTCTCATTTCCTCTGATGAGGATTTGATGATAGACTTTTAGGTTGAAACATATGCATGACAACATCTAGGAGTTCCCTGTTCAAACCTCAACCATAGGATGAATCCATGGCATGACAACAGTAGGACTTGATAGTCTCCCTCCTAGTTGGGTCTGTTCTCTTCTCATCTCAAAACAGTTTAAGATACAGTAATCATGAATGATTTCTTTTGTACGTTACGAGCCTTAAGCTATCTGAGAAAGGGTTGTGGGAGAGTTTCTTTTCCACAGTCTGGATGTTTAGTATGGTACCCTTTGGGTGACATGCGACGCATTCACTCTCAGGTCATAGTCTCTAGTGCGGTTGAGATCGCAAACACAGTAAAAAACATTTCTTTCAGGAGATAATCCGTAGTTTCCCGAACTACGTTTGCTCTGATCTTTCATACCAGATGAAAGTACGTAGGCATAGGATGCAACGTCCTAGCGAGCAACCTTCCCTACCTTTCCCCGTAGTTGGCCGAACTACGTTGACTCTGATTTCTCATTCTCTGATGAGAATACGTAGGCATAAAGTGCGACGCTTTGCCGAGTCATTTTTCTTTTCTTTTTCAGCCAGCCTTGATAGGTAGATAGATTATAACCAACCCGTCCAAGTAAACAAACAAGCGAGGATCCCATCGAGTACGATGGACGTGAGGGGTGCTAATACCTTCCCCTTGCGTAACCGACTCCCGAACCCAGACAATGGTTGCGATGACCTTGTCTTACCCCTCTTTCGTCAGGTTTTTCCGATCGTTTCCTTTCCCGCTCTGAGGGATAAATAACGAAAGGTGGCGACTCTTCTGTCATGCCGACACCTTATTTTCGCGCAAGCGACAGTGGGTCCTTATATCAGTGTTATGTTATGTCCTCGCCGAAGAGAAACGCTGGTTCTTCTCAGTCAACAGCACATCAATCTTGATCCCCGATTGCATTTACATTTGCATTGACATGTATTTATGTTGCAGGTGTATATTTTCCTCTCGATTCTAGTGAGTTATTCCTTTCTGACATGGAGCCTAGTTTGAAAAAGACTGTTGTATACAAGTTTCCTACTCCTGACATAGGGTATCTGCTCAGTTTGATCTCTGTTGTTGATCGTGCTGTAATGGAAGATTTCAAAAAGTCATATGGGAAGCTTCTGGGATGTGTTTGCAAAGCCTCAGTGTTTGAGTTGGAAGGTCTCCACACTTTACTCCAGTTCTATGATCCACAGTTAAGGTGTTTCACTTTTTCGGGTTATGTGTTGATGCCTACTTTAGAGGAGTTCTCTATGCTGCTAGGAATCCCTATTCTAGATCAGATGCCTTTTTATCATACTGAAGTTGAACCTAATATGATTAAGCTTGCTAATTCGCTTCATCTGGACGCTTCTGATTTAGAAGGAAGATTGATCAGAAGGAATGGGATGCTTGGGTTTCCATTGCCTTTCCTGGTTGGAAAAGCTCAACATTTTGCGGAAGAGGGTTGTTGGATTATTTTTAATGTTGTATTAGCTCTGTACATATATGGTATAATGTTGTTTCCGAATATTCCGGACTTCGTGGATTTGGATGCTTTCCACATCTTTGCTTCGGGAAATCCTGTGCCTACACTATTGGGAGATGTGTATCATTCTGTGCATTACAAGAATGAGAATCGGAGAGGGAAGGATGTGTCTTGTTGTGTACCTCTTTTATACAGATGGTTTGTGAGTCACCTTCCTAAGACCGATCCTTTTGCTGATACTGCAGGTACCTCAGAGTGGTCAGATAGACTGATGAGCTTGACCTCTGAGAACATCATATGGTTTGATAGAAATCAGTTGGGTACAGAGATTATCTACAGCTGTGGTGGTTTTCCTAACATCCTGTTGATTGGAAGGAAATGAGGTATTAACTATAACCCATCTCTTGCAGTGAGGCAGTTTAGTTATGCTTTGAGGAAACCTCTGAAGGAGGAGGAAATACAGGAATCTCTGTATTTCACTAGTTTTCTTGAGAATGAGACCCTGATCAGAGTTGAGAAAGCTTGGAGAAAGATTCACTGTAGAGGGAAGGCTTCTTTGGGTAAGAGCAACAGTAGAGCTTATGATCCTTATGTGACTTGGATTCAGGAGAGAGCTGAGAGGTCGTTGATGCCTTTTCCACCTTGTGAGCCTTTATATCCTTTGATGATTGAGGAACCGACTACTATTGATATTCAGAGATATAATCAGCTATGGTCTGAGAAGGAGGAGCTGCGTAAGGCAAATGAGGAATTGGAAAAGGAAATTCTTCAGCTCAAAAGCGAGAGAAATCAAGCCACTTTTTCATCTAAAAAGCAAATAGAGCTGGTGAGTAAACTGGGTAGAGAGCTAACTGCAGAGATTCGCGCTCGATAGCGTATGGGCTTAGATCTGAAGAGCATCAGTAATGTTCTTAATTCCAAGAAGAAAGAGCTGGATAGAGCATATGTAGAGATCTCCAAGTTTAACGACCAATGGAATGCCATCTTAACAAACAACAAGGAGCGGGAAGATGGACTGCAGCAATAGATTGCTAAGTTGAAGGCTCAACTTCAGGCGAAGGATGAGAAGATTGTAGCTGAATCCTTACTTCGAAGTAAAAGCAACTGCAGACTGAATGAAGCGCTTGCAACGTTGGATGATTACAAGTCTAGAGCTGATGTGAAGAGATCTAAGCTTGAGGAAGTGTTTGGTGAAGATGCTTGGGAGGATTATGTTCAGAGCTTGCAAATCATCATTAGCCAGAGAGAGTTGCTCATCCAGGGGTTGGTAGACAGGTCAGGTCATTCAGATACGAGAGAGTTGTTGGAGGATTTCCAGGCTCGCCATTGTATTTGATGTTTTTCTCTTTGTAGTTTGTTGTTATGATGTATCTTGACCATCATCAGATCTGTTGGATGAGGTCATTTTGATTCCCTTATATTCAGTGTGGTGTTGTACATTGACTTTTGGTTCTCATTTTATGTATGAGGAGTTTGTTATGCTTATCTGTTGGCTTTCCATTATCTTGCTGTTCTCGCGGAACTAGAATCGAGGGGAAATTTTCCCTAATGCATATTTACATGTCTGCATACTACATCATTTTTGCATTTTGCATCGCAGGTGCTCCGGAACCGTTAACCTTATCTCTTTTGTGGTTTGCTTCAGTTTGTTTTAGGATTGACAACTAAACAACGCATAGTTACGCCACTCGGGGAAATCAACGCAAGATTATGGATCAGATTCAGGCTGAACTTCAGGAATTCCGTGACAGGATGACCCAGTTCATGGATATGATGCAAGGGGTCGCCAATGGCCAAGAACAACTGAGAACTTTGGTGCAACCGTTAATTGCTAGGGTTGACGGTAGTGGCGTGCTTCACGGGGGAACTGCTGTTATACCTCCTACTGCTGACAATGTCACCCCACATGCTAATACTGGTCCTATGGTTGTTATACCTTTGGGCCGAGGAAATCATACAGGAGTTCATATTCTCGGACCTACATGTGCTTTGCATGGGAATACTGCCTCTCAGTGGGAGGAAGATGATCAAGAGTACGTGTTCTCTATTAGGGATGTTGGTGCTAGTCTGCAACCTGAGGCAGACAGAAGATTTAAGATGCTTGAGGAGAAGATGCAAAGCTTTGATAATCAGAATTCTATGGGGTTGGATATGGCAAATTTAGGGCTGATTCCAGATTTGAAGGTTCCTCTGAAGTTCAACGTCCCGGAATTTGATAAGTATAAGGGGACAACTTGTTCGTGGGTTCATCTTCGTTCTTACTACTGCAAGATGTCCGCCTATTCTGACGATGAGAAGTTGCTTATGCACTTTTTCCAAGATAGTCTTTCTGGTCCGTCTCTAGAATGGTACATGGGGCTAGAGCCAGTTAACATCCGAAGCTAAAGGGATTTAGCTGAGGCGTTTGTCAAGCATTACCAGTACAACAGTGATCTAGCACCTAATAGGGCCCAATTGCAGAACTTATCTTAGAGGAATAATGAATGCTTCAAAGAGTACGCCCAGAGATGGCGTGAATTGGCAGCCAAAGTGCAACCGCCTATGGTGGAAAGGGAGTTGATAGACATGTTTGTTGCCATGTTACCGGGGGTGTACTACGAGAAGCTAATTGGCAACATGTCAGGGAGTTTTCCTGATCTGATCATTACAGGAGAAAGAGTCGAGAACAGAATCAAATTGGGTAAAATTCAAGCTGGTGAAGGATCCTCAGCTAGAGGAGTTAAGAAAAGTTTTGGCAACAAAAGGAGAGAAGGGGAAACTAATGCAGTATCTAGTTCCCGGGGAAGAAACAGAAATCAACGTCGATCTCAATAATACCATCAGCAGCAACCTCAGGTTGCTAGCATTACCATTCCTGCGGCGCAACAACAACAACAGCAACAAAATTATGCTCCTCGCAGATTTCAAGATCGGGGCAGATCAGTAAGCAGGAAGTTTAATGCGCCGTCGATGCCATACTCGCAGTTGCTTCAACACTTGATGTAATTATAGTTGATACAGAAGAGAACTCTGTCTCCTTTGACGGGTGCACCACCTCCTGGATACGATGTTAATTCTAGATGTGATTTTCATTCTGGTGCTCCTGGACACAACATCAACAATTGTAAAGCATTTAAGCATAAGGTGCAAGACCTTATAGACAGCAAAGCCATCAAATTTTCTCACGATGTGCCCAATGTCGTGCAGAATCCCATGCCTAATCATAGGGCAGCTGAGGTTAATGCCATTATTGAGGATGAGGGCTTGAACTTGGTAGCTGATGTTGAAGATCTGAAGACTCCGTTGAGTTTTATGAAGGACAAACTGCTGAGTGGATGAGTATTTCCGGGTTGTGACAAAGCTTGTGCAGAGTGTTTGATTCATCTTGAGGGATACGAGAAGCTGAAGAGTCATGTTCAGAAGCCGATGAATGATGGTATTCTACAATTTGACAGAGTGTCAGAGAAGAAATATGAGGAAATAGTCGATGAAGAAAAGACTGAAGTTGCGACAATTTCGATTCAATATAAGACTATTACTATTTCTGCGCCTCCAAAGCCGCCAACCATCATTATTACTAAAGCTGGACCCATACCATATGAGAGCACTAAGGCAATTCCTTGGAATTACGGAGCCAAAGTCTACTGTAATGGGCAGAAGCAGGAACTGAAGGGTTCACCGTTGGATTCTGTCGACAATCTGGTAGTAGCTGGTGGAATAACTCAGAGTGGAAGAATATTTTCACCTTCTGAGGTGAGTGCTGAAAAATATGACAAGGGTAAAGGTAAAGTGGTGGTTGAAGAGAGTTCCCAGGCTGGTGATAAAGAGTCCTTGTTGAAGGAGGCGAAAGAGTTCATGCGCTTGATTAGGAAGAATGACTACAAGATCGTAGATCATTTACATCAAACTCCGTCAAAGATCTCCATTCTGTCATTACTGCTATGCTCTGAAGCACACAGAAATGCACTCTTAAGAATATTGAATACATCATACGTGCCACAAGAGATATATGTGAATTAGCTGGAGGGTGTGGTGGCACATGTTAATGTTGGTAACGGGCTAGGCTTTACTGATTTAGATTTGATTCCCAAAGGAAGGAATCATAATTTGGCGCTGCATATATCCATTGAATGCAGAGGGTTTGTGTTGTCACACATGCTAGTAGACACTGGGCCATCATTGAATGTGTTACCCAAGAAAGCGCTGATGAAGCTGGACACCCGAGGTATAATGTGTACCCCAAGTGACTTGGTGGTACGAGCTTTTGATGAGACCAGAAGGTCCATGTTTGGGGAGTTGACTTTGCCAATCCAGGTTGGTCCGGAGGTATTTGATGATGTGTTTCATATCATGGATATTCAGCCCGCTTATAGCTGTCTGTTAGGACGACCCTGGATCCATTCGGCAGGCGCCGTAACATCAACGTTGCACCAGAAGTTGAAATATATGGTGGGTTGCAGTGTTGTTACTGTTTGTGGGGAAGAAGATATTATGATAAGTCATTTGTCTTTGTTCAAATACGTTGAGGTTGACGGTGAGATCCACGAGACGTTATGTTAGGATTTCGAGACTGTACAGATTAAGGAGAAAGCGTCGAATGTGAGCAAAGTACTTGAGGTTACCATGTCATCTTTTAAAGAAGCACAGGCAGTGGTGAAAGCTGGGGCATCTCAGGGTTGGGGCCAAGTTCTAAACATCCCCAACAAGCAAGACAAATTTGGATTGGGATACAGCCCATCTCCCTCCTCGCAGAACGCGTTGCTCTATAAGGGACCCGTCCAGTTCACCAGCGGTGGGGTGATATTTGATCAGATTAATGTTGTATCAGATGAAGAAGGTGACAGTGATTGCGACATGGATACATGGATTCAGACATGTATTCCGGGTCAGAGCCTAAGCAACTGGACTGTCAAAGAAGTCATCCAAGTGACGACATAAGAGTAATGATTTGTTTTCTTGATTATCTATAGCCCTATGTTCTCCCTGGAGCATAGTGGTCTTTGTCTTCAGGGCCTAATCTTTTATGTTGAACAATCATTTTATCAATTAATCAAAGGGAGTTTTTCTGCATTCAAATATTGTAATCTCTGTCTTTCCTATTTTTATTTTTAACAATAAAATTGCAATATGGTTTGTGCTTGTTCGCATATCATTTTAAGCATTAAATCATCATCATTGCAGGTTTCACCTTGCAGATGACACCGCTCCAGAACCGTTTATAACTCGCTTTGACTTTGATAATCCGATATTTTAAGCCGAAGAAGAGATTGGTGAAGATGAAGACTTACCTGAAGAGCTCGTCAGGCTACTAAAACAGGAAGAGAAAGTCATTTTCCCTCATCAGGAGGAAATTGAGGTCGTCAACTTGGGTACCGAGGAGTCCAGAAGAGAAGTCAGGATAGGGGCCACATTGCAGAGTGATGTCAAGCAAAGATTGATAGAAATGCTCCGAGAGTATAGTGATATCTTTGCTTGGTCATATAAAGATATGATCGGTCTTGACACAAATATTGTGGTTCATCGCTTGCCTCTACGTGAAGAGTGTCCGCCTGTCAAGAAGAAGCTCAGAAGAACTAGACCAGACATGGCGGTAAAAATCAAAGAAGAGGTCCAGAAGCAGTTGGACGCAGAATTTCTCGTCGCGACAAACTACCCCTCGTGGGTTGCTAACATCGTACCTGTGCCTAAGAAGGACGGTAAGGTAAGGATGTGTGTTGATTATAGAGACTTGAATAAGGCGAGCCCGAAGGATGATTTTCCGCTCCCCTACATTGACATATTAGTTGATAATACTGCGCAGTATTCGGTGTTTTCCTTCATGGACGGCTTTTACGGATATAATAAAATTAAAATGGCGCCGGAGGATATAGAGAAAACAACTTTTATTACACCGTGGGGGACTTTCTGTTATAAGGTAATTCCTTTTGGGTTGAAGAACGCATGGGTAACCTACCAGTGGGCAATGATGACGCTCTTTCATGATATGATTCATCGTGAGATTAAAGTCTATGTTGATGACATGATTGCAACGTCACAGACGAAGGAGGAACATATGGTGAACCTTTTGAAGCTATTTGAGAGGCTAAGAAAATTCAGACTGAGGTTGAATCCGAACAAGTGCACTTTTGGTGTATGGTTAGGAAAGTTGTTGGGGTTCATTGTTAGTGAAAAAGGAATCGAGGTCGATCCTGCAAAAATAAAAGCAATTCAAGATATGCCAGCGCCGAAAATGGAGAAAGAGGTTCGCAGTTTCTTGGGTAGATTGAACTGCATTGCTAGGTTCATATCTCATCCCACAGCCACGTGTGAACCCATGTTCAAATTATTAAAGAAAGATCAGGCGGTCGTCTGGAACGAAAATTGCCAAAGGGAATTTGATAAAATAAAAAAGTATTTGCAGGATCCTCCGATACTGATACCTTCAGTAGATGGAAGACCTTTGATAATATATCTAACAGTTCTTGAGAACAACATGGGTTGTGTGCTCGGTCAACACGACGAGACGAGAAGAAAAGAGCATGCCATATCTACTTGATTAAAAAGTTCATAGATTGTGAGTCCAGGTACTCAATGTTGGAAAAAACGTGTTGCGCACTCGCTTGGGCTGCCAAACGCCTGAGACAGTATATGCTCAATCATACAACCATGTTAATTTCGAAGATGGATCCTATTAAGTACGTATTTGAAAAACAAGCACTTTCGGGAAGGATTGCTAGGTGGCAGATGGTCCTGACAGAATATGATATTCAATACGTCTCCCAGATGGCTATCAAGGGGAGTGTTCTGTCGAAATATCTTACTGAACAGCCGATTGATGATTACCAACCGATGAGGTTTTAATTTCCTGATGAAGACATCATGTTCTTGAAAATGAAGGATTGCGATGAGCCATTACCCGATGAAGGTCCGGAGAAGGGTTCCCAATGGCAGATGATATTTGACGGTGCTGTCAACTCCTACGGTAGCGGAATTGGGGCAATCATCACGACTCCCCATGGTTCCCATATACCATTCACTGCCATGTTGACATTTCCTTGTACAAATAATGAATCCGAATACGAAGCGTGCATTATGGGGTCGGAAGAAGCCATTGATCTGAGGATCAAGAATCTAGACGTGTATGGCGATTCAGCGCTAGTTGTTAATCAGATCAAGGGAAAATGGGAGACCCGGCAGCCTAATCTTATTCCTTACATGAACTATACAAGGAGGTTGTTACCTTTCTTTGATCAGGTAGAGTTTCACCACGTGCTGAGAGTGGAGAATCAAATGGCAGACGCTCTGGCGACGTTATCTTCAATGTATAAGGTGAATTTTTGGAATGATGCTTCAAAAATTGTCATCTCGCGCCTTAATAGGCCGATATTTGTGTTTACGATAGCGGAAGCTTCTGATGGCAAGCCATGGTATTATGACATCCATAATTTTCTCAAGAATCAGGAGTATCCGCCAGGGGCATCGACCCGGGATAAGAAGGCCTTGAGGAGGTTGGCTGGAAATTTCTATCTAAACCAAGATGGTGTACTCTACCGGAGGAATTTTGACTTGGTACTGTTGAGATGCGTGGACGAGAAAGAAGAAAATCTGCTTATGGAAGAGGTCCATGAAGGTGCCTTTGGCAAGCACGCCGACGGGCATGCCATGTCTCGAAAGCTGTTAAGAACATGGTATTATTGGTTAACTATGGAGTCCGATTGCTTCAAGTATGCAAAGAAGTGTCATAAATGCCAGATTTATGCTGATAAGATTCATGTGTCGCCGAGTGCTCTGAACGTCATGGCATCGCCTTAGCCCTTTTTCATGTGGGGTATTGATATGATTGGCAAGCTTAAGCCAACCGCATCCAATGGACATCGCTTCATCTTGGTAGCAATTGATTATTTCACCAAGTGGGTCAAAGCTGCTTCCTATGCTAACATCACCAAACAAGTGATAGCTCGGTTTATCAAGAAGGACATCATTTGTCGTTACGGAGTGCCTGAGAGAATCATTACCGATAATGGTTCGAACTTGAATAACAAGATGATGAAGGAACTGTGCCAGAGTTTCAAAATTGAGCATCACAACTCTTCTCCCTATCGTCCGAAGATGAACGGCGTTGTTGAAGCGGCCAATAAGAATATAAAGAAAATAGTGTAGAAGATGGTTGTAACCTATAAGGATTGGCATGGGATGTTGCTTTTTGCTTTGCATGGATATCGTACTACGGTGCGTACTTCAACTGGGGCAACACCTTTCTCGCTAGTGTATGGTATGGAAGCTGTCCTACCATTGGATGTCGAGATTCCTTCTTTGAGAGTTCTGGTTAACGTCAAGCTTGATGAGGCAGAATGGGTGAAAAACAGATTAAATCAGCTCATCCTGGTGGATGAGAAGAGACTGGCATCCATTGCGTATGGTCGGCTGTATCAGAACCGGATGAAGAAAGCTTTTAATAAGAAGGTGCGCCCTCGACGCTTTCAAATAGGCGAGTTAGTGTTGAAAAAGATTCTCCTTCCACAAACAGATCACAAGGGCAACTGAACTCCCAATTATGAAAGGCCATATGTTGTGCGAAAGGTTTTCTTTGGAGGAGCCTTGGATGGTGAAGATTTCACATCCCCTGTGAACGCAGACGCAGTTAAAAAATACTTTGCTTAAAGAGACCCGCTGGAACGAAAAAGAATATCCAGGCAAAAATGGGGCATCCTAGCAAACCATAAAAAGAATGGGTTAGGGCAAAAGTTAGGGATAAAAAAAAAGATGTAAACCCACAAAGTTGAAAACCTGAAAAGGCGAATTTGGCAAAAAAGGGTATCTGATCGCGACTTTCTATGTCTAATACAACCTAACTGCAAGTGCACAGTCTATCGCGTAGTAATAATAGATATTGATCCCACAGGGACTCGTAATCAAACTAGTGTTCTCGGGAGTTACTATGTTTAGCTAGGTAGATAATGTTTAAGGGAATAAGATTGTCACTAAAGGGAACTAAGAATGTTACTTAAATTATAATTAAGTGAATCGATATGCAGTAATTATGTTCTTCAGGGATTTGACAAGTTACCGGTATAGGAAATATTTTTTCAGAGTTTATTTAAGCAGAAAATAGTGATCTGAAGACTCTCGTCTCACGATGGTTATTGACGCTAATCATAATTCTAAGGGCCAAACGTACACTTTCGTGTCCCATTCGGGGTTAAAACTATTTTTTGGAAATCTCTAAGTTCTAATTCATTTTAAAGTGCTTTCGCTGTTATTAAAACGAATGACTAGTGTTTACTATCTGGTCTTGCCGCAGCTTTCGCTTGTTGGTTCGTACCTTAATTAATTTCCCACTTTCGTGGCAAAACTACTTTTAAGTAAGTTCTCGCTTTCGCGACGAAGTTTATTTAGTAAATTAATTTAAACACTCAGACCATAAACAACTTTTGAAAAAGAAAGCTTTCAACCGGTTATTATCAAATTCCTTCCGAATTATTATTACATATCGATTACTTTGATTTAGCTAGACATGGATTTGGGAAAGGTAAAACATAAATAAAAACAGTAAATAATAACATGCATCATAATGAAAACTAAAATTACGATTAAAATTAGAAACATGTAGATATTCCAATTGACCTTTGGGCAGATCCTCCACAAATGTTGGCAGGATTCTGGTCTTTGTGCCAATTGATCGTACAAGGGAAATAAGAATTACAGAATATCAAAGGAATGCAGAAAAAGAAAAGAGAAACAAATAAGAATAGAAAAACTGGAAAGGTTGCTCTGAAGATAAATTGGCAGCACTTCGTTGTCTGAATGCGGCTCCCTTTCTCAGTTCCCCTCCTTCCCTTTTTATAGAAATGGAATTCTAACGGTTATAACTTGAAGAAAGTGGACTTTGAGGCAGAATTATCAGGGAGTAGTGGTCCACTATTTGGGACTTGGAACTGCTTCTTGCACGTGCATTTGAAGTTGGGCGTTTTTGCCTGCATGACGGTCGTCACGGTGTGTGACGGTCGTCACCCGTGTGACAGTCGTCATGGAGCTGTGACGGTCGTCACAGCAGTAAAATATGCATTCTGCATTTTTCATGTTGTTTTCATCCGGTTTTCGTCCATATTTCATCTGTGATTGCTTCTTTTCTTCATATTGCTTTGTTTAGACGTGATTATCAAATACCTGCAAAACATCAGACAAATAACACGGAAATAACCCGAAATCGGATCGAAAACAGTTAAACATCAGTTGAATTATGCATCAATATATATATACGATTTCGTGTTATCGAACTCCCCTAAGCTTGAATCTTTGCTTGTCCTCAAGTAAAACAGGAAAATAAAATCGGCAAGCACGGGGCAGCTTCTTCGTTCGCAAAGTTGGGAAAAACCGGGATTCTTAGTAAGAACAAAACGAGTACGGTGACGACACTGGACTATAAGTCTTCGGAGGTCTCCTTCTTATGCAAATTGGTCCCAGTCATGCTACTGTAGCTTGGTGTCAAGGTTCTCGCGGCAAGTTCACCCTGTTTGTTCTAGCGCAATCACATTAAACTCGTTGTCCATACACTTTCATGGCAAGTCGACCTGTTAGTGAATATGATCTCATTTCTGTTTTGATCTTTTTCATTGATCATAAGCTTACACCATTGATTTTTCAATGAGTTTTCGTGTCGTTGGGCTAAATGTTCGGGTGAGGAGCACCTAACTTAGAAGGAAACGTGTCTTTATATTTTTGGCTATATGGCTTTCTTTTCATGATTTTTCATCTTTTTGGAGATCATACACTTATTTGCATCGGTCGCTCACTTAGAAGTGTTTTAGGATGGTGTTGACTGCTAGTATAAACTACTTGGGGTTGAGTTTGCGTAGACACTTGAAACTTTGGTACACGTAGGTAGTGAAACCGACTCGCATAAACCGGAGATCTAAGGTGTCAGGACGGTACTGGTTTTGTTAGAATTGTCGTCTCCTCGGAGTTTCAAAACTTGGTTTGAACTTGGGCGCATTCTCGTGATGCTTTTGCTTTTGAGGAACGAACGAAAATTTTTTGTTTACGTCGAATAACGTGGGGATGTTTGCGTAACGGGAAAAAGATATATAATAGATCTTTTATTTGCTAAAACGTGAAAATGTTCGAATTGAAATTACGAAAATAAAAGTACAATGGAATGGGAAATAAACGCTCCGCTCCCACACTATCTCAATCAGTGTCCCCACTGATTTGAAAGAATGCGAGAGGGAGATACAACGGAAATGAAAGTACAAAGAAACTGAAAATATAGTAAACAAATAAGGAAAATGGAACTAATCACGGCCTCTGCCTTGGTCACGTCCTCGCTCGCGTCCTCTGGCTCTGACTTGGTCAACTCGGTCCTCAAAACTCATTGCTCCGGTATGATAGACATAGTCGTGGAGTCCTTCGAACTGCAAGGTCAGATTCGCCAGGTTCTCAGTAATGGTTTCTTGGCCGGTTTGAAGTTGTTGCATTTGGGTCCGATGCCAAGCTTCGAACTGCTCGGCTCGCTGATTCTGCTGCTGCATCATAGCGAGTATCTGGGCCTGCTGGTCGAGAGATCGGCGAAGGTCCTCTTCGGAGTAGTCGGGCTCTGGACGATGGCGGCGGCGGCGGTAGGATGTACCTTCGGGAGGAAGTGGTTGTGATGCCTCCGGTTGCTATGGTCTGTCCAACTCAGCTTGGATTTCGTCATCAGAACCTTGGGTGTGGTCCTGAGTTGGAGCAGCGGCAGCAGGAGGGGCAGTGAGGTCAAATAGCCAGTTGGTACGATCCTCTGGGTGCATCCGGGTGCGTGATGGAAGGATGATGCTTCGGACGGTTTTTGCCACGCACTGCCGGGTGGTACTTGCCATCGGCTCTGGAACGGATGAGGTGAGAGGCTCTGCAGTGGTCGGTGTCGAGGAACACTGAGGGAATGGCATGGAGATGCTGGAGGTGGTCACCGAGGTTCAGTCCAAGTGCAATGGCAGTGACAATCCCGCCAAAGTAAAATGGCTTAGAGCCACGGTTACAGTTGGCCTGAATGTGGGCCAGGAGGAGCGGAGCGGCGTTGATGGGCTCGTTGTTGACGACACAGCGGAGAAAGAAGAGCTCTTTCGAGTTCACTTTATGGTTGCTATCCCGGGCGAAGATGGTGTTGCTCAATGCTCGGTGGAAATACCGGATGGTCGGGTTGTGGATATGCGTTGCGTGCAGAGAATCCCAACCATCGGCATTGATGCCGGTTAATTGGTACCAGAGCGCGAAGGCTTCGTGCTGGAACTGATCGGTGAGGCGACGGTGAGCATTGTCGCCACGAGGGAATTGTAAGATGGCGGCAATCTGGTTCTGGTTCACTTGATAGTTCGTGCCGAACATCCGGAAGCATGCGGCACCGGAGTGTTGGCTGAGGTCGCCGCTGGGAGTGACATAGGTGAACGAACTTAGGAACTCGAGGGTGAGTTGTTCGTACGTCGGCAGCGGATTGGTGCAGAGGTTCCAGATGCCGGCTCTTTGAAGCAGCCAAGTGACGCCTTCAAGGAGTTCGAGCTCCGTGAGCGATGGGATATATGGATAATGGGTCGGCTGGAGCGATCGTTGGTGGAAGGCGATATAGTTAGCTCGTTGTCTTTCTCCTGAGTCACCGTCACTGAACACAATGTTGCTGAGGTCTAGGGTTTCATTGTTTCTCTCCATTGTTGGAGGATTGAGTTGGTTCTGTGGAGTGGGAAAAATGGGACAAAAGTGTAGTAGGAAGTTGAGATGGGAGTTGGAATATATGGTGCAAGGTGGGGAAAACGAAAATTTGGAGTGGGGTGGGAGTTTCTGATGATTGGAAGTTGAAAGGAGATGAGTGGGAGAGAAAACGCAACCCCTGTTATATCAGATAACAGTTTTGGGCTCGTGACGGTCGTCACGTATCTGTGACGATCGTCACCCGCGTGACGGTCGTCAGGCTTCTGTGACGGTCGTCACACCAGCAAAATCTGAACGCAGAATTTTGCTTTGAGGGTGTTCTTGCAATGATTTTTAGGCCTATAAATGATATGGCAATGTATTATATCGGCCAATAAACAAAGAATAACGTAAAAACAGAATAAATAGATAAATACCATAATTGAAATAAAAAGTAATTAGAATGATTGTAATGTAATACATAAAGAAATTAACAATGCAAAAATCCAAATGATTGAAAACGGACGGAAAGTAGAAAAACTAAACTAAACTAAATGTAATGCTAATATCTAGTCTTTTCGTGCCTTCAACTCATCGAACTTCCGTGCGTAGTAGTCGAGCTGGTCACAGACTAAGTCCATGAAGACTACGAGTTCGCTGTGTATGCCTGTGATGTCGTCTTTTACAGTAGTCAGAGCTGCATCAATGTTGTCCAATCGGAGCATAACAGTATCCATTTTGTTAGTGGTCTCCTCAGGAATGGGCTCAGGATAGGTGTTGTAGTGCGGAGGAGTCGTAGGGTCTACTTCAGCTTCTGATACAGCATCCTCATAGTACATATAATCGTGTGCTTCAGAGATGTGATCACTGTCGTACATGTAGTTCTGTGGTGTTGAATGAGGTGAAGGAGGTCCCATAGACTCATCCAATTCATAAAGCCAGTTGTCCTTGTTGTGGATACTTGTCATCTGATGATTTGGCAATGTGAATAGCTGGACAGATTTTTCATTGATGAGGTACTCGTAAGGTCCAGGTCCCATAGTTCCTAAAATGCGCCTGTTAAAGCAAAACTGGATATTCATGGGTCGGATGGTGCCAAAACTAGTGCTTGCATTAAGGTGGAATCTAAGGCCAAGCTCGTGGGCAATCATTGTCACAAGGCCTCCTATTAGAATAGGTGATTGTGGGTCCTGAGTGAGGCGTCGAAAAGATCTCATCATGAAAGGTACTGCATTCACTGTACGTCCCTGAGAAGCACAGAACATGATAAATAACTCCTCTTTAGATACTGTAGTAATATTTTCTTCTTTCCCGAAAAGGGTGTGAGCTAGTATCTTATGGAAGTATCTGAAAGCTGGGTTATGAATCTCATCATTATACATTCTGTCTGGTTCAGGGTGATAGTCGCCTGTGATTCTACCCCAGAATTGGTCGAGTTCAAAATCAATATCGTCATCTTCTGAACTGATGAACACATGCGGTCCGCTAGGAAATCCTAGAAGGTTAGCTAATGACATCCGGCTATGGGTTTGGTCCATTCCAAACATCCTAAAGGTGATCAGCTCTGTGTTGAATCCAAAACCATAGTTGGGTAGGTACCTGAAAGAACTAAGGAATTCGTAGGTGAGGTCCTTATAGGTAGCAAAACGGGTTTTCAAAGCAGTGTTCTCCCAACCCAGTTGATTGAACAGGTATTGGATGCTATCAGTGATTCCTAGTTTCTCCATGGTAGACTTATCATAATACAGCGTTAAGGCTAGTTCTCTCTCAGTTAATGCCTCAAATCTTGCCTTTTGAGCTAGTCCTCGAAAATGAACCTTTGTGAAGTCGTACGCGGCCATACTCGCAGGTAAGTCGGAGAAAAACAGGAGGAAGGTTTGAAGACTTTTAAAATCCTGAAAAGTTTAAAACAGAAGTTTGAAGTCAGGATTTTTAAAAACAAAAAGCGGTAAAAACAAAAGATAAAAGAGAAAAATAAAATAAAAATATGAAAATAAAAGAAAGGAAAAATAGTAGCAATTTCTGGTTTAGAATTTTTGTTAAAGTTTCAAAGTAGAATAAAAATAAAAATGAGAATTAAATAGAGTAACGAGGAAAAATGCGGGAAAATTGGGTTGCCTCCCAGTAAGCGTTGTTTTTAACGTCTAAAGCCTGACGATAGCTTGGTGACAAGCTATTCGGGTGTTTGAGCTGGAGGCTCAAGCAATGCTATACTGCAGACTTGAGGGTTATTTTCGTTCTTATTATAATGTTTTAGACGTTGCCCGTTTACGATAAACGGTGCATTCGTCTTATCGGTAATTTCAACAGCTCCACTCTGAAGTACTTTAGTCACTTCATAAGGTCCAGACCACCTAGATTTTAGTTTACCTGGGAAGAGTTTTAATCTTGAATTAAATAGCAATACGATATCTCCCACACTGAATTGTTTCTTGATTGAACGTTTATCATGCCACTTTTTAGTTCGTTCTTTGTAGATACGGGCATTTTCGTAAGCGTCTAATCGAAGTTCTTCTAATTCGTGTAAGTTCAAGATTCGTTTCTCTCCTGCCTCAGTGTAGTTGAAATTGAGTGTCTTAATGGCCCAGAAGGCCTTATGCTCTAATTCTACAGGGAGATGACAGGATTTACCGTAAACTAATTTGTAGGGTGTAGTACCTATTGGTGTCTTAAAGGCGGTCCTATAAGCCCATAAAGCTTCATGTAGCTTTGATGACCAATCTTTCCTTGAGGTAGCGACAATCTTTTCCAATATCTGTTTTATTTCCCTGTTCGAGACCTCTACTTGTCCGCTAGTTTGTGGATGATAAGGTGTAGCTACTCGGTGTTGGACTCCATATTTAGAAAGAAGTTTATCAAATATTCGCGATATGAAGTGTGATCGGCCGTCACTAATGACGAGTCTGGGTACACCGAATCTAGGAAAGATTGTGTTTTTGAAGAGTTTGATTACTACTCGTGCGTCATTTGTTGGAGCAGCAATGGCTTCTATCCATTTAGACACATAGTCTACAGCGACGAGTATGTAGTTATTACCAAAAGAAGGTGGGAATGGTCCCATGAAATCTATTCCCCATACGTCGGAGATTTCTACCTCTAAGATTCCTTTCTGAGGCATTTCATCGCGTCGTGAGATGTTGCCAGTTCGTTGGCATCTATCACATTTTAGTACAGCGATGTGAACGTCTTTCCAGAGGTTAGGCCAGAATAAGCCGGCTTGGAGAATCTTAGCGCACGTCTTGGATGTACTAGCATGACCACCATATGGTGCTGAATGGCATTGGGAAATGATATTTTCTATTTCTTCCTCTGGGACACAGCGACGGTATATGTTGTCGGCCCCTCTCTTGAAGAGTAGAGGTTCGTCCCAATAATAGTGTTTCAGATCGTGGAAGAATTTCTTCTTTTGCTGATAAGTGAGATCCGGTGGAAGCACGCCTGCAGCGAGGTAATTAACGATGCCAGCATACCAAGGTAATGTGACTTGGGCATAGACGGCTTCTACGGCTTTTTAGAATTTTGGATCTTCCGAGATTGAGTTAGGCATGTCACTTTCTAATTTGGCTATCAGATGTTCGTACGGGAAATCGTCATTTATCGGTACTGGTTCATGTTTGATGCCTTCTATTCGGGATAAGTGATCTGCAACAACGTTCTCGGTTCCTTTCTTATCTTTGATTTCTAAGTCAAACTCTTGTAATAACAGGATCCATCTCAATAGTCTTGGTTTGGCATCCTTTTTGCTTATTAGGTACCTAATGGCAGCGTGGTCTGTGTATATGATAATTTTTGCTCCTACTAAGTAAGAACGGAATTTGTCAAGTGCAAATATAACTGCTAGAAGTTCCTTTTTTGTTGTAGCGTAGTTCATTTGGGCAGGATCTAAGGTTCTACTGGCATAGTAGATGGCATGGAGTTTTTTGTCCTTCCTTTGTCCTAGAACTGCGCCTACGGCATAATCACTCACATCGCACATGATTTCGAACGGTAGTCGCCAATCGGGTGGTTGCATAATCGGTGCGGTGATAAGGGCTGATTTTAATGTTTCGAATGCTTTTAGACAGTCGTCGTTGAAGACGAACTCAGCATCTTTCATCAACAGGTCGGTCAAAGGTTTTGTGATTTTTGAAAAATCTTTTATAAATCTTCGGTAGAAACCGGCATGTCCTAGAAAACTCCGTATTTCTCGTACGGATTTTGGAGGTTGGAGATCTTTTATAATCTCTATTTTAGCTTTGTCGACCTCAATTCCTTTATTTGATATGACATGTCCTAGAACTATTCCTTGTCGGACCATAAAATGGCATTTTTCCCAATTTAGGACGAGGTTCACTTTTACACAACGTTCTAATACCATTTCTAAGTTTTGTAGGCATCCTTCGAAACTTTGTCCATATACCGAGAAATCGTCCATAAATACTTCCATTATGTCGTCTATGAAATCTGCGAAGATTGCCATCATGCATCTTTGGAAGGTTGCTGGAGCATTACAGAGTCCGAACGGCATTCGGCGGTAAGCAAAAGTACCATAAGGACATGTGAATGTAGTCTTTTCTTGGTCATCAGGATGAATGGGAATTTGGAAAAATCCTGAATAACCATCTAGATAGCAGAAATATGAATGTTTGGCTAATCTTTCCAACATTTGGTCTATGAAGGGTAACGGGAAGTGATCTTTTCGTGTGGCCTTGTTAAGCTTTCTATAATCAATGCACATCCTGCTTCCAGTCACGACTCTTTTTGTTATTGATTCGCCTTTTTCGTTTTTAACTACTGTGACTCCTCCTTTCTTTGGCACGACATGAACTGGGCTAACCCATTCACTATTGGAGATTGGATAGATGATTCCTGCATCTAGCAATTTCTTTACTTCATCTCTGACTACAGTGCTTAGGATGGGGTTCAGTCTTCTCTGATGCTCTCTAGAGGTTTTAGAGTCTTCCTCTATTGTAATTCGATGCATACAGATTGAAGGGCTTATACCTTTTAGATCGCTTATGTTATAGCCTAACGCGGTGGGGTACTTCTTTAGGACTTCTAATAGCTTTTCAGTTTCTGGTTGTCCTAAGTCGGCGTTGACTATCACTGGTCTTTTTAGTTCATCGTCTAGGAATTCATATCTAAGGTTTTTGGGTAGTGTTTTAAGTTCTACAGATGGGTTCTTCGGACCTGGCATATGGTTTGGAGTCAGTGCTAAGCTTTCGCTTAGGCTGTCGTCTTTATAAGGTTTACGCCAATCATCGTCTTCAGAAATATCGGGTATTTGAATCTTTATTATTTCTGAATACGTAGTCTCTTCATTCTCAAGTTCTCTTATGCATTCGTCAATTTCATCTACTAAATAGCAGGTATCGTCTATGGCTGGTGCTTGTAAGAACTTGGTGAGAATGAACTCTATCTTTTCTTCTCCTACTTCGAATGTTAGTCTTCCTTTCTTCACGTCTATAATAGCTCCGGCTGTAGCTAGGAACGGTCTTCCTAGGATAATTGGGGTAACAAAGTCCTCTTTGATGTCCATGATTATGAAGTCGGTTGGGATGTAGAATTGTCCTATGCGTACTGGAACGTTTTCCAGTATTCCGACGGGGTATTTTACTGATCGGTCAGCTAATTGTACGGACATTTTGGTTGGTCTTAGGTCTCCCATATTCAGCTTTTTGCATATAGATAAAGGCATAACACTGATACTGGCTCCTAAATCTCATAGAGCTTTGTCTATTACGAACTTTCCTATGACGCAGGGTATGGAGAAACTACCTGGGTCTTTTAATTTAGGAGGCATGCGGTTTTGAATAATAGCGCTACACTCTGCAGTAAGTGTAACTGTCTCGTTATCCTCGATCTTTCTCTTATTTGACAGGATTTCTTTGAGAAATTTAGCGTATGACGGCATTTGAGTTATCGCTTCTGTAAAAGGAATAGTGATATTCAACTGTTTAAGGAGCTCTACAAATTTCTTAAACTGTCCTGAAGTTTTAGAGTTTATTAATCTTTGAGGATAAGGGATAGGTGGTTTATATGGCGTTGGAGGTGCTTGTGTTTTTTCACTTGCGGTATCCTCCTTCTCGTTGTCTTCCTTCTTCTCTAACTCGGATTCCTTTTCTGCTTATTCAGTTGGTTTTTGTTGCATGGCTGAGTTTTCGGTCCTTGGATCGATCGGTTCGTCCAATTCTTTTCCACTTCTTAGTATTACAGCATTTGCTTGGCCTTTTGGATTCTGTTCGGGTTGTCCAGGAAATGTGCCAGCGGGTGCGGCAGCAGAGGCTTGTTGTTGAGCCACTTGTGATATCTGTGTTTCTAACATTTTGTTGTGGGTGGCTAAAGCGTCTACTTTTCCGGTCAACTGTTTAATTTGCTCGCTAGTGTGTATGTTTTGATTCAGGAATTCTTTGTTTGTTTGAGCTTGAGTAGCTATGAATTTTTCCATCATTAACTCGAGGTTTGATTTCCTAGGTGCAGTCTGATCAGCAACTGGTTTCTGATATCCTGGCGGAGCAGTAGGCATTTGCAATGCATTTTCGCTTTTGTAAGAAAAGTTTGGATGATTTCGCCAACCTGGGTTGTAAGTATTTGCGTAAGGATTTCCTTGAGCATAGTTTACTTGGTCTGGTGGGATTCCGGCTAGCAATGGGCATTCAGGTGCATTATGAGTGGTGCTTCCGCATAACTCGCAGTTTGGAGTTACGACAGCGACGGTTGCAGTGGGGTTAATGGTCAGACTGTCAATCTTCTGTGCTAGAGCATCTACTTTAGCGTTGAACTTTTCAAGGCTGCTGATCTCGTACATCCCACCTTTCGCTGTGGTTTTCTCTGTTGGAGTGCGTTCACCTCCCCATTGGCAGTGGTTCTGAGACATGTTTTCTATTAGCTGATAGGCTTCGTCGTATGGCTTATCCATAAGTGCACCGCCCGCGACAGCGTCTATTGTCAATCTAGTATTGTATAAAAGCCCATTATAGAAAGAATGGATTGTCACCCAGTCTTCTAGACCATGGTGAGGACATGTTCTCATCATATCTTTGAATCGTTCCCATGCTTCGTAAAGAGATTCAGTATCTTTTTGTCGAAATCCGTTGATTTGAGCTCTAAGCATAGCAGTTTTGCTTGGCGGAAAATATCTCGCTAAGAAGACGTTCTTCAACTGTTCCCACGTCGTAACGGAGTTGGATGGTAAAGATTGTAACCATGTCCACGCTCTGTCTCTAAGAGAGAATGGGAAAAGACGAAGTCTTATCGCGTCTGGAGTTACTCCATTTGCTTTCACTGTGTTTGCGTATTGTACAAACTTCGTTAAATGTTCGTTTGGATCCTCAGTTGCATTTCCTGAGAATTGGTTTTGTTATACAGCTGACAGCAATGATGGTTTCAGCTCAAAATCGTTTCGAGTAATAGTTGGGGCAGCAATGCTACTTCTAGGCTCCATCTGAGAGGGTGTAGCGTATGCCTTCAGCGGTTTGTTTGGAGGTCCTTCAGCCATCTTTGGTTTTTCTTCTGATTTGGGAATGGGAGTGAGAGGATCGGGAATGTTATGTTTGAGTTGGTACTCAATAATTCAACTTCTTAAATGTAAGAAGCGCTCTAGTTCTGCGAATGAAGGTTTTAAGATATCGCCTTGTGGGCGATTACTTGGCATACAATCGACAGCACTAGTAAAGGAAAAATGAAAATAGTTAACCTAGTCTATACAGCATAACAGAAGGTTACACTATTGACTAAACGGATCCCCGGCAACGGCGCCAAAAACTTGATCGCGACTTTCTATGTCTAATACAACCTAACTGCAAGTGCACAGTCTATCGCGTAGTAATAATAGATATCGATCCCACAGGGACTTGTAATCAAACTAGTGTTCTCGGGAGTTACTATGTTTAGCTAGGTAGATAATGTTTAAGGGAATAAGATTGTCACTAAAGGGAACTAAGAATGTTACTTAAATTATAATTAAGTGAATCGATATGCAGTAATTATGTTCTTCAGGGATTTGACAAGTTACCGGTATAGGAAATATTTTTTCAGAGTTTATTTAAGCAGAAAATAGTGATCTGAAGACTCTCGTCTCACGATGGTTATTGACGCTAATCATAATTCTAAGGGCCAAACGTACGCTTTCGTGTCCCATTCGGGGTTTAAACTATTTTTTGTAAATCTCTAAGTTCTAATTCATTTTAAAGTGCTTTCGCTGTTATTAAAACGAATGACTAGTGTTTACTATCTGGTCTTGCCGCAGCTTTCGCTTGTTGGTTCGTACCTTAATTAATTTCCCACTTTCGTGGCAAAACTACTTTTAAATAAGTTCTCGCTTTCGCGACGAAGTTTATTCAGTAAATTAATTTAAACACTCAGACCATAAACAACTTTTGAAAAAGAAAGTTTTCAACCGGTTATTATCAAATCCCTTCCGAATTATTATTACATATCGATTACTTTGATTTAGCTAGACATGGATTTGGGAAAGGTAAAACATAAATAAAAACAGTAAATAATAACATGCATCATAATGAAAACTAAAATTACGATTAAAATTAGAAACCTGTAGATATTCCAATTGACCTTTGGGCAGATCCTCCACAAATGTTGGCAGGATTCTGGTCTTTGTGCCAATTGATCGTACAAGGGAAATAAGAATTACAGAATATCAAAGGAATGTAGAAAAAGAAAAGAGAAACAAATAAGAATAGAAAAAACTGGAAAGGTTGCTCTGAAGATAAATTGGCAGCACTTCGTTGTCTGAATGCCGCTCCCTTTCTCAGTTCCCCTCCTTCCCTTTTTATAGAAATGGAATTCTAACGGTTATAACTTGAAGAAGGTGGACTTTGAGGCAGAATTATCAGGGAGTAGTGGTCCACTATTTGGGACTTGGAACTGCTTCTTGCACGTGCATTTGAAGTTGGGCGTTTTTGCCTGCATGACGGTCGTCACGGTGTGTGACGGTCGTCACCCGTGTGACGGTCGTCACCCGTGTGACGGTCGTCACCCGTGTGACGGTCGTCACCCGTGTGACGGTCGTCATGGAGCTGTGAAGGTCGTCACAGCAGCAAAATATGCATTCTGCGTTTTTCATGTTGTTTTCATCCGGTTTTCGTCCATATTTCATCTGTGATTGCTTCTTTTCTTCATATTGCTTTGTTTAGACGTGATTATCAAATACATGTAAAACATCAGACAAATAACACGGAAATAACCCGAAATCAGATCGAAAACAGTTAAACATCAGTTGAATTATGCATCAATATATATATATATACGATTTCGTGTTATCAGTATCCCGGTGAATTGAAAACCCGCAAGGGAAATTCAGGCAAAAGTTAGGGATTTTGAAAAGTAAATGATTACGGTATGCGTATTAATCTTCAGAGTATAGTATATTGAGGGAGGACCTGAGGGTTGTTCATCCGAATCAATCTCTTTAGAAGATGAGGCACCGAAGAAGCATCGAAGTCATGCGAGTCATAGATGGATCAACTCATGGTGTTTGTCTGTGCCATATTGCCTACATTTTGTATATTTCTGTGCATTTCTGTAAATTTTTACGCAGCTTCCTCTTTTCAGGGGTTGCATTTGTTGTAAAATCTGCCTATTTACAGGTCATTTGTCAATAAAGCATATACTATTTAGTGAATTGTTGTTTTTGCTTTAGCCTTTACTGTTTTGTTTGCGGAAAAACGCCAGATGTTTTGATAAAATGTTGCATACATAAACATGCAGGCTTTTCCCACAATCATTAAAACTTTGATTTATTTGAACAATGTCACGGATGACGACCGAGATAGCTCCCTTTGTGCAGGATATCTTGTTTGTTTGTTCATATGCAGGGTCGTTACTCTTGGGGCAAGTTTCCAGAGGTGTATTCCCGGTAGGATCACCATCCCCACATAAATAAGGCGTGTAGTTGAGACTCATTTTCCCCACAGCAAGGGTCTGTTTCTACAGGAAAAAAGGCACAGGTTGAGTGTGTACATATATCCCCAGCAGTTTGTCTGTATGCATTCATTCCTCAACGGTTCAAGATTGGCTTATTCGGCAGAGTAAGTCATCCTCATAGGGTCGAGATTGATATACCCCATGCAGGTCAGGTATGTGCCCGTATCCCCAGCAGATTATAGGTATGCACTTACTCCTCAGCGAGTCAAGGCTGGATTTCTCTCCACCAGGCGGGTGTGACGCTAACAGCGGAGTAAGTTCAGGACTTGGGTTCCCCCACAAAGTCCAGACGTGTGCCTTTGTATCCCCTCAGAGCTTAAGATGGTGATTCATTCCCCAAGCAGAGGTTGAGTTTGTTCTTTATTTTGCTTAATTCCCCAAAGAAGTCAGCAGAGCAATTATTCTTCCCCGCAGGTTAGGGTTGATTCAGAGACGGCAATTCTCTACCCTCAGCAGAGAGAGTTTGGGATAGTTTCCCAGTAAATCTTATTTGGTTGCTCCCACTGAGTGATTCCTAGCAGTCGGAGGTAATCTAGAGCCGAAGTTGATTCCCCTGCTGAGTAATTCCCGGCGGATTGAATTTTTTATCTTCAACAGAGCGGAGTTACTCCCGTGTGAGTATTTGTGTACCCTAGAAGGACTTCAGTGTTATAGGAAGCCATTCAGGGCCGATTTCCCCGGTGAAGCAAAGTTAACCTCAGTGGTTGATTGTTATCCACTGCAGAGTCGTTGATTTCCCCAATAGGTTGGATTCAATTCCAACATTTGGTTGTCTTTCCCCGGTCGGATTGTTTGTTCCCCAGAAGAGTTTGTATTTTGGAAGGTTGTTCAGGGCGTTATCCTCAGTAGATTTTGATTTGATCCTTAGCAGAGTGGCTTCTCGTGCTTGTCAGAACGACGTTACGCAGAAAAGTTCTTTTCCAGAAGACCATCCAGGGCTTGTTTTCCCAGTATTAATTTCAATCGTAATTGGCATGTTCCGCCTCTCCCCAGCGGAGTTTATTCTTTCTTCAGCATTTATTTTGCTTATTCGTTTCTGTTGCACTCTGCGTTCGTGCATAACATCCTCAGAAACGCGTAGCATTTCCATTTCGTATGGAGCATTATGCCATTTTCAAACATATGCATGTGAAACATAAGTCAGGTTGTTACCTTTCTGTTTTCAGGTGTTTTCCCAACAAATGGTTGATTTATTTTGCATGTATGGTATCCATACCATGGCAGTTGGTATCGTTATATTCTTGAGCCCGTACAGGTATCCAGACCTCGGAAGAATCTTCTGATAGATGTGGTCATCTTATCATGTGCTTCCCAACAGAGTTGCTTGGTTAAGTTTCTTTGTCCATAGCAGAGTTCTCTTGTGAATTGTCGTTAGATTCACTGATCTCAACTTCGTGTTGAGCCAGCCTTCGGGTTCGATGCCTGTTTTTATTTAACAGATGCCTGCTTGGAGTTAGCAGATGTTCTCAACTTCGTGTTGAGCCGGCCTTTGGGTTTGATGCCCACTTTTATTTAGCGAATGCCTGCTTGGAGTAGCAAATGATTTCAACTTCGTGTTGAGCCGACCTTTGGGTTCGATGCTCGCTTTTATTTAGCGAATGCCTACTGATTAGTAGAGATGTTATCAACTGCATGTTGATCCGGCCTTCATGTTCGATGCTCGCTTTTATTTAGCGAATGCCTACTGGTTAGTAGAGATGTTATCAACTGCATGTTGATCCGGCCTTTGGGTTCGATGCTCGCTTTTATTTAGCGAATGCCTACTCGTTAGTAGAGATGTTATCAACTGCGTGTTGATCCGACCTTTGGGTTCGATGCTCGCTTTTATTTAGCGAATGCCTACTGGTTAGTAGAGATTCTCAACTTCGTGTTAATCCGTCCTTCGGGTTCGATGCTCGCTTTTATTTAGCGAATGCCTACTGGTTAATAGAGATGTTTTCAACTTCGTGTTGAGCCAGCCTTTGGGTTCGATGCTCGCTTTTATTTAGCGAATGCCTACTGATTAGTGTTGCACCCTAAAATTTGCTCAACCTATTTCACTTGGTTTATGTTTCAATTACATTAGCATTTGCATATAGAGTCATGTACATAGTCTGATCATTTGCATAGCATAGCATAGCAAGTCATCCAACAAGGGACTAGGTACTATTCTCATCTCTATGAGCATATCAAGAGGTTATTATTCAAATTCAGGCCTATCCAAGTCATCAGAAAGAAATTGAAATCTAAGAAGTCAGTGGATCAAGCAGTGGATCTATCTCCTATCTGAGGGTATCTGAAGATCATCAAAGAAGTTGTGAGCTGTGGATTGAGCATGGAGAGTATACAGACATCATGGAGGACCTAGAGGGTCATTTTGAAAGTGAGACAAGTCATTGATGTGATCCCAAGAGTTGCAGTTGAAGACAGTCAACTAGGGTTTCATCTGGGTCAACCCTGGGTCAACCCTAGGTCAAATGATTGATTGAAAGGCATCAAGGTCTATTTGAGAGATGTGGGGTTCATCATTTTACATGTAGATATGGATGTGGTGTTGTGCCAAGAAGAAATCAAGAGAAATCAAGAAGAAGAGGAGTTTCTAAATTAGGGTTTCTGTGTAAAATCCCCTGATTTAGGGCAAACTTCCTAGCAAGATAAGTAAAAATTCAAGCTTCAAATGGATCCTTGGCCAACATGAAACTTGTAGAGGATCTCAATACCTTTAATTTGAGTGGTGGAATACATCTAGGAGATTTATAGAACTCAAGTTATGGTCCTTGCAAGTTACAGGTCATCTGAGGTATCTGAAATTTTGTCTGTGAAAGTTATTTGTCTTCCAAGCAACTTTTACCCCTCAAGGAGATTTCAAATGAATTTCTGGTCAACATAAGAGTTGTTCCTAATTGTCTTAGCTTTCTAGAAAGTTATGGTATGCCTTCATCTGATTTGTGGAACTCTACTTATGACCTTGGCAAGCAAAGGGTATTTTGGTCATTTGAGAATTACAGGTCATTACAAGCCTATGCCCAAAACTCATACAAGGAAGCTTCAAATGAAAAACTTCACAACATCAAACTTGCTCCAAATGACATTTTGAGTCTATAAAAGTGATCATGAAAGTTTGGAAAGGCTCATAGCTCAAGGTTTCAAATTTGGTCATTTAAAAAGGGAATTTAATGAATAAAAGTGACCTAAAAATGGGATTTTTCATAACATGGCCAAATAAGATGAAATTATAGGTCATTTTGATTGGAAAAAATGTTTTAAGAACATTGGAAAAAGTATATTTTTGAGTTTGGTTCAAAGTTTGGAAGTTATGCTAGTTGGCTTACAAAGGAAGTAACATATCCAAAATTCAAGGAAAGTGTGCACAAGAAGTTTCTACCAAGTTCTAGAGTGTTCTATGAGTGTCTATATATTGAGTAGATTGGCTTCATTCAAGGGTTTGTGATTCATTTTGATCAAAACACATAGTTACATCTCATTCTTCCATTTTGCAAATCACATAAGAACTCTATCAAATCTTCATCATTCTCAACAATTCTTGATCCTATCATCATCTACATCCATCATAGATCAAGTTTCTATCAATATCTGGTTGAATTGAAGAAGATTTCGTGTGCTACCAACTTCATCATCCAAAGTGCAAGAAGATTGTGATTGCAAAATCAAGGGCATTTGAGCAGGTGTTATTGCATACAGAACCAAGAATCAAGTTTGTGGAGCAAGTCCAAAGCATTGCAAGCTTCAGATCCAAGGATTTCTACCTCTGTTTTCATCTTTAAACCAGGTTGGTAATCTCATCGAATTGGCCAGATTTAGTTAGAATAATAGAGAATCATTAGGTTAGAATGGTTAGGAATGGTTAGATGAATGTTTCTGATGAATTTGAAGGCAATTCATGGAGGTTACCATTGAAGCACCAAAACTGTTTTGGCTTGGAACACCTAGGATAGGGCATGATAATCTTAGGTAGATAGCTCAGAATAATCAGCATAGCATGTGGAACGCATTAGGGTAAGAATTAGAAGGAATTATCAAGATGGATATCAGTGTAAAATGGTGGAGCCAATGCTTTCTACTTATCGGGTTTTACACTAGAGTGAGTTTTAGGAGAAACTAAGAGTACAGTCATGTTCCTGGGAAAGAATAGAGCAATTTTGGTCTTTGAAGTTTTAAAATCCATGGCCAAACGAGAGAGAACGAGGAGGTATAAGATTCTTGCATGGGAGCTCGATTCTGAAAACCCTAATTCATTTGGGGAAGATGACTTTTTACCCGTTAGATTAAGTTGGAAATCTTTGACTCATGACCTGATCCAGTGGCTGCCATTCAAAGCTGGAAACGGAGGGAAAGTGAATGCAGCAATACGCTGCGTTTCACTTAAAACATCCCCTGGGCCTGGAACAAAACACTGCTTTCCACACCCCTATTTTCAAGGCCCAGTACCAATGCATTAAATTAATTGCTAACTGCACCGCTTGTGGTTTATTTCTTTTTGTTTTTTTTCCTGATCAACTGGGCCCAGACGCGCTTTGCTATGCGCGCCCCCCAGTCTGGGCCCATCATTTCTTTTTTAACTGAAATAAATACTGTTTGCACCCCTACCAATTTAATTCATGTTAATTTCATCCATTTATTTTTAATTCTTCAAAAAATCATAACAAATTGAAAATTGAATATTTTTAAATGGTTGTTTTTGCATATTTTTCATAATTCTGTTAAGAAAATTGTCATGTAATAAAATTAGCATTTTATTTTATTTTTGCATTTTTAGTATATTTTTCTTTTAAATAGGTTTTAATTGATTTTAGGTTTATACATGATATTGTTGATTTTAGTTTAGTAAGATACTTTTATGTTTTGGACCTATTCTTTTTAGGGTATTTCACTTAGAACTTTAGCTTGTATATAAGATTTAATTTATGATTTTAGGATTCAATTTTAAATGGTTTGTTTAGGTGTGATTAGGAGAATCAAAACTAGGGTTTAGAGATAACATAGGTGTAATAAATCATTTCTTTTAGGAGTTGTAGTTTGAATTTTGGGGTATGGGACTATAGGGGAATTATGGGTAGCTAATAGATCCCTTAGAAATTACTAGGTTTCCCCTATTATACTATTACTATTAGTATATTGCTTGTATTTGATTGACTGTGTGGTGTGCCCTCTTTAGGGTTATTTTTTTGACTGTGTGGGGTATTGGGCTTGTTTGGGGGATTGGTTGAGCTGAAGACTGTGTTGATGAAGCCCATTGAGGATTAAGAGAATGAATGCTAACTTCCAGAGTTGATGAGGAGTATCATCTTGCTGGCAGCTGTTGAAGGTTATAGGGTTTAGGAGCTAGGCAGAGCTCTAGAGTAGAAAACTTGATTCACAAACATGGAAGGTCTTGTTTGCCTCCATTCTTTCTCTATGATTCAAAGTCTCTTTTAAATAACCACCTCCTTCCTTTGGAAGGATTAGTGAATGTATTTAAAAGATAGAACTGTTGAGGGAAAACTGTCAGTATCATGTTAACAGTCAGTGGGCCACCCTTGGTAGGCAACTGATTGCTTAACATCCAGTTCATCTTGTTGACTGATATTCATCTTGGAGATTGAGACTGGAAGAAAAGCCCTGAAGACTGATGATAGAGACCTTGCTTGAAGGCTGTGAAGATGAAGACTGATGCTTGCTTGAAGCTTGTAGATGTTTGAAGATGACTTGAAGACAGATGTTGATGAAGACTGCTTTTGTTGTTTATTTTTGTTGTTTATAATTCTTGATGTATTGATTGAATTTCCCTGACTGTATTGCTTGCTGTTTAACCTGTTAGGTTGAAAGTGAATTCTGTTCACTTTTGCCTGTTGTTTTCTAGGTTCGAGGTTGAGTGGGACTCCCTTGCCTCGCTTGTATTGCTGCATCCATGCATTTTACTGCTTTATTGTATATATGCTATTGTTTCTGTTTCCGTCTATTCCCTTAGGATCTCTGTTTATCTCTGTGCAAGAGAGGAGCATGATAGACATTAGGTCTTAACCCATGCATGATAACATTAGGTTAGTGTGATTCCCTTTGCAACCATAGGTTAGAGTTCTGTCTCTTCTTTCTCAAAACAAACAGAAAAAACAATAAATATTTCAAACACAATAAAAGACACTTCTTCCGTAAAAGAATGTGAACTCATCAAAACGTCATTTTTGTCCGCTTGGACCAGTAATCAGGAAAACCCTTTTCAGAATGAATAAAAACAATTAAGACAGACTTGTGTCGTACGTGGCCCAAACTACGTTTGCTCTGATCTTTCATGCCGTATGAAAGTACGTAGGCATAGGATGCGATATCCTAGCGAGCAACCTTCCCCTCCTTTCCCGTAGGTAGGCGAACTACGTTGACTCTGATTTCTCGTTCCAGACGGGAATACGTAGGCATAAAGTGCGATACTTTGCCGAGTCATTTTCTTTTCTTTTTAACCCTGACCTGTAGAGTAGATAGAATAACAATCCATACCCGAAAACAAGTGTGGATCCCGTCGAGTACGACGGACGTGAGGGGTGCTAATACCTTCCCCTTGCGTAACTGACTCCCGAATCCAGGATTTGGTTGTGATGACCATCCCTTTCCCGTCTTTGCGGTAGGTTTACTCTGAGCGTTTCCTTTCCCTCCTTCGGGATAGATAACGCACGGTGGCGACTCTTCTGTTCAGCCGGCGCCGATTTTCGCAGTAGCGACAGCTGGCGACTCTGCTGGGGATCCAACGTCCCCTGGCTGCTAAGGACTGCGATAGTTCCTTATGCATTTGGGATCCAACGTCCCTCAAGAGAGTCAATCCTAGCGCTTGTTTTCCCGTCGAGGATTTTGTATGGATTTATATTTTTTGTCATTTACCTTCAGCATTATATTATTGTTATTATTGTTGTATTGGGGTGTGACGGGTGTTCTATGATTGAGAGATAAGCCGGACCTGGGCTTGAGTGCACTTAGAATTAGAGTAGAAAGTAGTGGGTGCGTGCCGGCTTTGCTTGCATTAGTGTCCCACGAAATCTACACTCGGACGAGGTTCTTCTGGTTGACTTCTTTTTCTACCCTTTGGGTCGATGGGGTTGTTGGTTAGCTGAATTGTCGACTTCGGGAGCCGATCATTTGGAAGTTGGCTAAGTGAGGCCTCTTTGGGAATTGATGATGCCACTCCTTCTGGGAATCGTATCATCAACCCTGAAAGTCTGTGACGCCGACGACCGCATAGGATGTCATACCATTGTCAGTTACTAGGACACCTACCTGTGAGAGGGTTTGGGGTTATGCAGGTAACTAGACCTTCAGATACCGGTTTGTTTCTTGATCTGAGATTCTGGGTATTTATGGACAGTTGAGAGGTCTATCAGAGACCAGTTGGAGTTATGATATGGGGTCTGTCAGAGACTAGTCAGAGTTATGATATGAGATTCTGTGTATTTATGGACACCTACCTGTGAGAGGGTTTGGGGTTATGCAGGTAACTAGACCTTCAGATACCGGTTTGTTTCTTGATCTGAGATTCTGGGTATTTATGGACAGTTGAGAGGTCTATCAGAGACCAGTTGGAGTTATGATATGGGGTCTGTCAGAGACTAGTCAGAGTTATGATATGAGGTCTATCAGAGACCAGTGTTGGAGCTTTGTATTGGGTCTATCTGAGACCAGGGTTTGAGGAATTCTGGAGGGTCTATCTGAGACTTTTGATATGGTTCAGGCTTCTCAGCCATGGCATTTGGTCCCTGTTGCATGTATTCGCATTGCATTGTTTGCATAACCATTATCATTGCATCCCATTAACGTGTGTCTGTGTTGCAGGTGCATTTGCATATTCCCTGGTTCTAGTGCCCGGACTTCTGCTTATTGATCATGGCTGGTTTGAGAAAGACAGTTGCGTATAAGTTACCTACACCTGACATTAATCCATTACTTGGTCTGATGTCCCTTGCTGATGAGGAGGTTAGGAGAAGTTTCAGGATGAGTCATGGAAGATTGTTGAGACTGGTTTGCAAGCCAACTGCTGTTGAGATGAATGGGTTGTACGCCTTAATGCAATTCTATGACCCTGCATTGAGATGTTTCACGTTTGCTGACTTTATTTTGGGGCCTACAATTGAAGAGTATGTGGAGTTTACTGAGCTACCAGTACAGAATAAGGTTCCCTTTATTCACTCTGCCGCTGAGCCCAAGTTGGAGGACTTAGCCAAGGCCTTGCACATGAATGCTTCTGAGCTATTAGTGACTTCTTGGCTAGGGGTTCCAGGTTTCTCCCTTGATTTTCTAGTTGGCAAAGCTCAAGAGTATGCCAAGAGCGGGTGCTGGATAGTCTTTAATGCTATCTTGGCTCTGTGTATTTATGGGATAGTGCTGTTTCCCAACTTACCCAATTTTGTGAACTTGGACGCTTTCCATCTGTTTGCTGCTGGCAACCCGGTACCCACTTTGATTGGAGATCTCTATCATTCATTGCACTACAAAAATGAAAACAGAAGGGGAAAGACTGTTTACTATTGTGCGCCGCTGTTGAACATGTGGTTTAAGATCCATCTTCCCCTGAAGGGACCTTTTGTAGATAGTGCAACTACAGCTGACTGGCTAGAGCGCATGATGAGACTATCTGCTGAAGACATTGAGTGGTTTGACCGAGACTTGTTAGGGTCTGAGCTTATTTTCAGTTGTTCTGGGTATCCTAATGTTCCTTTGATAGGAAGAAAAGGGTGCATCAATTACAACCCATCTCTGTTCGTTCGCCAGTTTGGATATGCGTTGAAGAACCCACCTCAGGAGGAGGAAGTACAGGAATCTCTGTACTTCACCGGTGATTTGAATGGAGAGTTACTAGCCAAGCTTCAGCATGCCTGGATGCGTATCAACAGAAGAGGGAAACCATTGTTAGGGAAGAATGATTGTCAGGCTTATGCACCCTACAAAGATTGGATCCAAGAGAGAGCAAGACAGTTACTGATGCCATTTCCAGCTGCACCGGTCCCTGTTCATATTCCGGTGGAAGAACCAACCACTGTTACTATGGAGGCCTACCAGCAAGTTGTGAAAAAAAAAGAAGCCTTGACGAAGATCAATGAAGAGTTAGAAAAGGAACTGGCTCAGATGCGTAGTGAGAAGAACAAGGCTGTGCATTCTTTCCAACAGCAAATCGAGTTAGTAAGCAGGCTAGGTGCTGAATTGACTGAAGAGAAAAAGAAGCGCGAACGCCTGGGGAAGGAGTTCAGAAGCTCTCATGACATGTTGGAGTCCAAAAAGAAAGCACTCGACGCCGCCCACCGGGAAATCTTTTCTTGTAACAAGACGTGGAATGCTACGCTAACCAACAACAAAAAGAGGGAAGACAAATTGAAGCAGCAAATTTCTGAACTCGAAGAGCAGTTGAAGGCTAGCATTAAGAAGTATGAAGAGGAGGTAATGGCCAGATATAGTCTCCAGAATGCATTGAACAAGGCCATCGAAGGTAGGAACGAAGCTGTGTCTCAGAAGCGGAAGCTAGAGGATTACTTCGGAGAAGGGGCATGGGAGGAAACCGCTGGTGACGTGCGACGCGTTCTCAAGCGAAGAAATCAACTTGTTGAGGGTCTGCTTACCCGACCAAGTCATCCAGAGACTAAGAAGCTACTAGAAGAGTACCAGGCTTATGAGTGTACTTGACCATTTCATGTATTGATGCTTTATTTGCATAGTGCTGACCATCACCAGGATTGTTGGTTGAGGTCATGCCTTCTTATTGTACACTCAGTGATATTGTATTCTTGGCTTAATGGATTTCTCTGCAATATCTGAGGTGTTTTCTATGATTCGGCTCCGATCACCGTATTACTAGCACTGTCACTGCACTGGCACATTCGCACTAGAATCGGGGAATGATATTCCCTAACGCACAGACATATATTGCATTGCATTCACATTCATGTTGCATTACAGGTGATTATTGAGTGGTATCTCCTTTCTTGCTCTGTACCAGGTCTTTTCAGGATTGAAGATCAGCGCCCGCACCGATACTCTACTCGTACCAACTGCTGAAGAATTATGGATCAAATGCAGAACGAGATGCAAGACATGCGTGAGAAGCTGGCGCTCTTCATGCAGACAATGGAGACCATTGCGAAAGGGCAGGAGAATTTGCAAGCTTTGGTGCAGCCTCTGTTGGTAAGAAATGCGGGGCATGGAAATGAGGATCATCAGTCTGTGAGAGTCGACACCATTCACGGGGATGGTACTCCCACACCAGTGGCTCCACCTGTAGTCAACATACCTGCTGTCAATGTGAACAACGGCGCTGCCGCCGGGAACGGTAACGCTGGAATTGGGAACGAGACTGTCGTCAACAACGTTGGTCTCGGAGATGTCAACTTGGGTGATGATATGGGAGGCAATGGCTTCGGTAATACCGGATTCGGCTTCAATGACCAGGGGTTCGATAATACTGGGAAGTACGGCTTCAACACTCAAGGCTTCGGACAGGACGGATTTGGTATGACTAATCAGGGTTATGGCGGATTCAGAAATGGAAATGGCGCTGGGTTAATGGCTTTTGGACCTGTTGGAGTCGCTCCGGGATATGGCAACAGGGGGCGAGGCCCGGTAATGAATCAGACCAGAGTTGGCCGTAACAACGGATACGATGGATATGGAACTGGGAATGGTATGTGGCAAGAAGATCAGCAAGAGGATGCTTTCTCCGGTGGAGGTTTCGAAGGGCCTATGGACGACTCTCAGAGAATCAGGATGCTCGAGGAGCAGATGAAGGGGGTCGTAAATCAAAGTGTTGTTGGCTTAGATATGACAACAATGGGTCTGGTGCCTGGCTTGAGGGTGCCAATCAAATTCAAAGCTCCCACATTCGACAAATATAAGGGGGACATCTGTCCAAAAGTGCACGTGCGGTCATATTACAGAAGGATGTCGGCGTATTCTAACGATGAGAGGATGCTAATGCATTTTTTTCAAGATAGCTTGTCTGGTCCTTCCCTCGAGTGGTATATGGGATTGGAACCAACTCAGATTAAGACATGGAAGCAGCTGGCTGAAGCATTTGTGGCTCACTATAAGTACAACAGTGACTTGGCACCCAACCGGGTCCAATTGCAGGGGTTGTCCCAGAAGAAGGGCGAGAGTTTCAAAGAGTATGCGCAGAGATGGCGCGACATGGCTGCTAGAGTTCATCCCCCTTTGGAGGGTAAAGAAATGAATGATATGTTCATAGGAACATTCACTGGCATGTTTTATGACAAGTTGTTTCATACTTCTTTGGGCAGTTTCTCAGACTTAATCCTGATGGGAGAGAAGATTGAAAGCAACATTAAACAGGGAAGATTCCAAGCTGAGGAATCCACCTTAGCTGGCAGTAACAGAAGGGCTTTCGGTGGGCGCCGTCAAGGCGATGCAAGCGCAGTGTTTGGGGGCCGGGGCAGAGGTCGGAACCAGTACAATCAGCCGCAGCAGGTGGCAAGCGTTACTATTCCGTTTCAGCAACAACCATTTCAACAACAACAACAGCAACAACAGCCACAACAGGGGGCACATACTGCCCAGCGCAGATTCCAGGGGGGCAAACCAAGGAGGGTGTTTGAAAAGCCTCCTTCAACGTATGCAGATTTGCTACAGACGTTACTAGGTTTGAACTTGGTGGAGAAGAGAACTCTGGCGCCCATAACAGGCACTCCTCCGTATGGTTATGATGCAAGCAGGCACTGTGAATTCCACTCCGGGGCTCCTGGCCACGATGTAGAGGGTTGCCACGCATTCAAGCATGTGGTGCAGGACCTATTGGATAGTAAGGCTATCAATTTTGGACAGGCGGGTCCGAACATAGTGCAAAAGCCCATGCCCAATCATGGGGCAAACGCCATTTTAACTGAGGAGGGTTTGAACTTGATTATGAATGTGGACGATCTAAAGACACCGTTGTGCGAAATAAAGAGCAGATTATTGCAAGGGGGTGTGTATCCTGGATGTGACGAGTATTGTTTAGAGTACTGGACCCTAGCTGGGGGTTGTGATGACTTAAAGAAAGGTATTCAGGCCTTAATAGATGGAGGCACATTGCAATTTGACCGAGCAGCAATTGAAGAACCGGCAGGGGTATTAGCAGACAAGCAAAGTGATGTGGCTACTGTGACGATTCCCCGAAAAACGATCACTATAACGGCGCCGGCCAAGCGACCTCCGATCACTATCACCAAGGCCGGACCAATCCCTTATGAGAGCACCAAGGCAGTCCCCTGGTCATATGGGTTGGAAGTGTATTGTGATGGGGTAAAAATTGATGTTAATAAGCAGCCAGCTGAGACTGTAGATAACGTTGTCGGTACCGGAGGTATGACGAGAAGTGGGAGAATCTTCATATCGCCCGAGGTAGAGGCTGAAAGACTGGCGAAGGGAAAAGGAAAGATGAATGAGACTGTCCCTGTGCAGAGGAATGAAAAAGAAACAGCATCGAAAGATGTGGAGGAGTTCATGCGCTTGATTCGTAAAAGTGATTATAAGATTGTTGAGCATCTTCAACAGACGCCGTCAAAGATATCTATACTGTCGCTGCTATTGTGTTCTGAAGCTCACAGAAATGCATTGTTGAAAGTTCTGGATACTTCCTTCGTACCCCAAGATGTTTCCGTGAATCAGCTGGAGGAGGTGTTGGCGCATGTGAACGCAGGCCATAGCTTGGGCTTTACAGACTTTGATTTGACCCCGAAGGGGAAAGAGCATAATATGGCGTTGCACGTCTCTGTTGAGTGTAGAGGATCAGTCATGTCTCACGTGCTGGTTGATACCGGATCGTCTTTGAACGTGCTGCCCAAGAAAGCGATGATGAAACTAGATGTCAGAGGAATCCTGTGTACGCCTAGTGACTTGGTGGTCAGGGCATTCGATGGTACGCGAAGAACAGTCTTTGGATCCATAACAATACCTCTACAGGTGAGGCCGGAGGTTTTCGCAACTGAATTTTATATCATGGACATCCAGCCAGCATACAGCTGCCTTCTCGGACGACCCTGGATTCATGGTGCTGGGGCAGTCACGTCTACCTTGCATCAAAAGCTGAAAAACATGGTAGGGGACAGTGTGGTCACTATATGCGGAGAAGAAGATATATTGGTCAGCCATCTGTCATCATTCAAGTATGTGGAGGTCGACGGCGAGATTCATGAAACACCCTATCAGGCATTTGAAGGGTTGCGCATCAAAGACAAAGGTCCCGGGCCAAGTAAAGCGTCGGAGGTAGTCGTCTCGTCATATAAGGAGGCTCAGGCTCTAGTAGAGACAGGTGAGACAAAGGGTTGGGGCAAAGTGCTGGATATTCCCGTGAAGATGGACCGATTTGGGCTGGGATATCAACCGTCGTCATCAACACCTGCTGTGGGGGCACCCCGTTGTTGCACCCTAATTTTTGACCGTAAGATGCCACCTCTTTTTGCGCTTTTTATATTATTATTTGACTTTATTTTAAAATATTTTATATCTATGTGACTAACCAATTCGTGCAGACGCAGTAATATCGAGTGGAGATAACATTCATTCTCAGTCAATCATTATGCATGGCTAACCGTTTTAACCAACTTGTTTGGTTATCGTGTGAAAGATAGGTTACTACTGGCAATTCAGGGGATCACAAAGCAATACCTATAAAGGCCTATTATTCAAGGATTGGGGTTTATGCCATCTTGTTGTCGAGGGTTGTCTACCATTGTTCAAAATACAACCAATAAGCTCCATACCAGGGATTTATGAGGCTAAAATTCAAGATTGATCCATTATGCTCATGAAGTGCAAAAAAGGGGGAAATTCAAAATCAAGTCATGATTCAATTTGAAATATCCACAAAATTCATGACAAGAGTTTCATCTTTGAAATTTACCAAGTTAGATATTTAAGATCCATGTTCTTTTCAAAAGTTCATGACAAGCGCCAAACTTTGCATATATGGATATAAGGTCTAGTTGCCTTACAAGACTCAAGAGTAATGCAGAAGGTTGTTAAAAGCTCAAATTTAAAGGATCAAGCATGGAATTTCAAGATTCAAGACATGAAACATGGTGTACTCAAGTTATGGAATTAAGAGGACTTACATATATTTCGAATCAAGATCCAAACTCAAGAGATCCCAAGGTCGTGAACTTTAAATTCACAATAAGAAAATTATTTGGAATGAGCTAATTTCAAAATACAATACATCATTGTTCATTAGTTTCCTACAAAAGGATAATTTTCCATACATCTATCAAGTTCAAATAAAGGGCCTAAGATTCATAAGATGCCAAAGTAACGGAGTGCTCTACTCCAGTGCTATTTCATGTGTCCTACGACACCACCGCTGACGTCATTAAGCCGCACAGAACAAACTCTTTGCGCCTGACATGGACTGGTATGGAATTCTTCTAACCGAATTTGCTAAAAGAAGCTATGATAAAGAAACAGTATAGAGAGCTCGCGCTGCTACTTCATCCTGATAAACAAATCTGCTGAGGCAAAGGCTGCTTTCAAGCCAATTGTGGAAGCTAACAGAGTATTGAGTGACCCAGCAAAGTGTCTTTGTATAACATGAAGGTATATCTCAATAAAGAGGATTCAGCCTATCACATTGTTTGCCTCTGCAAGATCAACCGAGCACTTCTGAAATGTTGTAAATTTGTCTTTAGAGGGTTACAGTTTATCAGGAATTTCGATATCAGACACTGAGATCAGGCCAAGTGATTTACCTTCTCATATTGGTTTGGACTTGTCTACGCTGCTCCGCTGTTCCATAATCCACAAGGTCTCACCAGCAGGACATGTTAAAACTCAAGCCTCGTCTTCATTCGGTAACTCCTGTCCCCAAGACTTCGTGGTGCGTCCTATAAATCAACGTTAAAACATGTTTGAACGGAAGCAGATTAGTCAAAAAGTTACTACTAGTAGCCAATTCCAAGTGAATACACCATGAACCCACCATGAATTTATCAGAACAGCTGCTAGTAACAACCTGCATTATTTCACAACCAGACTTTCGTCATTAATTCTCAAAGCAACAAATTGTTTTCACCGTAAGCTGCCGCAAATTACCAGCCAGCACTGTCGCTACTGCCACCAATACAAATTGAAGCAGCCCATCAACCCTTGAAAACAGAGCGAAATAGTTCAAAGAGCACGGATATAACCCTTACCTTCCATACTGTTTCTTTCTCACATCCATAGGAGTTGTGTCGTGTTCACAATGGATTCCTGCAAGTAACCAAACGGTCAATGATTTACACAATGTTTACAACAGACGCAAAACAACACCAACTCCATCAGAACAAGGGGAAATTCAAGGCTTAAATAAGTTTGTTTTAAAGACAGGAGCCAGATCATAGATATTGCAAGAGTAAGCTATGTCGGTACCTCTTTTCGAATCCACAATGTCGACAAGAACAAGAGCAGATTCACTCCAAGTTGAAGTGCATACAACTTTCGATTATGCCATCTCCTATGACATTCGAACGATCGCACCTGCATGGCAAAAGAAACCAAGGTGTCTGAGGAGATCAAACTTTGACATTCCCCAAATGCTTACAGTAAAGAGAAGAAAGAAGATGGTGCTGCCAGTTTAACAAAATTAGTTTGGATGAAGGACAATGGAATGTGTAAAGCTAACAATCATCAGGTGTTGAACAAGAACATGAAAAATTAGAATCCTTAACTTTTAAGTGTTAGAATTGGCCAGGACAGGAGGCAATATGAGCTCGCTCGGACCCCCGTCGATTTTGGTTGAACAAGTAGGATTCATGGTCCTTGAAAATACTTCCAGCCTTTCTCCGAGTTCTCGCCAAGGCAACATAATCAGTTCTTGCATAGAAATCTACAACAGAAGGAAATTAAATGAGATGTTAAACAAATTATGTGGCAAGATTAGTCACTCCATCGATTGGTCTTTTACAGAAGATACCTCATTTTAATGTATGCCTGCACGTAGATGTTGCAGAAGAAGATTCTGAGCCCTCTTACACTTGACTCTTCGAGTACCGACGACTTGCTTCCTAAAATGATTACCGGACGCCTTAATGAATAGGATAACTCCATTATCAGTTCCAGAAACAAGTATGCATCAGTTTAAGCAAAGACCTTATGAATTAAATTTAGACGGGAAAGAAGTTTACCCTGCGTTGAAGTGCGAAGCTCCAAGAACCTCCCTCACGAGCTGACCCGACGGCTACTCTTAAGGACCAATTCACAAGAGAAGACATGATCAGTCCAGTAAGATTCTCGAATAATACCACAAGCAAAGCCAAGTTCTAGTCTTGAAGCTCGCAACAACTGTCGATAGCGTGCTCCACAATCCGTCTCACGATGAAGGCGTTTTAACCCTAGTATTATAGTTCAGGTAAAGTGATTGGTCAGCAAAACATTCGAATAAAATTGGGAAGAATTTTGATGACACAAGAGTTGAGGTTCTTACCGACAGAGTCACAATCCTATCCGCTTTGTCGAAGTTGTTCGAAGGCAAAATCCAAGGAATCAGCGAGTTAATTGAAGAATATTCCTTAGGGGAGAATATCCTACTCAAAGAATGAATCAAATCCTGAAATTAAAGTACAGAATAAAAGGTCAGTTAATCAAATCATTAAGAATCGGACAGGAAAGGAAAGGTTCCAGATATTTGCCTAAACCGAAATAGGAAATCCAATCAAATTTTCAAAGCCTTTTAAACCAAATCTCAAGATTGATTTCTGAAAAAAGCCTATAAAGAGGATCGATAGCACAAACCCAAAACCGGAGATCAAAAAATCACAAGAGATTGGAAACAGAAAACTTATCTTCTCTGTTGAAAGAGCCTTAAACCAGCCGCCGCGATTCCAAGCCATCATCAGAGACCGATCCAAGCTCTCAAATTCCACCGCAAGACCTCAACCACACCGTCGGAACCAAAGCAGATCCTCCGACGCCCTTAACTCGCGGTAACCCATCCTTTTCCGTCTAATTTATTGAAGCTTGTGATTTGTGTGTTTATGTTTCAGGTTTGGGGAAGCGGAAGAAGAAATCGTAAGCAGACCGAAATTTGAGCGAGAGAGAGGAGAGACTGAGAATGGCGATCGCGGGAGGGAAAGGGGATTAAGGGTTTCTCCGTTTCCACTCGTTTTTCTTATTTTTATTATTTTATCTTGTAATATTAAATCACTAATCACACACACACTAATCGCATGCTTTCCCCCATTGATTCTTAATCAAGCCGCTAATCAGTTTTTTTTAAAACTCTTGTTTTTTTAGTAATTAACTAATCCACTTTAATTAGATTTTTTTAAACACCCTTTAAGAACTAATTTTCTAAATAAGTGACAATATATTCATGTTACATTTTTTTATAATAACTTTTTATATAAACTCTTGTTTTTTTATAGTGGGTAAATCTATGTTTTTTTAAGGAAAATAATTAACAAACAAGAGCTTTTCTTATAATAAAAATGCACATAACCGTTTTAAAATTTGGGATAAAACCTTTAAAATCTAAATACCATCTCATTATCAAGAAATAATCTTTAATAAAAACAAATACAACCTGTCCATCCAAAATCAAATCTTTTTTTTTATTTCAAACCGAAATCAATGATCAACTACCTAAAATCAAATCAACATCGTAATACAATCAATCGTGCACTCACGACACATGCACTTACACTCAGCGCTTTCATGCGTACATATTGTTTATCTTTATCCGCTTTATCTTAGTCACAAAGCACACACACTCACTTAGCGCTTTCATGCGTTCGTGTATGGTTTATCTTTCTGCAATTTACATTATCGCAATTCATTTACATTATCAATTTATATCCATGCATCGCATTCCGTCCAAAGGAAAAACCTACACATAATTCAACGTTGTGTGTAGTTGCACATCATATGCATCATGTTCCCTTTGATCCTTGATTTCTCAAGTTGATCATTTAAGTTTAGGACCTACCCCATAGGAAGGACCATAATCTTTACAACATAGAAACAAACAAACAATCAACACAATACAACTTTTCAAAACACAAATAGAGAATAGATGTTAATCATCTTAAGTGAGATATAATCTCCACCCCACAACAATACAATCAAACATGTAGGGACTTTGCCTTAAGAACGACAAAGGCATACTTGGCGACCATCCGAGTATGTAAGACCTTTTCTTAAGACGATGCAAAGACCATTTCCTACAACCCCCTTTTACACTTGTGGTGGTTATCTCTCCCTTAACATGAAGACTCATCTCTTCTCCTAAACCCAATCAAAACAACTACCCTAAACCCGTAGGAACTTTGGCCACAGTCAAAGGACTCCTCAAACCCTTTAGGGTGAACTACAACATACTCTGATTCCACTCCCGTAAGGATATGTAGGCACAAGGTGCGATACCTTATCGAGTATACTTAGAAATAAACCCCTAGGGTCTCTAAGCCATTAAGCAGATAAACACTTAGCAGTAAACAAACATAAAACAAGAGGTTCCTGTAGAGTACTACAGAAACTTAGGATGCTAGTACCTTCCCTAAGTTTAACCAACCCCCGAACCTAAAACAATCTAGCTTGCATTTGCATTGCATTGTGGGAATTTCGATCTTTATCCCTTCCTTTGGACAAATCAAAGTTCGGTTGCAAAATGAATTAACGATTCAAACTAATCAATAGTTTGGTATCCGATTTTCACCGCGACAGAAATGGCGACTTCACTGGGGAACTCCTAGTGGGTTTCCCTATCTTATTTTATTTTGTTTACTGCTTTATATATCTGCCTACTTGATTAATTATTTACATGCTTTCTCTTGTATTTCTTTTGGGGTTATTATCTTTGAGTGGTGAGATAAAGTTCTACACCCGAACTTGAGAGAAATTAAGATAGGATGGTGATATATTCGAGGAGGCTTATAGGGAGTGGAATCTCTACTAAGTTGAATCGAGAATCCCGCTCAGTTGAGGCCCTTTCGAAATGGTACTGTTGAACGATCAATCGTGAAGACACTCCCTACTTTCGACTTTGGAGCCTATGATATTGAGGACCGTAGTTACCTTAACCCAACTTTGGCCTTTATTAGGACGTAGTGCGAGGCTATGAGGAAGTACTTCCAAAATAGTGCTACGCGAAGCTACACTCAAAAGAAGTTCTCTTGAGAATATTATTAATCCTTGAGTAATTGGGAAGATTGATAATATCCGATGGATGGGCTGATGATTCTGAGTCCCATTAGAACCTTGTTCTACAGGTACAAACAACCTTTAGTCCTTAAACATTTGGGAAGGGTACACCTTTGCTCCATGCTCGTTGCAAACCTAGGGCGCCCCTTGTTTGTTTATCTTTATGTCCTTATGTGAATACTTGTGTTTGCTGCATTCATATAACATCATTCTGCATTGGACTTCATGGGATTTACTTTCGTTTATGAACATTGTAGGTCACTATGACTTCAGATAAAAGACATACTGTGAAATATACTTTTAAGAGTCCCAAATTGGACGACCTAAAGAAGTTGTGGGGTTTCATCGAAGATCAAGAAGAATTCAAGAACAAGTATGGGAAACTGATATCCTTGTTGGGTTGCTCAGTGAATGAAGGACTTCTTGCCACTTTGCTACAATTCTATGACCCTCTCTACCATTGTTTCACCTTTCCAGATTTTCAGTTGCTACCTACATTAGAAGAGTATTCCTTTTTGGTTGGTCTACCTGTCCTTGAGGAATCTCCTTTTCCCTTCTTGGAAAAGGACCCTGATGAGAAGGATATTGCTAAAGCTCTCCGTTTGAAGGTGTCTGACGTCAAAGCTAACCTAGTCACTAAGGATGGAATTCTTGGTTTAAAGACAGGTTTCCTAATCGAGAAGGCTTCATTCTATGCTGATTATTCTAATAAGGCTTCGTTTGAGACGATCTTTGCTTTGCTCATTTATGGGTTGTTTCTATTCCCGAGTTTCGAAGGTTTCATCGATCTCAAAGCATTCAAGATCTTTATGAAGAACAACCCAGTACCAACTCTGTTGGGAAATGCATATCACTCTGTACATCTCCGAAACCTTCGTGGCGGAGGGATGATTACTTGCTGTGTACCTTTACTTTACAAGTGGTTTATTTCGCACTTGCCGAAGTCTAGCTCTTTCACAAACATTGGCAAAGAGCATTGGTCTCCAAGGGTTATGGCTTTGACCCATTCCGACATTGATTGGTACAACCGAGTGTATGATGGAGTATTAATCATTGATAGCTGCGGTGACTTTGCTAATGTACCATTGCTCAGCTTTGATGGAGGAATCAGCTACAATCCTATCTTAGCTCGTCGACAGTTGGGATACCCGTTTAAGGAACCTCCCAAGAGTGTTCAAGTAGAGGGTATGTTTTTCAAAGATGATATAGAGCTTCTAGGAAGAGTTCTGGACGCATGGCGTAGGGTATACAAGAAAGGGAAGAGAAGTCTAGGGAAGCCTAACTGTGTGTCTCTAGAACCATACCTCCAGTGGGTCAGAAAAAGGGCAACCAATCTAAAGATGCCCTATTCCCGTCAGGATCCCATAGCTCCAAAAAGAGAGCCCACTTATGTCTTTATGTCTAAAGCCGAGGAGTTAGAGGTGTCCTTAAGGAAGTCTCAACATGAGCTGGAATCTTGGAAGAACAAGTACCACGCAGCAGTGGCAGAAAATGATGAGTGTCAAAAGCAGAAGGCTGAACTTCAAGAGCAGAAGGCTGAACTTCAAGAGCAGAAGGATGAACTTCAGAAGGAGAAGGATGAACTTCAGAAGCAGCTACAATTGAAGGATGAAGAACTACTCCCCTGCAAGAAGAGGAAAGTCATGGAGGATTTATTTTTCTCCGACCCACAATGCACTATCTGGAAAATAATTGTGGACAACCTTATCCGTGAGAAGGCGCAACTAGAAGAGCAGCTCAAGCAGCAGCATTCAAAGCTTCTTTAATGTCTTTACTAGCTTTTATTTAGCTTTTATTTGGGACTCTTTAAAAGAATATTTATGTAGTCCGTTTCAAATTTAATAAAACGTTTTCTTTTACCGCAATGCCTATAAATAGAGGAATCCCATGAAGTCCTAATCATCTTGCATTGCATCCTTTTTCCATTGTTCACTTCAAGAAACTCAAATTCGTTCTGTAGGTGTTGTAATCATGGATTTCAGAAGAGAAACCCTGAAGTACACTTTCCAGAGTCCCAACCTCGAAAGCTTGAGAGAACTAGCCGAACTCGTCGAGGATCGCTTTGCCTTCGCAGCAGAATATGGAGGAGTTTTCTGTTTCCTCGAGCTAAGGATGAAAGAAGGATTGTTGGAAACGTTGGTTCAATTTTACGACCCGATGTATCACGGCTTCACTTTTCCGGACTACCAATTGATGCCGACCTTGGAAGAGTACTCAGAACTCTTGAAGATGCCTGTGACTGTTCGACCTCTATTCACCGGAAGGGAAGACACGCCTAGTCACCAAGAAATTGCAAACGCTACCCATCTCAGCCTAGAAGATGTCCAGACACACCTGATCGCCGAGGAAGGAGTCCTTGGGTTCCCCGCCGACTTTTTGATCGAAAAAGTCCGTTACCATGCTGAAAGAAAGGAGGCTCTCATATTGGAAGCCAATTTCGCTTTGTTGGTCTATGGGATTTTCTGGTTCCCTAAAATTGACAATTTTGTTGATATGGATGCAATCAAGTTGTTCATACTCAAGAATCCAGTACCCACCTTGCTTGCCGATACATACTTTTCGATTCACTCGAGGAATGCTGAAGGAGGAGGACACATTGTATGTTGTACCGCTTTGCTGTACTCATGGTTCATCGCTCGTTTGACTCGGTACCCGTCCCTTTGGGATGAAGTAGCAACACCTCGATGGTCCGAGATACTTATGGCCCTTACCCATTCGGACATTGTCTGGTATGATCCCGCCTATGGAGGCGTGCCCATGATTCCTAGCATCGGAGGATCCCCTAACGTACCGCTCATTGGAAGAGAGGGATGTATAAGTTATAATCCTACCTTGGCCCGTAGACAGTTTGGACACCCTATGATCCAAGTGCCTGACCCAGTTTCGCTGGAAGAGATCTATTTCAAAGGAGAAGAGGATCTAGACCTAAAGACTGTCATCATTTATGCATGGAAATACATTGATAGGGAAGGAACAGCTGCTTCAGGATACCCCGACTGTGCTGCTTCCGAGGATTATCTGCATTGGGTGCGAGAAAGGGCCCTCGATCTCAAGATGCCTTTTCCTTTTCATGAACCGATGGTATTGTCTCCTCATGACCCCGACTGGTTCGAAGAAGAGGAAATAGAACAAGTAAGGATTGCTTTGGATGAAGCCCGGAAATTGAGGACTGCTTGGAAGAACAAGTTCTTCACCCTCAAAGTCGAGAAGGAAAGACTTCAGAAGGCACCAGAATTAGAAGTTTCCAGAAAGAGAAAGGCACAAGGGGATTTATTTTCTCCTGCCTCTTCAAGTGTTGTCACCAATGATGATCTCCCCTCAACTACCATGGCTTGGAAGGAGTGTGTAGAACGACTCCTCATCGAGAAAGCGGCGCTGCAGGAGCGCATTGATCAGCTAACAGAGGAGCTCCGTACAAAAGGGAAGACCGTGGAATAGAGTTCTAAGTTTTCTCTTGCTTTCGTTGTAATAAACTCTTAAAAGAGTACTTCGCTTTACAGTGTTTCTCAAAAATAAAAAGTTTTTCAATTATCCTACATTATAACACTGAAAAACACTTTGAGTTTCTTGAAGTATCCTCCTGCATCTGCATTTTTGCATTAACATTTTGCATTTAGCATGGCATTTTACATTTGCGCATGTGTCCTTCCTTTGTTGTGGCTCATTTCGGTTTTCCATCTTTGCTGTCAGTCGCCGTCTCGACCATCTGACCAAGCCGAAAGTATCATTAAAGGATAGTGAGGAGAACAAAGACATGGATCGCATGACTAGCTTCAGAGTAAGGTCTAACCCGACGCTTCGCCGTCCCTCCGACGACTTTGTTCCTGTGCAACTTCAGCCTGTGCAAGAAAAGGAAATGGACGATCCAGAGCTTACAGCATCCAAGAATGAATTTCGTGACTTCGAAGAACGATGGAAAATGATGAAGAGGAACCGTGCGCCTGATTTTCATGCTCATGACCCGCACCTAGTTCCAAACTCAGTTATCCCCCCAGGATTCCAGATGCCCGCCTTTGAAGTGTACAAATGTACAATTTGTCCAAGGTATCATTTGACGATGTTTTGTTCGAAGATGACCGCTTATCTTGGGAACGACAAACTAATGATTCACTGCTTCCAAGAAGGTTTGTGTGGAGCACCATTGACATGGTATATGAAGCTACAAGTGAATCACATCCAGTCTTGGGAAGACTTAGCTATTGCTTTTGTAAAGCAGTACAATTACAGTTTGGGAATAGCTCCCGATAAAACAGGTGATAAAGGATCTCCCAGAGAATCCACAGCTTCGGTATCCCGTCCTCAACATGAGTATGCAATGCCCGCTCAGCGCGAGCAGCAATTACCTCCTAAGCGAAGGATGCCATCTCCAGATCAGCATCGACATGTTCGAAGACAGTTTCCGAATCAGAAAGTACCTCTGAATACTCTAAAAGAAGAAACTCATTGGTTTGATCTTATCCCATTGACCTACCGTCAATTATGGTTTTATTTCGTCCGAAACTCGGTAATGACACCTAGAAAGACTAGAACCATGAACTCTCACCCACCATGGTTCAACCCGAACACCAGTTGTGAATTTCATGATGGAGTGTTGGGGCATTCAATCGAAGATTGCAAAGTTTTTCAAGGGAAAGTTCAAGAAATGATCGATAATGAAGTGCTAACATTCAAAGGAGAAAGACCGATCCTGAATGGAATACCATTACGCTGATATAAGTGAAAACTCCAGAAGAACTTTATATTTCTTTCGTTTGTTTGTGTGTTCATTTCTTTGATTGAAAGCATATTTTGCATGTAAGAACTTTCTGTTTGGAATAAGTAATGCAATAATTGTTTGTCTTGAAGAAACCCATTCGTTTTCACTCAAATAGTTTTCAAAATTATTTATAATGCCGACTTTTACCCGATATCTCGCTCTGACAGAGAATTGGAAGGAGGATGATGAAGTAAAACACATGATCTCTTGTTGTATGCTTCGAATAAAAACCCTACTGATGATGTAAGGCATTATTTTTTTAAAACCTCCTGAACGCCAACATAGTCAATCCTTTCTTTTAAACCTTGATTGAGGATCCATTCTCTTTCTCCCAGACCGAAACATCATTTTCTTAACCTGGGGCAGGGTAATATCAAAAATGATGAACATCTTTCAAAAATTGGGGGGGGCACAAATATACTAACCCTTTCTTCCTCCATTCTACAAGCCATAAATTAAACCCATGTACAACCCTCAAAGTCCTAATTGAAGGAAGGTTTAATTCGAAAGCATACTCGATGAGATATTGTTTCCTGACTCCTTGAGCTATGCTCAAATTTAAATCGGCTTTATAAATAATGATTCAATTTGTATCCTAACTAGTGGTTTCGATCACAAGTTATTGCGATACCCCTTTTTCAAAACTTCAAGACAAACGCGTGTTGCATTAACCATTTCAAAATGGATATTTCAAATGTGCTAAATACGCTTGACATCTTAGAAAGACCACATACAGACATTGATGATGATATCTGAAGACTTTGCTGACTTGGGGCAAGTCATTCTTCCCAAGAAAATGTCATCCGCGCAAGTCTTGGTTCAAATTAGAAGAAATTCAAGGACTCACTTACCGCCAATCAGGGGCAGTTACGTCGAGATTCGGTGAATCTCTAGAGAGTTTGAAAACAGTGGGGCATTGGGACATCATGTTTTCTGTAAAATCCTCTCTAGATAGTGTTTTTAAACTATGTGACTTGGGGCATTTGAAGATTGAAGCAAGATGTATATTTCATCCTCAGGAAGCTCAGCTCCAACATGTTCAACAACTACAAAGACCCAGGATATTTATTTTACCCCCTATGAAACTTCGGTTTGGGTACCTCCGTCTACAATTTCATACAACATGTCAAACTTATCAAGATGTTACATCATTTTGCAAGGGGAAGTTTGACATCAGAAACCGAGACCAGCTCATGGTTCCCATACCATGGAGCAAGGGGAAGTTTGACATCAGAAACCGAGACCAGCTCATGGTTCCCATACCATGGAGCAAGGGGAAGTTTGACATCAGAAACTGAGACCAGCTCATGGTTCCCATACCATGGAGCAAGGGGAAGTTTGACATCAGAGACCGAGACCGGCGCATGACTCCCATATCATGATGCTAGGGGAAGCTCAACAACTACAACAACATCTACAATTACAATGACATCAAAGACCGAGACTAGCTCATGGTCCCCGTACCATGATGCCAGGAGAGGTTATACATTTTACCGTTTCAGCTGAGTTACAAAACATAAAATAATAAAGAGGATCCATTTTGAGTTACTATTGACCACCACCTCGGTAGCAAAAGTATCTTTCGATCACAAATCGTCAAAATCACTGCATCACTGATGCATGAGTTACCATTACACGTTTGGAGATTTCCCATGAGTGATTGTCCATGTCCTCGTAGGGTCCCGCCTTGTTGGATCTGTTGCTTTTCTGTCTAGCATGTCGCGTCCAGTTCATGACCTCTTTCTCGCAGATTTTGTCCGTCTTGCATTCTCATATCATTGCATATCATCTGCATTCGGTGGCTTCTTAGGGCCAAAAATTCTCGCAATGTTTGTATTTAAGTCCCTCCTATCTCGTCGAGACAGAGATTTCAGTCTCCGTATCTCCGAATAGGAGTAACTTAAATAGGGGCATCTGTTGCACCCTAATTTTTGACCGTAAGATGCCACCTCTTTTTGCGCTTTTTATATTATTATTTGACTTTATTTTAAAATATTTTATATCTATGTGACTAACCAATTCGTGCAGACGCAGTAATATCGAGTGGAGATAACATTCATTCTCAGTCAATCATTATGCATGGCTAACCGTTTTAACCAACTTGTTTGGTTATCGTGTGAAAGATAGGTTACTACTGGCAATTCAGGGGATCACGAAGCAATACCTATAAAGGCCTATTATTCAAGGATTGGGGTTTATGCCATCTTGTTGTCGAGGGTTGTCTACCATTGTTCAAAATACAACCAATAAGCTCCATACCAGGGATTTATGAGGCTAAAATTCAAGATTGATCCATTATGCTCATGAAGTGCAAAAAAGGGGGAAATTCAAAATCAAGTCATGATTCAATTTGAAATATCCACAAAATTCATGACAAGAGTTTCATCTTTGAAATTTACCAAGTTAGATATTTAAGATCCATGTTCTTTTCAAAAGTTCATGACAAGCGCCAAACTTTGCATATATGGATATAAGGTCTAGTTGCCTTACAAGACTCAAGAGTAATGCAGAAGGTTGTTAAAAGCTCAAATTTAAAGGATCAAGCATGGAATTTCAAGATTCAAGACATGAAACATGGTGTACTCAAGTTATGGAATTAAGAGGACTTACATATATTTCGAATCAAGATCCAAACTCAAGAGATCCCAAGGTCGTGAACTTTAAATTCACAATAAGAAAATTATTTGGAATGAGCTAATTTCAAAATACAATACATCATCGTTCATTAGTTTCCTACAAAAGGATAATTTTCCATACATCTATCAAGTTCAAATAAAGGGCCTAAGATTCATAAGATGCCAAAGTAACGGAGTGCTCTACTCCAGTGCTATTTCATGTGTCCTACGACACCACCGCTGACGTCATTAAGCCGCACAGAACAAACTCTTTGCGCCTGACATGGACTGGTATGGAATTCTTCTAACCGAATTTGCTAAAAGAAGCTATGATAAAGAAACAGTATAGAGAGCTCGCGCTGCTACTTCATCCTGATAAACAAATCTGCTGAGGCAAAGGCTGCTTTCAAGCCAATTGTGGAAGCTAACAGAGTATTGAGTGACCCAGCAAAGTGTCTTTGTATAACATGAAGGTATATCTCAATAAAGAGGATTCAGCCTATCACATTGTTTGCCTCCGCAAGATCAACCGAGCACTTCTGAAATGTTGTAAATTTGTCTTTAGAGGGTTACAGTTTATCAGGAATTTCGATATCAGACACTGAGATCAGGCCAAGTGATTTACCTTCTCATATTGGTTTGGACTTGTCTACGAGGTCTCACCAGCAGGACATGTTAAAACTCAAGCCTCGTCTTCATTCGGTAACTCCTGTCCCCAAGACTTCGTGGTGCGTCCTATAAATCAACGTTAAAACATGTTTGAACGGAAGCAGATTAGTCAAAAAGTTACTACTAGTAGCCAATTCCAAGTGAATACACCATGAACCCACCATGAATTTATCAGAACAGCTGCTAGTAACAACCTGCATTATTTCACAACCAGACTTTCGTCATTAATTCTCAAAGCAACAAATTGTTTTCACCGTAAGCTGCCGCAAATTACCAGCCAGCACTGTCGCTACTGCCACCAATACAAATTGAAGCAGCCCATCAACCCTTGAAAACAGAGCGAAATAGTTCAAAGAGCACGGATATAACCCTTACCTTCCATACTGTTTCTTTCTCACATCCATAGGAGTTGTGTCGTGTTCACAATGGATTCCTGCAAGTAACCAAACGGTCAATGATTTACACAATGTTTACAACAGACGCAAAACAACACCAACTCCATCAGAACAAGGGGAAATTCAAGGCTTAAATAAGTTTGTTTTAAAGACAGGAGCCAGATCATAGATATTGCAAGAGTAAGCTATGCCGGTACCTCTTTTCGAATCCACAATGTCGACAAGAACAAGAGCAGATTCACTCCAAGTTGAAGTGCATACAACTTTCGATTATGCCATCTCCTATGACATTCGAACGATCGCACCTGCATGGCAAAAGAAACCAAGGTGTCTGAGGAGATCAAACTTTGACATTCCCCAAATGCTTACAGTAAAGAGAAGAAAGAAGATGGTGCTGCCAGTTTAACAAAATTAGTTTGGATGAAGGACAATGGAATGTGTAAAGCTAACAGTCATCAGGTGTTGAACAAGAACATGAAAAATTGGAATCCTTAACTTTTAAGTGTTAGAATTGGCCAGGACAGGAGGCAATATGAGCTCGCTCGGACCCCCGTCGATTTTGGTTGAACAAGTAGGATTCATGGTCCTTGAAAATACTTCCAGCCTTTCTCCGAGTTCTCGCCAAGGCAACATAATCAGTTCTTGCATAGAAATCTACAACAGAAGGAAATTAAATGAGATGTTAAACAAATTATGTGGCAAGATTAGTCACTCAATCGATTGGTCTTTTACAGAAGATACCTCATTTTAATGTATGCCTGCACGTAGATGTTGCCGAAGAAGATTCTGAGCCCTCTTACACTTGACTCTTCGAGTACCGACGACTTGCTTCCTAAAATGATTACCGGACGCCTTAATGAATAGGATAACACCATTATCAGTTCCAGAAACAAGTATGCATCAGTTTAAGCAAAGACCTTATGAATTAAATTTAGACGGGAAAGAAGTTTACCCTGCGTTGAAGTGCGAAGCTCCAAGAACCTCCCTCACGAGCTGACCCGACGGCTACTCTTAAGGACCAATTCACAAGAGAAGACATGATCAGTCCAGTAAGATTCTCGAATAATACCACAAGCAAAGCCAAGTTCTAGTCTTGAAGCTCGCAACAACTGTCGATAGCGTGCTCCACAATCCGTCTCACGATGAAGGCGTTTTAACCCTAGTATTACAGTTCAGGTAAAGTGATTGGTCAGCAAAACATTCGAATAAAATTGGGAAGAATTTTGATGACACAAGAGTTGAGGTTCTTACCGACAGAGTCACAATCCTATCCGCTTTGTCGAAGTTGTTCGAAGGCAAAATCCAAGGAATCAGCGAGTTAATTGAAGAATATTCCTTAGGGGAGAATATCCTACTCAAAGAATGAATCAAATCCTGAAATTAAAGTACAGAATAAAAGGTCAGTTAATCAAATCATTAAGAATCGGACAGGAAAGGAAAGGTTCCAGATATTTGCCTAAACCGAAATAGGAAATCCAATCAAATTTTCAAAGCCTTTTAAACCAAATCTCAAGATTGATTTCTGAAAAAAGCCTATAAAGAGGATCGATAGCACAAACCCAAAACCGGAGATCAAAAAATCACAAGAGATTGGAAACAGAAAACTTATCTTCTCTGTTGAAAGAGCCTTAAACCAGCCGCCGCGATTCCAAGCCATCACCAGAGACCGATCCAAGCTCTCAAATTCCACCGCAAGACCTCAACCACACCGTCGGAACCAAAGCAGATCCTCCGACGCCCTTAACTCGCGGTAACCCATCCTTTTCCGTCTAATTTATTGAAGCTTGTGATTTGTGTGTTTATGTTTCAGGTTTGGGGAAGCGGAAGAAGAAATCGTAAGCAGACCGAAATTTGAGCGAGAGAGAGGAGAGACTGAGAATGGCGATCGCGGGAGGGAAAGGGGATTAAGGGTTTCTCCGTTTCCACTCGTTTTTCTTATTTTTATTATTTTATCTTGTAATATTAAATCACTAATCACACACACACTAATCGCATGCTTTCCCCCATTGATTCTTAATCAAGCCGCTAATCAGTTTTTTTTAAAACTCTTGTTTTTTTAGTAATTAACTAATCCACTTTAATTAGCTTTTTTTAAACACCCTTTAAGAACTAATTTTCTAAATAAGTGACAATATATTCATGTTACATTTTTTTATAATAACTTTTTATATAAACTCTTGTTTTTTTTATAGTGGGTAAATCTATGTTTTTTTAAGGAAAATAATTAACAAACAAGAGCTTTTCTTATAATAAAAATGCACATAACCGTTTTAAAATTTGGGATAAAACCTTTAAAATCTAAATACCATCTCATTATCAAGAAATAATCTTTAATAAAAACAAATACAACCTGTCCATCCAAAATCAAATCTTTTTTTTTATTTCAAACCGAAATCAATGATCAACTACCTAAAATCAAATCAACATCGTAATACAATCAATCGTGCACTCACGACACATGCACTTACACTCAGCGCTTTCATGCGTACATATTGTTTATCTTTATCCGCTTTATCTTAGTCACAAAGCACACACACTCACTTAGCGCTTTCATGCGTTCGTGTATGGTTTATCTTTCTGCAATTTACATTATCGCAATTCATTTACATTATCAATTTATATCCATGCATCGCATTCCGTCCAAAGGAAAAACCTACACATAATTCAACGTTGTGTGTAGTTGCACATCATATGCATCATGTTCCCTTTGATCCTTGATTTCTCAAGTTGATCATTTAAGTTTAGGACCTACCCCATAGGAAGAACCATAATCTTTACAACATAGAAACAAACAAACAATCAACACAATACAACTTTTCAAAACACAAATAGAGAATAGATGTTAATCATCTTAAGTGAGATATAATCTCCACCCCACAACAATACAATCAAACATGTAGGGACTTTGCCTTAAGAACGACAAAGGCATACTTGGCGACCATCCGAGTATGTAAGACCTTTTCTTAAGACGATGCAAAGACCATTTCCTACAACCCCCTTTTACACTTGTAGTGGTTATCTCTCCCTTAACATGAAGACTCATCTCTTCTTCTAAACCCAATCAAAACAACTACCCTAAACCCGTAGGAACTTTGGCCACAGTCAAAGGACTCCTCAAACCCTTTAGGGTGAACTACAACATACTCTGATTCCACTCCCGTAAGGATATGTAGGCACAAGGTGCGATACCTTATCGAGTATACTTAGAAATAAACCCCTAGGGTCTCTAAGCCATTAAGCAGATAAACACTTAGCAGTAAACAAACATAAAACAAGAGGTTCCTGTAGAGTACTACAGAAACTTAGGATGCTAGTACCTTCCCTAAGTTTAACCAACCCCCGAACCTAAAACAATCTAGCTTGCATTTGCATTGCATTGTGGGAATTTCGATCTTTATCCCTTCCTTTGGACAAATCAAAGTTCGGTTGCAAAATGAATTAACGATTCAAACTAATCAATAGTTTGGTATCCGATTTTCACCGCGACACCCGTTTCAGAGGACCGATAACCATCACCGCTAGTGGAGTGTGTCACGAGACCATCAACGCTGCTTCAGAGTCTGACGAAGGAGACAGCGATTGCGACATGGACGCCTGGATTCAGCCGAGCGTGCCAGGACAAGGATTATGCAATTGGTCTATTCAGGAGATTGTTCCTGTGACTCTCAAACAGTAATGCTTTGTTTTTAATTGTTGAACAATCTGGTGTCTTGCCCGGGGCATCATGATTTTGCTTAGGGCTGTGCTGTTATGAACATTGCGTGTTTAATTATTAAATAAAAGGCGTTTTTCATGTGCAAATATTGCGATCTCTGTTTTTCCTGTTTTGTGTTTTACAATAAAATGGCAACGCGGTTATTCCCTTTATACGCATTTTGAAGCATTTAACCATTCCTTTTGCAGGATAACATTTTCAGATGACATCATTGAACCGTCTATGACTCGTCTCGACTTTGAGCACCCGGTATTTCAGGCCGAAGAAGAGATTGTTGAAGATGGCGACGTTCCCGAAGAATTGTCTTGGTTGGTAAAGCAAGAAGAACGAGTCATTCTGCCTCATGAGGAGGTCATCGAAATTATTAACCTGGGGTCGGAAGGGGTTGAAAAGAACATCCGTATAGGAGCCGCACTGCAGAACAACATCAAGCGAAGACTGGTTGAAATGCTCAGAGAGTATAATGATGTGTTCGCTTGGTCGTATGAAGATATGCCTGGGCTTGATACAGATATGGTTGTGCACCGTCTGCCGTTGAAAGAAGAATGCCCGCAGGTCAAGCAGAAGCTTCGTAGAACTAGACCCGATATGGCAGTGAAAATTAAGGAGGAGGTTCAAAAGCAGTGGGATGCTGGTTTCCTAGCTGTGACAAAATACCCCTCATGGGTCGCTAACATTGTACCAGTACCAAAGAAATACGGTAAAGTGAGAATGTGCGTAGATTACCGTGATTTGAACAGAGCGAGCCCGAAAGATGATTTTCCGCTTCCCCACATCGATGTGCTAGTTGACAACACTGCTCAATTCTCCGTATTCTCCTTCATGGATGGCTTCTCGGGCTATAATCAGATTAAAATGGCGCCAGAGGACATGGAGAAGACTACTTTCATAACGCCTTGGGGAACATTTTGTTACAAAGTGATACCCTTCGGATTGAAGAATGCTGGGGCAACGTATCAGCGTGCAATGACGACTCTTTTCCATGATATGATGCATAAGGAGATCGAGGTGTATGTCGATGATATGATTGCCAAATCCCAGACGGAGGAAGAGCATTTGGTGAATCTGCTGAAGTTATTCAAAAGGCTTAGGAAGTTCAGGCTGAGACTGAACCCTAACAAGTGCACCTTCGGGGTGAGATCGGGTAAACTGTTGGGGTTTATCGTGAGCGAAAAAGGAATAGAGGTCGATCCTGCTAAAATAAAAGCAATACAAGAGATGCCGACGCCTAAAACAGAGAAAGAGGTGCGCGGGTTTTTAGGGAGGTTGAACTACATCGCCCGGTTCATATCTCACCTAACGGCTACGTGTGAGCCATTATTCAAGCTGTTGAAAAAAGACCAAGCTGTAACGTGGAATGAAAATTATCAAAAGGCGTTCGATAAAATAAAGCAGTATTTGCAGGAGCCTCCTATTTTGATACCCCCAGTGGCAGGGAGACCCTTGATTATGTATTTGACCGTTCTTGAGGGAAGTATGGGTTGTGTTCTCGGTCAACACGACGAGACAGGAAGAAAAGAGCATGCGATCTACTACTTGAGTAAGAAGTTTACTGAATGTGAATCTCGATATTCAATGCTTGAAAAAACTTGTTGCGCGCTAGCCTGGGCCGCCAAGCGTTTGAGGCAATACATGCTGAATCATACAACCATGCTCATCTCGAAGATGGATCCTATCAAATATGTATTCGAAAAGCAGGCATTATCGGGGAGAATTGCCCGCTGGCAGATGGTTTTGACTGAATACGACATCCAGTATGTCTCGCAGAAGGCTATAAAGGGGAGTGTACTGTCTGAGTACTTGGCAGAGCAGCCTATTGAAGATTACCAATCGATGAGGTTTGATTTTCCTGACGAGGATATCATGTACCTAAAGATGAAGGATTGCGAAGAGCCATTGCCAAACGAAGGACCAGAATGGGGTTCCAAGTGGAAGTTGATCTTTGACGGAGTTGTAAACGCCTACGGTAGTGGAATAGGGGCAATCATCACTACTCCACACGGGTCGCACATCCCGTTTACTGCTCGATTGACCTTTCTAGTTACCAATAATGAAGCCGAATACGAAGCTTGTATCATGGGGCTTGAAGAAGCCATTGATTTGCGAATCAAAAATCTGGATGTATACGGAGACTCAGCTCTGGTGGTGAATCAGATAAAAGGGGAATGGGAGACACGTCAGCCCAATTTAATACCGTACATGAATTATGCGAGGAGATTGTTGCCTTTCTTTGACAAGGTTGAATTGCATCATGTACCACGAGCGGAGAATCAGATGGCTGACGCCCTTGCCACCTTGTCTTCCATGTACAAAGTCAACTTCTGGAACGAGGCTCCCAGAATTGTTATCTCTCGGCTTGACAGACCTGCCTTCGTGTTTGCCATTGACGAAGCATCCGACGATAAACCATGGTATTTTGATATCCTTAATTTCCTGAAGAACAAAGAGTATCCGGCTGGGGCATCCAGTCACGATCAGAAGACTCTCAGGAGATTGGCGGGTAATTTCTATTTGAATCCAGACGGTGTCTTATACAGAAGAAATCACGACTTGGTGCTACTACGTTGTGTAGATGAGAAGGAGGCGAAGCTGCTCATGGAGGAAATACATGAGGGTACATTTGGTACGCATGCTGGTGGGCATGCTATGACGAGGAAGCTGCTGCGGGCAGGTTATTATTGGCTGACTATGGAAACTGATTGTTTCAAGTTTGCGAAGAGGTGTCACAAGTGCCAAATCTATGCAGATAAGATCCATGTGCCTCCGAGTCCTCTGAATGTGATGTCATCGCCATGGCCATTCTCGATGTGGGGAATCGATATGATTGGAAAGATCGAGCCGACGACTTCTAACGGACACCGGTTCATTCTAGTAGCAATCGATTATTTCACCAAGTGGGTGGAAGCGGCGTCTTATGCAAATGTGACTAAGCAGGTGGTAGCTAGATTCATCAAGAGAGATATCATTTGCAGATATGGGATCCCCGAGCGGATAATCACTGACAACGGTTCAAACCTGAATAACAAAATGATGAAGGAGCTCTGTCAGAATTTCAAGATTGAGCATCACAACTCCTCCCCTTACCGACCCAAGATGAATGGCGCTGTTGAAGCGGCCAATAAGAATATAAAGAAGATCGTTCAGAAGATGGTGGTGACCTATAAGGATTGGCATGAGATGCTACCTTTCGCGTTGCACGGTTATCGTACGACGGTACGCACATCAACCGGGGCAACCCCGTTCTCGTTGGTGCATGGAATGACCAGTGCTACCACTGGAAGTTGAGATTCCTTCCCTGAGAGTGCTACGAGATGTCCAACTAGACGAGGCAGAATGGGTGAAAGACAGGTTGAACCAGCTGAGTTTAATGGATGAGAAGAGACTAGCTTCTCTAGCATACGGTCGTTCGTACCAGAGCCGAATGAAGAAAGCATATGATAAGAAGATACATCCGCGGAGCTTTCAGACGGGCGACCTTGTGCTGAAAAGGATTCTCCCGCCGCAGGCAGATCACAGGGGCAAGTGGACCCCCAACTACGAAGGGCCATACGTTGTCAGAAAAGTCTTTTCAGGAGGAGCTTTATTGTTGTCCACCATGGACGGTGAAGACTTTACGTCGCCTGTGAATTCGGACGCAGTTAAAAAATACTTTGTGTTGCGGTGAAAATTGGATATCAAGCTATTAATTAACTTGAACCTTATTTATTTTACAACCGATCTTTAATTTATCCAAAGGAAAGGTCTCAAGAAAGAAAAACCTTTTTCGCGATGTAACGACAACGCTTAAGAGATTCGGGGATTCGGGGGTTGGTTATATCTAGGGAAGGTATTAGCACCCTAAATATCTGTAGTACTCTACAGGAACCTTTTGTTTAATTAATTGCTAAGTTTTTGAATTGTGCACTATGGTTTAAGGATTGGGAATTGAGATAAAATAAATAAAAGGCCTAAGTGGTTTTCTAAGTTTGCTCGCAAAGGCATCGCCCCTTCTGCCTACGTATCCTGACTAGGATAGAATCAGAGCAATCGCAGTTCGCCTCACAAGGGAAAAGAACACTTGATGATGATCAAGGTTCAAAGGGGGACAAACATGACAATGTTTGTGTGGAGTTTGACAAAACTCCTTAAGCTAAGTTGAAGGGGAAGTAAGAAGTCATGACGATGATTCTTACACAGAGTTGACGAACTCTTTCCTAGGGTTCTAGTTGAAGAAAACTCCTAGTATGGGTGGGTTTCTTAGACTTCAAGCAAAGTCTAAAGGTTTCTAAACTAGGGTTGAAGTGACTTAACAAAGTCAAAAGGGTTTAAGATTTTGGTCCAAGACATTGACAGTCAAGTGGACAGACCTTCCTTTGGAGGGAGAGATAGTGGGCAACTGGATGAAATCTAACAAGCTTCATCACTTGGGGATAAAATAAACATTATACTAAAGCATTCATGGTGATAACCAACGAAAAATATTTAAGGATGAAAAAGCAATGGTGACAATCAAAGCAGATGATTAGTACGAAAATTGTGACGACAGATCGCACCTGGAGTACAATTAACAAACAGATGAGATAGGCATGATAATAATTCAAAGTAAAAATCCTAGCATGTTGACAAACATGTATAGGAATGAGAACAATCAATTTTCACAAAGAAAAACAAGTGGAACCCTTTAAACTTTCATCTGCAACAGCTAGGGTTAGTACTGTCAATATGACAAGTTGCACATAGTCAAACATGGTGAAAAATTAATCAAACATGGAAAATAAAATTATGACATGAAAGTACACATTAAAATAACACAATGAAAAAAGAATGGGTGAAAAATGATAAAAAATGAGAGAGTTATGATTTTTGAAGTTTCATGTGAAAAATGAAAAAAAGTGGCAACAAGGGTTATCACCAAGGATCGAACCCATGCCAAGTACAATACGCGCGCAAGTTTCAACCGTTGGGGCGGCCATACATCCGTTAATTAAAGTGAAACAATAAATATATGATGTATGTCTTTATTTATGGCTGGGCAAAACATGATTTCTATGGATTTGCAAAATGTCCATAACTTCTTCAATTTTTTGAGTTTTTGGACAAACCTTATATGCTTTTGGGGTAGAAAAACATGAGGATTAAGATGGTGGTCTTGGTTTTTACAAATTATTTCTCTAGTGAAAAACCCGATAGGGGTTGCTTTATGCTTCAAGAATTGCAAATTGACATGAACAGCCCTATACAAACACACTTAACTCCAACTAAACATACATACATCTCAGTTAAATGATAGAGAAGCAATTCAGAACATGCTTGGGGACAGAATTGAGCTAAAATGAATAATCATGTTCAAGTTGCAAATATCCACAAAGTAACAATGCATGACAGTTAGGCATTCTATGTTTCAAAGCAATTCAGACCAAAGCAATGTTGTGAACATATCCAATACATGATTATGAGTGTGTGTATGTGAAAAAATCTGAACTGGAATGAGTGTGTGGAGGTGTGGTATTCAAAGTGCATTCTTTGTGTGTGATCATGCATTTTAGTATGTGATATGTGTTCAGATGGTTAAAGCTTCATATGATCATGCCAACACATTGTAAATGACAAATATAAGATGTTAGAACATGTTTTTTTGAATCAAAACAAACTGATACAAAGATTGGTATGTGATATGTCACTTTGTGGAAAAAATGAGCATTTGAAGAATGAGATTTTGATGTAAAGGGTTTTATGACAAAGTGATCATTCTAACATCTTATAAATGACTGATATGAAGTGTGTGTGATGTGGTTTTAGTGAAAAATAAACTTGTGCAAAAAGTAGCAAGTGTATGGAAGTGTATGTGACCATTTTGAAAAAAAGGCAAATTTAACACATAACTTCCACCAGTGGAAGTTAAGTACAAAATGTGACATTTTTGAAAAAAGCCTAAAATAACACTAACCTCCACCAGTGGAAGTTAAGTGCAAAAAGTGACATTTTTGAAAAAAGCCTAAAATAACACTAACCTCCACCAGTGGAAGTTAAGTGCAAAAAGTGACATTTTTGAAAAAAGCCTAAAATAACACTAACCTCCACCAGTGGAAGTTAAGTGCAAAAAGTGACATTTTTCATTTTGAAAGTGATTTTTCATGACAGTGAGTTTTTCAAAGAAATGATCATACATACATGTTATAATTGACCAATATGAGGTGTGTGAGGTGTTGTTTTAGTGAGAAAACAAGTATGTGCAAAAAACAACATTTGAGTGATTTTGTGCATTTTGAATCTTGGTGTCAACATCTGAATTATTGGTACAAGACATAAAACAGCCAAACAATCATGTAGGCATGCTTAGAATGTTCACACAAACATGTTGAAATGAGGAAAGCAATCATATCATGTGTTATGCAAAGAATGACAATGTTGTGGCTTGATGTGTGTTGATGTGAATGTGTCAACAAGTGTATTTTGGATATAATGCACAAGACAGCCAAGTAAGCATACAAGCATCTTTAGAATGTGCATTGAGACATGTTAAAATGGAGAAAGTAGGTTTTGTTATGTTCTATGCAAACAGGGGATACTCCTACTATTACTGCAACAAAAACACATTAATGATATCTGCCAGCAATTGATCTTATGCACAGGCAGCTGAATTCATGTGATGGGATGCAACAATAACTATATTCAAGACTAAACAAATTTGTATATGCTCAGCAGGTGATGAGAGTTTAGCAGAAGGAAATGCAGGCAGAATTACTACAAGCGAAGTGTGTGGTTTGAAAACTTAATGCATGATATGTAAACCAAGGATTAGTGTACAAGCAGAGCAGGTAAACACATACATATATTCAAAATGCCAATTGAAATATGCTTAGCTGTAAAAACCAAGTTTTAATGTTTTAGCTAACAAGTGATTTTTAGCTGGTATAGTTCTGTTATGCAAGGTACAAATCAAAATTGTTATGAGCAAACAACATACTGCAAACATTCATAATCTTCATGTTTTGAAACACATCATATCCAACAACAATGACCTTTACAAACACTGCAACAAGTTACTAGGACTTTAAAGATAAGGATCATTGAAACATGACTAATCATATGATAAGCATAAGTCTACAGCAGCATTAACTTTCTCAAACAGAATTGAGACAAAACCTGTTATGGACATACTCTCAAACACATTCCTCTCATGATTGCAAACATGGTGTTATATTACAGCAGGTCAAACAATGGTACAGCAGTATTGTGTTTTTGATTTTCATGTTTATGACAGCATTGATACAATCACTCAAACAAGCTTAGCACTTAATCAATTCAAGGATATCACATAACAGTTTTGACACTAAATCTCATGACATCAAGCTTATGGTATTGGTCTCAATCATTTTTAATGCATTATACTGATATGACAATGATAGGTCTATATGCTCATGCTGATACACACAGGGTACTCACCATTCACTAACAAATATCATGGAAGTCAAACATACATTCATAACTCCAAAATTCACACAAGTACTCAAAATGCATAAGTCATGGAAAGTTAATGCAAGAGGTGATAGATATGCTACATACCTGTTGGAGATCCTATTTAGCAAGCCAAAAAATGTTGAAAAAACCAGAGGTGATTGAATCCAAGTTTTTGTATTGTGTTTTACTTGAAACTTAAGAAACAAGCCACTCGTGATGCCAAAGTGAGATTTATGATTTTCTGATGATAGATGAAGGTTTGGACAGCTGAGATATATGGGATGTGAGGTGTTCAAGTGATTAAAACCTCAAGAAAATGTTTGGAGCAAGATTTGGTGTTTTTTATGGACTTTGGTCAAGGTTAGCCAAGTGCAATGTTGATTTTTTGATTTCTTGTGATTTTTGGTGGTTTAATGGTTTATACACCTTCTATATGTTATTTAGAAGGTGTATGGATGATGATTTGGGTATTGGAAAGGATAGAAATGAATTTGGGCAGATTTCACTTCAAGGCCATTTTGGTGTTTTTATGGATTTTGGTGTTCTTGAGGATTTGAAGCAAGGGGTGGAAATTGGGATAACAGAGATTCTCTATGGTTTTTATCAGATGAAATGTGTTGTGAATGAGGTGAGGGAGCTCTCCTTTTATAGAGAAAGTGATTGAGGTGCTTGCTAGGGAGGTTTCTTCAACATGAAGTAAGCTTGGGATATTTTCCATCCACCATCCAACTTGCCTTACTTTTCTGATCCTTGGCTACTTCTTTTCATCAAGAGGCAAGTTTAATGATGGTTTTACTGATGAGAATGCAGGCTAGAGGCTTAGGGAAAGGGATGGTTCAGATCTTACTTTCCACCTCATGCTTTGAAAAGTCCACTTTTGCAACTTTGGCAATGAAACTCATTTCTTTGTTTTTGTGATAACTCTCATGCAAGCTTTCTGTTCTAACATACTACATATGTTTCCTATATCAGTTAGAACAAGTCTTGCAAGCTAGGATTGGCTCAATTGGATGGTAGAGATGATTTTGCAATTTTGATCAATGTGGGGCTAAAGTGACAAAATACCAACTTTGAACACATGTATCTCTCAGCTCATAAATCACCTTGAGATGTACTTGTACTTTTTAGAAAGCCCTCACATAGTACTAAAACTTTCATGTTGGCCAGAAGTCTTGATTCTATTTGAAACTAGGTGAAAAATCCCCTTGAAGTTGGCTGATTTTAGCTTTTAAAGTGAAAATAACTTAGAAATTTTCTAAGTTATTTTCCCTTCTAGGAATGTTTTTGCTTCTATCTCAAAAAGTATGCATTTTCTGGTTGTGGACTAGTATGGGACTTTTGTAGGACTCGTCAAGAGCTTTCAAATGAGATTAGAACCAACTCAATTGGATGTGTGGTTAAGGAGATACGGTTTAGCCCTTTTCAAAACCCTAATTTCCCGATTTCTCGATTACTCTCTCATCCTTGATCCAATGATCATGAAAATTGATATGCAAGTCCATTATGACATAAGGAACAACTTTGATTCACAACTTGGATTCCAATTCTCAAAATTTGAGGAGTTGACTTTTCGGTCAACCGTACGATCAATCGGTGCCGATTGAGTTGCCTGTTGACATTCTGGACATCCTGAGACTTTGATACTTCTTGAATAGTCTTTAATAGTCTATATGAACTTCATGGACCTCACTCCCACCATTAAAACATCTTCCAACCTCAAAGTCAAACCACAGTTGACTTTTCACTATTTAAAAACCCTAATCGGGGCCTCCCGACCGCACTGTCTTTGATTCTGAAATGATTTCTTCAAATTGACTTCTCTTTTGACTTTGATATTATCTTTGATTTCATTCAATGATTGAATTGGCCCAAATCATTGGTTGATCATTCCTTGGTTGTTTTGAATTTGTCGGTGCGAAAACCCTGATTCATCTGTAACTTGACAATAATGAACTTGCACTGATTTAGGGTTAGATAATTCATGATCATGCTTCTAAAAATGATAATGAGGATCTAAGGGGTCAAAATTTGGGGTACAAAAGTTGCCCCTATTTAAATATCTTCACTAGATGGGGAACGAGAGATGATAATCTTCGTTAAATCGCAGTGAAAGGTATTTAAATATAGATAACCGAAAATTTTGTCCCTTAGATCCGATGCCATGCTAAAGGACAAGTTATGATATGCCATGCACTCTAAATGATGTTTTATGATGCTTGAATGCAAACAACATAGACGCAACGATAATAATAAAAGAAACAGTAAAACAAACAATGACAAATACAAGGACTCGACACTGGGGACTCGTACTGAAAAACTAAATTAACAGTTCAGACATGACTGATAGCGTAAGAAGGAAACTTCACATGGGGAATAGGCAAATCCAATAAAGATGACAATCTTTTTGGAACAGAGGTACTCCACCGGGGAGAAGAATAGGCTTCTACTGGGGAAAAGGATATACTTTTACTGGGGAAATGGAAAATTAATTCCGTCGGGAAAAGAGAAGCAGACTTCACCGGGGAAGCGAAAGACTGGATACAACCTCACTGGGGATGATCAGATGAGGAACTTCCTATAGCGAAGAGTTCAAACGGGATCTTCAGGAATGGACTAGAAACAAGACTAATCACACACGGAGGACACTAATGACGACTAGATCTCCGGGACTTGACTGGGAACATGGATTACTGGGATACACCCTCAGTTTCTGCAAATAGTTCACACAATGCTGGTAATTAATAGACTTCCTAGGGAATTGGTAACGACCAGAATTCCAAGCGATGCCAGTGACGACTGGTCTTTTAATGGTGATTGGTGACAACCAAATCAGGGTATCAATGACAATTAGTTATGAAACAATGCCAGTTACGACTGGATTTTTAATGAAGATGGTGACGACCATGCTGGGGAATACCACTGACAATTGGTTAAGAGAAAGCTAGTGATTACTTTAGCTTTAGCTGAGGTGTTGGTAACGACCAAAACGAAACAGATTCCAATAACGATTGGACTCTCGATGATGATACCAGTTACGACTGGGTTTCAAAGGGAAAAATTGGTGACAACCAACAAGATACCAATGACGATTGGATTCAGGGGAGAGTTAGTAACAACTAACAAGATACCAATAACAATTGGAACAATACCAGTGATGACTGGATTTCACGGGGAAAGGTTGGTAACGACCAAACCAAGAGGCGCCAATGACAATTGGACTTTTAAACAGTGCCAGTGACGACTGGACTCATACGTGGATTTGTTAGTGACGACTAACGAGATACCAATGACAATTGGATTTAGACAATGCTAGTGACGACTGGGCTTAAAAGGAAATAGATGGTGACGACCAAATGAATACCAACGACAATTGGTTTGAACAAAATGCCAGTTACGACTGAACTCATACTTGGAAATGAAGCAAGTAATAACTTAGACTTCACGGGGATTGATAGGTGTCACCGACTCGGGGAACAACCGAATCACACTGATCCCATGATGAGGGGTGTACGTAGACTTGGGAAATAAACCCGAAGACCTACTGCAGAATAGAGCCTGTAGGTAGATTTTGCTGAGGTGAATTCAAACAGATGTCCAGAAATACTTCGTTGGGGAAAGAACCTTCATATCATCACAAGAAATCCTGAGGGATAATCTTCAATCTTGATAACCATACATGGCCAAAGGAGCTCAAATTTACCTATACTTCACCGGGGAGGATGGTGTATCAAAGTTTCTGCTATTCCGAGGTTTCGGGGAAGTATGATTTTCCTCGAATCTTTTCCGTGAGTTAAACATTTTTTGTTAGTCTTTTCAAGTTTATTTAAATCTAATGCTTTCAAAAAATGATAAGCTTCTCTGAAGAGACTGCCACTTATCGTTTGAATAAAGATAAGCTTCTCTGAAGAGACTGCCACTTATCGCTGAAGAAAGATAAGCTTCTCTGAAGAGACTGCTACTTATCGCTGAAGAAAGATAAGCTTCTCTGAAGAGACTGCCACTTATCGCTGAAGAAAGATAAGCTTCTCTGAAGAGACTGCTACTTATCGCTGAAGAAAGATAAGCTTCTCTGAAGAGACTGCCACTTATCGCTGAAGAAAGATAAGCTTCTCTGAAGAGACTGCCACTTATCGCTGAAGAAAGATAAGCTTCTCTGAAGAGACTGCCACTTATCGCTGAAGAAAGATAAGCTTCTCTGATGAGACTGCCACTTATCTAAAAATGCTCTTCTTGATAGATAGTGCAAAATAAATGCACATCCAGGTAGGTTTGGCGACCGACATGGACCAAATTTCAATCTAGAACCAAGCTAGAAAGAAACTGTCAAACAAGACTCCAACCATTGAGAAATGAACTCGAATGAGGACACCTCTTATCCAATCCTGGAAAAAGATAACTGAAGCAACCATCATCCACGAGGATTAACTCTGTGGGGAATGGACAAAGGCTGGACGTTTTATGCCTAAAGGCCGACAACTCTATGGGAAAGAGACAAAACGCCCAGTCACTAAGGAGGGACACCCAACAAAACAGGTAACAACCAGAGATAGCACAAATGCACAGATGCTATGCATATGCTTATGCCATTATCATGTTTATGCTATGCTTTTGTTTATGCTGACAGACAAAACTGGAGATGAAATGAACATCTCGACACGGAGACTCAAACAACTTCACCAAAGTTGGGCATCAAAGGGATGGTCAGGAAGAATATCCATTCTACTTTCAAGGTTACCACCTTCTCTGAGAGAGTAATCTTCTTAGGCCAAAACATCATGACTTCACTTGGACTGCCATCATGAGTTTGAATTCTTTGCTAAAGGAATATCACACCGAGAGATTCCTATATCAACAGAAGTAACAACTTAACCGGAGAATTTTGACAAAAGGTACCTATGAGAACAAAACATTTATGCCTCATGATGGTGATAATCCTCTTCAAGCGAGCAGAGGTTCTTACGACGAACAATCTTCCAATCCTTTCTGCCCCAAATTATGCATTTTGTGAGAAGACGTCAGAAGGATGCTTTTACAAAAGAATCGTCATAAAGATGCTTCAACTATCTTCAAACTTTTAGAGAGATTCATAAATCTCGACGTGACTGCCCCAAATTAACGGTATTTGTACAAAGTCTTCAGATTGTGGAAGTAACGACTGAGAAACAAACTTACCCCTGCTAGCTGGTAACTGTAACAGAGTTGCCCCAGACTAAATTGTTGATTAAGAGATTCATCTGGCCTTGACCTGGTTGGTTTTACTGGCGAACCTGGAGTAGCTGGCCTTGACAATAATTCATTTTAAGATCTCAAACAATGTGCCCCAGAACACATGGTCTGCAAGAAGAAATCACTAAGAGGATTTTACAGAAGAATTGTCATCCAAGATGCATTCAATATTTTCAAACTCTTAGAGAGATTCACAAATCTCGACGTAACTACCCCAGTTTAACTGTCTTAGAGAGATTAATCTAATCCCAACTTGATGGCTTCTGATTGACTGTTTTCGAGAGTTCTAATCTTGACTTGACTGCCCCTGATTAACTGAAGAGTTCTGCCCCATTTCAAATGTCTTTGATTGGCTTGGATTAATAGTGTTACAAATGATTGACCAATCCTTCAAATTAGTTTCCCTAGGCTGAGCTTCCTTTATCGAATCCCATTTCCTAGCTGACAGCGTTTGTTGGGCTTCCTTTGACGTTTGGATTGTCTTGCACGCAATGTTGTTCATTTAAAAATTGGCAATTCTCAATGTAAAATTCATGCAATCTTTTGGAAACATCTTTTGATGGAACACACACGGTGGAGTGGTCAAGTGATCAAAGTGAAAATGATTCAGTCATTTACAAATGATGGATAAAGTGATGAACACACACAGTTAACAAAGATCATTAGGAGTCAGGTTATCCAACCTTGCTGTAATATGCTTTCAAAACAACCTTACCTCAATTAGGTCTTTTAAGGGTTGTAACGTGGCTCGGTTCCCGGTTCATGAAACAAAGGATAAAGGCTTAAAGTTATTTGTCCCACCCATTCTCCGTGATGAACTCCACTCCTATGTTCAGTTAACTCAAACTATTCATTCAGGTTTTTACCCGTTTTTTAAGAATTGAATTGATGGTAGTTAGTGATAGTTTACAAACCTAATGTAGTCACAACTCCCTTACATTATTGGGTTGTCTTTTTCTATTTTGAGGATTTTAAAAGTGAAAGCTTTAAGGTTTTCCTCTTTTTATTATCCCTGACTTTTGCCTGAACTGTTTTCTTTTGAATACGCAGTCAGCGGGATGCCCCATTTTGCCTAAGTCCCCTTCATAGGTTTTGACTTAGCGGGCCTTTCAATTTTCTTTTTTTTTTCTTTTTTTTTCATTGAGAAAGAAGGTGACTACCTTGATTAATGGCTTACAGTGAACCATCATCGTGTTTTATGCTGAAAAGCATCTTTGACACTTGTTTGTTGTGTACGAAGGAAAACCTGAGTGCATTAACTCTATATGAAAAGTGTCATGTATGCACATATCTCCAAGTTAACTGAGAACTACCCGCCCCAGGTTTGAGATTTAAGGTTTTATTTTTGTGAAGAAAGAAAACTCCTACTTCTAGGCTCGAAGGGTTTTAACGAGGGATTATCTTCCTTATTTCTCCAGTGTTTAGGGATTGAAACAATGCCTTACATCATTGGTAAAGTCAAATTGAAAGCATATCAACAGCAGTTATGAATATAGTTTTCATCATCCTCCCCAATCTTTGCTTCAAACAGAAATTTGGTAAAGAAAAGAAATTCTTGCATTTTTGTTTTTTCATTTTTCTTGTTTTTGTTTTCTTATCATAATGAAAGACAAAGAGTGAAACGAATGGATTTAATCAAAAGATGCATAAACATTTCATTAATATGCCAATTTAAAATGAACAACCAACTTGCAAGCAAACACAAATGCAAAGAAACCACAACACAATGCTGAAACAGTTTACGAGCTGCCAGCCTTAGGGAATTACACTGTTTAACAAAACAAATTTCAAGCTTGATGCAGAGAAACACCTTCCACAACCACTTGCTCTTTGTGGTATAGTATTATGAGGGGCCTCGTAGGTCCTTTGCCACTTGCTTCAAGAGCTGAGCCACTGGTACTTGGTTTATCTTCTTGAAGTTCTAATAGCTCTAACAAGCTTTGCACTTTTAACCCGAAAGCTTTGCACTCTTCCACCAGATGCCCCATTGTCCCAGTATGGTACTTGCATTCAACCTCTGGGTGATCTTTTTCAAGGATCAGATCTTTGTCAATAATCAGCTCTTGTACAGCATGTCCTAATGCTAAACAATTGTCTAGTTCATGTCCTTCAGCCCCTTTATGGAACTCACAAGTCAAGTTTGCATTATGCCATGGCCCTGACACAGGGTTAAAAGCTCGTGGAGTCACCAATGAATTCTGAATTAGTAGCGGGTACAGCTTACTTAGCGGCACAAGAACTGACCTGTAGCATGCCTTGTTCTTTTTGACAGGATCTTTCTTATTCATGCTCTGGCTTTGGGAACCTTGAGGGGAAGCAGCCAATGGGTGCTGAGATATTCTTTTGGTGACCACCTGATGAGGTTTTGGCGCAGGCCCAAATGCTGGTTGACTACGGCCTGACCGTTGAAACTTAGGAGGTCCTTGAGCTGGAAGAGTCACTGGAAGTGACGGACTGACAACCTCTCTGGGTGTAATAGGATGAGAAACTCCCTCACTTTTCATCAAACTCTGCAAAGTTTCCAAAACCCAATTCATCTGCTCTTTGAGGATCTTGATTTCCTCCTTCAAGGTTTCTTGTTCTTTCAACAGTTCATTCATTGTTGCCATTGGTCCAGAATATTCTCTCTCTCTGACACAAAGAAGAGGATAAGACTCCAGGCTGAGAAATGAAAATGTGAATGCGAGGACATGCTCATGCAATGCAAAAAGTTTCATGGAACTTGAAATATTTACAAACATCAAGATATACCAAAAACTTTTCATTAATGTCAGTACTTCTTACAAGAGTTCTCTTCCTTTTAATGTCCATAATAACCTCTTGATGTTTACAAACAAAAAAGTCTGAGTTCCATGAAACTTTCATGATATGATGCTTATGGATGCATGAATGCAACAAACACAGGTAAACACATATTCACATATACACATAGATAAATAGACAAAGGTTTGGGGAAATTCGAGCGTGGGGCCAAGGTCTACCCTTCCCAAAAGGAGTGTACTAGAGTTTTTTCACCACTGTAGAACAAGGTTCTAAAGAGTTCCCAGAGTCCTCAACCCATCTTTCGGATATTATCAATTTCCCAAATAACTCGGTGGTCAATAATATTCTCAAGAGAGTCTCGTCCGAGTGTAGTATCGCGTATCAACTATTTGGAAATACTCCCTCATAGTCATCGCACTACATCCTAATAAGGCCAAGTGGGGTAATAAGTGATCTAAAGGTCCTCAATGGCATGGGTCCCTTATAGAAAGCAGCATTGTTTTCACGAATACTCGATCAACAACACTGACCCTCAAAAAGGACCTCCATTGAGCGGTGGTTTTCTCAAGTTAGCTTAGTCGGGAATCAACTCCCTATAAGCCTTCTTGAATATACCACCTTCCTATCATAAGTACGCTCGAGCACGGGTATAGTGCTGTCTCACCACTTGAAATTCCCAAGAACCAAACATAACAAATATGCACATATTTACAAATATTCACAAATAGCAAGTATTTAAACAAAATAGGCTAAACCCTCAAAACAAAAGCATAATCTCCCCAGTGAAGTCGCCATTTCTGTTGCGGTGAAAATTGGATATCAAGCTATTAATTAACTTGAACCTTATTTCTTTTACAACCGATCTTTAATTTATCCAAAGGAAAGGTCTCAAGAAAGAAAAACCTTTTTCGCGATGTAACGACAACGCTTAAGAGATTCGGGGATTCGGGGGTTGGTTATATCTAGGGAAGGTATTAGCACCCTAAATATTTGTAGTACTCTACAGGAACCTTTTGTTTAATTAATTGCTAAGTTTTTGAATTGTGCACTATGGTTTAAGGATTGGGAATTGAGATAAAATAAATAAAAGGCCTAAGTGGTTTTCTAAGTTTGCTCGCAAAGGCATCGCCCCTTCTGCCTACGTATCCTGACTAGGATAGAATCAGAGCAATCGCAGTTCGCCTCACAAGGGAAAAGAACACTTGATGATGATCAAGGTTCAAAGGGGGACAAACATGACAATGTTTGTGTGGAGTTTGACAAAACTCCTTAAGCTAAGTTGAAGGGGAAGTAAGAAGTCATGACGATGATTCTTACACAGAGTTGACGAACTCTTTCCTAGGGTTCTAGTTGAAGAACACTCCTAGTATGGGTGGGTTTCTTAGACTTCAAGCAAAGTCTAAAGGTTTCTAAACTAGGGTTGAAGTGACTTAACAAAGTCAAAAGGTTTTAAGATTTTGGTCCAAGACATTGACAGTCAAGTGGACAGACCTTCCTTTGGAGGGAGAGATAGTGGGCAACTGGATGAAATCTAACAAGCTTCATCACTTGGGGATAAAATAAACATTATACTAAAGCATTCATGGTGATAACCAACGAAAAATATTTAAGGATGAAAAAGCAATGGTGACAATCAAAGCAGATGATTAGTACGAAAACTGTGACGACAGATCGCACCTGGAGTACAATTAACAAACAGATGAGATAGGCATGATAATAATTCAAAGTAAAAATCCTAGCATGTTGACAAACATGTATAGGAATGAGAACAATCAATTTTCACAAAGAAAAACAAGTGGAACCCTTTAAACTTTCATCTGCAACAGCTAGGGTTAGTACTGTCAATATGACAAGTTGCACATAGTCAAACATGGTGAAAAATTAATCAAACATGGAAAATAAAATTATGACATGAAAGTACACATTAAAATAACACAATGAAAAAAGAATGGGTGAAAAATGATAAAAAATGAGAGAGTTATGATTTTTGAAGTTTCATGTGAAAAATGAAAAAAAGTGGCAACAAGGGTTATCACCAAGGATCGAACCCATGCCAAGTACAATACGCGCGCAAGTTTCAACCGCTGGGGCGGCCATACATCCGTTAATTAAAGTGAAACAATAAATATATGATGTATGTCTTGATTTATGGCTGGGCAAAACATGGTTTCTATGGATTTGCAAAATGTCCATAACTTCTTCAATTTTTTGAGTTTTTGGACAAACCTTATATGCTTTTGGGGTAGAAAAACATGAGGATTAAGATGGTGGTCTTGGTTTTTCCAAATTATTTCTCTAGTGAAAAACCCGATAGGGGTTGCTTTATGCTTCAAGAATTGAAAATTGACATGAACAGCCCTATACAAACACACTTAACTCCAACTAAACACACATACATCTCAGTTAAATGATAGAGAAGCAATTCAGAACATGCTTGGGGACAGAATTGAGCTAAAATGAATAATCATGTTCAAGTTGCAAATATCCACAAAGTAACAATGCATGACAGTTAGGCATTCTATGTTTCAAAGAAATTCAGACCAAAGCAATGTTGTGAACATATCCAATACATGATTATGAGTGTGTGTATGTGAAAAAATCTGAACTGGAATGAGTGTGTGGAGGTGTGGTATTCAAAGTGCATTCTTTGTGTGTGATCATGCATTTTAGTATGTGATATGTGTTCAGATGGTTAAAGCTTCATATGATCATGCCAACACATTGTAAATGACAAATATAAGATGTTAGAACATGTTTTTTTGAATCAAAACAAACTGATACAAAGATTGGTATGTGATATGTCACTTTGTGGAAAAAATGAGCATTTGAAGAATGAGATTTTGATGTAAAGGGTTTTATGACAAAGTGATCATTCTAACATCTTATAAATGACTGATATGAAGTGTGTGTGTGATGTGGTTTTAGTGAAAAATAAACTTGTGCAAAAAGTAGCAAGTGTATGGAAGTGTATGTGACCATTTTGAAAAAAAGGCAAATTTAACACATAACTTCCACCAGTGGAAGTTAAGTACAAAATGTGACATTTTTGAAAAAAAGCCTAAAATAACACTAACCTCCACCAGTGGAAGTTAAGTGCAAAAAGTGACATTTTTGAAAAAAGCCTAAAATAACACTAACCTCCACCAGTGGAAGTTAAGTGCAAAAAGTGACATTTTTCATTTTGAAAGTGATTTTTCATGACAGTGAGTTTTTCAAAGAAATGATCATACATACATGTTATAATTGACCAATATGAGGTGTGTGAGGTGTTGTTTTAGTGAGAAAACAAGTATGTGCAAAAAATAACATTTGAGTGATTTTGTGCATTTTGAATCTTGGTGTCAACATCTGAATTATTGGTACAAGACATAAAACAGCCAAACAATCATGTAGGCATGCTTAGAATGTTCACACAAACATGTTGAAATGAGGAAAGCAATCATATCATGTGTTATGCAAAGAATGACAATGTTGTGGCTTGATGTGTGTTGATGTGAATGTGTCAACAAGTGTATTTTGGATATAATGCACAAGACAGCCAAGTAAGCATACAAGCATCTTTAGAATGTGCATTGAGACATGTTAAAATGGAGAAAGTAGGTTTTGTTATGTTCTATGCAAACAGGGGATACTCCTACTGTTACTGCAACAAAAACACATTAATGATATCTGCCAGCAATTGATCTTATGCACAGGCAGCTGAATTCATGTGATGGGATGCAACAATAACTATATTCAAGACTAAACAAATTTGTATATGCTCAGCAGGTGATGAGAGTTTAGCAGAAGGAAATGCAGGCAGAATTACTACAAGCAAAGTGTGTGGTTTGAAAACTTAATGCATGATATGTAAACCAAGGATTAGTGTACAAGCAGAGCAGGTAAACACATACATATATTCAAAATGCCAATTGAAATATGCTTAGCTGTAAAAACCAAGTTTTAATGTTTTAGCTAACAAGTGATTTTTAGCTGGTATAGTTCTGTTATGCAAGGTACAAATCAAAACTGTTATGAGCAAACAACATACTGCAAACATTCATAATCTTCATGTTTTGAAACACATCATATCCAACAACAATGACCTTTACAAACACTGCAGCAAGTTACTAGGACTTTAAAGATAAGGATCATTGAAACATGACTAATCATATGATAAGCATAAGTCTACAGCAACATTAACTTTCTCAAACAGAATTGAGACAAAACCTGTTATGGACATACTCTCAAACACATTCCTCTCATGATTGCAAACATGGTGTTATATTACAGCAGGTCAAACAATGGTACAGCAGTATTGTGTTTTTGATTTTCATGTTTATGACAGCATTAATACAATCACTCAAACAAGCTTAGCACTTAATCAATTCAAGGATATCACATAACAGTTTTGACACTAAATCTCATGACAGCAAGCTTATGGTATTGGTCTCAATCATTTTTAATGCATTATACTGATATGACAATGATAGGTCTATATGCTCATGCTGATACACACAGGGTACTCACCATTCACTAACAAATATCATGGAAGTCAAACATACATTCATAACTCCAAAATTCACACAAGTACTCAAAATGCATAAGTCATGGAAAGATAATGCAAGAGGTGATAGATATGCTACATACCTGTTGGAGATCCTATTTAGCAAGCCAAAAAATGTTGAAAAAACCAGAGGTGATTGAATCCAAGTTTTTGTATTGTGCTTTACTTGAAACTTAAGAAACAAGCCACTCGTGATGCCAAAGTGAGATTTATGATTTTCTGATGATAGATGAAGGTTTGGACAGCTGAGATATATGGTATGTGAGGTGTTCAAGTGATTAAAACCTCAAGAAAATGTTTGGAGCAAGATTTGGTGTTTTTTATGGACTTTGGTCAAGGTTAGCCAAGTGCAATGTTGACTTTTTGATTTCTTGTGATTTTTGGTGGTTTAATGGTTTGTACACCTTCTATATGTTATTTAGAAGGTGTATGGATGATGATTTGGGTATTGGAAAGGATAGAAATGAATTTGGGCAGATTTCACTTCAAGGCCATTTTGGTGTTTTTATGGATTTTGGTGTTCTTGAGGATTTGAAGCAAGGGGTGGAAATTGGGATAACAGAGATTCTCTATGGTTTTTATCAGATGAAATGTGTTGTGAATGAGGTGAGGGAGCTCTCCTTTTATAGAGAAAGTGATTGAGGTGCTTGCTAGGGAGGTTTCTTCAACATGAAGTAAGCTTGGGATATTTTCCATCCACCATCCAACTTGCCTTACTTTTCTGATCCTTGGCTACTTCTTTTCATCAAGAGGCAAGTTTAATGATGGTTTTACTGATGAGAATGCAGGCTAGAGGCTTAGGGAAAGGGATGGTTCAGATCTTACTTTCCACCTCATGCTTTGAAAAGTCCACTTTTGAAACTTTGGCAATGAAACTCATTTCTTTGTTTTGTGATAACTCTCATGCAAGCTTTCTGTTATAACATACTACATATGTTTCCTATATCAGGTAGAACAAGTCTTGCAAGCTAGGATTGGCTCAATTGGATGGTAGAGATGATTTTGCAATTTTGATCAATGTGGGGCTAAAGTGACAAAATACCAACTTTGAACACATGTATCTCTCAGCTCATAAATCACCTTGAGATGTACTTGTACTTTTTAGAAAGCCCTCACATAGTACTAAAACTTTCATGTTGGCTAGAAGTCTTGATTCTATTTGAAACTAGGTGAAAAATCCCCTTGAAGTTGGCTGATTTTAGCTTTTAAAGTGAAAATAACTTAGAAATTTTCTAAGTTATTTTCCCTTCTAGGAATGTTTTTGCTTCTATCTCAAAAAGTATGCATTTTCTGGTTGTGGACTAGTATGGGACTTTTGTAGGACTCGTCAAGAGCTTTCAAATGAGACTAGAACCAACTCAATTGGATGTGTGGTTAAGGAGATACGGTTTAGCCCTTTTCAAAACCCTAATTTCCCGATTTCTCGATTACTCTCTCATCCTTGATCCAATGATCATGAAAATTTATATGCAAGTCCATTATGACATAAGGAACAACTTTGATTCACAACTTGGATTCCAATTCTCAAAATTTGAGGAGTTGACTTTTCGGTCAACCGTACGATCAATCGGTGCCGATTGAGTTGCCTGTTGACATTCTGGACATCCTGAGACTTTGATACTTCTTGAATAGTCTTTAATAGTCTATATGAACTTCATGGACCTAACTCCCACCATTAAAACATCTTCCAACCTCAAAGTCAAACCACAGTTGACTTTTCACTATTTAAAAACCCTAATCGGGGCCTCCCGACCGCACTGTCTTTGATTCTGAAATGATTTCTTCAAATTGACTTCTCTTTTGACTTTGATATTATCTTTGATTTCATTCAATGATTGAATTGGCCCAAATCATTGGTTGATCATTCCTTGGTTGTTTTGAATTTGTCGGTGCGAAAACCCTGATTCATCTGTAACTTGACAATAATGAACTTGCACTGATTTAGGGTTAGATAATTCATGATCATGCTTCTAAAAATGATAATGAGGATCTAAGGGGTCAAAATTTGGGGTACAACACTTTGCTTAAAATTGACCCGCTGGACAGAAAAAAGAGAGTCCAGGCAAAAATGGGGCATCCTGGCGAACCAAAAACAGAATGAAAGGTTCGGGCAAAAGTTAGGGATAAAAATTGAAAAGATGTACACCCGCGAAGTTGAAAACCTACACTGGGCGGCTTCGGCAAAAAAGGGTATCCCGGTGAACTGAAAACCCGTAAAGGGCGGTTCACGCAAAAATTAGGGATTTGAAAAGCAAATGACTGTGGTCCGAATTTGATACTACATTTGAGCATTGGTGCGGGAGAATATACCTGAGGGGTCGATTATCAGACACAATCTCTTCGGAAGTGTGAATGCCGGGAAAAGCATCAGAGTCGGGCGAGTCATAGGAGGATCAGTTCATGATGTTCGTCTGCATCCCGTTGCCAACATGTGTACAAATTTGATTTATGTTGCGCGTAGCTTCCTCTTTTCAGGAGTTACGTCCCGTGTACAAAACTCTGCCCATTTAGGGGCCCTATCAATAAAATATGTCATTCAGTACTTGATGCTGGTTCTTTATTGTTTTGTACATGATAAACGCCTAGGTTTAATGAAACTAGCAAGTGTATAACGTCACTGGCCCTTGCCAATAATTGCTAAAACTTTGAATTAACTGAAAATAATGTCACTAACGCTAACCTGAATAGATTTGGTTGCGTAGACTTGTCTTGTCTTGTTTGTGGTGTTTCAGGGTTCGTAGCAGTATGAAATGGACGATCAAAAGATTGCAGTAACGAAAGACTCGATCCCCACGCAGGTCGCGCTTCCAAGATAACAATGTTACTTACCAAAGAAAGATCAAATTCTCCAGCTAGTCGCAGCTTATCCAAAGGACATTCTCCAGCAGGGTTGTTTACTCTCAGCAGAATTAATGATTCCAAGATCAAAGGCTGTATTCAGACAGTGTGGTGTCCCCCAGAAGGATTCCCCTATCTCAAGCAGAGTGGTTTATTCTTAGAAGATTAACATTTCCAACTCGTGAGCGGTACTTAGACAGTTTACCCCTCCCAGTAGGGTCATTTACTCTCCCCCAGCGGAGTCAGTTGATTTTCCCCAGGAGAATCGTTTCGTCCCCAGTGGAGTTCTCTTTCCAGCAAGTGTTTTCTTTCCTCCCAGTGGAATTCGAAGATTAAGACTCTCCCCGGCAGAGTTGGTTGTGCGTCCTGGCATTTATTTTGCCGGAATACCGTGGGATACCTGTTCACTCCCCAACAGAAGTCCAATCAGGATTGGCACAATGCGACTATCCCCCAGCAGAGTTGGCGTTGTCTTCAGCATTTATTTTGCTGAAGCGGTTTCTGTATCCCAGCAGTTCGAGTCTGCATTTGCATCGGCATATAGTGTCATACTTGCATCCACCAAATAAAAATGCGTAGCATTTCCATGTCGAATGGATCATTGCGCCATTGTCAAACATATGCATTTTGAAACATAAGCCAGGTTGGTTAACCCGTTTGTTTTCAAATGTTGTTTCCCTTGCAGGTGGGGAGAGCTCTTGCTCAAATTAATTACCAAGATCTCGGCATGGGACGTATAACGATCATGTCAGTTTTGGTCATTATTCCCCACAGAGTTATGGGGTTAAGTTCTGTTCGTCCCCGAGCAGAGTTATTTGGTTAAATATCTTTTGTTTTCCCCCGCCGGAGTTGCTTGTTGAAGTTTCTCTAGTCCGACCAGCGGGTTATTGTCTTCAAATGTGTTGTTACGTCAGCATCAAAGGGTTATATGAATCAGAATGTCAGAGGCTGCCACCGGTTATCAGAACAGGCGTCCGATAGTTTGGTTTCCGAATATCCTCAGTAGAGTCCGCCCCAAAGTCGTTGTCACGTCAGTGCTAAGAATTTTGTGGGTTGGGACCAATGGAGAAATGGGTCCTGACGTGGACAATCTATTCCTATATTGACGGGATTTCTTCGTGCTAGAGAAGTGGGTGTCCTAACGTGGACAGATTTATTTCCCCGGGTTGATGAGATGTGCTAGTCCTAACGTGGACAGATTCGATTTCTCCGTATTGATTGAATGAGAAGTCCTGACGTGGACAAAATTGATTACTCTTCGTGTTGGTGTCCTGACGTGGACCATTTATGCCCAGCAGATATCTTTCTTCGTAATGGTGAAAGGTGTGTCCTGACGTGGACAAGTTCATAGTTCCTTGGGTTGACAAGATACGCGAGTCCTGACGTGGACAAGTTTATCTCTCTTCGTGTTGGCGAGGCGTGAGTCCTGACGTGGACAAGTTTTATTTCCTCAGCGGGTCGAAGATGTGAGTCCTAACGTGGACAAATCAAGACGAGATGTGAGTCCTGACGTGGACAAATCAAGACGATGTTATTCCTAACGTGGAAAGTGTATTCCTTACGTGGAAAGATGTATTCCTTACGTGGAAAGATGTATTCCTTATGTGGAAAGATGTATTCCTCACGTGGAAAGTTTAGTCCTAATGTGGACAGATCCAGACGAAGATTATTCCTGACGTGGACGATGTTATGCCTAACGTGGACAAGTGTATTCCTAACGTGGAAAAGTTTATTCCTAACGTGGAAAAGTTTATTCCTAACGTGGAAGTGTTAGTCCTAACGTGGACAGTTTATCCCTGACGTGGAAGGTGTTATTCCTAACATGGAAAGTTTATTCCTAACGTGGAAAGGTTGTTCTTAACGTGGACGATTTATTCCTGACGTGGACAATTCATTCCTATGTTGATAGGATCCCCTCGTGCTGATGGAATGCAGACGAGTCATCCCCAGCGAAGTCGCCGAGATTTTTTCCGGGTTGACGGCAGGTGGAGTCCTAACGTGGACAAGTTTAGTTGAGATTTCTTCGTGTTGACGAAACAGGCGTCCTAACATGGACAAAGTTCTACCCCTGCGATGATAGAATCTTTTTCGGGCTGATGAAAATAATCCCCAGCACGGTCGCTAATGGATCAGTTGGTTGCCGTAACAACCAGATTCAGTTGGTGGATGTCGTTTCCCCAAGCAGTGGTGCAGTTTATTTCTGCGGTTGGCAAATTTCCGGGTTCTTAGTATTCAACCGTCTTGTACCTCGAATGTTTGAAGGCCGTTTGCTCTTCACCCAATCGGGTCCAAGTCGCTTGAATAGGGGCAACTGTTGCACCCTAAAATTTGCTCAACCTATTTCACTTGGTTTATGTTTCAATTACATTAGCATTTGCATATAGAGTCATGTACATAGTCTGATCATTTGCATAGCATAGCATAACAAGTCATCCAACAAGGGACCAAGTACTATTCTCATCTCTATGAGCCTATCAAGAGGTTATTATTCAAATTCAGGCCTATCCAAGTCATCAGAAAGAAATTGAAATCTAAGAAGTCAGTGGATCAAGCAGTGGATCTATCTCCTATCTGAGGGTATCTGAAGATCATCAAAGAAGTTGTGAGCTGTGGATTGAGCATGGAGAGTATACAGACATCATGGAGGACCTAGAGGGTCATTTTGAAAGTGAGACAAGTCATTGATGTGATCCCAAGAGTTGCAGTTGAAGACAATCAACTAGGGTTTCATCTAGGTCAACCCTGGGTCAACCCTAGGTCAAATGATTGATTGAAAGGCATCAAGGTCTATTTGAGAGATGTGGAGTTCATCATTTGACATGTATATATGTATGTGGTGTTGTGCCAAGAAGAAATCAAGAGAAATCAAGAAGAAGAGGAGTTTCTAAATTAGGGTTTCTGTGTAAAATCCCCTGATTTAGGGCAAACTTCCCAGCAAGATAAGTCAAAATGCAAGCTTCAAATGGATCCTTGGCCAACATGAAACTTGTAAAGGATCTCAATACCTTTAATTTTAGTGGTGTAAGACATCTAGGAGATTTATAGAACTCAAGTTATGGTCCTTGCAAGTTACAGGTCATCTGAGGTATCTGAAATTTTGTCTGTGAAAGTTATTTGTCTTCCAAGCAACTTTTACCCCTCAAGGAGATTTCAAATGAATTTATGGTAAACATAAGAGTTGTTCCTCATTGTCTTAGATTTCTAGAAAGGTATGGTATGCCTTCATCTGATTTGTGAAACTCTACTTATGACCTTGGCAAGCAAAGGGTATTTTGGTCATTTGAGAATTACAGGTCATTGCAAGCCTATGCCCAAAACTCATACAAGGAAGCTTCAAATGAAAAACTTCACAACATCAAACTTTCTCCAAATGAAATTTTGAGTCTAGAAAAGTGATCATGAAAGTTTGGAAAGTCTCATAGCTCAAGGTTTCAAATTTGGTCATTTAAAAAGGGAATTTAATGAATAAAAGTGACCTAAAAATGGGATTTTTCATAACATGGCCAAATAGGATGAAATTATAGGTCATTTTGATTGGAAAAAATGTTTTAAGAACATTGGAAAAAGTAGATTTTTGAGTTTGGTTCAAAGTTTGGAAGTTATGCTAGTTGGCTTACAAAGGAAGTAAGATATCCAAAATTCAAGGAAAGTGTGCACAAGAAGTTTCTACCAAGTTCTAGAGTGTTCTATGAGTGTCTATATATTGAGTAGATTGGCTTCATTCAAGGGTTGGTGATTCATTTTGATCAAAACACATAGTTACATCTCATTCTTCCATTTTGCAAATCACATAAGAACTCTATCAAATCTTCATCATTCTCAACAATTCTTGATCCTATCATCATCTACATCCATCATAGATCAAGTTTCTATCAATATCTGGTTGAATTGAAGAAGATTTCATGTGCTACCAACTTCATCATCCAAATTGCAAGAAGATTGTGATTGCAAAATCAAGGGCATTTGAGCAGGTGTTATTGCATACAGAACCAAGAATCAAGTTTGTGGAGCAAGTCCAAAGCATTGCAAGCTTCAGATCCAAGGATTTCTACCTCTGTTTTCATCTTTAAACCAGGTTGGTAATCTCATCGAATTGGCCAGATTTAGTTAGAATAATAGAGAATCATTAGGTTAGAATGGTTAGGAATGGTTAGATGAATGTTTCTGATGAATTTGAAGGCAATTCATGGAGGTTACCATTGAAGCACCAAAACTGTTTTGGCTTAGAACACCTAGGATAGGGCATGATAATCTTAGGTAGATAGCTCAGAATAATCAGCATAGCATGTGGAACGCATTAGGATAAGAATTAGAAGGAATTATCAAGATGGATATCAGTGTAAAATGGTGGAGCCAATGCTTTCTACTTATCGGGTTTTACACTGGAGTGAGTTTTAGGAGAAACTAAGAGTACAGTCATGTTCCTGGGAAAGAATAGAGCAATTTTGGTCTTTGAAGTTTTAAAATCCATGGCCAAACGAGAGAGAACGAAGAGGTATAAGATTCTTGCATGGGAGCTCGATTCTGAAAATCCTAATTCATTTGGGGAAGATGACTTTTTACCCGTTAGATTAAATTGGAAATCTTTGACTCATGACCTGATCCAGTGGCTGCCATTCAAAGCTGGAAACGGAGGGAAAGTGAATGCAGCAATACGCTGCGTTTCACTTAAAACATCCTCTGGGCCTGGAACAAAACACTGCTTTCCACACCCCTATTTTCAAGGCCCAGTACCAATGCATTGAATTAATTGCTAACTGCACCGCTTGTGGTTTATTTCTTTTTGTTTTTTTTCCTGATCAACTGGGCCCAGACGCGCTTTGCTATGCGTGCCCCCCAGTCTGGGCCCATCATTTCTTTTTTAACTGAAATAAATACTGTTTGCACCCCTACCAATTTAATTCATGTTAATTTCATCCATTTATTTTTAATTCTTCAAAAAATCATAACAAATTGAAAATTGAATATTTTTAAATGGTTGTTTTTGCATATTTTTCATAATTCTGTTAAGAAAATTGTCATGTAATAAAATTAGCATTTTATTTTATTTTTGCATTTTTAGTATATTTTTCTTTTAAATAGGTTTTAATTGATTTTAGGTTTATACATGATATTGTTGATTTTAGTTTAGTAAGATACTTTTATGTTTTGGACCTATTCTTTTTAGGGTATTTCACTTAGAACTTTAGCTTGTATATAAGATTTAATTTATGATTTTAGGATTCAATTTTAGATGGTTTGTTTAGGTGTGATTTGGAGAATCAAAACTAGGGTTTAGAGATAACATAGGTGTAATAAATCATTTCTTTTAGGAGTTGTAGTTTGAATTTTGGGTATGGGACTATAGGGGAATTATGGGTAGCTAATAGATCCCTTAGAAATTACTAGGTTTCCCCTATTCTACTATTACTATTAGTATATTGCTTGTATTTGATTGACTGTGTGGTGTGCCCTCTTTAGGGTTATTTTTTTGACTGTGTGGGGTATTGGGCTTGTTTGGGGATTGGTTGAGCTGAAGACTGTGTTGATGAAGCCCATTGAGGATTAAGAGAATGAATGCTAACTTCCAGAGTTGATGAGGAGTATCATCTTGCTGGCAGCTGTTGAAGGTTATAGGGTTTAGGAGCTAGGCAGAGCTCTAGAGTAGAAAACTTGATTCACAAACATGGAAGGTCTTGTTTGCCTCCATTCTTTCTCTATGATTCAAAGTCTCTTTTAAATACCCACCTCCTTCCTTTGGAAGGATTAGTGAATGTATTTAAAAGATAGAACTTTTGAGGGAAAACTGTCAGTATCATGTTAACAGTCAGTAGGCCACCCTTGGTAGGCAACTGATTGCTTAACATCCAGTTCATCTTGTTGACTGATATTCATCTTGGAGATTGAGACTGGAAGAAAAGCCCTGAAGACTGATGATAGAGACCTTGCTTGAAGGATGTGAAGATGAAGACTGATGCTTGCTTGAAGCTTGTATATGTTTGATGATGACTTGAAGACAGATGTTGATGAAGACTGCTTTTGCTGTTTATTTTTGCTGTTTATAATTCTTGATGTATTGATTGAATTTCCCTGACTGTATTGCTTGTTGTTTAACCTGTTAGGTTGAAAGTGAATTCTGTTCACTTTTGCCTGTTGTTTTCTAGGTTCGAGGTTGAGTGGGACTCCCTTGCCTCGCTTGTATTGCTGCATCCATGCATTTTACTGCTTTATTGTATATATGCTATTGTTTCTGTTTCCGTCTATTCCCTTAGGATCTCTGTTTCTCTCTGTGCAAGAGATGAGCATGATAGACATTAGGTCTTAACCCATGCTTGATAACATTATGTTAGTGTGATTCCCTTTGCAACCATAGGTTAGAGTTTTGTCTCTTCTTTCTCAAAACAAACAGAAAAAAACAATAAATATTTCAAACACAATAAAAGACACTTCTTCCATAAAAGAATGTGAACTCATCAAAACGTCATTTTTGTCCGCTTGGACCAGTAATCAGGAAAACCCTTTTCAGAAGGAATAAAAACAATCAAGACAGACTTGTGTCGTACGTGGCCCGAACTACGTTTGCTCTGATCTTTCATGCCGTATGAAAGTACGTAGGCATAGGATGCGATATCCTAGCGAGCAACCTTCCCCTCCTTTCCCGTAGGTAGGCGAACTACGTTGACTCTGATTTCTCGTTCCAGACGGGAATACGTAGGCATAAAGTGCGATACTTTGCCGAGTCATTTTCTTTTCTTTTTAACCCTGACCTGTAGAGTAGATAGAATAACAATCCATACCCGAAAACAAGCGTGGATCCCGTCGAGTACGACGGACGTGAGGGGTGTTAATACCTTCCCCTTGCGTAACCGACTCCCGAATCCAGGATTTGGTTGCGATGACCATCCCTTTCCCGTCTTTGCGGTAGGTTTACTCTGAGCGTTTCCTTTCCCTCCTTTGGGATAAATAACGCACGGTGGCGACTCTTCTGTTCAGCCGGCGCCGATTTTCGCAGTAGCGACAATTAGTAGAGATGTTATCAACTGCATGTTGATCCGGCCTTCGGGTTCCATGCTCGCTTTTATTTAGCAAATGCTTTGGTTAGCATATGTTATCAACTGTGTGTTGATCTGTCCTTAGAGTTCGATGCTCGCTTTTATTTAGCGAATGTCTGCTTGGAGTAGCAGATGATCTCAACTTCGTGTTGAGCCGGCCTTCGGGTTCGATGCCTGTTTGTTTAACAGATGCCTGATGATGATATCAGATGATCTTTCCGACTTAGTGTCGTTTCTTACACGTTAGCAGATGTTTCTTCCGACTGCGTGTCGAGATTTTCTGGTTTAGTAATGAGTTAGCTCATTGTCCTTGCAACTATCATATACAATTATTTCCGGAGATTTTGTCCCAGTAACAGTTTGCAGTTTCTTTCTATGGTTGACAAATTTTCGGGTTCTTTGGTATTCAACCGTGTTTTACCTCGAATGTTTGAAAGTCGTTCGCTTTTCATCCCTTCAGGTCCAAGTCGCTTGAATAGGGGCAGTTGTTGTACCCCAAAATTTGACTAACCGTTTCTTGTACTTGGCTTATGTTTTCTTTGCATTTTTGCATTTCTGCATATCATAGCATTTGTTTTCGATGTCGGGGATCAAGGTTTTTCCTGTGGCTCAAGTCTCTCTTTAGTGCAGGAGTCCAAACAGCGAGCATCAGGAGCTCTGGCATTTATTTTGCCCGGCGATCGAGTGGTTGATTTTATTTTATTTTGTAGGTTATTTCCAGCTCAGGAGGCAACACTCAAGCTATCTCAAGCATTCTCACGGTTATAATGTTTGAAAGCAAGTTTCATAGGCCAAACAGGGTTTAGAACGGATGAAAACGGGCAATTGTGCATTTTTTCCCTTCAAAAAGCGCCAAAATTTAAAATTTCAAGGTGTTAATTGATTAACCAATTGGTTAACCGATTAACCAATGCAAAATCATGCCAAATTCAAATATTCAAGGGTGTTAATAGATTAACCCATATAGTTAATCGATTAACCAAGGCAAATTTTGCCTCAGCACATGAATTTTCAAAGGCATCCACTTTGGGGTCCATTTTGATCACTTGTGAAGCTGATTTTACACCAGAGGAAGGATCTAGAACCACTTTGAATTTTGATTAGTTTTCAGATTAATTCACATTCCCTCCAATTTCCCATTCCTAATCCCATTCCAATTTTCATAAACCACACTCCAAACCACATTTGGATCCTAACCAAGAGCATATTTAAATGATTTGCTCCAAACCTCACACACACAATCCTCATAATTCCATTTTATTTTCAGAATTCATACACGCTTGAATTTTGCTCTCAACTTTTCCATCTCCCAAACTCCACTAAAGCTCTTCTCACCTTGAATTCTTTGATTCTCCATTAGAATCATTGAATTTTAAAGCTAAAACCTTCATCCTTCATCCTTATCATCTCCAATTCTCCATTCAAATTTCGTTCTATTGTGGATCTGAATTTTGAAGTTGATCCAGAGGAGCTTATTTGGATAATTCTTGCTTAATTTTGGTGAATCTTCATTTCTACTACAAGAACTCACTTGGATCTTGAAGGATTTTCGGATTTCTTGCTTGGATCTGCTCAATTGAAGTTGAATCAACAATTACCAAAGCAAATCTCCGCTTTGTAGGTTGGGAAGTCTAGATCCGATTCTGTTTTTGAGCTTATTTGCATAATCCCCATGTTAATCTTCGTTTTTTTATTGATTTTGTTGATGTTTGATCCATGTGATTCATGATCTTGCTGTTTGAATGTGTTTACATGTTGATTGGATCACTGTTTTCTGGTTTACATTCGTGCGTAATTGATTGTGTGATCATCTGGATTATTGGAGAAGTGATTAATTGCTGAAAAGTGCTTTTGAGCTGCTGTTTTTTGCCTCTGATACAGTGTTAATCGGTTAACTAGTTGAAGTGCAAACTGGTTAATCGATTAACCAGTGCGATTTTTCAAATTTTCAAACATTTTTAACTGGTTAATCGGTTAACCATATGTGTTAACCGATTAACACTGAACTAGAATGTGTTGCTTGCTGTTTTTTGAGCTTGTTTTGGGTATCATTTCACTTTGAATCTTCATGGATCAGTATGATGCATTTGAGTGAGATGTTTTAGATATTATGTTGTTGTTCTTGATTGTTTAATCATGATTTCTTCGACACGCGTGTGCGATTTCCACTTGAATGCATACTTTTGTAGTTATTATTCAAAGTGATGAGTGTTCATATTTTTGCTTGCATTTAAGAGGTTGAGATGTGCTTGTGGTGGTTGCTGCCCCACACTTGTTTCCTCTCTCTTTTCTTTGTGTTGCATTTCATGTTTGCATCCTTTTCTTCCTTTTCATCTTGTGATTGATTTATCTTGTGTTTACTTGGTTTCCTTTGCCATGATCCCTTAGGATTCCTAGTCCCTTTGGGGAATAGGAGAGACATTAAGTGTTCAATCCAAGTATGCTAACATTAGGATAGATTTTCCCCTCTTAATCTCAATCTTAGGAGCATATTGCATGATAACATTAGGGTTGAGTTAGTGTCCCCTTAGTTGTGTCTTCTCTTCTTCTCATCTCAAAACTTCTTTAAAACATGTAATAAAGGATAATGATTATTGTACGCTAGGAGCCTTAAGAATTTGGGAAATGATGGTTGGGGGCCTCCTCTCATACCGTCTAGAGTGTTTAGCGTATGTCCTTTGGATGATATGCGACGCATTCGCCTCTAAGTCATAGTCTTTAGTGCAACATGAATTACAAACACAATTCAATTCACTTCTTCATAAAAGATTCAAAAACAAATATCAAATCTTTTTATCCCTCGGGATTAATTGAAAATCATTTTTCGAAAAGAGTGTTGTTAACTCTTGGTTCTACCGCAAACAAGTAACACCTAAGTCTCCAATGGTCGAGCAACAATACACCTAACTGCTAGAACTAAGGTTTAACTCTACTCGGTTAAATTACTTGAACCAATTTGTGGTCGTGTCAGCCCGAACTACATTTGCTCTGATTTCTCGTACCAGACGAGGATATGTAGGCACAAGACGGCAATGTCTTGGTGAGCAACCTTCCCCCACCTTCAGCTGTAGTTTTCTGAACTACGTTGACTCTGATTTTCCCATTGCACGAGGGAATACGTAGGCATAGAGCGGCGATACTCTATCGAGGTAATTAGATATTATAAAAGAATTAAAATTATAAACAATTTAAATGTTTCAATTATATTCTATTTATTCGTAATCTTGTTTATTTATCTATAGTAATAAAGACATTTGCATGTTTAGATATAGTAATAAGAAAATTGTTGAGCTATTTTTATAAAAAGAAAAAAATTGATTAAATTAAAAATCTATATTGAAAAGTTATTGAAAATGGAAGTTATTAAAATTAGGGTCAAATATGAAAATATGAAAAAATACGGACAAAAGTTATTGTAAACATGAAAAAATAGAGACCAAGTTTGATTATAAGAAAGGAATCATTTGTAAAATTTTAAAAATAAATTGAGACTAACGTGTAAATTGTTTTGAAACATATAGAGAACAAATTATATATTTTGAAAGACTTATAAGTAATGGTTTAAGATTAATGAATTTCTAATTTCTAATTTTTCTAGATACCAATAGATCAACGTACACAAAAAATAAAGTGCTCTAAAAAAGAGGACCATGGGGCATTGAGAACATACTAAGTTTTGCAGGAAGAAGACATTCAACTAAGATGAATGATTAAAAGAGAACCGTCAAATGACCGAACAAATAATACTCTAGCATATGTCCCTTTGGACATCTATCATGCATAATGAAAGTTCTAATCCCTCAAAATCTTAGAACCCACATATAAAAAGGAAACAAAATGAAAGATTTAGGTACACGTTATTTTTAACCTAAAATACTTTCTTCTACCTTGAATAATCACTTATTTGAGCCCTACAGTATTTGCAGGTACCACCCTCGACACCGAACAAGAAATTAAGTGGCCATGTGAAAAAGCAAAAGAATTAAACAATTTGGGATTTAAGCTTTGATACATCGAAAAAGTTAGATCAAGAAATGAGTTGGGGATTATTATGGACAAGGAGTGGAAGAAAATATTATGGATGTGAAAAGAGTATGAGATTGAATCATAGCCTTAAAATTTATAGTGGAATAAGACACCTTTGATATTATTAGTGCTTACACACCTTGGGTTGAGGTAGCATAACACCTTAAGATAAGATTTTAGGAGCATTTAGAAGGCCTACTTCTTGATATAACCCTAAGGAGAGAAGTTTTTTCTAGGAGGGGATCTTAATGTACATGTAGGGAGCATAACAAGAGGTTTTGAGAGCATGCATGTGTAGTTTGGTCTAGGAGAGGTGAATACGGAAGGGTAAATCCATATTGGAATTTTTGTCGGCTTTAGATCTTACTATAGAAAATACATGGTTCATAAAAAGAGGTGTACGTCTTATCACATATAAAATTGGAGTCACATGTTCTCAAATAGATTTCTTTCTTATCGGGAAGTCAAATAGAAAGATTTATTTGAACTGTAAAGTTATTCCAAGAGAGATCTTGACTATCCAACATAAAGTGTTGGTTATGAATGTAATAAATAAGGTGAAAGCAAAGATAAAAAGTCACGTGGGAGCGTCACAGATCAAGTGGGGTCATCTGAAGGGTGAAAAAGAAGAAGTGTTTCAACACAAGATCTTGGAGGAAGGGTTTGGACAACCATAAGAAAGTGCTAATGATATGTGGAATATGGTGGCCCAAGAGATAAGAAATATGGCTAAATAGACGTTGGGTGAATTAAGAGGTTTAGGACCTAGGGGTAAAAAGTCATAGTGGTGGAATGAAAGTGTCTAGAATAAAGTTAGAGTAAAAAAAATAATTGTTTTAAAGAAAGACCTATGTGTAAAAATGCTAAAACATGGAAAAAATACAAGAATGTTAAGAATGAGGCCAAGATTTTGACAGATTATGCCCATTTCTAGGAACGAAGAAGGAAGAGAAAAAAGAAAGAAAAAAAAAATATATATATATATATATATATATATATATATATATATATATATATATATATATATATATATATATATATATATATATATATATATATATATATATATATATATATATATATATGCTTTCTAAGAGAAGATAAAGAAAGACAAGAAATTTGGATCAAATGAAGTATGTTAAAGATGAAGAAGACAAAATCTTAGTTCAGGAAAAAGATATGAAGGATAGGTAGAAATGTATTTCTATAATTTATTTAATTAAGGATACGATATCTGACCGGACTCTAGCAGACTCGGCATTATAGAAGTGGATCGAAACTAAAATTATTATCGCTGGATTCCTACAAAAGTTTGATTTGGAATATTTTGAAGTGTTTGCACTTGTAGTTAGACATGAAACCATAAGATTGATTATTGTTATAGCTGCAAATAGGAATTGGCATCTGATACATTTAGATGTGAAATCAGTTTTTATAAATGGTCCATTACAACAACAAAAAAAAGTTTATGTGTTAAAACCTCCTAAATTTGTGATAGAGAACAAAGAAGGGAGATTTTACATTATAAAAAATAAAAAATAATGTGCATCAACTGAAATAAGAGCTTGAAAATTAAGAGGCACACCTGCTGAATAAACTATAAGCTGGATATTGGAAAATATATGAAGCACATTTTTAACAAATTCATGCCAGTCATTTGAATCTTTGCAGCTTCCTAGTATACCGATCATTTCAAATAAGGAGAAAAAACTGAATTAGAGAAAAATGAGCCCAAGAAGTTTTGGTGTTTTTAAATGAAAGGAATAGAACTCAACTCAACTCAAGTCGCGTGTTATAAAAGTAAGCAAATAACACTAACCTCAATACTTCACTTCCTCCGTTTCGTTCATCACTTCTTTCACAAAAACTACTAACCAGGTTTATTCCCTTTCTCCTTCTATTTTTCTTCTTGCATTATCAATCATATTTCTCTTCACTCGTTTATTCATTTTGCTTTCTTTTGTTATTGTCTGTATATATATATATATATATACTTGTCGTTCTTCTTAAAACCTCAACGATTAACAAAATAAATACTATTCATCAACGTTCTTTTTCTGTTAATGTTATCTTATATTATGTTATGCGCGTGATAATAACATAGATAGTCACTAACAAACGTTTATTTTTATTGATTTATTGCTTGTAAATTGTGTGTGTGTGTGTGTGTAATCAATCTTAATCTTCCTGTTCTTCATCTATCAATGTGCTTTTTGTTTTCTCTTTTCCTTATTCATTCTCAACATGCAATTAAGGGCTTTTCACTCTCATCATCTAGGGTTCATTCTCTTGTTTTCTTTGTACGTTTTCCCTAAATCATTGTTGAAATATATTTATTTATATTCAACCTGTCTCAACAATACTCACAGTGTTGAAGTCAGGGTTTTCATGTTCTAGCTCCTTTTCGCAATTTCGTACTCTAAGCTTTCTTCTATTTTAGGTTCCTTAGGGTTTATGAAATCTTAATTCTTTCAATCATTAGAGTTTATGATGCTTTGAAAAACCAGTGGCCTGTTAAATATCAGTAGTTTTCGGTTAATGCTGTCGGTTACTATTATTTTATGCCTAGTTATAACTCATTTTTGATATAAGCTCCTTCATGATTTTGTCTAATCTACATGTCCTATATCGCTTTTCTTTTTAACCCTTAATCTCAGTTTATACTTATCGGCTTTATTTTCCTATTTTTCTTGACAGATGGTGTCCTTAGACGAGAAAGAAGGCCCCAGTCCTAAAATAGGTCCTGACCACCAGGCAGAAATTTGTTCAGATTTAGACCAGCTTTCACTTCAAATCAATCCTGCTTATTTAGAAGAACATGTGTATGATGAATCACTTTCTCCTTCAATTTGTTTGCCCATCTCAGTCACATGGAGTGAAGCTGATGCAGAAAGTTTCGTACTTGGTTTGTTTATTTTTGGGAAGAATTTTACTCTGATAAGAATACTCTTAGAGAACAAAGGGATGGGAGAAATACTCTCATTTTACTATGGAAACTTTTACAAATCGGATGGATATCATAGATGGTCGGAGTGCAGGAAGTTAAAAGGGAGAAAGCATATCATAGCAAAGAGACTTTCTACCAAAATGAGGCAACATAAACTATTGTCTCGCTTGAATCCTCGTGTCTCTAAAGAATCACAAGACACATTGTCTCAGGTATTCAACTCTGCAATCTCATCTCTTCGTGTTTAATCCTCCATGCTACATGGAGCATATTGTTTCTTTAATGTTACATGTTCTGCGCATTTGATACAATGCTAACTGCGATGGAATTGCTGAGGAAATCATCTTTTTTTTATGATTTACCATGATGATTTGAAACCTCTATGTTCATTATCATTAGTATATATATCATGAGTTTCAGTCCTCACTTTGCTTATATTTATACTCAGGTTTCTATGTCATATATGAAGGGAAGAACTTCTCTAGAAAAATACATATCTTCTATGAAGTCTATTGTTGGACTTGGCGTTCTTGCAGAAGCAGTAGGTATTGGTAAGGAGAACGGAGTCATTACTCGGTTTGATTTGGAACCTAAGAAGAACAGTTGTGAGGAGTTTTCAGCACCAGGTTGCAAAGCTTTGTCTTCTCTTGGACCGGGTGATATAATACGATCTTTGACAGGAGGATGTCGGCTGAACAGAACCAGAAGTAATGAGCTTTTCTGGGAAGCTGTTTGGCCCCGCTTACTGGCAAGAGGTTGGCACTCTGAGCAACCAAAGTATCAAGATTATCTATTTTTTCTTATTCCCGGTGTGGAGAAGTTTTCCTGGAGAAAACATTTGAAAGGACAACATTACTTTGATTCTGTTAAGGATGTCTTGAGCAAAGTAGCAGCTGAACCAAGTATTATTGTGCTTGAAGAAGAAGAAGTTGAAGAAGGAGGATCAAACGAAGATGATTTCTCTGACGATCATCATCAATGTTACCTCAAGCCTCGATCTTCTACTTACAATAAAGATCATACAAGTTTGGCGCATAGCGAAAAACCATCAGATTTAAGGGAATTGAAATATGTTCCGTCTAATAAAGTGCATACAGTTGAGGTAGATGTTGATAGTAAAAGATATAAAGGGCACACATATAACAGGAGACTAAACCATAGCACGGATATGTTTAAAAGCATTACACAGAGGTCAACAAAGTTATCAGTTATTGATACCAATGGACTTCCTAAAAGAAAACTATTGAAGGTGAAACAAAAGAGATATCCGCCTGTTGAATTGAAAGATGCTTCTACAATGACTACCGGTCTTCTAAGCAAAAGTAATGGTGGCTCTTCAATTGATGATTCAACAAGGATGGTGGTATCTAAGATTCGGATATATGGCAGAAAGAAAACTGATAGTTGCATCGGTGTATCTAACAGTAGAGTCTTCAATAAAAAAGAACCACATGATAATGATTCAAACAAGATGGTTGAAAGCCATAAATATCAACGCGTCTGCATGTTTGATGATAGTCAAGTGAAGAGGATCATAAAGCATCACCAGTTCAACTGGAGAGTAAGATCAGGCGATTCTAATCATGACACCGTTCCTACTAAAAGGAGGAGATTGACTGCTTGTGTCAAGGCAGAGAATAACCACATCGTTCAGAATTTTTCAGGAGGTTTGGGATCGGCTAAATTAAGATTCTCTTGTTCTTCTAGCTTCCTAGATGCCAACCGAAATGTTTGTGATCCAATTTTCCACCAGCAGAATGGAAGTTCAACTGCTTCAACAGAAGACAGAAGTGTGGAAGAGAATAATAAAAAAAGCAGTGGCAATGAAAGTTTTCAATGCATGAGTGTTGAAATTGAGGAGCCTCTGAGAAGACCTTGTGATGAACAACAGGCTGATATAAATCCCAGGAGAGAGAGCAGTAGAAACAGCAAAACGACAGTGAAAGCATTGGAATCTATAACATATAGATTCTGGCAAAGCAAGAATGACATCCAGACACACACACCTATTTTCAATCCTTCCCGCAAGGCTCGTACAAGAGGCAAAACAAAGCCGCGTCGTCACTTTTTAGATCATTGGAATGCAGTTTCAGTACAAGAAGAAAAGCACTTGAAGGTATATGGCAGTGCTAGCTAAATGTCTGCATGCTTTGTTAAGCTAAAGAGTAGAGTTCAGTGGTGATAACAAAATGGTTTTGAATGTAGTGATATGTTTCTCCTTGCCTGACTTACAAATTGTATTCCAAGGCTGTAAGATGATTACGCATACTGTCATGTTTTATTTATTTTATTACTCAATGTCACCTATGTGACTTAATGTTAGAAATTTTTGTTTTAATGATATTCCTATAGTGATCAATGAATCTTATACATTACATGTTTACATGGTGGGTGCAATTGTATATGGTAGAATCATCATTCATAACCTTACATGAAAGGATAGTTCACATTTCCAACTTCTCTATTGTTAGAACAGAAGTGGAAGAAGTTCATATCTTATAGTCAAAGTAGCTCACATCTTCATACAGAGATTATAAATTGTGCATTCATATCATTGTCATGATCTTTATATATTTGTTACAGATTCATCACAGTTTAATTTCATTACCAATGCCCCACGTCCTGATAACTTTGAAAAGGTTAGTGATGTTGATTCAGCAAAAGAAGCATGGGAGATTCTTGAAAAGTCGTTTGGAGGGGCAGAGAAGGTGAAAGAGGTGAGGTTACAAACTCACAAGAGAACCTATGAGTTGCTTCAGATGGAAGACAACGAAAGCATTACAGATTTCTTCACCAGAGTTACAAAGTTGGTGAATCAAATCAAAGTATGTGGAGAAGCGCTGACGACGAAAGCAGTTGTCTCAAAAATCTTGAGATCGTTGGCTCCAAAATTCGACCACGTGGTAGTTGCCATAGAAGAGTCGAAAAATCTATCAGTGTTGACGAAGGAAGAGCTTCAAGGGACTCTTGAGTCTCATGAACAGAGGATGACTGAGAGAGCTGCAAGAAAGTCGAAAGATATGGCTTTGCAGGCGCAGACAAAAAAGGAAAGAAAAGGCAAAGGTAGCTGGAATGGCAACAAAGGAGGAAACCAATCGAATCAGAAGAAACCTTGGAACCAAGGCAACCAAAGAGGTGGTGCTGCAGGTAAAGGAAGAGGTGGTGGTCGAAAGACAGACATAAGCCACATTCAATGTTTCAATTGCCAGAAGTATGGTCATTATATTAGTGATTGTCCAGAAAGGAAGAGAAATCAAGAGACTGATGCAAAGCTGGCGAAACATGAAGAAGAAGAAACGTTGCTAATGGTCACAACAAAAGATGAAGAAAGATTCCAAGATCAGTGGTACTTGAACTCAGGATGCTCATCACACATGACTGGAAAGAAAGATTGGTTTGTCAACATGAAGCCCTCGTCGAAGAACACAGTGAAGTTTACAAATGACAACACTCTAGCAGCCGAAGGTGTTGGTGATGTTCTGATTATGAGGAAAGATGGCAAAAGGTCAACAATTTCCAATGTGTTGTACATACCAGGCATGAAGAGTAATTTGCTCAGTATAGGACAACTTATCGAAAAGAACTACAAGGTAGTTGTCGAAGACAAGATGATAAGAGTTCTCGACGCAGGTGGTAGATTAATCTTGAAGGCTCCAATGTCTCAGAATAGGACCTTCAAGATTGGACTCAATGTGATGGAGCACAGATGTCTAGCAACTGCAGCCAGCAGAGATGAGTGGTTATGGCATTTTCGACTAGGTCATCTCAACTTTAATGACATCAGAGAACTGAAGAGAAGAAATATGGTTTTAGGATTACCGGAAATCGACATTCCAAGTGAAGTCTGTGAGGAGTGTGTTCAGTCGAAACAACACAAGAATAGCTTCAGCAAGGATGCAGGAAGGAAGTCGAAGGCAATACTTGAAGTCATATACTCTGATGTATGTGGTCCAATCCAGGTGGATTCGATTGGTGGCAATAGATACTTTGTCACGTTTATAGATGATTACAGTCGAAAGCTGTGGACTTACCTCATTGTTGCACCCTAATTTTTGACCACGAGACCCCACCTCTTTCTGCGCATTTTCTTTTGTTATTTGATTTAATATTTAATATTTAGGTTTTTTGCGACTAACCAGCTCGTGCAAGTGCAGTGGTGTCCAGGTATAGATTCTTATAACCAAGCATCACAAGAACATGACTAATACATTCAAGCTCCAAGTTCACCACCCAAGAATTCAGGCTTAATTCAGTTTTTGCGAATGAATGAGCCTATCAGACTCAATTCAGAGATCTAAGAGTCATGACCAAATTACAAAGTCAATAAGTTTTGTGCCATTATACATATTCAGGAAAGCCATGCTAATTCTCGTCTTGGGTACCAACCTTCTCTACCTCATTATTTCTCGTGTTGGTGCTGAGGCACAAGAATGTTAGATTGGCATTTAAAATTGGGAGAGCCAAGGTAAAAAAATTGATGAGAGAAGATAACCATAGCATGTTACAGTTACACGGTAATTACGAAGAGTTTCCAGTTATTACACTACCTGCATGGAGCATCTCAAGGGAAGAACAAATTAAAGTAATTGCCAGATTAATTGGATCGAAGAATCATGCCACCATGTTCAACCGAAATTCCTAAGTGACACCCGCATGCTTACGGCGGGTACTGATTCTATATTGCAAGCAAATGAGTAAAAGCCATACATTTATTGATGTTCAATTTGCAACGGAGATCTGAATAAGCATTAACATCTAAAAAAAAACAATACTTTATACATGTTACACCATAACTATTACAGGCAGAGTTTAATTCAAGAGGGTGGAACAATATTTTCTATTCAAAGACCTAAATCCATCACGAAGTCGGCAGAACTATCAATCTCGATCCAATAATGAGTGTGCCTTCACTACACCACCACAATGAAAGCAAGGACGTAGACAAGTAACAGGATGAAGGAAGTTGTCCGAGGAACCGTTGTGCACTTCGACACCTGCAGTAGGGACCTCAGCCGGGGAAAGATTAAATAGGAGCAATGCTGCCCAGACAATCCCGTTAGGCCTCACAAGCAGAACGAACATGGTGTAAATGGCCAGTGGATGTCACGCTTAAGTCGGTATGGCTGCAACAGAAGATAGCAGGGTCATTTGTTAGTGTTTAGCAGTGAGGCATTTCAGCAGCATATCAGAATGTATTCTTGTCGTAAACTAATACATCAATTTCCTAAGTCGGGGACGTACCTCTCTTTCTGCTTCAAGCCTAGCCAAGATCTCTCCCAATAGAGGTGGCGCGCAAGCTGCAAAGGAACATAATAAAATCGTCACAAAACACACAAACATATTTCACAAAAAAAGCAGATCAGTACCATACGCAGAGACATCCTTCACAGCATACAAGTAGACAGAGGCATTTCACAATATAAAAAAAAACCTCACACCAATTACACGCTGCACTTTTCAAGAGCAAAACACATACATATCAGTATCACACACACGCAGCATAAAGAAAAGCAACAATGCACCATAAGTTTTGAAGCAACACATGATACAGGGGGCGAAGAAAAACCACAAGCACACGTATTCGCATTGATTACCATACATCACAAACATTAGCAGTAAGAAAGTATCGTAGAGCAGCAGAAGAACACAGAAGAAGCGATACAACCTTAACAACAACAATAACACAGGAGAAGAGTTTAAGAACAACAACCAGACCACTACCTTCTTCATGTGATAGTTACCGTTTGAAACGTTGGACTGAAACTATAGAAAACCAAAGCAAATTCAGTTAAACAACGCAAGTATAGTGGATTACGCCATGGACAGTCACAAAATACCCTACACAAGTTAAGATTCCAGCAAGAGGTTACCTGCTCAAGCCTCTTGGTGTTGGTTGGATAACAAGTCCAATGAAGATTAGTGAGATAACAGACATCCAAGCTGTTGGTAGCGAAATCACCCTATCTCGCCAAGCCTTCAAAACCAACTCAATCTCAATGCCTGCAAAAGAAGAAGTCTGTTCAGACCAATTAATTACCGCAAATCGGGACGCGATGCACAGTTAACTTACCTTCAAATAAGACAGTAAAGCCACATCGTTCATATGTTGTCGCCAATGTCTGAACCTACAATTTATAGTAATCAAGCTTCAGACAAAGATTATGGCACCAAGTTAAATTTAAGCCCCAAAGCAATGACCCTTCAGAACTCACGCACCATGCTCCTACTGTAAAACGCATGAAGAGGAGCTACGATGGAATCAGTAGCTCTTAGTCGAATGCACCATTACCCGCATTTGTGAAAACCCGCAAATCGATGCAACCAGTGTTTCCCCCTGAGATAACACAAGAATCTGTTGAAAACCAAAACAGGGCAATAATGTTTATCAAACACAATCAAGCTTTTTCAAATTAAGATTCATGCTCAAGAGTAGAGATAGCCACATTACTTTATTCCCCAACAGACACGTCAAACCTGAGCTTCTCCACTTTGGGCTTCTCAATCACCTTCTGGCCCAGAACAACCGCTAACTACACCTGCCAATATCCCAATCTCCAAGTCAACAAAATCATCTGAAGAATATTCCCAATAAGAAAGAGAATATCCAAGCCAAATCTTTGGAACATTGAACCTGGACGATATTAAACAAATTGATTCAAGATATCCCAAGTTGAAATTTTCATTAACAGACATCATTGCAAATCAAACGAAATAGGAATGCTTTCCAAATCGAGATCACCCAAAAAAAGGAAATCCCAATCCACAATCAATCAGCAATTAACAATCCATTCAAGTCATTCTCAACCTGAAGCCTATATAAGGAGGAACCAAGGCAGAAGAAGGACACCGAAAATATACTACCGAAAAAACTACCACCAAGTACTATCACAAAAAAAACCTAACATTCGTAACTCGAGTTTTTGAGTAAGGAACTTATCTTTCGCCGCCGAAGCCCCAAACTCACGAAGCATCTTTCGTCGCCTCCGCTACCCTTTGGTAAGGTCTCGTTCCTTCACGACCATCATCGAACCTATTAATCTGTTTATTATGTTGCAGGTGTAAGAAAAAGAAGAAGGAATCCATTGGGAGAGACGCGATCGGAGACGATCCATGAAGAGAGAAGCGAGGTTGAGAGGGATGAGCGACGGGAACCTAGGGTTCCTCCGTTGTTTCTTTTCTTTGTTTTTGTTTTATGTTGTAATTCGCTAATTATGTTAATCACATACACCTCACTACACGTAAAACACACACTACACACTAATCCCTCACCATTATCCCTTATTAATCATCATCAAACCTTTTTCAATTAATTAACTTTTCTTAATCAAAACGATTTGGTGAACTCTTTTAATTAAATTATATTTTTCTAAATAATAACTTTCAAATAACTGAGTTTTTATTACTAATAAGTTATCCATAGTCACCACCCTTTATTTATTACCAAAGAGTTTTTTTTTCATAATTTAATCAACTTTTATCTATTTATACATATTTAACTAGTAATTTAGTAATAAAAGGGCCACTCATAATATAAAAAGAGCTTGTATTCATAAGAAACTATTTTAATAAAAAATATATTTCGTCTAATAAAAATTACCAAAAAATCATTTATATTTTATCAAGAAAAATCCTTTTTTAAAATGAATATTTATTAAACCCAATTAATCCCGAGCTTTTTAAAATCAAATCAACTTTTTTTATTATTCAAACTAAAACCGACCTCTCACTATTAATAATCAAACTACAATTTTTTCCTATAAAATAAGCTTATCTTAAAATCAACCTCTTTAAAAATCAAATCGATTAAAATCAACTCATAGCGTAAAAAATAATTAATCGTGCACATTCACGACACAACACACTTGTACACCTAGCGCTTTCATGCGTACTTGTATGGTTTACTTTTTCGCAATTTACCTTACTGTTATTTACATTACCTTAATTTACTTATTGCAATTTACATTATCGTATTTATATTATTGCATCGCATCCGTCCAAAGGAAAAACCTACACATAATTCAACGTTGTGTGTAGTTGCATATCATCTGCATCATTCTCCCCACGATCCTTGATCCCATTCAAGTCGATCTTCTTAGGATAGATCCTACCCCATAGGAAGGACCTTGTCTTTATTCTTTACAAATTAGACAAACACAAAACAATCAACAATACAAACTTTTCAAACACAAATAGAGAATAGATGTTAATCATCTTAAGTGAGATATAATCTCCACCTCCACAACAATACAATCAAACATGTAGGAACTTTGCCTTAAGAGCGATAAAGGCATACTTGGCAACCATCCGAGTATTTAAGACCTTTTCTTAAGACGATGTAAAGACCATTTCCTACAACCCCTCTTACATTTGTGGTGGTTATCTCTCCCTTAACATGAAGACTCGTCTCTTCTCCTAAACCCAATCAAAACAACTACCCTAAACCCGTAGGAACTTTGACCACAGTCAAAGAACTCCTCTAACCCTTTAGGGGAACTACAAATACTCTGATTCCACTCCCGTAAGGATATGTAGGCATAAGATGCGATATCTTATCGAGTATACTTAGAAATAAACCCCTAGGTCTCTAATCCTTTAAGCAGATAACACATAGCAATAAACAAATATAAAACAAGAGGTTCCTGTAGAGTACTACAGAAACTTAGAATGCTAGTACCTTCCCTAAGTTTAACCAACCCCCGAACCTATAACTCTCTAAACCTTGCATTTGCATTGCATAGTAGGAATTTCGATCTTTATCCCTTCCTTTGGACAAATCAAAGTTCGGTTGCAAAATGAATTAAAGATCCAAACTAATCAATAGTTTGATATCCAATTTTCACCGCGACATTCATCAAGAAGAAAAGATGTGATTGAGGTATTTTCCAGATTCAAGTCCATGGTCGAAAGATAGAGTGGCCGAAAGCTGAAAATTCTGAGGACTAATGGTGGTGGAGAGTATGTATCAAAAGAGTTCGATACACTATGTGTAAAAGAAGGGATTGTACATGAGGTGGTGCCACCTTACACTCCACAGTAAAATGGGATTGCAGAACGCAAGAACAGAACCATCATGAATATGGTAAGTATGTTGAATGGAAAGCATCTACCTAAAGAATTATGGGGAGAAGCAGTTTCGACAGCAACATATATATTAAACAGATGTCCGACGAAGAAGCTTGAAGGAATCACACCAGAAGAATATTGGTCTGGTGTCAAGCCTAGTCTCAGTCACTTGAAGGTATTTGGATCTATAGCACACAGACATGTGCCAGATCAGTTGAGAAGGAAGCTTGATGATAAGTCGAATCAGATGATCTTGATAGGATATCATTCGACAGGAGGTTACAAGATGTTCGACCCGGTGAATAAGCAGGTAGTGATCAGCAGGGACGTGATCATAGATGAGCTTAAAGAATGGGATTGGACTGAGAATGCCAAGAAGGATTCAGTTAGAATCTCTTGTGAAGAACCAGTCACTGAAGTCGAAATAGAAGTTCGACAAGAACCAGTTGCAGATGAAGCAGGTTCAAGCAGACCTCGACGAACAAGACACATGCCTGCAAGGTTGCAAGAATGTGTAATTACATCAGATGATGTAGTCGATGAAGAGGGTGAGTTGGTACATTATGCTTTCTACGCAGATGTCGAACCAGTCAATACAGCTGAGGCATTGAAAGATTCGAAGTGGATGAAAGCAATGACTGAAGAGTTGGAGTCCATCGAAGTCAATGATACCTGGTCACTTGTCGAATTGCCGAAAGGAAAGAAGGAAATTGATGTGAAATGGGTTTATAAGGTGAAGGTAAATCCTAAAGGAGAAGTAACTCGACACAAGGCGAGACTTGTGGCGAAAAGATTTCTTCAGAAGGAAGGAATCGACTTCGATGAAGTATTCGCACCTGTTGCTAGAATCGAACAATCAGGTTGGTTGTTGGTCTAGCAAATATGAACAACTGGCACACATGTCAGATGGACGTGAAGTGTGCATTCCTTAATGGTCCCTTAGATGACGAAGTTTATGTTGCACAACTAGTTGGGTTTGTGAAACAAGGCGAAGAAATCACAGGGAAGAATCATGGAGAAATTACCATGAAGATAGACAACATGTCAGCTATCAACTTGGCGAAGAATCCAATAGCTCATGGTCGAAGCAAGCACATCGAAATGAGGTTCCATTATCTTCGAGAGCAGGTAGCAGAAGGGAAGATGAAGTTGGAACACTGCAGAACTGAGAATCAGATTGCAGATATCATGACGAAGGGAGTGCAGGTCGAAGTCTTCAGAAGACTAAGAGCCATGATGAATGTAGACAGTTTAGACACAATAAATTAGGTGGTGTGTTAAATGTAATTCATTGTTTTGATTTGATTTGATATGATTAGATTTGATTTGAATATTTTGGGCCTTTTATGTTTTGGGCTTTTGTAAATCTAAAACTATAAATAGGGTGCCTTGCTTTGTATTCAATAACAACACAATATAAAACAGTTTTCACAGTTGCAGTTTAGCAAGTGAAAGTTCTATAAGCAATAAGAAATCCCACAGTTGTGGGTAACACATTCTCTCCAAATATCTTCTTCTCTCATTCTTCTCTTTCTTGTGTGTTCTTCTTTTCTTTTGTTGTTCTTGATAATTACTTGTTATTACCATTACTATCATATTGTGGGTTTGTTCATCAATCTTGAGATCAAGATTGAAGGGAATTCTCCATAGGGTGTGAGGTGAATTTCCAACAGTGTCTACGTGTCAAAGCAGAAGAAGTAGAGACAGCATGATGTCTGGGAATGGTTTGAATGTAGCCAAACTGCCGCTTCTCGCACTCGGGTAGATGAGGAGCAGTGAGAGAGGATTTGCATGCCAACCTTCTTGAGTATATCATTATCTCGTCAAATGGCCACATCTAATGGTGATCCACATAACTGTTGAAGTGCATGTCCTCAGCAACCAAGCGACTAAGATACACTCTGAACGACTTTATCACCTGGTTCCCTTTGAGCGGGGCATATGTAGTAGCACAAAGCATATCCTCAGTGTAAGTCGATACATCTGCTCAACCAAAGATGCGCAAGAAGTGTTGGAGGATCCAAGTCTGGAAATTTTGGAACACACGAATCATCAGTAAGGGTTTTGCAAAGATACAATGAAAATGACATAGAAAGATTAGAAGACCAAGATATATTACCATCAGTAGTGTGATACTGAAGGTGAGAAAATACTTAGAAGGGGGGGTTGAATAAGTATGAAGATAAAAACTTAGAAATAAAACTCAAGTGTTTTTATCCTGGTTCGTTGAACTCAACTACTCCAGTCCACCCTTCCTAGAGTGATTTGCCTTTCTCAATCAAGGACTTAATCTACTATTTAATCAACTGATTACAATAGTAAGCACTAAGAACAACTGTTCAAAGTCTTCTCAAGAACTACTGATCCTAACTGGATCTTCTTAAGGTTTTCTTACAATCAAATGTAATAACAAATACAAGTGTTTAAAATGCTTCTAATAAAGCTTTATCACAACTGTGATTTTTCACTTAATATTAAGAACAAGGAAATTAATTCTAGAAAGAATGTGAATTGTATGAGAGCTTTGGATAATGATTTCTTTTCAGGTAAAACGTCAACTGAAGAAGATGGTTGGAGACTTCCTTTTATAGGCACGTTGATCCAAGAGTATTTCACGTTGAGAAGAGTGTACCAAAAGGTTTGAGCCTTTTTGTCTTCACATCAAGTGACCTTTCCTAGAAGAAGAAGGCACAGAAAAATCCTTTTTGTCTGTGTTCTTGTGTCTAGCATAAATAAGGAAAGAGTCGTTTGGATATTCCAACGGACATAATCTTTGAATTCTTCTTCATCAATTTTCAGCAAGAATCATCAGAGTCTAATTTGATCAGAGCCTTCTGATGTTGATTAGAGTTTTGCTGAATCAGAGTCTTTGCAGCAGGTGTGCTTTTAGCGTGTATAAGTTCAGAGCATATTTGAGTCAGATCCTCAGTACTGGCAGCTTTAGTACTCTCAGAATCTTCTGTAGCAACTATGCTTGAAAACTCTTCATACAAAATTCTTCTTTGGTTCAGATGCTTCTGACTTGCTTCAGATTCTTCTGGAGGCTATGCTCAGGATCTTCTGATGGCAGCGTTCAGAATCTTCTAATGAGTGCATCTGACGCTTCAGAGCTTTGCATATTTCTTATGTTCAGATCTGATTTGCTTCTGGAGTGATATTTAATTTAATATCTGCAGCAAACATTCTTAAGCAAATTTTAGAGTATATAATTCTTAATTAAAAAATTTCATAATAGTTATCATCAAAACATAGAGATATTATTAAGAACCAATCTGTGTTCTAACAATCTCCCCCTTTTTGATGATGACAAAAACATCAGAAATTTTATTTAATTGAAAATAGAATAGTTATAACTCCCCCTGAGATGATGAATCTCCCCCTAAATTAAATATAAATAAGGAATAGAAACTTCCCTTTTGTCTTGAGTATTTTTCAGAGTTAGAGCTTGATTGTTCTTTAACATTTGGGAGTCAGAGTGTCTTGCATATTTCAGAGTCAGAGTCTGATAATTTTCAAATGATCTGAGAGTCTCAGAGTTTCTTTTACAGAGTATACTTATCAAATATTCTCAAATACTCAGATTTTATGTTAGATAAAATTGATATGTCTGAAGTTTCATTCTGGTGAAGTTTAATTAAACAGTTCAGATCTATTTTCTCCCCCTTTTTTGTCATAAGCAAAAAGTAATAGCTTTGAAGAGACAAAGAAAAGGAAATAATAAATGAGATAAATCATGTGGAGAAAACTTTGAGATATTCATTCATTCATTCAGAACACAAGTACACACATCAGAAGATATTCAAATACATATGCAAACATTAGATGCAAACATCAGAAGAAAAAATAAATAAACTAAGAGTGTTTTGACAAAAGTATCTTCAACAGATCCGTGATCTCAGAAGAAGACTGTTCTTGTTTTGACATCCACTTAGCCATGGTTTCATTCTTCTGATCCTGTTGGGACATCCACTGAGCCATGTCTTCAGATTTCTTGTCTTGTTTAGCCATCCATGACTTGATTTCTGATTGACCAGCTTCCAGAACTGCAATCTTATCTTCAAGATCTGGATATTCTTTCTTGATCTCAGATGAAGAAGGTGGAACAGTTTCTGAAGCTTGAACAGAGTCAATTTCCATAGGGGTTTTGGAGTTAGGAGCAGTAGAGCCAGAAGGATGTTTTATCAGAGTCATAGCCAGGGGGTTGTCTTCAGATGCAGATTCAGTATTCTCTTCTGATGATGAAGGAGCATCTGTAAGAAGTAATGGTCTAGATCTCTTAACAGTCCAGAACAGACTTCTAGCAGCTTCAGCAAATCTGAGCTTCGCATCATCAGAACATACGTTCTTCAGATTTGATGCTACAGTGTTGAATCTGTTTATGAAGCCATTCCAAATGGCATCAGATTCTTTTGCATCCATTGTTGATGAACATTTCCTCTGTACAGAACCTAAATACATCTGTATTTCTTGCAAAAAACTTGTAAATAAATGATCAACATTCAGTCTAGGTCTTGGGTGTAACAGAGTTTCCAAGGTTATTGGCCTGGATTGGGGAGTAGGTGGAAAGATGGATTTATGAATGGAGATCAGAGGAGGAGGGTAGTAGGGTATGAATGGAATTTCAGAGGATTTGTCAGGTTTTGATCTATTTAGAGCATTCAGCAGACATGGTTTGGCAATTGAGGCATGGGTAACAACATCAAATGGTTTATCAGAGTAAGGTTTGAAAGCAGACTTAGCAGGTTTATCAGATTTAGCAGATATATTAGATGTAGCAGGTTTAGCAGAAGTAGCAGATTTTGCAGATTTAGCAGAGTATTGTTTTGCATCTAATGAACTTACTGCTGACATTGTTTTAATATATGTTTGAAGCACAGATGGTAAAATGATGGTAAGTTTGGGTTTGAAAGGAGTGATAGGGTCAGATGGTTCAAATCTATCATAGAAATCTTTTAATTTTAAACCATAGGAAAGTTTGTGAAGGTAAGATGAGAACAGTTTACACGAGGCAGAGGTTACAGATGTTCTTGGTGTAGATGTTGGGATAGGATTGGGAATGAGGATTTCAGAAGTTGGGTTAGGTGTTGTGGTAGGATTGGGAATAAGAGTTCCATAAGAAACAAGTGGTTCTGGTTGATTTACTTCAGAATCTCTGTGAGAGGGAGATACCAGAAAATCTGGGTGTATATCAGATTCTGATGAGTTTGAGGATGTGGTTGGAGTGTAAGACGTTGAGGATACTTCAAAAACAGTTTTAAGAGGTGTTATGTTTAGACCTCTGTCTCAGGGATATGGGTTCCAAATGGGTTGGTTGATTCTGATGGATTCTCAGAAGGTTTGGATGGGGGTTCAGATGAAGGTGGATCAGATATGGGTGGTTCAGATGCAATAGGATCAGATGTAACTTTTGTAGGTTCAGAAGTAACTTGTACAGATCCAATAGGTTCAGATGTGTGTGATGGTGGTTTTTGTGGTTGTGATTGTTTCTCTGGTTGTTGTTGTTGTTGTGCAGATTGGTTTGTTGGTTTTTCTGGTTGTGGGTGTTTTTCAGATTGTTTTTGTTGTTGATTGTCAGATTGTTTTTCTGGTGGATTTTGTTGTTGTTCAGATTGTTCTGTAGGTTTTTCTGTTTGAGGTTGTTTTTCTGATTGTTGTTGTTGTGGTACAGATTGTTTTGTTGATTTTTCTGGTTGTGGAGTCTGATTTGGTTTTGTTGTTGTTGTTTTTGGTATAGATGATTGTGTAGAAGAAGGTTTTACAGGTGATATGGAAACAGGATTAGATGATTTTTTTGGGGATGGAACAGATATATGAGGTGGAGCAGGAACTGATTGTTTTTGGGTAGAAGGTGGTTTTGGAATAGACTTAAATGTTGAATCATTTACAACAGTATTATTTACAGAAGATACAGAAGATTTGGTACCTTTAATCTTGATACGTTTTGCAGGAACAGAAGGAGCGTCTCCAGATGCTTTCCTCTTGATCAGCTTCTGAGGCTTGTCAGCAACTTTGGGCTTCTTCTGAATAGGCACAGCTTCTGCTTCTGATTGACTTCTTTTTCTAGTGATCTCATCTCCTCCATCGGCCAATGGTTCCCTTGCTCTTTTCAGAATATCTGCAGGAATGGGCGTTCCATCTGCCTTGCAAGCATCAATATAACTCACTATTATTTCCCTTGGTTCTTCAGCAAAGAACAGAGGGTAGTTTTCTACTGGGATTCTCTTCTGACTGAGTTCAGTGATATTCAACTTCTTGGGTGTTGATGTGAGTTCTTCTACAATTTTTAGTCTCTGAAGACTCTTTGCATTCAGAGGTTTTCCAAGAATGAATTCAAGTTCATCTGTGACTCCAGCAGCATATAGAGCAGTCACCAGTCCATTTTCTGTCAGAAAATCTGAAATTAACCTTCCAAAAGGAATCCATGTTCTGATCTTCTGACCTTTTTCTTTCACAGATACTCTGGAGGCATTTATATGATTCCATAAATGCATGAACAGAATGTAGGGAAGATCTACCTTGGTGCTCTGACTTAAGCAGTACATAAAGTAGAGTTGTTCATTGTTCACGTAATCTGGAGAGTTTGTAGATTTTCTGTGATGAATGCATCCCATGAAAATCTTTGCCCAGATCTTGTAGTCAGGCTTCAGATCTTTGAACTTATTAGAGGCCTGTCCAACAGTCATAACTTCCTCATACACTTCTTCCATATCTACACGCCCAGCTGGCAGATGAGATACTCCATCAGTCTCCTCATATCCAATGAATTTCCTGATCAGATCTTCTGTAATGATTATCTCTTTACCCAGAACAGAAGATAAGATAAACTTAGGGTAAACAGCAGCATGGATCCAGAACTCTTTCACCAGATGGGGGTAAACTGGTCCAAAAAGTCTGTCAAAGTATTTTACCCATCCTTGAGCATCAATTATGGAACGAAACTCAAATCCATTTTCAGCCAGTGAATCAAATTCCACCATTGATTCACAGAGAACTTCTAGTTTGTCAATAGGTGTTAACAACGTTCTTTTTGGTGTCGTATATGGAGTCACACCCATATTTGCAGAGGTAACTGCAGCCATGGATGATTGAAACTGTGCAGCAGTGGATGATGAAGTTGCCATTGAAGATGAGTTTGTCAAACGTTTAGGGTTTTTGTGAAGAGAGAAAAGAAGACAGAAATGCATAAACGTTTTGAGATGTGAAAAGTGTGAAAGTGGTGAGAAATGAGATATTTATAGTAAACACTTAGGCATACAAACAGTCAGATAATGGCACGTTCACACATAGCAATTAATGAAAAAGAATAAAAATCATTTCAAGCATTAATTGATTCTGACAAATTGGGGGGAAAATCAAGATTTTCACTATTCAAACTTCACCTCAAACGTCTCTTCAGTAGTGTACATGCCACCTTAGCAGATTTAGAGTGACACGTGTTTGCTTGCATGTGCTTCTGAATTCTCTTGAGAAATGAAACGTTAACCAACGTTCAGATCCTCTGAGTATTGTTAGTTCAGAGTTTCACAAATAAAGTAATTTAAGGAAATGAATAAATGATCAGATGAAATACTTCAGAGCATTAAGCATTTTTGCATCTGTAAAATTTGCTTCTGACAAATATTATTCTGGACACAAATCCATACCAATATTTTTCAGAATAAATTTGAATCTATCTTCAACAAAGGGTTTTGTGAAAATATCTGCCCATTGATGATCTGTATCAACAAATGCTAAATTTATAATTCCCTTCTGAACATAGTCTCTGATGAAATGATGCTTAATTTCTATATGTTTTGCCTTAGAGTGTAAAATGGGGTTTTTAGACAAACATATAGTAGAAGTATTATCACAGAATATAGAGATGTTACTTTCAAATATCTGATAGTCTTCTAGCTGACTTTTCATCCAGAGCATGTACGTGCTACATCCAGCAACAGCTATATATTCTGCCTCTGTAGTTGATAGTGCAATTGTGGGTTGCGTTTTGCTGTACTAAGAAATTAGATTTCTCCCTAGAAATTGACAACTTCCAGAAGTACTTTTTCTTTCCACTCTGTCTCCAGCGTAGTCAGCATCACAGATTTTCTGTAACACAAATCCACATTAGAAGTACCTTTCAGATACCTTAGAATCCTCTTGACAACTGTCAAGTATGATTCTCTAGGATCTGATTGGAATCTAGCGCACAAGCATACACTGAACAATATGTCAGGTCTAGAAGCAGTTAAGTAAAGAAGAGATCCTATCATACCTTTGTAGAGTTTCTGATCTACTTTCTTACTTACCTCTTCCTTGCCTAGTGAACTAGTTGGATGCATGGGAGTCTTTGTCAGCTTACTATCAGTCATGTTAAATTTCTTCAGAAGTTCTTTAACATATTTGGTCTGATGTATGTAAGTGCACTCTGGAGTTTGGTTGACTTGAATTCCCAGAAAGAATCTCAATTCTCCCATCATGCTCATTTCAAATTCTGCCTGCATACATTGAGCAAACTCCTTTCCCAGCATAGTATTGGTAGATCCAAATATGATATCATCCACATATATTTGACAAATTAGAAGATCTTTCTTAAATGATTTACAAAAGAGTGTTGTGTCCACTTTGCCTCTGATGAAATTTTTCTCCAGAAGAAAATTGCTCAATCTCTCATACCAAGCTCTGGGAGCTTATTTTAAACCATACAGAGATTTCTTTAGTTTGAAAACATGATCTGGAAATTTTTCACTCTCAAAACCAGGAGGCTGGTGGACATAAACTTCTTCTTCTATAATGCCATTTAGAAAGGCACTTTTAACATCCATCTGATATAGAGTGATGTTATATTGTGCAGCAAAAGAAATAAGAAGGCGTATAGATTCTAACCTTGCCACTGGAGCATAAGTTTCAGTGTAATCAATACCTTCTTGTTGACTGCACCCTTGAGCAACAAGCCTTGCCTTATTTCTTTCAACTTCTCCTTTCTCATTAAGCTTATTTCTGAAGACCCATTTAGTTCCAATTATATTGAATCCTTTTGGTCTTTGAACTAAATCCCACACATCATTTCTGGTGAATTGATTTAACTCTTCTTGCATGGCAATAATCCAATCATTGTCTTGCAGAGCTTCATCTACAGAAGTTGGTTCAATTACTGACACCAGGCCAAATAATGATGCTTCAGATGATCTGAGAAAGGATCTTGTTCTGATAGGGTCATCCTTCTTTCCAATGATAACATTCTCTGAATGAGAAGCTTTGATTCTGGAAGATGATCCTCTACTAGTTGATTCTTCAGAAATGTTTAAATTGTTCATCTGAGAAGTTAAAGGAATGGCATCTGGCATTGCTTCTGGTTCCTTCACTTGAGCTTTATCTGCCTCTGAGCTTTCAGAGTCTGTGAAGACTACTTCTCTATTTGCAGAGTTTTCAGACTGCTTTGGCTTTTTACTGCCAAGCTTATCATCAAATTTAACATGAATAGATTCTTCCACAATCTGTGTCTCAGTGTTGTATACTCTATAGCCTTTAGAGCGTTCAAAATATCCAAGCATGAAACACTTCTGTGCTTTGGAATCAAACTTGTTCAGATTTTCTTTAGTATTTAACATATAACAAATACATCCAAAAGGATGAAAATATGAAATGTTGGGCTTTCTGTTCTTCCACAGTTCATATGGAGTCTTCTCCAGAAGAGGTCTTACAGACACTCTGTTCTGAATGTAACAGGTTGTGTTGATTGCTTCTGCCTAAAAGTGTTTTGCCAAATTAGTCTCATTGATCATGGTTCTGGCTATTTCTTGCAGAGTTCTATTTTTCCTCTCTACAACTCCATTTTGTTGTGGAGTTCTAGGACAGGAAAAATCATGAGCAATGTCATTTTCATTAAAATATTTTTCAAAATATTTATTTTCAAATTCACCACCATGATCACTTCTGACTTTTATAATTTTGAAATCTTTTTCATTCTGGACTTGTTTACAGAAGTCAAAGAACATAGAATGTGACTCATCCTTGTGTTTTAAGAACTTTACCCATGTCCATCTACTATAGTCATCAATAATGACTAATCCATACTTCTTGCCTCTGATGGATGCAGTTTTCACTAGTCCAAACAGATCAATATGAAGTAATTCTAGTGGTCTGGAAGTAGAAACAACATTTTTTGATTTAAAAGATGATTTTGAAAACTTCCCTTTTTGACATGCTTCACAAAGAGCATCTGAGGTAAACTTCAGATCAGGAAGTCCTTTGACAAGATTAAGTTTACTAATCTGAGATATACGTCTCATATTAATATGCCCCAATCTTTTGTGCCAGACCCATTACTCTTCATTAACAAACAAGAGGCATTTAACATTCTGAACCTTAAGTTCTGAAAGATTTATTTTATAGATGTTGTTTTTCCTCTTTCCACTAAATAGGATAGAGCCATTTTTTTACTAATAGCTTTACAACATTTTTGATTAAAGGTTATATCATAACCATTGTCACTTAATTGACTTATGGACAATAAGTTATGCTTTAATCCTTCTACAAGTAAAACATTAGTAATAAAGGGAAGTTTACCATTTCCAATAGTGCCAGATCCAATGATCTTCCCCTTCTGATTCCCTCCAAATTTCACATCACCTCCAGATCTAAGCTCCAGACTTTGGAACATAGACCTTTCTCTTGTCATGTGTCGCGAGCATCCAGAGTCCAGGTACCATGATTGGCGTCCTGACCTTGCTGCTAAGAACATATGCAACAGGGATTATTTTACTTTTAGGTACCCAAATCTTCTTGGGTCCTTTTGGGTTAGTTGTTCTGAAGGTTTGTCTAAACTTCTATTTTTCAACATAAGGTTTATTCTGACTAGCCTTAGATTTAAACACATGAATGTTCTTTTCTGACTAGCCTTAGCTTTTAGCAAGAAACTTCTAAAAGCTGTAATCATATTTTTCCAAAATGTTTTTGCATTCAGATTCAGTTTCAGAATCAAAGTTTTGTTGAGCTATTTCAGAATCATTTTTCAATTGTAAGTTCTTTTCATTTAGCTCAGCTACTTCTGATTTGAGAATATTATTCTCAGATACAAGATTGCTTTGACGCTTCTTGTATTTGAGCTTAATATTATTATAGCTCTTCAGAACTTCTGATAACACTTTGATAAGTTCTTCTTTAGTGAGTTTAGCCATTACCTCTTCAGCGTCAGAGTCAGATTCAGATCCTGAAGTTCCTTCCTCCTGATCTTCTATGTCTGCCATCAAAGCTACATTGGCACATTCCTCTTCTGACTCAGGTTCAGATTCAGATGTATCTGAATCATCCCAGGTGGCCATTAGAACCTTTTTCTTCTTATCAGATTTTCTTTTAGGCTTGTCTTTCAGCACCTTTAGACATTCATTTTTGTAATGTCCAGGTTCTTTACATTCATAACAGACAACCTCCTTTTTGCCAGATCTTCTGTGTCCAGAAGATTCTTTTCTTTGGTCAGGCTTCCTGAAGTTTCTGAACTTCTTTCCTTTATGCTTCCAGAGTTTGTTTATTCTTCTAGACAGCATGGATAGTTCATCTTCATCTTCAGATGAGGATTCTTCAGAGCTTTCCTCTATTACCTGCAATGCTTTAGCAGATTTATTAGATTTTAAAGCAATTGATTTACCTTTCTTTTGAGGTTCATCTTCCTCAAGTTCAATTTCATGACTTCTTAGTGAACTGATTAGTTCCTCCAAGGAGATCTTGTTCAGATCTTTAGCCATTTTCAGCGCAGTCACCATAGGTCTCCATCTGGTAGGTAAGCTTCTGATGATCTTTTTCACATGATCAGCAGTAGAGTATCATTTATCCAGAACCTTTAGTCCAGCTGTAAGTATTTGAAATCTGGAGAACATAGCTTTAACAGATTCAGTGTCTTCCATCTTGAAGGCTTCATACTTCTGGATTAGAGTCAGAGCCTTTGTTTCCTTGACTTGAGAGTTTCCCTCATGAGTCATTTTTAAGGACTCAAACATGTCAAATGCAGTTTCTCTATTTGTGATCTTTTCATACTCAGTGTGAGATATTGCATTTAACAATATTGTTCTGGCCTTGTGGTGATTTCTAAATTCCTTCTTTTGGGCTTCTGTCATAGATTTTCTATCTACTTTCTTGCCACTCCCATCAATGGGATGAACATATCCATCTATGACCAAATCCCATAAATCAGCATCATATCCAAGGAAAAAACTTTAAATCTTGTCTTTCCAATAATCAAATTTCTCCCCATCAAACATATGGGGTTTAGTGTTGATTCTGTCCCTTTCTTCATATTTGTTGTTAATATTAGACATTGAATTATCAGCCATAGTAACAACCAAATATATATCAAAGTTTTTCTCACTGGATCTTTACTGTCACTGTGAAGTGGTAGCACACACAGAACCGGAGCTCTGATGCCAACTGAAGGTGAGAAAATACTTAGAAGGGGGGGTTGAATAAGTATGAAGATAAAAACTTAGAAATAAAACTCAAGTATTTGTATCCTGGTTCGTTGAACTCAACTACTCCAGTCCACCCTTCCTAGAGTAATTTGCCTTTCTCAATCAAGGACTTAATCCACTATTTAATCAACTGATTACAATAGTAAGCACTAAGAACAACTGTTCAAAGTCTTCTCAAGAACTACTGATCCTAACTGGATCTTCTTAAGGTTTTCTTACAATCAAATGTAATAACAAATACAAGTGTTTAAAATGCTTCTAATAAAGCTTTATCACAACTGTGATTTTTCACTTAATATTAAGAACAAGGAAATTAATTCTAGAAAGAATGTGAATTGTATGAGAGCTTTGGATAATGATTTCTTTTCAGGTAAAACGTCAACTGGAGAAGATGGTTGGAGACTTCCTTTTATAGGCACGTTGATCCAAGAGTATTTCACGTTGAGAAGAGTGTACCAAAAGGTCTGAGCCTTTTTGTCTTCACATCAAGTGACCTTTCCTAGAAGAAGAAGGCACAGAGAAATCCTTTTTGTCTGTGTTCTTGTGTCTAGCATAAATAAGGAAAGAGTCGTTTGGATATTCCAACAGACATAATCTTTGAATTCTTCTTCATCAAATTTCAGCAAGAATCATCAGAGTCTAATTTGATCAGAGCCTTCTGATGTTGATCAGAGTTTTGCTGAATCAGAGTCTTTGCAGCAGGTGTGCTTTTAGCGTGTATAAGTTCAGAGGATATTTGAGTCAGATCCTCGGTACTGGCAGCTTTAGTACTCTCAGAATCTTCTGTAGTAACTATGCTTGAAAACTCTTCATACAAAATTCTTCTTTTGTTCAGATGCTTCTGACTTGCTTCAGATTCTTCTGGAGCTTCTGCTTCAGATCCTTCTAGAGGCTATGCTCAGGATCTTCTGATGGCAGCGTTCAGAATCTTCTAATGAGTGCATCTGACGCTTCAGAGCTTTGCATATTTCTTATGTTCAGATCTGATTTGCTTCTGGAGTGATATTTAATTTAATATCTGCAGCAAACATTCTCAAGCAAATTTTAGAGTATATAATTCTTAATTACAAAATTTCATAATAGTTATCATCAAAACATAGAGATATTATTAAGAACCAATCTATGTTCTAACAGATACTGCTTATGACATGCTTCGTCTCCCACCTATAACTCTCTGATAACCTCGAGTACAAGTAGACCAAACAAGCGCCCCCAGATGTACACATGGATCCGCCTAAAGCCCTTAAAGTATCGTAGGTAAATGACATATGTATAAGTGGCACTCTTGTCCACAAATATCATAGTGCCAACAAAATATAGCAGGTACGCTCTCATAGAATACGCTCTATGGAGCCTCATATGCTCTTCATCGCCTCTAGTTTCATGTGCTATAACAAGCTCATTTGTATATACCTTTTTTAGAAATTCAAACCTAGCATGAGCCCCTCTGGTTTTTTCAAACTCCTACATGGCATCCTCTGAATCAAATCCCAGATAAGTATACCATCCTCTCGAGTGCCTTCTGTCTGCTAATCCTCCCATTATCTCATGCCTCAGCCTATCATGTCGATCAGCCATAATGCTTGTAATTTAAAATAAGCCAGACAATTAGTGCAAGCAAGCAACACTACAAATAAAAAATAAAACAAAAAATAAAACAGACTGCTAATTTACAGAGATGCATCTCCGGGTAATATGAAATCAAATGTTGAAAAATTCCGGAGATGCATCTCTGGAATTTTTTGCAACTCTTCAGTTCATTAATGGAGACAATGAAAAAATACAAACCTCAAAATAAACGTTTTAATCGTGTTTTTCAACAAACAAACATGTTTTATAGCATGTATAAACTAACATTCTTGCATTTCCTACTCATCTAATACCTAAATCATCATTTTCTACTCATTTACACAAAAACTCAAAAAAATTATCAAAACATCAAAAACTTACAATTTTGCACTTTGCTTCAGTGTTGGATGATGTTTCTGATGTTGATTGAAGATTCTTTAAGCTTGGTTGTTTGATTTTGGAGTTGGTTGTTGGAATTTTTTGAGAGAGTTTGATAAAGTTTTGAGTTTTTTTAGAAATGAGGAAGGTGAAGGGTTATGGTGCGATTTAAGTTGCAATACCTTCCGGAGATGCATCTCTAAAATAAGTTTGAAGATGTATCCCTAAGATATTTTAATGTTAATTCAGAATTCTATGACCCATGGTACATCTGGAGATGCATCTCTGGAATCTGAGAGACTTTTAGAAGTTTCATGTGGTGCATAAGTAATATATATGGTGCATTAAGAAATTCTCATCTTCGTATTATGTGTTGTTGCTTCAACTAGAAAATATATCTAAAACGACCCAATAAAAATCTTGGCCCATAATGAAGAAGACTCAATTTGATCCACATCCTTAGAGGTTGTTAGATTGATACCAATATGTCAACGTACACAAAGAATAAAGTGCTCAAAAAAAAAGGATCATGGGGTCTTGAGAACATACTAAGTTCTGCGAGAAGAAAACATCCAATTAAGGTAAATGGTTGAAAGAGGATTGACAAATGACCGAACAAATAATACTCTGACACATTCCCCTTTGGACATATATTCTACCTAGTGAAGGTTCTAGGCCCTCAAAATCTTAGAACTCACATATAAAAGGAAAACAAAATGACAAATTTAGATACACTTTCTTTTTAACCTAAAATACTTCCTTCTACCTTGAATAGTCACTTATTTGAGTGTTAGAGTATTTGCAGGTACCACCCTTGACACCGAACAAGAAACTAAGTGGACATGTGAAAAAAAATATTAGACAACTCGAGATATTTTGCGGTCTGACTCACGCTAAAATATAAGGTTGGTGGGTTGGCTTGATGGGTCGAACCCATTTTGACAAGCTCTATAAGTTAGTGTAATGCAAGAAAATAGAAATTCCACGAATAAAAATTCATCTTAAAACAAGATTAAGGAAAGTGATAAAAGATTCATTTGAAGCTTTTACTTGTCTAAGTCATATTCCTCGGGATCTTCTTCTTCTTCTTCTTCTTCTTGCTCCAACATATCTACTTCTTTCACCTGCACCTGCGTGCATTCCTTCTATATATAATGGTATATTCTGAGGCCATTAAAGTTCCTCTTAAATTCTTGTTGGGATCGCATATAACTAAATAGGAAGTTTGGGTTCTTGATTCTTATTTATAAATTACTCATGGATTATATAGTGCAAACAAGCCTCTATAGTATGCATCAGTTATGTTCCATTCATGAGTTAAATAAGTTTGTAATTTTCTATTAAATCTTCCAAACTCAATGATTTATGTTTGTTTTAGTGAGGTGTTAAGGTTGGTATCCTATGATTGTTAGCTTTATACGGTCTTGCCATACCATCACGACGAACATAATCATCATCCATTTGACTATCTAGGCAGGAAGGATAATAGTCATGGAAATCAACTTCATATACAACGCATAGTCCTATAATTAATCACGGGAACACAAGAGACTACTTTGATATATAATACACAATTCCCAAATTTTGTTCGTTACCTCATAATCATCTTCTTGAGAAGCTTTCAAGAAAACTTGTTCATTTTCTTCATTAAAAAAATATTCTTCGAAGATTCTACCAGACGTTGATTCTTCAAGATTTCTCCTTGATGTTGAGTCTCTTAAGATATTGCTTGTTGAGAATTCTTTCCTATTTTTTCATTCGAAGATTCCACTGGACGAAACTTCTTCATCTTTTTTTATATTTTCTCCTTGATGAAGTTTCTCCATTTGACATTGAATGTTTTGAGGACCGTTCATTCACCCAGATTGTTCTTGCAAAAGAAACTACTTAAGTTGATTTTTCTTTTTCTCCTTAAAAATATTTCTTTGATGAAGTTACAAGAGATTTTTCTAGGTCTGAGCTCATCTCTTCATCTTTTAAAATGTTTGATGATCATGAGTTTATTTTTCAAAACGTGATGTATGTTCCAGTCTCATGCAAAATGAGTTATCCATAAGCATGTTTGATGATATAGGCTATTTTACTAGAGTTAAACAGGGGGTGTTGAAGATTTCACATGGTGAAGTGATAATACCTAAAGGATATAAAATATGTAACTTATATATTTTAGAAGATTTAAATGTTGTTATTCATTCATCACCATCATCGTCTAGTGAAGACTTTCATGAAAAAATAAGCTACAATATTTGAGGTAGAGGAATGGTGGATGCCCGATGGTTGTTTCAGAGCACTTTAATGAGTTTTTGTAGAAAACAAGTGATAAAGATGCACTTGACCACTTAGTTGTCACGAAGTTTATGGGGGTAAGACGGGTTCCAAAGCAACTTACCTGATAGAGAAGTATTCATTTATATGAATCGACTTACAAACACTTATGGATGTTTTGAGTAGGAAGTTTGAAACCTACTTTATTTGAAAGATCATCATAACTTTGCTTATTGATCAAATCAAGCTAATCCAGCTTGATGGTAAAGTTGTATATCATGTCTTCACTGGTTATCCAAGAGGTAATAATGGTTATGAGTTGTTGGGAGTAGAAGATATAGGATCAAAGTTTATCAATTGTAGATATATTACCTTTAATGAATCCTATAAGGGGAAGAAAAGTAAATACACGAGCGTGAAGCTTTTGAAAACTATGGTAGAGAAGACTTAGTTTAAGGTAGAAGTTCCTACTACGGATATTAGTAGTAGTGAGGGAACTGAAACTCAGGCGTGCAGATCTCATATGTCCCAAGCGATGTCGAGACATTGATCTCTGCATAACTAAACAATGCTTAACAGAACATACCAGAACAAACTGATATGTCAAAAGAAAAACAGTATGATGACATATGTTTCAACATTTGTTAAGACATGTATTTTACAGCAAGAGATAAAACTGAAATATTCATAACAGAATGATAAATAACGTCAAGATATGATGACCCACTTTGGTGTACAACAACAGCTACATCTGTGGGCTACCAAGCCAAGAATGAATCCACTATTAGTAGTACTAATTTAGAACTAAACTCCCCCGCTTACAACACCTCACTTAATCCCTACCTATTACAATTCTATATAGAAATCACCATCTAAATAAGAGAACCCTATCTCAATTCCTAAATCATCTCAGTGATATCTGTTGCACCCTAAAATTTGCTCAACCTATTTCATTGGGTTTATATTTCAATTGCACTGTCATTTGCATACTAAGTCATGTACATAGTCTAATCATTTGCATAACATAGCATAACAAGGCATCTAACAAGGGATCAAGTTCCATTTTCATCAGAAAGAGGCCCATTAAGGGGTTTTATTCAAGATCAAGATCATCCAAGTAATCAAGAAATGAGTTGAAGCTTTGAGAAGTTTGAAGGTCAACCAGTGGATTTCTCTCCCAATCTGGGGGATATGTTGAAGATCATCAATGGGAGTATGAGCTATGACTGAGAGTATGGAATGTGCACAAATATCATGGAAGACATAGAGGGTCATTTTGAAGATGAGACAAATCATTAATACAAGTACCAGAGCTACAGTTGAATGCAGTCAACTAGGGTTTCATCTGAGTCAACCCTAGGTCAAATGGTTGATTGGAGGGCATCAAGGCCTACTTGGGGTTGTGGAATTCATGAATTGGTATGTGGATTCATGTGTGGTGTTGTGCCAAGGAGAAATCAAAAGGAATCAAGAAGAAGAGGAGTTACTAGATTAGGGTTTCAGTGTAAAAAAACCCTAATTCAAGCCTAACTTCCAAGCCAGATAAGTCAAAATGCATGTTTCAAATGAAGTCTTAGCCAACCTGAAACTTGTAGAAAATCTCAATAGCTTTAATTTGAGTACTAGAAGTCTTCAAGGAGATTTATAGAATTCAAGTTATGGTTCTTGCAAGTTATGGGTCCCCAGAGGATACTGAAATTTATCTGTGAACGTCACTTGACTTACACGCAACTTTTGCCCATCAAGGAGTTTTCAAATGGATTTTTGGCCAACATAAGAGTTATAGATCTTGATATTAGCTTTAATTTGAGTACTAGAAGTCCTCAAGAGGATTTGTAGAACTCAAGTTATGGTCTTGGCAATCCAGGGGTATTTTGGGGAAGTTGAATTACACGTCTTTTTGAGCATAGGTCAAAATCTCCATGTTCCACTTCTCAAATGAAAAATTGTTCAACATGAAATGTGCTTAAAATGATGTTTTTATGTCAAATAAGTCATCATGGTGGATTGATCGGCTTATTTCAAAAAAGTCACTTAAAATGACCTAAAAAAAGGGAATAAGTCAAATAAAGTTTGGTGGAAAAAATCAAATTTTGGGTTAGAGGTCACAAACAAGCCATATGACATACCAATTTGATTGTAAAATGCATTTTAAAGACAATGGAATTGCCACAATTTTTAATTGAGGGTTATTTCAAGGACTTGCTTTGTAAATTGGTTACTTGAACCATAAGGTACAATTGCAAAACCACACTTCCAAGCAAATGTGAGGCTCCTTTCCATCCATACACCTCCAATATCTCATTTGGAGAGAATTTAAACTCATAACCAATTGAATTGCAAGCAAAAAATATGAGATGGTATGTGCATAGCATAAAAAGAGATTTTCATGACATGAGAAGTTGATTTTCTCCTTGGATCAATCTAGAACTTTCTAGGGTCTTCAAATACATTCTCCTTGGATCAATCTAGAACTTTCTATGGTCTTCAAATACTTTCTCCTTGGATCAATCTAGAACTTTCTAGGGTCTTCAAATACATTCTATATATACTTGTGAAGAAGTTCAAAGCAAGGGTTGGTGATTCATTTGTGCAAAAACCATGGATTGACATTGGAGTTTGGAAGAGAAAAAGTGAGAGATCAAAGCATTTTCAAGAGTTATCAAGAATTTAATCTTCTCCAACAAACTTCAACAAAGGTTTTCCACACTTTTTGGCAAGAAAAAACGAGCTCCGACTACTCCGTTTCGACGCTCCGAAGCCGGTATGTGAAATTTAATTTAATTTATTTTCGTTCTTTTTTTTCTGTTTTAATAGCTGTTTGGATTAATTGCGTTAAAAATAGTAAAAATGATCGAAATATTAGGAAACTTTTTTCTGTAGATCTTGATTGTCTTAAGAAACTGTAGGAGTTGAGTTTGCATTTTTAGGATTTTACTTGAATTAGTTACAAATTTTATTTTGTGCTAATATCCATTGTTATGCATAATAGATATTTCTGTTTGTTTAATTTTGTTCTCCTTGATGCTTTATGCTTTTGAGCTGATTCTTTCCATATGATTTAGATGACATCCATAGGTTTCCCCAGGAATTTTCTTAGAATTTGTAAAGTTGATTAGATTGTGTTTTAGGCGTGTAGTTTAGAGCCTTCCCAAATAATGGTTTCCCATGACCAAATTTCATTTAGTAATTGTTTAGGTGACCTAGAAATTGATTTAGCTCCTGATTCTGGAATGTTAGAATGTTCAAACATGCATGTTCACATAGGAATTTTATTAGAATTTTACAATTTAGTTTGCTATTTTTTTTGGGTTTTGCAAATGATTGTTGCTTTCGGTGTTCTCTCTTGAGTGATTTTCCTTGTTTGGAGCGTTTGGTGGACTTGGAGCTTGAAGACTTTGGATTCCTTTTTAGAAGAGCTTATGGACATGATGAAGATGCTTTGGCTAGAAGAGTGGGGCTTGGAGTGGAGATTTCTTTCTCTTTTAAGTTTGTTTTAGGAGTTGGTAGAATTAGGCTTTTAGGGAGAGCTTTTGTAGAATTAGTTCATTTCTTCCATCAAACATAGAATGCATTGTTTGCTTCTATTCTATCCTATGAGGCAAAGTCCTGTTAGGGAAGTTCCATCTCTCCTTAGGAGGGAAGTGGGGCATACCCTAGAGAGTAGAACGTTTGAGGATACACTTCCACTTCGATGTTGGTTCTTGTTGAATTCCTTTGGTTTTCAGCAAGTATGCCAACATTGCAACTGGATCTTGATGACAAATCTCTTCTTGGAGTGTGCTTGCTAAAGCTTGGAGATGAAGATTGAAGAAGATTGAAGACCAATAAGGATGCTTGGAGCTTGGGTATTCTTTTGCTTGAAGATGGTTTTTGAAGACGTAGGAAATAGGAGACATAGGCAGAGCTTTAGATTAGATTGAATTCTTCCACAAACATGGAAAGCATCTTGTGCTTCCATTCCTCCCAATGACTAAAAGTCCTTCTAAGATATTCACATCCCTCCTTTGGAGGGATAAGTGGATTATCTTGGAAGTAGAACTTTGGGGGAACTGTCTCTCATAATGTTAAACACTTATAGGCTTCCTTTGGTTGTCAATAAGCTGTTTAGAATTCAACTTATTCTGTTAAGTGATTCTCTTCTGGAGTGCTGGCCTTGAAGATAGAAGTTCATTAAAGATGAAATTCATTGCATTGAAGATTGATAAAGATGATACTTATTCATGTCAAAGCTGCTCAACTATTGGATTAGGGTTTTACTGTTGTCTGAAGCTGTCAACTGCTGGGGTTCATTGCTTGCTAAAGCTTGGAGATTGCTTGGAGTTTAGAGGATCATTGAACAGTTGATTTTGGGGTTCATTTGAAGATGTTACTGTTTTGCAGTTAATCAACTGTCAGAGTTTGATGTTTTTCAGAGCTGCTACTGTAGGAGCTGGTGGGCTGTCAGAGCTGGTTTTGGGGTTTTATTTTCTTTATTGTATTGTTTGTTATTTTTCCCATAGGTTTGAAGTGAAGCTGTTTCATTTTGCCTATTGTTTTCCCAAGTTCGAGGTTGAGTGGGACTCCCTTGCCTCGCTTGTACTGCTGCATCTCATGCATTTTACTGCTTTACTGTATATATGATGTTTCTTTTCCATTTATCCCCTAGGATCTCTGTTTCTCTCTGCGCAAGAGAGAAATATGACAGACATTAGGTGTTAATCCATGCATGACAACTTTAGGGTAGTTTTGCTTCCCCTTTTTCAAACCCTAGGATTTTAGAGCGTCGTTCTCTTCCATCTCAAAAACAATCAAAAATACAATAAGATTTTAAACATCAATAAAAGACAGTTCTTGCGTAAAAGACTGAAAACCAATCAAAGTGTCATTTTTGTCCGCTTGGACCCGTAATCAGGAGAAAACCTTTTTCAGAAGGATAAAAGATAAACAGACAAATCTGTGTCTTCCGTAGCCCGAACTACGTTTACTCTGATCTTTCATGCTGTATGAAAGTATGTAGGCATAGGATGCGATATCCTAGCGAGCAACCTTCCCCTCCTGTCCCGTAGGTAGGCGAACTACGTTGACTCTGATTTCTCGTTCCAGACGGGAATACGTAGGCATAAAGTGCGATACTTTGCCGAGTCATTTTATTTTCTTTTAACCCCAGACCTGTAGAGTAGATAGAATAACAATCCGTACTAGAAAACAAGCGTGGATCCCGTCGAGTACGACGGACGTGAGGGGTGCTAATACCTTCCCCTTGCGTAACCGACTCCCGAATCCAGGATTTGGTTGCGATGGCCATTCCTTTCCCGTCTTTGCGGTAGGTTTACTTCGAGCGTTTCCTTTCCCTCCGTTGGGATAAATAACGCACGGTGGCGACTCTTCTGTTCAGCCAACGCCGATTTTCGCAGTAGCGACAGCTGGAGACTCTGTTGGGGACTCCAACGGTTCCCTACGTGAGTCAATCCTAGCGCTTGTTCTCCCGTCGTGGGCTTTGTATGGATTTACGTTTCTGTATTTTACATTCAGCATTATATTATTGTGATTATTGTTGTGGGTATGAGGGGGGTCTATGATTGAGAGATAAGTTGGACCTGGGCTTGAGTGCACCTAGAATTAGAGTGGAAATTAGTGGGCACGTGCTTGCTTTGCAGGCACTAGTGTCTCATGAAATCCACGCTCGGACGAGGTTCTTCTGGTTGACTTCTTTTTCAACCCGTTGGGTTGAGGGGGTTGTTGGTTAGTTGGATTGTCGACTCCGGGGACCGATCATTTGGAAGTTGGCTAAGTGAGGCCTCTTCGGGACATGATGATGCCACACCTGCTGGGTATCGTATCATCAGTCTTGAAAGTCTGTGACGCCAACGACCGCATAGGATGCCATACCTTGTGTCAGTTGATAGGACACCTACCTGTGAGAGGGGTTGGGGGCATGCAGGTAACTTGACCTCCAGATTACCGGTTTTCTTGATTGAGATTCAGTGGTGTTGATATTTGAGGACAGCGTTATGGGGTCTGTTGGAGACCAGGTTGGAGTATTGTTTTAGTTTGTTGAGACCAGGCTTGAGCAGTGTTATGGGTCTGGTTAAGACCAGTATGGTGGATTGGGCTTCTCAACAACACACTTGGTCCCTTGTGTGTGCATTTTGCATTTTGCATGACTGTTTGCATTTGCATTTCATTTTGCATATTCATCCTCAGCCGGAACAGGGAGCTTACCCGTTTTTGTCCGCTTTGTCAGTTGAGTTCCCGACATTCGCATTAGACTTGAGTTAACATCTGGAAAGATCATGGCTTCAGGAGAGCAGAACTTGATTGTTACTCGGGCGGAGTTTGAATTGTTGAAGCACCAGGTGAGTCAGGTCATGGAAGCCATAACAGCTATAAATGGAGGAGGAAACAATAGTCAAAGAGCTCAGATGAACAACGTTGCTCAGCCCGTGCAAACCCCTGTCAGAGGCCCATATTCCTTCAATGACACAGAGTGCCACAATTCCGCTTTCTCTACGCCAGATTCTCCAAGGATTGCTCCATCTCCAAGAGTTGTGCCGCAGGTTAATGATCATGGCCCAAGGACTGTTGAGTATATGAGAAGACTTCAGACATTGGAAGATCAGATTGTTGCCCTGATGAATAAGAATACTCTTGATCTGAATGTTGCGAGCATGTGTTTGGTGCCAGGTCTTGTGTTGCCTGCGAAGTTCAAGATGCCCAATTTTGAGAAGTACAAAGGGGATAGCTGTCCGAAGCTACATTTGGTTATGTTCTGCAGAAGAATGACTTCACATATCACCAATGACAAGCTCATGATTCATTGTTTCCAAGATAGTCTGATTGGAACATCTTTGGATTGGTACCTGCACTTGAAGAGTGATAGTATTAAATCATGGTCGGACTTAGCCAATGCCTTCGTGAAGCAGTACGACTACAACCTAGAAATGGCTCCTTTTCGCGTGCATTTGCAAGAATTATCTCGTGCGGAGAATGAATCCTTTAGGGGGTATGTGCAAAGATGGAGAGAATTGGCTGCTCGTGTTCAACCACCGATTCAGGAGAGAGAAATGGTTAGCCTCTTTTTGGGTACTCTGAAGGGCCGTTATTATGACATGATGTTCAGTTGTACAAACTTTGAGGGCTTGATGAGAATGGGAGAGCTTGTGGAGAGAGGACTTAAGAATGGAAAGATTCGAGAAGCTCCTTATATCCCAGTTGATAAGAATGAATCAGTTCTCAGTTCTCAAGAGGAGTGGGAAGAAGGAAGCGATGTTGTCTCAGAATCTCTAGCGTCTCAGGCTCAGTTGTCAGACACTTCAAACCAGCAGTCATATTATCGTCAGCCGCGTCATCACGCCCGACAAAGACCAAGGAAGCCTGAAAGGCAGTTTACTTGGCTACCGGTGTCGTACAACCAGTTGTTGCCAGATTTGGTCGAAAGTGGATTAATAGTGCCGAAAGAGACTAATCCAATGATCCCGCCTTATCCTTCAGGTTCCGATGCCAGCGCCCGCTGTGAGTACCATGTTGGGGTACAGGGGCATTCGACAGATGATTGTAAAGTGCTTAGAAGCCAAGTTCAGAATCTGCTAGACTCTAACAAGATCTTCATCACACCTCAGGGTTTTGTTCAGATTATTGATTCTCCTTCATCCAATTATGTGGGTTCGTCAGTCAATGGCATGGAATACTCCACTGAGAGTGTATGTTTGGAAGAATGTCCAACTGAGAGCTCAGTTGAATATGGAGGAAGTTGCTAGAGGTTTCTGCGCCGGGTATCGCATCTGTTTTTCTCTACTGACCTGTGTAGCTTTCGTGCATTGTTGTTTGCTGACCACCACCAGGCTTGTTGGCTGGGGTCATTGTATTTTGTACTTGGGTGTGCTTGTTTACTGCTCTTGTTGGCTTTACATAGTGGTGTGAGGTGTTTTTTTGTCTTGCCATGAATATGTGTTTGATTTCTGCATTGCATTCTCACATACCAGGTACATCAGAATCGTGGGTCTTATCTCCTGATCACCAGTTTGTTGCAGGAATTCCCTCAGAGATATGGAACAGAATCAGGCTGAATTGATTGAAGTCTGAAGCCAGCTAGGGCAGATGATGAAAGACATGCAAGAGTTGCGTTTGGATCAGAAGATACTCAAAGAGGAAAATAATCAGCTGAAGACCCAAATGAGCTTGATCATGGAAGTCGTCAAGAATGTGCTTAGGAAAGAGGGTGATCAGTTAACTGAAGCCGCAGTGAAGGAGCTTATTCCACCTGTGCCTGTGGAACCCGTGCCTGTGGAAACTGAGCTTAAAAAACGTGTTGATCAACACCAGCAACAACAACAAAGGATACATCCGGCTCAGCGGAGAATTCAGGAGGGGAGGCCAAAGAGGGTATTTGAAGCGCTGCCTTCCACGTATGCTGAGCTCTTTCAGACTTTATTAGATTTGAAGGTGGTTGAAAAAAGAACATTGGCCCCAATCAAGGGAACGATACTTCCTTATGGGTATGATGCTAATAAGCAATGTGAATTTCATTCCGGGGCACCCGGACATGATGTGGAAAGTTGTCACGCTTTTAAGCACAACGTTCAGGACCTGATTGACGCAAAAGTTATTGAACTCACGCCGGGCGGCGTAATTCTACCTAATGGTCTTATCCCAGTTGGTGCTAAAATGATGGATGTTCCCGAAGCTGCCGTAGATCAGAAGTATATTCTGCAATCATTGGTGTCAGAATCCCCCTGTCCTCAGTTGCTGCCTAGACCAAGCCTGAGGATGAAAACGCTTGAACAAAAGGAGTCCCTGATAATTCAGACTCGATCGCCAAGTGGTTCAGCTGTTCAAAGTCAACAATCTGTCCAGTTTTTGCAACAGACGTCAACTCCTTTCCAGAGTTAGCAGCCTTCTCGTTATCGATCAGACCTGCGTGCTAGGCAAAACCCAATGAAGTCAGAGAGACAGTTTACCCGGTTGCCGTTTTGAGCGGAATGGTTTCAATAAACAACTTTGAAGATGGCTGGTTCAGCAGCGAATCAGATGTGAAAGCCCGGTTCTCGGAAGCTGGCATTTTCCTTTGTTTTATCTTGTCATTGTTTGTAGTTTCTTTCCTGTTTAAATTGCAATCTTGTTTGTAAAACTTGTTGTTTCCATTCAATTGATGATAATGAAATGAGTATGCATGTTTTGATTAAATCTATTCGTGTTCACTAATTGATTTTTACAGATATCCAACGCTTGGTTAAGCGGAATCCGGGGAGGATGACGAAAATGAACGACATGCAAGCTTCCGATATTGTATGCTTTTGAAATAAAACCTACTGATGATGTACATGCATTGTTTCAAATCCCTAAACACCGGAGTTATAAGGAAGATAATCCTTTGTCAACCCCTTTGAGCCTAGTAGTAGGAGTTCTTTCTGAAAACGAAAAACCCTCAATCTTAACCTGGGGCAGGGTAGGGGTTAGCTAATTTGACCGAACGTCCAAATTACAAAAAGGAGTGTCCGTTTGAGGATCAATCACACCTTTAGAAGGTCATGCCTAAAAAACCACAAGGGTTAAATTTCAAAAGTGAAACAGTCACATTATTCCCCAAAGAGTCAGACAACCAGTGTCACACGATTTGTTCAAAAAAAAAAGAGGGAAGGAAAAAGAATCAAAAGCCCGCTAAGTCAAAACTTGAAAACAAACGACTTAGGCAAAAATAAGGGCATCCCACTGGACTTGAAAATCAAAAGAAACTCAAAAGAGTCAGTCCAGGAAAAAGTTAGGGAAAGAAAAAGAAAAATGAAAAGGATTACAAAAGAAAATCCAGAAACGAGAATCAGGTCGTGTGACCCCAAGTGTCAAAGACGAAGAGCGAGTGACTGTCACTCCCGAAAATTATAGTTTCTCGAACTATCACTCCTATCTTTCAACCTCTAAGAGGTGAGCGCTAAGGTCGAATTAGCTGAACATAGGACCGGAGAACATCAAGGAGAATGGGTGGGTTAAAATAAACTTTGAGCCTTTATCCTTTCCTTCAAAACTGTGAACCTGGCCACGTTACAACCTTCAAAAGTCCTAATTGAAGCAGGTTTGTTTCGAGAGCATACTTCGGTAAAGATCGCGTCGAAACTGACTCCTAAAACGGTTCTTCTTACCATGTTGGTACTGTGTTGATATTCTGATAAATGATTTGTGCATTATGTGCCATAAACTGTTTTTTTTTTCATTTTTCCAATGAACAGATTGGATGTCAAAATTGTCATATGCGTTGCATTAATATATCTTTTATGCAGAACAACTTGTTTTACTTACGAGTAAGCGCTTGACAGCAGGAAAGTTTCCTACAGTGAAAAGCCTGATCAGGATAGAATGCAGAATGCTCGAATGTTCCGTGAGCCGGGGAAAGCTATTATCAAGTGATCCCCAGTGAGGTCATCCATCTGAAGTCGTTATTCTGGGGCAATCAGGTCGAGATTCGGTAAATCTCTCGTAGCTAGAGGCACTACCCTGAATCAGCCAATCAGGGGCAAAGTCATTGCAGACAGGGGCAGGCCATCCTAAGAGCGCAGAATTTATTTTTTCATTCAAGAGGCATTTGATTTGAAGTATTTTGCCGAGGTTCAGAATGCTAGGGCATTTCATATCAGACCATCAAGGTGCAGATTTTCAGTTTTCCTTTTGAGGAATATCCCCACAGGGATCTCACAGACTGGGGCAATATCAGAAGTGAAGGAATTGTTCTTTTTCGTGTCATCAGAGTTACTCAGAGCTACTTGAGCAGATTCAGCCGATCTTCAAGTTTGAGACGAATGTCGGGAAGTCGTGTTACCATCCCTTGACCCTTCAATCAGAAACTGTGAATTCAGACAGGATGTTTTCCAGCGTCAGTCGTGCCTGACCCATCACAGATATCCCAAAAGCCCAATCCATATTGGCAATCACTGTGAGGCTCATCCGTGTTGGCGCATCAGTTTCAAAATCCAGTCTTCATTGGTATGCAGGGAGACTCCGTCTGTTTTCCCCAACAAAAGTCCAACGGTCATTGGCACATGTAAGCTATTCCTAGGGAAGTCCGATCATGATTAGCATTTGGTTATCCCCAGCGGTGTTGGCTTCACCTTTCCAGCATTTATTTTGCTGGAATAATTCTGTGATATCCGATTATCCCCAGCGGAATTGGCTTTGTCTTCAGCATTTATTTTGCTGAAGCGGTTCATTGTGTCCAGTTTTTCTCCAGCGACCCGAGCCTGCATTTGCATCTTGCATATATCATCATATTTGCATCATATATGCATTTCATCCTCAAATGCGTAGCATTCCCATCCTATATGGGGAATTACGCCATAGAAAGTTCAAACATACGCATATGCGTACGAAGCATGAACCAGTTTTTTCTATTAGCCTTATGTGGCAACGTCAATCACTCTGTAATCAATTCAGGGGCATTTATCCAGCAGCTTTATTCAGACAGCTCAGTGGTTTATTTGGTTCCCGTCAATTCCTATTGACGACGTGTTTCTCCAACAAGTGGTCTTCTCCGTCTATCATTAGACGTCGTGAGTTTGGATATGGTTTTCTCCGTCTATCTCTAGACGTTGGGAGTTTGAGCAAGTGATTTTTCAGCAGGTCTTACCGTCAGTTCACATTGACGATGCATTTCCCCCAGCGAGTCTTCTCCGTCTATCATTAGACGTCGTGAGTTTGGATATGGTTTTCTCCGTATATCTTTAGACGTTGAGAGGTTTCAAGGCGATCTTTCAGATATCGGTGTTCTTTCTGTTTATTGGACGAGATGACATTTCAAGAAGGTTTTTCTGACCGTTGATCCTTATTGACGTCGAGGCTCTTCGAAGAATGTTTGGTTTTCCTAGTTGTTGATCCTTATCAACGGCATGGCTCTTTGGAGGTGGTTTTTCTTCCTTTCAATCCTTATTGATGATGTGGCCCCTTTGAAGATATTGTTCTTTCCATCAATTCCTGTAGACGAGAGGATTCTGAAATTTGATGGGTGGTGATGAATAGGGTTCTCCTTCCGCTAACGGTTTCCTTCGGGATGGTGTCTTTCCGTCTATCCTTAGACGATGTGAGTATGGGTTATTGTTTTCCTTCGAGATGGTGTCTTTCCGTCTATCTTTAGACGATGTGAGTATGGATTATTGTTTTCCTTCGGGATGGTGTCTTTCTGTCTATCTTTAGACGATGTGAGTATGGATGTTATTTTCCTTCGGGACGGTGTCTTTCCGTCTATCTTTAGACGATGTGAGTATGGATTATTGTTTTCCTGCGGGATGGTGTCTTTCCGTCTATCTTTAGACGATGTGAGTATGGATGTTATTTTCCTTCGGGATGGTGTCTTTTCGTCTATCTTTAGACGATGTGAGTATGGATGTTATTTTCCTTCGGGATGGTGTATTTCCGTCTATCTTTAGACGATGTGAGTATGGATGTTATTTTCCTTCGAGATGGTGTCTTTCTGTCTATCTTTAGACGATGTGAGTATGAATGTTATTTTCCTTCGGGATGGTGTCTTTCCGTCTATCTTTAGACGATGTGAGTATGTATATTGTTTTCCTTCGGGATGGTGTCTTTCCGTCTATCTTTAGACGATGTGAGTATGGATATTGTTTTCCTGCGGGATGGTGTCTTCCGTCTATCATTAGACGATGTAAGGTGATCAAGTGCATGTTGATCCAACCTTCGGGTTTGTTATTTGTGGTGTCACACAAGTAACTGGTGCTGAAGTCAAATATCTTTATCAGGTGATTGATCAGTTTATTGCCATAATAATTGGATTCAGTTCTCTGGATATTTTTCCCCAAGCGAGTGTGCAGTTTATTTCTGCGGTTGGCAAATTTTCGGGTTTATTTTGTATTCAATCGTCTTCCACCTTTGAATGTTTGAAGGTTGTTCGCTCTTCAACCCTTCAGGTCCAAGCCGTTTGAATAGGGGCAGCTGTTGCACCCTAAAATTTGCTCAACCTATTTCACTGGGTTTATGTTTCAATTGCATTGTCATTTGCATACTAAGTCATGTACATAGTCTAATCATTTGCATAACATAGCATAACAAGGCATCTAACAAGGGATCAAATGCCATTTTCATCATAAAGAGGCCCATCAAGGGTTTTATTCAAGATCAAGACCATCCAAGTAATCAAGAAATGAGTTGAAGCTTTGAGAAGTTTGAAGGTCAACCAGTGGATTTCTCTCCCAATCTGGGGGATATGTTGAAGATCATCAATGGGAGTATGAGCTATGACTGAGAGTATGGAATGTGCACAAAGATCATGGAATACATAGAGGGTCATTTTGAAGATGAGACAAATCATTAATACAAGTACCAGAGCTACAGTTGAATGCAGTCAACTAGGGTTTCATCTGAGTCAACCCTAGGTCAACCCTAGGTCAAATGGTTGATTGGAGGGCATCAAGGCCTACTTGGGGTTGTGGAATTCATGAATTGGTATGTGGATGCATGTGTGGTGTTGTGACAAGGAGAAATCAAAAGGAATCAAGAAGAAGAGGAGTTACTAGATTAGGGTTTCAGTGTAAAAAAACCCTAATTCAGGCCTAACTTCCAAGCCAGATAAGTCAAAATGCAAGTTTCAAATGAAGTCTTGTCCAACCTGAAACTTGTAGAACATCTCAATAGCTTTAATTTGAGTACTAGAAGTCTTCAAGGATATTTATAGAACTCAAGTTATGGTTCTTGCAAGTTATGGGTCCCCAGAGGATACTGAAATTTATCTGTGAACATCACTTGACTTCCAAGCAACTTTTGCCCATCAAGGAGTTTTCAAATGGATTCTTGGCCAACATAAGAGTTGTAGATCTTGATCTTAGATTTAATTTGAGTACTAGAAGTCCTTAAGAGGATTTGTAGAACTCAAGTTATGGTCTTGGCAATCCGGGGGTATTTTGGGAAAGTTGAATTACAGGTCATTTTTTAGCATAGGTCAAAATCTCCATGTTCCACTTCTCAAATGAAAAATTGTTCAACATGGAATGTGCTTAAAATGATGTTTTTAGGTCAAATAAGTCATCATGGTGGATTGATCGGCTTATTTCAAAAAAGTCACTTAAAATGACCTAAAAAAAGGGAATAAGTCAAATAAAGTTTGATGGAAAAAAATCAAATTTTGGGTTAGAGGTCACAAACAAGCCATATGACATACCAATTTGATTGTAAAATGCATTTTAAATACAATGGCATTGCCATAATTTTGAATTGAGGGTTATTTCAAGGACTTGGTTTGTAAATTGGTTACTTGAACCATAAGGCACAATTGCAAAACCACACTTCCAAGCAAATGCGAGGCTCCTTTCCATCCATACACCTCCAATATCTCATTTGGAGAGAATTTAAACTCATAACCAAGTGAATTGCAAGCAAAAAACATGAGATGGTATGTGCATAGCATAAGAAGAGATTTTCATGACATGAGAAGTTGGTTTTCTCCTTGGATCAATCTAGAACTTTCTAGGGTCTTCAAATACATTCTCCTTGGATCAATCTAGAACTTTCTATGGTTATCAAGAGTTATCAAGAGTGAGAAAAAGTGAGAGATCAAAGCATTTTCAAGAGTTATCAAGAATTTAATATTCTCCAACAAACTCCAACAAAGGTTTTCCACACTTTTTGGTAAGAAAAAACGAGCTCCAACTACTCCGTTTCGACGCTCCGAAGCCGGTATGTGAAATTTAATTTAATTCATTTTCGTTCTTTTTTTCTGTTTTAATAGCTGTTTGGATTAATTGCGTTAAAAATAGTAAAAATGATCGAAATATTATGAAATTTTTTTCTGTAGATCTTGATTGTCTTAAGAAACTGTAGGAGTTGAGTTTGCATTTTTAGGATTTTATTTGAATTAGTTACGAATTTTCTTTTGTGCTAATATCCATTGTTATGCATAATTGATATTTCTGTTTGTTTAATTTTGTTCTCTTTGATGCTTTATGCTTTTGAGCTGATTCTTTCCATATGATTTAGAGGACATCCATAGGTTTCCCCAGGAATTTTCTTAGAATTTGTAAAGTTGATTAGATTCTGTTTTAGGCGTGTAGTTTAGAGCCTTCCCAAATAATGGTTTCCCATGACCAAATTTCATTTAGTAATTGTTTAGGTGACCTAGAAATTGATTTAGCTCCTGATTCTGGAATGTTAGAATGTTCAAACATGTATGTTCACATAGGAATTTTATTAGAATTTTACAATTTAGTTTGCTATTTTTTTTGGGTTTTGCAAATGATTGTTGCTTTCGGTGTTCTCTCTTGAGTGATTTGCCTTGTTTGGAGCGTTTGGTGGACTTGGAGCTTGAAGACTTTGGATTCCTTTTTAGAAGAGCTTCTGGACATGATGAAGATGCTTTGGCTAGAAGAGTGGGGCTTGGAGTGGAGATTTCTTTCTCTTTTAAGTTTGTTTTAGGAGTTGGTAGAATTAGGCTTTTAGGGAGAGCTTTTGTAGAATTAGTTCATTTCTTCCATCAAACATAGAATGCATTGTTTGCTTCTATTCTATCCTATGATGCAAAGTCATGTTAGGGAAGTTCCATCTCTCCTTAGGAGGGAATTGGGGCATACCCTAGAGAGTAGAACGTTTGAGGATACACTTCCACTTCGATGTTGGTTCTTGTTGAATTCCTTTGGTTTTCAGCAAGTATGCCAACATTGCAACTGGATCTTGATGACAAATCTCTTATTGGAGTGTGCTTGCTAAAGCTTGGAGATGAAGATTGAAGACCAATAAGGATGCTTGGAGCTTGGGGATTCTTTTGCTTGAAGATGGTTTTTGAAGACGTAGGAAATAGGAGACATAGGCAGAGCTTTAGATTAGACTGAATTCTTCCACAAACATGGAAAGCATCTTGTGCTTCCATTCCTCCCAATGACTAAAAGTCCTTCTAAGATATTCACATCCCTCCTTTGGATGGATAAGTGGATTATCTTGGAAGTAGAACTTTGAGGGAACTTGTCTCTCATAATGTTAAACACTTATAGGCTTCCTTTAGTTGTCAATAAGCTGTTTAGAATTCAACTTATTCTGTTAAGTGATTCTCTTCTGGAGTGCTGGCCTTGAAGATAGAAGTTCATTAAAGATGAAATTCATTGCATTGAAGATTGATAAAGATGATACTTATTCATGTCAAAGCTGCTCAACTATTGGATTAGGGTTTTACTGTTGTCTGGAGCTGTCAACTGCTGGGGTTCATTGCTTGCTAAAGCTTGGAGATTGCTTGGAGTTTAGAGGATCATTGAACAGTTGATTTTGGGGTTCATTTGAAGATGTTACTGTTTTGCAGTTAATCAACTGTCAGAGTTTGATGTTTTTCAGAGCTGCTACTGTAGGAGCTGGTGGGCTGTCAGAGCTGGTTTTGGGGTTTTATTTTTGTTGTTGTATTGTTTGTTATTTTTCCATAGGTTTGAAGTGAAGTTGTTTCATTTTGCCTATTGTTTTCCCAGGTTCTAGGTTGAGTGGGACTCCCTTGCCTCGCTTGTACTGCTGCATCTCATGCATTTTACTGCTTTACTGTATATATGCTGTTTCTTTTCCATTTATCTCCTAGGATCTCTGTTTCTCTCTGCGCAAGAGAGAAATATGACAGACATTAGGTGTTAATCCATGCATGACAACTTTAGGGTAGTTTTGCTTCCCCTTTTTCAAACCCTAGGATTTTAGAGCGTCGTTCTCTTCCATCTCAAAAACAATCAAAAATACAATAAGATTTTAAACATCAATAAAAGACAGTTCTTGCGTAAAAGACTGAAAACCAATCAAAGTGTCATTTTTGTCCGCTTGGACCCGTAATCAGGAGAAAACCTTTTTCAGAAGGATAAAAGATAAACAGACAAATTTGTGTCTTCCGTAGCCCGAACTACGTTTACTCTGATCTTTCATGCTGTATGAAAGTACGTAGGCATAGGATGCGATATCCTAGCGAGCAACCTTCCCCTCCTGTCCCGTAGGTAGGCGAACTACGTTGACTCTGATTTCTCGTTCCAGACGGGAATACGTAGGCATAAAGTGCGATACTTTGCCGAGTCATTTTATTTTCTTTTAACCCCAGACCTGTAGAGTAGATAGAATAACAATCCGTACTAGAAAACAAACGTGGATCCCGTCGAGTACGACGGACGTGAGGGGTGCTAATACCTTCCCCTTGCGTAACCGACTCCCGAATCCAGGATTTGGTTACGATGACCATTCCTTTCCCGTCTTTGCGGTAGGTTTACTTCGAGCGTTTCCTTTCCCTCCGTTGGGATAAATAACGCACGGTGGCGACTCTTCTGTTCAGCCGACGCCGATTTTCGTAGTAGCGACAATATCTAATAGTCACAACCTCCTGTGACTATATCAAACTGTTCAATTGAAAGACACCTCTCTCAATACAAAATTCAGTCAAGACTCTTGACTAACAATCATGCATAGATTTTCTTAAAAGCTTCATCCAAAAACAATATACAATTCATTATCTACATGTTTATGAATATGCAAAACTATGTCTACCATAATGTATCAACTGATATAAAGAGTGTCTTATAGCACAAGAAAGTACACGACTCTCAAAACCTTAAACCCATATAATTACTTTATAAGAATTCGTTACAGGGTCTACTCTTTTACTATACCCTAGGTCTTAGTCTTCATTTTATAGCCTTCAGCAGTCCTTGGGCTTCAAAGTCTATGTCCAATCTTTCCTTGATCCATGTTCTGATTGCACCTTAAATCTTGGAACAGGTTTACAACAAATCTGTTGCACCAGACCAAGATGTCGAGTCCGCAATGTTAGAACATATTGTCTAACATGTTGTTCTTTACAAATTTCTTCTTGTTGGAACATCTTGTGCAATATCATGTTTTACCAAAATTTAGTCAAATCTTTGGAGCCTTCAATCTCTCACTTTTGACAAATTTTGACTAAAACTCCTTTTGCACAATAAACCCGGGAAGTAAGGAGAAGAAGAGTAGAAAGTCATGAAGTCATTTCAGCCAACCTATAATGAACCTCCTAGAAGCTTTCATTCTTCATATACAACATGCACCGCCTGTTGTACGATGAGTATCCTGAACCCTAGTGTACATGAGAAAGAAGATGCAAGCCACCCCCCTCAAAACCAATCCCAATATACCATCCTCTATTATCCAAGTCATGGTTTAGAGGAGTAGACCCCAATTCTGGATAACTCGGAACATAGGACACAATTGTGTTCATAACTCATATTACAAGACACAAAAAGAAGACTCAGAAAAGAAACTGAGATACGGACAGGATATTAGAACATCCCATCCAACATCCTTGCAAAACAACTGCAAGGAAAAACTCAAACCCAAACAAGAGATCAGTTATGTGTTGTAGTGAGTAACACACAACTGAGATAGACACACAACATATCTCCCCCATTTTTAGCCAAAAAATGATAAAGATTCCCAACGCAAATCCATACCAACATGGAGCTTACCCAAACCCGAACAAAATCTATTAAGACTTGACACATAAAAAAGAAACACAACCTGAAATAAACGAAGCCAAAACCCCTTTAAATACCCAAGCAGTTTCTCTAGGAATTAATGTTTCGTAGAAGTTACCGAAGAACAATTCAATGAGGACATAAATTTAGGTAGATAACTTCATCATGACTGTGCACCGCCAAAATCAGATTTGATTGTTTTAGAGAGAACCGTCCAAGGAATACGCATGTACCAAGACACATGTTTTGCACGCTTTCTTTAGAGCACGCAATCCACCGTCCAAATAGAACTACTTTGAAACAACCACAAGAGGATCCCAAAATATCACAGTTGCAGCAGCTCATAGATCATCATAGGAGGCATAATACCACATAGAAAATAAACTCTCTCAAGCCTCAGGAAGCTTCAGCACAGAAGCACAATGTTCGGACATCCTATCTGACATTACAAAGTCAACACCCATCCTTAAGCATCCAAAGAGGAGATTTCATCTGACAGATACCAGTATGACTAGAAATAAGTATAAGGTATAGATTGAGCAACATACTGTTGCACCCTAAAATTTGCTCAACCTTATTCCTTGGATTTATGTTTCATTATCATTAGCATTTGCATATAGAGGCATGTACATAGACTAACCATCTGCATAGCATAAGCATAGCAAGTCATTCAACAGGGGACCAATCATTATTCTCAGCTCTAGAGGCCTACCATGAGGTTATTATCCTAATTCCATCATATTCAAGTCATCAGGAAAGAATTTGAAAGCAAAGAGTTCAGCAGATCAAGCCTTGGGTCTATCTCCTAGCTGAGGGTATCTGAGGATCAACAAGAGGGTTGTGAGCTGTGAAATGAAAGCATGGAGAGCATCTAGACATCTTGAGAGACTTATAAAGTCATTTGGAGAAGAAAGCAAGTCATTGATGAAAGCACAAGAGCTATAGTGGAAGACAGTCAACTAGGGTTTCATCTGGGTCAACCCTAGGTCAACCCTAGGTCAATTGACTGACTTAAGAGGGCATTCAAGTCTATTGGAGAGATGTGGGGATCACCATTGAACATATAAAGAAGGATATGGAGATATGACAAGGAGAATTCAAGAGAAATCAAGGAGAAGAGGAGTTACTAAATTAGGGTTTCTCTGTAAAATCCCCTAGTTTAGGTCAAATTTCCAAGCAAGATAAGTCAAAATGCTAGCTTCAAATGGCTTCTTGGCCAACATGAAACTTGTAGAGGATCTCAAGACCTTTAATTTGAGTGGTGGAAGACCTCAAGGAGATTTATAGAACTCAAGTTATGGTCCTTGCAAGTTACAGGTCATCTGGGGTGTCTGAATTTTTGTCTGTGAAAGTGACTTGACTTCCAAGCTAGTTTTGCCCCTCAAGGAGATTTCAAATGAATTCTTGGTCAACATAAGAATTGTTCCTCATTGTCTTAGCTTTCTAGAATGGTATGGCATGCCTTCATAGGATGTGGAGAACTCAACTTATGGTCTTGACAAGCAAAGGGTATTTTGGGTATTTGTGAATTACAGGTCATTTTAACCTATACCCAAAACTCATACAAGGAGGCCTCAAATGGAAAAACTTACAACATCAAACTTGCTCCAAATGGGATTTTAAGTCTAGAAAGAAGGTCACAAGTTATTGGAGAAGCTCATAGCATGATGTTGCATAATTGGTCAAAATATGAACTAAAAAGGCTTATAAAGTGAATAATTTCAAATTGAAAAATGGTTTGGGAGATTTACAAGTCCAAATGGAGACTTCCAATATATGATTTTGAATGGAAAAACAATTCTAAGAACAATGGTTTACACACTTTTTTGAGTTTAGAAGGAAAAAATGAAGTTATCCATGGTTGCTTACCTTTTAAGAAACATAATCCAAAATGAGCCAAAGTTTGAAAACAAGGGAATGTGCAAGATGGATCTAGAATGTACCATTGGGGTCTATATATTCATGAAAGATGAATTTGGCAAGGGTTGGCCTCATTTGCACCAAGAATTCCACAAATTTCTCATACTTTTTTCATTGAAGTTTTCATTCCAATCTCACAAAACCTTCACCAATTCTCATCCACATCCATTCAATTTTGTTCCATCATCATCATAGATCATCATCCAATCAAGGATCAAGTGATTATCATCCATTTTCGTGCACCATACTCAAGAACATCAAAGTTGCAAATTCCATTGGACAGCCTAATTCAAGCAAGGAATCACCAGAATATTGCATACAGAATTGATTGCTGAGTTTGTGGATCAAGATCCAACACCTAGAAGCCTCAGATCTTCAATCTCCATAGCTGTTTGCAAGGTTTCACATCAGGTATGTTTTCACTCAAATTGCTCGATTCAGTTAGTTAGGCATGTTGTTGTTAGTGTAGATTTGATCTAGGTGGTTAGGAGATTAGTTTAGATGAATTTGGAAAGGATTGGTGATGGTTGTTAGCAGGTGCCACAAACTGTTTGGATCAATATCTCTTGGATTAGTGCATTAGAATGTTGGTTTGATTGATCAGATTAATCTCCATTAGGCATAGGTTAGTTTAGGTCAATTTTGAGGAAGAATTGAGTTGATGCATCTCAGTGCATTTCCATGGTGGCCAGATGTTGCTTCGATCGGGTTTGTTGTTGTGGCGAGTTTCAAAGAAATCTAATGCCATAGGATTATAGAGTGAAGAATTCTGAGTATCTTTCGTGTTTATAGCGTGATGATTCATGGCCTGGTGATGGAGAAATACGAGCTTGAACCTTGCTCGTGCATGGCTGCCATGGGAGATTAAAACCCTAAGTTTCAGAATAATTGAGGAAGACGAAATCTGGACCCTTCATTTGGAGTTGGACTTTTGACTTCCCAGGCAATCCAATGGCTCTTGTTTAATTTCAGAATTGGAGGGAGATGAGCTGGCCAAAACGCGCCGTTTCATTAATTGAAACGGGCGGGCCTGAATGGACGTGCTATCCCCACCCCCAATGTGTGAGCCCAAACCAATTGCAATGTGATTTCACTGCTATTCTTACCCCCAGCGCTTCTTATGTTTTTTCACTAATTCAGAGTGATATTGGGCCTTGTTGAAGGCGCTATCTGCACCCCCTGTCTGAGGGCCCATCCAGATTATAACTGGGGCGAACTTCTATTCTGACCCCCCTCTTTCTCATTTAATTCAATTTTAATTTTCTTAATTCATTTTCATTTTTACCAATCTTCATAAATTCATAACTAATTCATAAAAAATGCATTTTAATCCATTCTTTTTACCATATTTTCTTTAGAATGTCTAGAATATTATAGGAAAATAAATTTTCATTTTTGTTTTATTTCATATTTTTTACATATTTTCTAAATAAATGTCACATTAAATAATTCATTTCATGCATCATTTTTATGATTTTTGTTCTCTTACATGCTTTGATATTTTTTGATCATTCTTTTCATATTGTTTAGATGAGATACTAGGCTTGTAGAAATATTTTAGTTCCCATTTTTAGAGGTTAATTTTAGGTGATTAATAAATGCTTGAATATCATGAGCAAAACTAGGGTTTAGGTGACAACTTAGGAGTTTGATTTCATTTCCCTTAGGACTTAGGGTTTGAATAGATTAGTTATGGGACTATAGGGGCTATGGGTAGTTATTAGATCCCTTAGAGAACAGTTAGGATTCCCCTACTGCTATTATTACTGTCTGTATATCTGTTGTCTGGTGTGGTGTGCCCTCTGGGGATTGTTGCTTGTTTGATTGGGTATTGGGTTTGCCTGGGACCCTGGGGAAGCTGAAGATTTGTGAAGATGAAGCTATTGAAGATTCAAAGATTGAAGATCAACTGTCAGAGTTGAGGAGGAGATTCTTGCTAGCAGATGCTGAGGAACTAGGGTTTAGGAGCTAGGCAGGGCTCTAGATTAGAATGATTGTTTCTCAAACATGGATTGCCTTGTCTGCATCCATTCTTCTCTGTGATTCATAGTCTCTCTAAGACACTCACCCCCTTCCTTTGGAAGGCTTGGTGATAGTGTCTATGAGATAGAACTCTTGAGAGAAAATGTCTCTTGTGTTAGAAGCAGTCTGTTCACCACCTTTGGTAGTCAGCTGATTGCTTAACACCCAATTCACTCTTGTGACTAATCCCTCATCCTGGAGGTTTGAGCATGAAGAAAAGCCATTGCAGATGGAAGACTGATGATCAAAGCCCTTGTCTGAAGGCCATGAAGGTGGAGATTGATGCTTGTTGAAGCCTGTAGCTGATTGGAGATTACTTGAAGCCAGATGTTGATTCAGAGCTGCTGATGCTGTTTCTTTTGCTGTTGTATTTTATTGCTGATGTATTGATTGGTTTTCTGAGCTGTATTGTTTGCTGTTTACCCTGCTGGGTTGAAAGTGAAGCCTGTTCACTTTTGCCTATTGTTTTCTAGGTTCGAGGTTGAGTGGGACTCCCTTGCCTCGCTTGTGCTGTTGCATCCATGCATTTTACTGCTTTACTGTATATATCTGATATTGTCTCTGTCTCTGCCTATCCCGTAGGATCTCTGTTTCTCTCTGTGCAAGAGAGGAGCATGATAGACACTAGGTCTTAACCCATGCATGATAACATTAGGTTAGTTTGTTTCCCTTCGCAACCGTAGGTTAGAGTTCTGTCTCTTTCTTTCTCAAAACAAACAGAAAAACACATAAAGATTTCAAACACAATAAAAGACACGTCTTCCGTAAAAGAATGTGAACTCATCAAAGCGTCATTTTTGTCCGCTGGGACTATTAATCAAGAAAACCTTGTTCAGAAGGAATAAAATCAATCAAGACAGACCTGTGTCGTACGTGGCCCGAACTACGTTTGCTCTGATCTTTCATGCTGTATGAAAGTACGTAGGCATAGGATGCGATATCCTAGCGAGCAACCTTCCCCTCCTTTCCCGTAGGTAGGCGAACTACGTTGACTCTGATTTCTCGTTCCAGACGGGAATACGTAGGCATAAAGTGCGATACTTTGCCGAGTCATTTTTATTTTCATTTTCTTTTTCTTTTTAACCCTTGACCTATAGTTTAGATAGAATAACAATCCATACCCGAAAACAAGCGTGGATCCCGTCGAGTACGACGGACGTGAGGGGTGCTAATACCTTCCCCTTGCGTAACCGACTCCCGAACCCAGGTTTTGGTTGCGATGACCATACCTTTCCCGTGTTGTGCGAGGTTTACTCTGAGCGTTTCCTTTCCCTCCCGTGGGATAAATAACGCACGGTGGCGACTCTTCTGTTCAGCCGGCGCCGATTTTCGCAGTAGCGACAGCTGGCGACTCTGCTGGGGATCCAACGTCCCCTGGCTGCTAAGGACTGCGATGGTTCTTATGCATTTGGGATCCAACGTCCCTTGAGAGAGTCAATCCTAACGCTTGTTTTCCCGTCGAGGATTTTGTATGGAGTTATTGTATATTTCTAACCCTGTATTTTCAGCTTTATATATTGTTTATTATTGCTGTATTGGGGTGTGACGGGTATTCTGATATTGAGAGATAAGCCGGACCTGGGCTTGAGTGCACCTAGAATTAGAGTAGAAATTAGTGGGCGCCCGCTTGCTTTGCTTGCTTTGGTGTCCCATGAAATCTACACTCAGACGAGGTTCCTCTGGTTGGCCTCCTGCCCCTTCCTTTGGTTGGCGTGGGTTGCTGGTTAGTTGGATTGTCGACTCTGGGGACCGATCATTTGGAAGTTGGCTGAGTGAGGCCTCTTCAGGAATTGATGATGCCACTCCTTCTGGGAATCGTATCATCAACCCTGAAAGTCTGTGACGCCGACGACCGCATAGGATGCCGTACCTTGTGCCAGTTATAGGGCCACCCACCTGTGAGGGGATTCAGGGTTATGCAGGTAACTAGACCTCCAGACTACCGGTTATTTCTTGATCAGAGATCCTGGTTATTTATGGAGAGTTATGAGGTCTGCCAGAGACCATTTGGAGATTTATTCTGAGGTCTGTCAGAGACCATTGGGAGAGCTATGAGGTCTGTCAGAGACCAGTTGGAGATGTGTTATGAGGTCTGTCAGAGACCAGTTATAGATGGGATTTGAGGTCTATCAGAGACCAGTGAGTTATGGTTTGAGGTCTGTCAGAGACCAGTGTTGGAGTTCTATTCTAGGTCTATCTGAGACCAGGGTTTGATGACTTCTGGACGGTCTATTTGAGACCTTTCTTGATTGGGTTTAGGCTATTCAGCTGCAGCTTTGGTCCCTGTTGAATGTTACTTGCATTGCATCCCTGCATATACATTATCATTTGCATTTCACTAACGTGTGTCTGTGCTGCAGGTGCATTTGCATTTCCCTAGTTCTAGTGCCCAGACTTCTGAGTGTTTGATCATGACTAGCCTACGGAGAACGGTTGCTTACAAATTGCCTACGCCTGATATTGTTCCTTTACTGGGGTTGATCTCTCTTGCTGATGAGGGTGTTCGTAGGAGTTTCCGGAGGAGTTATGGTAGATTACTGAGATTGGTGTGCAAACCTACAGAGGTAGAGTTAGATGGGCTGTATGCTTTGATGCAATTCTATGACCCTGCTTTGAGGTGTTTTACGTTCTCTGATTTTATTATGGGACCAACCTTGGAGGAATACGCTGAGTATGTTGAGCTGCCTGTGCAGAACCAGGTTCCATTCATTCATTATGATGCCAAACCCAAGCCGGAGGAATTGGCAAAAGCCTTGCATGTTGATGCTTCTGAACTTGTGACTACTGTTTCCCGGGGAGTTCCAGGCTTCTCATTTCAGTTCTTAGTTGGTAAAGCCCAAGAGTACGCCAAGAATGGGTGCTGGGTTGCTTTCAATGCTGTGTTGGCCTTGTGCATTTATGGCATAGTACTATTCCCCAATATACCGGATTTTGTGGACTTCGATGCTTTCTACTTGTTCGCCGCTGGTAATCCTGTACCTACCTTACTCGGAGATCTCTACCACTCACTGCGTTACAAGAATGAGAAGGGAAGAGGGAAGAATGTTCATCTGTGTGTACCCTTATTGAGTATGTGGTTTGAGAGTCACCTTCCTAAGAGAAGATCTGCTGCAGAGACTACAGTTCCAGTTGGTTGGCCGGAGCGTTTGATGAGGTTATTGTCGGAAGATATGGAGTGGTTTGATAGGGACCTGTTGGGATCGGAGCTCATCTTCAGCTGTGCTGGGTACCCTAATGTGCCATTGATAGGAAGGAAGGGGTGTATCAATTACAACCCTTCTCTATTCATTCGCCAGTTCGGATATGCACTGAAGAATCCACCTCAAGAGGAGGAAGTACAGGAATCTCTGTACTTCACTGGAGATTTGAAGGGGGAATTATTAGCCAAGTTGCGACGTGCCTGGACGAGTATTAACCACAAAGGGAAGCCGTTGTTGGGAAAGAATGACTGTCGGGCCTATGCACCTTATAGAGCTTGGATTCAGGAGAGGGCTAGTCAGTTGAAGATGCCGTTTCCAGATGCACCAATTCTTGATCCTATTCCGGTAGAAGAGCCGACTACTGTTTCTAGAGAAGCATATGAACAGGTTGTGAAGGAGAAAGAAGCCCTGATGAAGATTAACGAAGGGTTAGAGCAAGAGTTAGCCCAGGCGCGCAGCGAGAAGAACAAGGCCGTATATGCTTTCCAACAACAGATTGAGCTGGTGAACAGGTTAGGAGCTGAGTTGACCGAGGAAAAGAAGAAGCGCGAACGTCTGGGACAAGAGTTCAGAAGCTCCCATGACATGCTGGAAGCCAAAAAGAAAGCGCTCGACGCAGCACACCGAGAGATATCTTCTTGCAATAAGACTTGGAATGCCACACTCACCAATAACAAGAAGAGGGAAGATAAGCTGAAGCAGCAAATTTCCGACCTCGAAGAGAAGTTGAAGTCTAGCATCAAGAAGTGTGAGGAAGAAGTGATGAACCGGTATAGTGTCCAGCATGCACTGAACAAGGCAATCAAATCTAGAGACGAAGCAGTGTCCCAGAAGCGAAAGTTAGAAGATTGCTTCGGAGAGGCAACGTGGGAAGAGACTGCTGAAGACGTACGCCGTGTCCTTAAGAAGAGAAACCAGCTTGTTGAAGGGCTGCTTGATCGACCAAGCCATCCGGAGACCAAGAAGTTGATAGAGGAGTACCAGACTTTTGGGAGGATCTGATCATTCCATTATTTGTATGCTTTATTTGCATAGTGCTGACCATCACCAGGATTGTTGGTTGAGGTCATGCCCTCTTTGTACTCTCAGTGATATTGTACCCTGGGCTTATTGATTCTCTCTGCTATATATGAGGCTTTCTATGATTCAACTCCGGTATTCCTATTGTCAACACTGTCACTGCACCGGCACCCTCGCACTAGAACTGGGGGAATGAACTTCCCTAATGCACAGACACATTGCATTGCATTCATATTCATATTGCATGACAGGTGATCTTTGAATGGTGTCTTATCTCCTGCTTTAATTCAGGTACTTAACAGGATTCCAGATCAACATCCGCACCGCTATTCTACACGATCCAACTGTCGGAAAGTCATGGACCAAATTCAGAACGAGATGCAGGATGTACGCGAGAAGCTCGCCCTCTTCATGCAGACCATGGAAGCTATAGCAAAAGGGCAAGAAAACTTGCAGGCCATGGTCCAGCCTCTGTTGGCTCGCAATGCTGGTCATGGTAACGAAGATCATCAGTCTGTCCGGGTTGATACTGCTCATGGAGATGGCACTCCAACGCCAGTGGCTCCGCCTGTCGTCAATGTGAATGCTGCTAACGTCAACAACGCTACCGCTGCTGTGAATGGTAACGTCGGAGTTGGAAATGAAACTGCTGTCCACAACGCTGGGCTGGGTGATGTCAATTTGGGAGATAATCTCGGAGGCAATGGCCTTGTCAATACTGGGTTCGGATTCAACGATCAGGGATTCGACAACACTGGCAAGTATGGCTTTAATGCTCAAGGCTTTGGGCAAGATGGTTATGGTATGGTCAATCAGGGCTACGGAGGCTTTGGAAGCGGAAACGGTGCTGGTTTTATGACTGGTGGTCCTGCTGGAGGTGTTCAAGGGTACGGCAACAGAGGCCGAGTTCCAGGGATGAATCAGGTCAGAGCTGGACGTAATAATGCATATGATGGATACGGGGCTGGAAACGGTATGTGGCAAGAGGATCAACAGGAGGACGCCTTCTCTGGAGGGGGTTTTGAAGGGCCGATGGATGATTCTCAAAAGATTAGAATGCTGGAAGAGCAAATGAAAGGAGTCCTAAACCAGAGCGCTGTGGGTCTGGACATGGCAACAATGGGCTTGGTACCTGGGCTGAGGGTGCCAATCAAATTCAAAGCGCCTGCGTTCGATAAGTACAAAGGAGATACATGTCCGAAGGTGCATGTCCGAGCTTATTACAGAAAGATGTCTGCATACTCCACTGACGAAAGAATGCTCATGCATTTCTTTCAGGATAGTCTATCGGGTCCTTCCCTAGAGTGGTACATGGGGTTGGAGCCCACTGATATCAAGACTTGGAAGCAATTGGCGGAGGCGTTCGTAGCCCATTACAAGTATAACAGTGACCTGGCACCCAATCGGGTCCAGTTGGCCGGGCTTTCGCAGAAGAAGGGGGAGAGTTTTAAAGAATACGCGCAAAGGTGGCGCGATATGGCTGCCAGGGTCCGTCCCCCTGTGGAAGATAAAGAAATGAACGACATGTTTGTTGGCACATTCACCGGGCTGTTTCATGATATGCTGTTTCATACGTCTCTGGCTAGTTTTTCAGATCTGATTCTGATGGGTGAAAAGATTGAGCGGAATATTAAGCAAGGAAAGTTCCAAGTCGATGAATCAACTGCATCTGGCAGTAATAAGAAAGCTTATGGGGGGCGCCGTCAGGGCGAAGCTAGTGCTGTATTTGGAGGCCGAGGCCGAGGCCGAGGCAGGGGAAGAAATCAATATCGTCAGCCGCAGCAAGTGTCGAGTGTCACCATCCCGTATCAACAACAACCAATTCAGCAACAACAACAGGTTCAGCAGCAACCAATGCCACAGCAGCAGCAGCCTCAGCAGGGGGCACAGCAAGCTCAACGAAAATTCCAGGGTGGTAAGCCGAGAAGGGTGTTCGAGAAGCCTCCCTCTAACTATGCTGATTTATTGCAGACTTTGTTGGGATTGAATCTAGTAGAGAAAAGAACCTTGGCGCCGATAACGGGAACTCCCCCGTTCGGCTATGATGCAAATAGGCGCTGCGAGTTTCATTCTGGGGCCCCGGGCCATGATATAGAAGGTTGTCACGCTTTTAAGCACGTTGTGCAGGATCTCTTGGACAACAAGTCTATCAACTTCGGAACGACCGGTGCGAATATAGTCCAGAAACCCATGCCTAATCATGGGGCGAACGCCGTGCTGACTGAGGAAGGTCTGAATCTGATTATGAATGTTGAGGATTTAAAGACGCCGCTGAGCGAAATAAAAAGCCGACTGTTGCAAGGAGGTGTTTACCCGGGTTGTAATGAGTACTGCTTAGATTGTTGGGCCCTGTCTGGGGGGTGTGAGGATTTGAAGAAAGGCATTCAGGCCTTGATTGATGAAGGTGTATTGCAGTTTGATAGAACAGCAACTGATGAGCCGGCAGGGGCAGTAATGGATAATCAGAGTGATGTTGCCACAGTGACAATTCCTAGGAAGACGATCACTATTTCAGCACCAGCTCAGCGACCACCGATTACTATAACTAAAGCCGGGCCAATCCCGTATGAGAGCACGAAAGCAGTCCCATGGTCATATGGGCTAGAGGTATATTGTGACGGGATTAAAATCGATGTTAACAAGCGGTCAGCGGAGGTTGTGGATAATGTTGTTGGCCCGGGAGGCATGACGAGAAGCGGCAGGATCTTTATATCTCCTGAAGTGGAAGCCGAAAGACTAGCGAAAGGAAAGGGGAAAGCGGTTGAGAATGTTCCGGTACAAGCAAATGAAAAAGAAGCAGCGTCGAAGGATGTAGAAGAATTCATGCGCTTGATTCGGAAAAGCGATTATAAAATTGTGGAGCATCTGCAGCAGACACCATCCAAAATATCTATATTGTCATTGCTGTTGTGTTCGGAAGCCCACAGGAACGCTTTGCTGAAAGTCCTGGACACTTCTTTTGTACCACAGGATGTCTCCGTAAACCAGCTAGAAGGGGTATTGGCACATGTAAATGCGGGCCACAGTCTGGGCTTTACTGATTTCGACTTGACTCCGAAAGGAAGGGATCATAATATGGCATTACATGTATCTGTTGAGTGCAGAGGGTCGACAATGTCACATGTATTGGTTGACACCGGGTCGTCTTTGAATGTGCTGCCTAAGAAGGCTATGATGAAGCTGGATGTTCGAGGGATTTTGTGTACACCAAGTGATTTGGTAGTCAGAGCGTTTGACGGCACGCGGAGAACAGTCTTCGGATCGATCACCTTGCCTCTGCAAGTGGGGCCGGAAGTGTTTGCAACGGAGTTTTATATCATGGATATACAGCCTGCGTACAGCTGCTTGCTGGGAAGACCTTGGATTCATGGGGCGGGGGCTGTCACGTCAACCCTGCATCAGAAGTTAAAGTATATGGTCGGAGACAGTGTAGTCACCGTGTGCGGAGAAGAGGACATCCTGGTCAGCCATCTTTCTTCGTTCAAATACGTGGAAGTCGACGGGGAGATCCACGAGACGCCATGCCAGGCATTCGAAGGTTTGCGCATAAAGGACAAGAGTCCCGGGCCGAGCAAAGTGCCAGAGATAGCTGTCTCATCGTATAAAGAAGCTCGAGCTCTAGTGGAAGCCGGAGAAGCCAAAGGCTGGGGCAAAGTATTGGACATTCCTGTGAAAATGGACCGGTTCGGACTGGGGTACCGACCGTCGTCATCAACTCCTTCCGTGGGGGCCCCTCATTTCAGAAAGTCAATCACCATCTCTGCCAGTGGAGTATGCCATGAATCTGTCAATGCTGCTTCGGAGTCTGATGAAGGGGACAGCGACTGTGATATGGATGCCTGGATTCAGCCAAGCACGCCAGGACAAGGACTGTGCAACTGGTCTATTCAGGAGCTTGTTCCTGTGACTTTTAAACAGTAATGCTTTGCTTTATTAATTGTTGAATAATCCGATGTCTTGCCCGGGGCATCGGGATTTGCTTAGGGCTGTGTTGTTATAAACATTGCTTCGTTAATCATTAAATAAATGGCGTTTTTTTCATGTGTAAATATTGTAATCCCTGTCTTTCTTGTTTTGTATTTTTCAATAAGATGGCAATGTGGTTATTCGCTTTATACGCATTTTGAAGCACTTAACCCTCTCTTTTGCAGGATAACATTTTCAGATGACATCCTTGAACCACCTATGACTCGTCCCGACTTCGAGCACCCGGTATTCCAGACCGAAGAAGAGGTTGTCGAAGATAGCGACGTTCCTGAAGAACTGTCTTGGTTGGTGAAGCAAGAGGAAAGAGCCATTCTGCCTCACGACGAGGCTATCGAAATTATCAATTTGGGGTCGGAAGGGGTTGAGAAAAATATTCGTATCGGAGCCGCACTGCAGAGTGATATCAAGCGAAAACTGGTTGAAATGCTCCGAGAGTATAATGATGTATTCGCTTGGTCGTATCAAGATATGCCAGGGCTCGATACAGATATGGTTGTGCATCGCCTGCCACTGAAAGAAGACTGCCCGCCTGTCAAACAAAAGCTTCGCAGAACTCGACCAGATATGGCAATGAAGATCAAAGAGGAGGTTCAAAAACAGTGGGACGCTGGTTTCCTGGCTGTGACGAAGTATCCCTCATGGGTTGCTAACATCGTACCAGTGCCAAAGAAAGATGGCAAGGTTCGAATGTGCGTGGATTATAGAGATTTGAATAAAGCAAGCCCAAAAGACGATTTTCCACTTCCTCATATTGACGTATTAGTTGATAATACCGCTCAATACTCTGTATTCTCCTTCATGGATGGCTTTTCAGGCTATAATCAGATTAAAATGGCGCCGGAGGATATGGAGAAGACTACTTTCATAACGCCTTGGGGAACATTTTGCTATAAAGTGATGCCCTTTGGTTTGAAAAATGCTGGGGCAACGTATCAGCGTGCGATGACGACTCTCTTTCATGACATGATGCATAAAGAGATCGAAGTTTATGTTGACGATATGATTGCCAAATCCCAGACAGAGGAAGAGCATCTGGTGAATCTGTTGAAGTTGTTTAAAAGGCTTAGGAAGTTCAGGCTGAGGCTGAACCCTAATAAATGCACCTTCGGGGTGAGATCGGGTAAACTGCTGGGGTTTATCGTAAGCGAAAGAGGGATAGAGGTCGATCCTGCTAAAATAAAAGCGATTCAAGAAATGCCGACGCCTAAAACAGAGAAAGAGGTGCGCGGGTTTTTGGGGAGATTGAACTACATTGCTCGGTTCATATCTCACCTAACGGCCACGTGTGAACCATTATTCAAGCTGTTGAAGAAAGATCAAGCTATAACGTGGAACGAAAATTGTCAAAAGGCGTTCGACAAAATAAAGAAGTATCTGCAGGAGCCTCCTATTTTGATACCCCCAGTGGCAGGGAGACCCTTGATAATGTATTTGACGGTTCTTGAGGGAAGTATGGGTTGCGTTCTCGGTCAACACGACGAGACGGGGAGAAAAGAGCATGCAATCTATTATTTGAGTAAGAAATTTACAGACTGTGAATCTCGGTACTCAATGCTGGAGAAAACTTGTTGCGCGCTAGCCTGGGCCGCCAAGCGTCTGAGGCAGTACATGCTGAATCATACAACCATGCTCATCTCGAAGATGGATCCAATCAAATATATATTCGAAAAGCAGGCGTTGTCAGGTAGAATTGCCCGGTGGCAGATGATCTTGACTGAATACGATATTCAATACGTCTCGCAAAAAGCGATAAAGGGGAGTGTGCTGGCTGAGTATCTGGCGGAGCAGCCTATTGAAGAGTACCAATCAATGAGATTCGATTTTCCTGACGAGGATATCATGTATCTCAAGATGAAGGATTGCGAAGAGCCGTTACCAGACGAAGGACCAGAGCCAGGGTCCCAATGGCAGATGATATTTGACGGAGCTGTGAATGCGTACGGTAGCGGAGTAGGGGCAATCATCACTACGCCGCACGGGTCGCACATCCCGTTTACTGCCCGATTGACCTTCGCCGTTACCAACAATGAGGCCGAATACGAAGCTTGTATAATGGGGCTTGAAGAAGCCATTGATTTGCGAATCAAACATTTAGACGTATACGGAGACTCAGCTCTGGTAGTGAATCAGATCAAAGGGGAATGGGAGACACGGCAGCCCAATTTGATACATTACATGAATTATGCAAGGAGATTGTTGCCTTTCTTCGACAAAGTTGAATTGCATCATGTGCCGCGGGCAGAAAATCAAATGGCTGACGCCCTTGCCACCTTGTCTTCCATGTACAAGGTCAATTTCTGGAACGAAGCTCCCCAAATCACTATCTCTCGGTTAGACAGGCCAGCTTATGTATTTGCTATTGATGAAGTGTCTGATGGCAAACCGTGGTATTTTGATATCCTTAATTTCCTGAAGAATAAAGAGTATCCGGCTGGGGCATCCAGTCAAGATCAGAAGACTCTCAGGAGATTAGCGGGTAGTTTCTATTTGAACCCGGATGGCGTCTTATACAGAAGAAACCACGACTTGGTGTTGTTGCGTTGTGTAGACGAGAAAGAGGCAAAGCTTCTCATGGAGGAAATTCACGAAGGTGCATTCGGCACGCATGCTGGTGGACATGCTATGACGAGAAAACTGCTGCGGGCAGGTTATTTTTGGCTGACGATGGAAACTGATTGTTTCAAGTTTGCAAGAAAGTGCCACAAGTGCCAAATTTATGCTGACAAAATACATGTGCCTCCGAGTCCTCTAAATGTGATGTCATCTCCATGGCCATTCTCAATGTGGGGAATCGATATGATTGGAAAGGTTGAGCCGACGGCTTCTAACGGGCATCGGTTCATCCTAGTAGCAATCGATTATTTCACCAAGTGGGTGGAAGCGGCGTCTTACGCAAACGTAACGAAGCAAGTGGTGGCTAGATTCATCAAGAGAGATATCATTTGCCGATACGGAATTCCCGAGCGGATAATCACGGATAATGGTTCTAATCTGAACAACAAAATGATGAAGGAGCTCTGTCAAAATTTCAAGATTGAACATCACAACTCCTCCCCTTACCGACCCAAGATGAATGGCGCTGTCGAAGCGGCCAATAAGAATATCAAGAAGATCGTCCAGAAAATGGTGGTGACGTATAAGGATTGGCACGAGATGCTACCTTTCGCTTTGCACGGTTATCGTACGACGGTACGCACATCAACCGGGGCAACTCCATTCTCGTTGGTATACGGAATGGAAGCGGTATTACCATTGGAAGTTGAGATCCCTTCTCTGAGGGTATTGCGAGACGTTCAGCTGGACGAGGCAGAATGGGTAACGAACAGATTGAACCAACTGAGTTTGATGGATGAGAAGAGGCTAGCTTCTCTGGCATACGGTCGTTTGTATCAAAGACGAATGAAGAAAGCGTACGACAAGAAAATACTTCCGCGAAGCTTTCAGACGGGCGACCTTGTGCTGAAAAGGATTCTCCCGCCGCAAGCAGATCACAGGGGCAAGTGGACCCCCAACTACGAAGGGCCATACGTTGTCAGTAAGGTCTTTTCAGGAGGAGCTTTATTGTTGTCCACCATGGACGGGGAAGACTTTGCATCACCTGTGAATTCGGACGCAGTTAAAAAATACTTTGCTTAAAATAGACCCGCTGGACAGAAAAAAGAGAGTCCAGGCAAAAATGGGGCATCCTGGCGAACCAAAAACAGAATGAAAGGTTCGGGCAAAAGTTAGGGATAAAATTGAAAAAATGTACACCCGCGAAGTTGAAAACCTACACTGGGCGGCTTCGGCAAAAAGGGGTATCCCGGTGAACTGAAAACCCGTAAAGGGCGGTTCACGCAAAAGTTAGGGATTTGAAAAGCAAATGACTGCGGTCCGAATTCGAATTCAATGAGCATCTATGCGGGAGAATATATTTGAGGAATTAGTTATCGAATACAACCTCTTCAGAAGTAGGGATACCGGGAAAGTATAAGAGTCGGACGAGTCATGGGAGGATCAGTTCGTGGTGTTCATCTGCATCCAGTTGCCGACATGTGTACAAAATTTAATTTGTCAATATTTATGCTTCTTGTGAATACTTGCATACTTGTATATTTGCTTTGTGTAGCTTCCTCTTTTCAGGAGTTACATCCCGTGTACAAAAACTCCGCCCATTCAGGGGCCCAATCAATGAAAATGTGTTATTCAGTACTTGATGCATGTTCTTTACTGTTTTGCGCATGATAAAACGCCTAAGTTTATTGAAGCTAGCATGAGTATAACATTACTGGCCCTTGCCAACAATTGTTAAAGCTTTGAATTAACTGAGTGTAACGTCACTAACCTGAATCGATTTGGATTGCATAGGCTTGTCGTGCTTTGTTTGTGTTGTTGCAGGTTTCATAACTGTACGAGGAAGGAGGATCAAAAGATTGTGATAACGAAAGGCTTGATCCCCACGCAGGTCATGCATGTTCTTCCTGAAGAAGGATAGAATTCCCCAGCTAGCCGTAGCTTATCCAAAGGACGTGCTCCAGAGAAGTCACTCGACCTCAGCAGAGTTTAGTGATTCTGAGATCGTAAGGCTGTATTCAGACAGGTTCATCTCCCCCCGTAGGGTCAGGCACTCTTCCCCAGTGGAGTCAGTTAATTTTCCCCAAGAGAATCCAGCCATCCCCAGCGGAGTTCTCTTTTCAGTAAATGTTCTTTCCTTCCAGTGGAATTCGAAGGTCAAGACTCTCCAAAGCAGAGTTGATGGCGGTTCCTGTCATTTATTTTGTCAGAGATACTGGTGATATCGGTTCACGTTCCAGCAGAAAGTCCGATCGTGCTGTGCGCATCTGCTATTCCTCAGCAGAGTTATTGTCCCCAGCAGGGGTTACTTCAGCAAGACGTGTGGTTTGAGTTCCCAACTTCCCAGCAGGGTCGACTTCATCCTACCAGCATTTATTTCGCCGGAATAATTTTGTAGCATCAGGCTATCCCCGGCGAGTCAGCGTTACCCTTCCAGCATTTATTTTGCTGAAGCAGTTTCTGTACTCTAGTAGTTCAGGTGGAGAGAGCTCTTGCTCAAATAAATCACCAAACAGTCAAGATCTCGGCAGGAGATATTCAATGACAATGTCAGTTTCGGCGGTATTCCCCCACAGAGTTATCGTGATAAAACTCTCTTTGTCTCCAGCAGAGTCATTTATGCAAATGTATCTTATTTTCCCCAGCCAGAGTGGCCAGGATAAGAATCTCCTTATCCCCAAGCAGAGTTTGTTTGTCATCAACGAGTCGCATGAATCAGAATTTCGAAGCAGGTGTCCGATAGTTGGTTTTCAGACATCCCCAGTAGAGTTCATCTCGAAGTCGCTGTCACGTCAGTGCTGAGCAGTTTGTGGGTAAGGATCATTGAAGAATTAAGTCCTGACGTGGACCATTTACTCCTAGAATGACGAGATTTCTTCAGAAGTGGGCGTCCTAACGTGGACAGGTTTGTTTTACCGGATTGGTAAGGTGCGTTAATCCTGACGTGGATAGATTCGGTCTCTCGAAATTTGGAGAAAAGGAGGTCATGACGTCGACAAAAGATTGGGTACTCTTCGTGTTGGTATCCTGACGTGGATCATTTTGTTTTCGGCAGATATCTTTATTCGTAATGGTGAAATGTGCGTCCTGACGTGGACAAGTTTGTAGTTCTTTGTGATGACAAGATACAAGAATCCTGACGTGGACAAATTTATCCTTCTTCGTGTTGTTGGCAAAGTGTAAGTCCTAACGCGGATATTTCCCCAGTGAGTCGAAGGTGTGAGTCCTTACGTGGACAAGTCTTATTTCCTCAGTGAGTCGAAGACGCCTGAGTCCTAACGTGGACAAATCAAGACGAGATCAGTGTCCTAACGCGGACAGATCAAAGAGATTATTATTCCTAACGTGGAAAGATGTAGTCCTTACGCGGACATATCAACAGAGGTGATTCCTAACGTGGAAAGACGGAGATTCCTAACGCGGAAAAGATGGAGTCCATACGCGGACGTATCAGAAGTGATTCCTAACGTGGAAATGACAGTATTCCTAACGTGGAAAGAAGAGAGTCCTTACGTGGACAGATTAAGATGGCATTCCTGACGTGGAAAAGTTTAGTCCTAACGTGGACAGATCAAGGTTTGATTCCTAACGTGGAAAGATCGGAGTCCTTACGTGGACATATCAAGAGCATTCCTTACGTGGAAGAAAAGTGGTTTCCTTACGTGGAAAGACGAGTTTATTCCTTACGCGGAAAATCGATTGATTCCTGACGTGGAAAGAAATGGATTATTCCTGACGTGGAAAGAGAGTTTAGTCCTGACGCGGACAGATCGAAGAAGATATTCCTAACGTGGAAGAAGGAAGTTAGTCCTTACGTGGACAGATGCAAGAAAAGTAGAGTCCTAACGTGGACAAGTTCAGAAATAGTTGTATTCCTTACGTGGAAAGATCGGAGTCCTGACGCGGACATGTCAAATGGCATTGGAGTCCTTACGTGGACAGATTGATGCAGTTCTCCTTATGTGGAAAGAAGATTGCTTCCTAACGTGGAAAGATAAAAGCGTTACTCCTAACGTGGACGATGTGATTCCTAACGTGGACAGGTGTTACTCCTAACGTGGAAGAGTGTTATTCCTAACGTGGGCGATTCTGTTTACGGAAATGCAGATGAATTATCCCCAGCGGAGTTGCCGAGATTTTTCTGGGTTGACAGTAAGTGGAGTCCTAACGTGGACAGATTTAGTTGATATTTCTTCGTATCGACAACAGACAGAGTCCTCACGTGGACAAGTAAGCAAAATGTTATGACAGAATTCTCTTCAGAACGATGAAGACAATCCCCAGCACGGTCGTGCGAGATCAGTGGGTTACCGTAACAGTCAGATTCAGCTGACGGATGTCATTCCTCAAGCAGGAGCGCTGTGTATTTCTGCGGTTGGCAAATTTCTGGTTTCACTAGTATTCAACCGTCTCGTACCGCGAATGTCTGAAGGCTCCGGGCTCTTCACCCAATCGGGTCCAAGTCGCTTGAATAGGGGCAGCTGTTGCACCCTAAAATTTGCTCAACCTTATTCCTTGGATTTATGTTTCATTATCATTAGCATTTGCATATAGAGGCATGTACATAGACTAACCATCTGCATAGCATAAGCATAGCAAGTCATTCAACAGGGGACCAATCATTATTCTCAGCTCTAGAGGCCTACCATGAGGTTATTATCCTAATTCCATCATATTCAAGTCATCAGGAAAGAATTTGAAAGCAAAGAGTTCAGCAGATCAAGCCTTGGGTCTATCTCCTAGCTGAGGGTATCTGAGGATCAACAAGAGGGTTGTGAGCTGTGAAATGAAAGCATGGAGAGCATCTAGACATCTTGAGAGACTTATAAAGTCATTTGGAGAAGAAAGCAAGTCATTGATGAAAGCACAAGAGCTATAGTGGAAGACAGTCAACTAGGGTTTCATCTGGGTCAACCCTAGGTCAACCCTAGGTCAATTGACTGACTTAAGAGGGCATTCAAGTCTATTGGAGAGATGTGGGGATCACCATTGAACATATAAAGAAGGATATGGAGATATGACAAGGAGAATTCAAGAGAAATCAAGGAGAAGAGGAGTTACTAAATTAGGGTTTCTCTGTAAAATCCCCTAGTTTAGGTCAAATTTCCAAGCAAGATAAGTCAAAATGCTAGCTTCAAATGGCTTCTTGGCCAACATGAAACTTGTAGAGGATCTCAAGACCTTTAATTTGAGTGGTGGAAGACCTCAAGGAGATTTATAGAACTCAAGTTATGGTCCTTGCAAGTTACAGGTCATCTGGGGTGTCTGAATTTTTGTCTGTGAAAGTGACTTGACTTCCAAGCTAGTTTTGCCCCTCAAGGAGATTTCAAATGAATTCTTGGTCAACATAAGAATTGTTCCTCATTGTCTTAGCTTTCTAGAATGGTATGGCATGCCTTCATAGGATGTGGAGAACTCAACTTATGGTCTTGACAAGCAAAGGGTATTTTGGGTATTTGTGAATTACAGGTCATTTTAACCTATACCCAAAACTCATACAAGGAGGCCTCAAATGGAAAAACTTACAACATCAAACTTGCTCCAAATGGGATTTTAAGTCTAGAAAGAAGGTCACAAGTTATTGGAGAAGCTCATAGCATGATGTTGCATAATTGGTCAAAATATGAACTAAAAAGGCTTATAAAGTGAATAATTTCAAATTGAAAAATGGTTTGGGAGATTTACAAGTCCAAATGGAGACTTCCAATATATGATTTTGAATGGAAAAACAATTCTAAGAACAATGGTTTACACACTTTTTTGAGTTTAGAAGGAAAAAATGAAGTTATCCATGGTTGCTTACCTTTTAAGAAACATAATCCAAAATGAGCCAAAGTTTGAAAACAAGGGAATGTGCAAGATGGATCTAGAATGTACCATTGGGGTCTATATATTCATGAAAGATGAATTTGGCAAGGGTTGGCCTCATTTGCACCAAGAATTCCACAAATTTCTCATACTTTTTTCATTGAAGTTTTCATTCCAATCTCACAAAACCTTCACCAATTCTCATCCACATCCATTCAATTTTGTTCCATCATCATCATAGATCATCATCCAATCAAGGATCAAGTGATTATCATCCATTTTCGTGCACCATACTCAAGAACATCAAAGTTGCAAATTCCATTGGACAGCCTAATTCAAGCAAGGAATCACCAGAATATTGCATACAGAATTGATTGCTGAGTTTGTGGATCAAGATCCAACACCTAGAAGCCTCAGATCTTCAATCTCCATAGCTGTTTGCAAGGTTTCACATCAGGTATGTTTTCACTCAAATTGCTCGATTCAGTTAGTTAGGCATGTTGTTGTTAGTGTAGATTTGATCTAGGTGGTTAGGAGATTAGTTTAGATGAATTTGGAAAGGATTGGTGATGGTTGTTAGCAGGTGCCACAAACTGTTTGGATCAATATCTCTTGGATTAGTGCATTAGAATGTTGGTTTGATTGATCAGATTAATCTCCATTAGGCATAGGTTAGTTTAGGTCAATTTTGAGGAAGAATTGAGTTGATGCATCTCAGTGCATTTCCATGGTGGCCAGATGTTGCTTCGATCGGGTTTGTTGTTGTGGCGAGTTTCAAAGAAATCTAATGCCATAGGATTATAGAGTGAAGAATTCTGAGTATCTTTCGTGTTTATAGCGTGATGATTCATGGCCTGGTGATGGAGAAATACGAGCTTGAACCTTGCTCGTGCATGGCTGCCATGGGAGATTAAAACCCTAAGTTTCAGAATAATTGAGGAAGACGAAATCTGGACCCTTCATTTGGAGTTGGACTTTTGACTTCCCAGGCAATCCAATGGCTCTTGTTTAATTTCAGAATTGGAGGGAGATGAGCTGGCCAAAACGCGCCGTTTCATTAATTGAAACGGGCGGGCCTGAATGGACGTGCTATCCCCACCCCCAATGTGTGAGCCCAAACCAATTGCAATGTGATTTCACTGCTATTCTTACCCCCAGCGCTTCTTATGTTTTTTCACTAATTCAGAGTGATATTGGGCCTTGTTGAAGGCGCTATCTGCACCCCCTGTCTGAGGGCCCATCCAGATTATAACTGGGGCGAACTTCTATTCTGACCCCCCTCTTTCTCATTTAATTCAATTTTAATTTTCTTAATTCATTTTTATTTTTACCAATCTTCATAAATTCATAACTAATTCATAAAAAATGCATTTTAATCCATTCTTTTTACCATATTTTCTTTAGAATGTCTAGAATATTATAGGAAAATAAATTTTCATTTTTGTTTTATTTCATATTTTTTACATATTTTCTAAATAAATGTCACATTAAATAATTCATTTCATGCATCATTTTTATGATTTTTGTTCTCTTACATGCTTTGATATTTTTTGATCATTCTTTTCATATTGTTTAGATGAGATACTAGGCTTGTAGAAATATTTTAGTTCCCATTTTTAGAGGTTAATTTTAGGTGATTAATAAATGCTTGAATATCATGAGCAAAACTAGGGTTTAGGTGACAACTTAGGAGTTTGATTTCATTTCCCTTAGGACTTAGGGTTTGAATAGATTAGTTATGGGACTATAGGGGCTATGGGTAGTTATTAGATCCCTTAGAGAACAGTTAGGATTCCCCTACTGCTATTATTACTGTCTGTATATCTGTTGTCTGGTGTGGTGTGCCCTCTGGGGATTGTTGCTTGTTTGATTGGGTATTGGGTTTGCCTGGGACCCTGGGGAAGCTGAAGATTTGTGAAGATGAAGCTATTGAAGATTCAAAGATTGAAGATCAACTGTCAGAGTTGAGGAGGAGATTCTTGCTAGCAGATGCTGAGGAACTAGGGTTTAGGAGCTAGGCAGGGCTCTAGATTAGAATGATTGTTTCTCAAACATGGATTGCCTTGTCTGCATCCATTCTTCTCTGTGATTCATAGTCTCTCTAAGACACTCACCCCCTTCCTTTGGAAGGCTTGGTGATAGTGTCTATGAGATAGAACTCTTGAGAGAAAATGTCTCTTGTGTTAGAAGCAGTCTGTTCACCACCTTTGGTAGTCAGCTGATTGCTTAACACCCAATTCACTCTTGTGACTAATCCCTCATCCTGGAGGTTTGAGCATGAAGAAAAGCCATTGCAGATGGAAGACTGATGATCAAAGCCCTTGTCTGAAGGCCATGAAGGTGGAGATTGATGCTTGTTGAAGCCTGTAGCTGATTGGAGATTACTTGAAGCCAGATGTTGATTCAGAGCTGCTGATGCTGTTTCTTTTGCTGTTGTATTTTATTGCTGATGTATTGATTGGTTTTCTGAGCTGTATTGTTTGCTGTTTACCCTGCTGGGTTGAAAGTGAAGCCTGTTCACTTTTGCCTATTGTTTTCTAGGTTCGAGGTTGAGTGGGACTCCCTTGCCTCGCTTGTGCTGTTGCATCCATGCATTTTACTGCTTTACTGTATATATCTGATATTGTCTCTGTCTCTGCCTATCCCGTAGGATCTCTGTTTCTCTCTGTGCAAGAGAGGAGCATGATAGACACTAGGTCTTAACCCATGCATGATAACATTAGGTTAGTTTGTTTCCCTTCGCAACCGTAGGTTAGAGTTCTGTCTCTTTCTTTCTCAAAACAAACAGAAAAACACATAAAGATTTCAAACACAATAAAAGACACTTCTTCCGTAAAAGAATGTGAACTCATCAAAGCGTCATTTTTGTCCGCTGGGACTATTAATCAAGAAAACCTTGTTCAGAAGGAATAAAATCAATCAAGACAGACCTGTGTCGTACGTGGCCCGAACTACGTTTGCTCTGATCTTTCATGCTGTATGAAAGTACGTAGGCATAGGATGCGATATCCTAGCGAGCAACCTTCCCCTCCTTTCCCGTAGGTAGGCGAACTACGTTGACTCTGATTTCTCGTTCCAGACGGGAATACGTAGGCATAAAGTGCGATACTTTGCCGAGTCATTTTTATTTTCATTTTCTTTTTCTTTTTAACCCTTGACCTATAGTTTAGATAGAATAACAATCCATACCCGAAAACAAGCGTGGATCCCGTCGAGTACGACGGACGTGAGGGGTGCTAATACCTTCCCCTTGCGTAACCGACTCCCGAACCCAGGTTTTGGTTGCGATGACCATACCTTTCCCGTGTTGTGCGAGGTTTACTCTGAGCGTTTCCTTTCCCTCCCGTGGGATAAATAACGCACGGTGGCGACTCTTCTGTTCAGCCGGCGCCGATTTTCGCAGTAGCGACACATACCAGAAAAAGACTTCTCTGTAAGGTCTACTTCTCCTCTACCCTTTAATCTTCTATCCTCCGCTTTTCACAATAAACCACAAGGCAAAGTACATCAGCACTATCATGCAACAAGCTTGAGCAGGTAGTTCCTTAGAGCACACTCAAAAGACATTTTCCTTCAGAGTAACCAAACAGAACACCTTTTACAAGGTCCTTGATCATGTGGGAACAACAGACTAGAGCTTTCAGTACTAACACCTTCTTACCCCAGACAAAATTCTGGAACACTCATATCAAACATCTTAGATAAGACTCCAAGAAGATATGAAAATACCAAGCAATCAACAACTCGCATGAGCTATTCTCTATTATATGATTCAAAAAGGATGAGGTAGACTTAGGAAACAACCATATAGTTGGAGAGCATCCACTCCTAAGACGACCATCTTATACAAGATGATACAACTCCACTACATACAAATGACTTCAGCGTCAACATCTAGATGTCCAGTCCAATGTCAGAACATTTGATTTATATCATTGACTTGACTAGTCAAAGGATGAACCCACACATGCCTGAAACAGTCTTAAAGATCAGACCTTTACACTTTCAGATATTATCCCATCTTGAATGGCTTTTCCACCATAACAAAACAAGAGTTCCATGTTCTTGTAAACTTGAACATGAAATCAAGTTTGAGTAAACAACCTTCATCCTATACATAAGAATTGAAAAGCAACAACGAATCCTTTTCAAGATAACTCAAGTGAAAGAACAAATATCTTGATGACAATCTTCCTCAAGCATAATTCTCCAAGATAATCGTTCACACAAGATCAGAATCCACCCCAAAACTAAACTGATAGAGGAGGTAGTCATAGGATAGACGACTATCTGCAAGATCACCCTAGTCATCCAGAAAAGTCTCTAAGATGTCAGGTTGATGTCCTAGACATGTTTCCTTGACTTCCATATGCACAGAATCTGGTAGAGATGTCTTCACACTTCTTCAGTGTAAAACATGCCACAAGTTCCTTCAAAGGATAACTAGACACCTATCTCTAGATCAGAAATAAACTGACCTAAAGACAACTCACCAAAGCTGATGGTGTCTTGATCTTGATCTTCACCAACATACATTTATAAGATAAAACTCTATATTATATACCGAAAGACTCTTCAAAATCAATCTGAAGAAGATTCCCAACACTATTGATAAACACACATTTTTTTATCCTCTAGAACATATGTTGCATCTCTCCTTTGTCTGAGAAATTCACTCCTTGGATCAATAAGATTCTGCACATGCTCTTCAGAAGTGATGTTTCAACATCTGGTTAAGCATTAGGTCCTTTTCCCATGAACAACTCATTGGATCTTGAGTGCTTGCAATGTCTGAAGTTGTACCTTCAGGAGTGACACTTTTGACATCACCAATTAAAAAGGATAATCAATTAAATACTTGTTAAGGCCACAAGTAGCAATTGATTTTAAATCCCAATTTTGTATTATTCAGTCAGAAAATGTCATAAGACACCCCTTCGTACTCAATCAATAACCTATAGAGAAATCTTCAAGGCATAACTATCCTTAGAATACCATCTTCTCTTCTGAACACATTCTGCAATGCCTTTATGAGTGGACATGAGAGAGGACTCAAGTATCTTGGGCTACTAAAAACATGACTGTTGTACCCCAAAATTTGCCCAACCTTTTCTTTACTTAGTTTATGTTTCATTTCGTTGTTCTAGCATATTGCATTGCATAGCATTTTGCATTTTATAGGGGATCAAGATATGTGTGTATGACAAGAGGAATGAGCCAAGGGTTCTAAACCTAATCAAGATGTTGTACTCAAGTCAACAGGGGGGTTATCATCATCAGAGACAAGTCAAAGCCCTTTGGATAAGCAGATAAGTGTGTGTGGTTCACCTCTTGTCTAGGAGGCCATTTGAAGATCATCTGAGGATCACAAGCCCATGGTTATGGATGGAGATTCTCATTTAAGCTCATTGGAGGCCTTGAGGGTCATTGTGGAGTTCATTCAAGTGTTTATACCAAGTGTGAAGAGCTACAGTTGAAGATGGTGCAATTAGGGTTTTCATCTGGTCAACCTTAAGTCAACTGTGAAATTGAAAGAGATTAAGACTCAATTCCAAGTCTTTATGGTCATTTAATGTTGTGTTAATATATATGAGATATCATTTAAAGATCATTTCATCAAGAATCAAGAGTGTGACAAGTTACTAAGCTAGGGTTTCTAAGCCTGACAGTGTAAAATCCCTTATCTCAGTGCCTAACTTCAAGACCACCTATCTCAAGATAAAAGTCTCATCTCATCTTGACCCCAACATGGAACTTGTAGAGAATGTTCTTATCTTTCTTTTGAGTACAATAAGTCATTCATCTTATTTCTAGAACTCAAGTTATGATACAAACAAGTTACAGGTCCTTAGATGAATGTGATTTTGGTCAACAAACGTCAACCAACTTCCAAGCCATTTTTGACCTAGAAGGATGCTTCTCCTCAACTTTTGGTGAACATGAAAGTTGTTCCTCATGATCTTAGCTTTCCAAAGAGTACTATAAGTCATTCATCTGATTTGTAGAACTCATGTTATGAGGCTTGCAAAGCAGGGGTATTTTGGGAAAGCAGGATTACAGGTCATTTTCATTATAGGTCATTTTTACCACTTTGCACACTTCAAATGGAAATCTTTCCAACTTCAAACTTGCTCCAAATGGGGTCATTTTCTTAACCGAACATTAATGCATCAAAGGTTTGGCTTGGATTGAAGAATCCCTAATGAAATTTCCATGGAAAAGGCTTTAAAAAGGGGAAAATCAAATTTAATTCATTTGAAAACATTTTGTACCAACCTTGTGCATATTTTGAGTGCCAAACACATTTCAAATACAATGCCATCTTTGGATTAGAGATTTGAATGCATCTTGGTGGCCATTTTCAAGCTTTCTTCAAGATTAAGTAACATATCAAAAACATGCCATAAGACCAAATCAAGGAGCCATTCTCAACCCTTTGATCAACCTACCTCAGATGCAAGCAAAATGAGCCATTTTTACAGCTGATCAAGGTGAATTTCGTGCACTATTCAAATGGCCATGAAGTGAAAAAGTGAAAATCCAATTGGGCCCAAAGAGCATAGAATTGGGCTTTATTTCCATCTGAATCCATCATATTTAATCCCAGCTTCATTCATATGCCTTCAAAACTGGTTTTGATGAGCATTTGAGTGAGAACAGATTGAGAAAATGAGAGGAAAAAGTCAAAATCAGTTTCCAAGTTTTATTGAGTTTCAATCCAAACAAAAGATTTCAGAATGTTCCTTGAGATTCATAGAACCTTTCTGGGTAGTTTATTGCAAGCTTCACTAACACAACAAGCTATGTGGAAGCTTATTTTTAGGTTTCTTTTCTTTCAAAATATCTCTCTGTTCAAGCACTTTTATCACGCCATTTTCATGTCTTTTTAATCCTTGCATATCATAGATGGATTCTAGAATGATTTGGTGGCTGTTTGCAAACTTTTTTCATTTGAGCTTATTTCTTTTTCCGTTCGTTTTGGCTTTTTAAAGCGTGATCAATGAAAATGGCTAGTGGATTCATGATCCACATAACCTGGATATCACTTTTGGCTTTTATTTTGCTCGTTTTGGTTAAGTTTTGAGGATCCTGGGTTTTTGGCCATGGCTTGTTCTTGATGGTTCGCCGGAGAAGACGACTGGAACAGTGGTTCCGGCCATCTGGTTCTCCCTCCTCTTTTTAAACTGACCAGAGCCACGTATTTCCTTTCTGTCTTTTTATTTTGCTTACTTTTCATTTCAATGCTCCAGATTAAGACCCATGGTGTTCTTGCTTTGACCAAACACACTAAATCTAGCTGGGATTTCATTAAATGACGTGTGTGAATGTGAGCCTCTTGATCTGATTACCATTTTATCTAACGCGCCTGGTTGATTTCCACCATATGCCTCTGTTGACCACGCTACACCCAACACAGACGTTTTTTATTTCTTTTTCATTTCTGATGGGTTGGGCGTGCTATTGGCACCCCCCCCCCCCTTTTGTGAGCCCAATGGTTTTCCAACGTTTCTGGGCTGCTTTCTGCACCCCCAACCCTTTGTTTTTTATTTTATTTTTCTTTTTGTTTTATTTTATTTCTGTTTAGATTTATATTATTTTAAAACACTTCCAAGTGTGATAAAATCCAAAAAAAATATGTTTTGGACTCTTTGTTAGAACACAGATTGGTGTTTAATTATATCTCTATGTTTTGATGATAACTCTAATGAAATTTTGTATTAAGAAAATATATACTCTAATTTTGTTCAAGTGTTTTTGTTTCAGTTATTAAAATAAATATCTTTATGGAAGCAAAAATGCATCTAAACATTACTCTACGCAAAGCTCTGAAGCATCAGAAGCAAGTCATCAGAAGACTCTGAGCGCTGCCAGAAGAGACTCTGAAGCAGAAGCTGCAAAAGACTCTGAAGCAGAAGCTGCAGAAGACTCTGAAGCGTAGTTGAAGATTTTGTATGAAGAGTTTGAAGCATTGTTTCAAGAAGACTTTGAAGGTACTTCACGCTGCAAGTACAGAGGCTTTGTTATTCAAACTCTGCTCTGATTGATATTCACGCTGAAGCACTCTGGCTACAAAACTCTGATAACATCAAGACTCTGATGTTGATAACTTTGAGACAGAAGCTTGTTGAAGAAAATATTATTCAAAGATATATCCGTTGGCATATTCCAAACGACTCTTTCCTTATTCATGTATGGCACAGGAAATCAGACAAAAGGGATTTGTCTGAACATTCCTCTTCTGGGAAAGCTAGAGTCAATAGAAGATAAAAGGCTACAGCTACACAGTAATGCACAGTCTTCAAGCATTGGACTTTCTGCCTATAAAAGGATGTCTTCAACAACATTTCAAACTTGACGGATTATTGAGAAATCAAATTGAAAACTACTCTCTAGCTCTCATACAATTTTATTTCATAAGCTGAATAGTTTTATTCGTTCTTAAACTAAGTGTAAAAATCACAGTTTGTGATATAGCTTTTTAGAAACATCTTAAACACTTGTTAGTTTACATTTATTTGTAAAAGGTTCCTTAAGAAGACCAAGTTGTGGTCAGGATTTCTTGAGAAGACTAAGACAATTGTTCTTAGTGGTTGACACTGTAATCTGTTTGAATATAGTGGATTAAGTCCTTGTTGAGAAAGGCAAATCACCTTGGTAGGGTGGACTGGATTAGTTGAGTTCAACAAACCAGGATAAAAATACTGTGTTGTTTTTATTGCCATAATTATTTCAAAACCCTTATTCACCCCCCCCCCCCCTTCTAAGTGTTTTTCTCACCTTCAGTTTGCATCAGAGCTCTGGTTCTGTTAGTGTTCTCACTTCACTGCAAAGAGAAAAGATCCAGTTGAGAAAAACTCCATATATCCTGTTCTTTATTCATCATGGCTACTGAAGCTTCTACTTCAACTTCATACAACAACAGATACGATGATAAAGATAGAATCAGCACTAAACCTCCCATGTTTGATGGTGAGAAGTTTGACTACTAGAAAGACAGAATAGAAATCTTCTTTCTAGGTTATGATGCTAATTTGTGGGATTTAGTAACTGATAGTTACACTCATCCTACCAATGATGAAGGAAAAAAATTGACAGAAAAGCTATGTCTGATCAACAGAAGAACGAGTTTAGAAACCACCACAAAGCAAGAACCATATTATTAAATGCAATATCTCATACAGAGTATGAGAAAATAACAAACAGAGATACTGCATTTGATATGTTTGAATCTTTGAAGATGACTTATGAAGGGAACTCCCAAGTAAAGGAGACCAAAGCTCTGGTGCTAATCCATAAATATGAAGCCTTCAAAATGGAGGAGTCTGAATCTGTAGAAACTATGTTCTCTAGATTTCATATTCTCACAAATGGCTTGAAAGTTATGGACAAGGGTTATTCCACTGTTGATCATGTCAAGAAAATCATCAGAAGTTTGCCAACCAGATGGAGACCAATGGTCACAACTCTGAAGCTTGCGAAGGATCTGAACAAGATCACGCTGGAAGAACTGATCAGCTCTTTGAGGAGTCATGAGATTGAACTAGAAGAAGATGAACCTCAAAATAAAGGTAAGTCTATTGCTTTAAAGTCTAACAAATCTGTTAAAGCGTTGCAGGTTATAGAAGAAAGTTCTGAAGACTCTTCTTCTGAAGAAGAAGATGAATTGTCCCTGCTGTCCAGAAGGATCAACAAACTCTGGAAGCATAAACAGAAGAAGTTCAGGAACTTCAAGAAACCAGATCAACGTAAAGAGTCTTCTGGACACAGAAGATCTTAAAAGAAAGAGGTTGTCTGCTATGAATGCAAGGAACCTGGGCACTATAAGAATGAATGCCAAAAACTTCAGAAAGATAAGCCAAGAAGGAAGTCTGATCATAAAAATAAAGTTATGATGGCAACCTGGGATGATTCAGATGCATCTAATTCTTCATCAGAGCTAGAAGAAGAATGTGCAAACATGGCACTCATGGCTAACATAGAAGATCATGCAGAAACATCTGGATCAGAATCAGAATCAGATTCTGAGGAGGTATTTTCTGAACTCACTAGAGAAGAACTTTCTGAAAGTTTATCAGAAATTCTGGAAAGCTACAGCCAAATCAAACTCAAATACAAGAAGCTTCAAAGCTGTCTTGCATCTAAGAATGATCAACTGAGGTCTGAGGTTGCTGAGCTTAAAGCAGAAAATCTTAAAATAAAAAATGATTTAGAAAATGCTCAGAAATCTGACTCAAAACCTATATCATGCTCTAAAAATATTTTAGAAGAGTATGACTATAGTTTTCAGAAGTTTCTGGCTAGAGGCCTAGAGATAAGCAAGATGGCTTCAATGATCTATGGCGTTAGCAGAAACAACAGGAAGGGTATTGGATATGAATCTTCTTCTAGGAAGGATTTAAATCCAAAACCTGTTGATAAAATTATCATAAAGTATTCTCCTCTATGTACTCATTTCAATTTTGGTCATTTAAATGATATTAAACACACAAGTTATGATCTGAACAAACCTGTGTTTAAATCAAAACCTCAAAAGAACAAGGATGCTTATAAGGGAAAGAAACTCAGAAAGAATTTCAAACCTACTAACCCCAGAGGACCCAAGAAAATATGGGTACCTAAAGACAAAATTATTTTTGTTGCAGACATCCTTAGCAGCAAAGTTGAAACACCAGTCCTGGTACCTGGACTCTGGCTGCTCGCGTCATATGACGGGAAGAAGGTCTATGTTCCAAAGCCTGGAGCTTAGATCTGGAGGCGATGTGAAGTTTGGAGGGAACCAGAAGGGAAAGATAATTGGCTTTAGAACCATAGGTAATGGTAACCTTCCTTCCATTTCTAATGTGTTACTTGTTGAAGGATTAACGTATAATCTATTGTCCATAAGTCAATTAAGTGACAATGGTTATGACATAATCTTTAATCAAAAATGTTGCAAAGCTGTCAGTCAAAAGTATGGCTCAATCCTCTTTAATGGAAAAAGGAAGAACAACATTTATAAAATCAATCTTTCAGAACTTAAGGTTCAGAATGTAAAATGCCTTCTGTCTGCTAATGAAGAGCAATGGGTCTGGCACAGAAGATTGGGGCATATTAGTATGAGACGTATATCTCAGATTAATAAACTCAATCTGGTCAGAGGACTTCCTTAGTTGAAGTTCAACTCAGATGCTTTTTGTGAAGCATGTCAGAAAGGAAAATTTTCAAAATCTTCTTTCAAAACAAAAAATGTTGTTTCAACCTCAAGACCATTAGAGCTGCTTCATATTGATCTGTTTGGACCAGTGAAAACTGCATCCATCAGAGGCAAGAAGTATGGATTAGTCATTATTGATGACTACAGCAGATGGACATGGGTAAAATTCCTGAAACACAAGGATGAGTCTCATTCTGAATTCATTGACTTCTGCAAACAAGTCCAGAACGAAAAAGATTTTAAAATTGTTAAAGTCAGAAGTGATCATGGTGGTGAATTTGAAAACAAATATTTTGAAAAATATTTTAAAGAAAATGGCATTGCACATGATTTCTCCTACCCTAGAACTCCATAACAGAATGGAGTTGTAGAGAGGAAAAATAGAACATTGCAAGAAATGGCCAGAACCATGATCAACGAGACTAATCTGGCAAAACATTTTTGGGCAGAAGCAGTGAATACAGCTTGTTATATTCAGAACAGAGTGTCAGTTAGACCTCTTCTGGAGAAGACTCCTTATTAACTGTGGAGGAATAGAAAGCCCAACACTTCTTACTTCCATCCTTTTGGATGTGTATGGTTTATGTTGAATATTAAAGAGAATCTGAACAAGTTTGATTCTAAAGCACATAAGTGTTTCATGCTTGGGTATTCTGAACGCTCTAAAGGCTACAGAGTATACAATACTGAGACACAGATTATGGAGGAATCAATACATGTTAGATTTGATGATAAGCTTGGCAATCAAAAGCCAAAGCAGCTTGAAAATTCTGCAGATATAGAAGTCATTCTCACATACTCTGAAGACTCATAGGCAGATAAAGCAAAAGCACCAGAAGCAACGCCATATGCAACTCCATTGGCTGCTCAGATGAACAATTTGAATATTTCTAAAGGACCAAATGTTAAAGGATCATCCAGAATCAAATCTTCTCATCTAGAAGAGATGATTATTGGAAAGAAAGATGACCCTATCAGAACAAGGTCATTTCTCAGATCATATGGAACGTCACTCTTTGGTTTGGTGTCTATCATTGAACCAACTTCTGTTGATGAGGCTCTGAACGACAATGATTGGATACTTGCTATGCAAGAAGAGCTAAATCAATTCACCAGAAATGACGTCTGGGATCTGGTTCAAAGACCAAAAGGATTCAATATTATTGGAACTAAATGGGTCTTCAGAAACAAATTGAATGAGCGAGGAGAAGTTGTGAGAAACAAAGCAAGGCTAGTAGCTCAAGGATATAGTCAGCAAGAAGGAATTGACTACACAGAGACTTACGCTCCTGTGGCCAGGTTAGAGTCTATACGCCTACTCATTTCTTTTGCTGCACAAAATAGCATCACTCTGTATCAGATGGATGTTAAGAGTGCCTTCTTAAATGGTATTATAGAAGAGGAAGTTTATGTTCATCAACCTCCTGGCTTTGAAAATGATAAATTTCCAAAATATGTTTTGAAACTTAAGAAATCACTCTATGGTTTAAAACAAGCTCCAAGAGCTTGGTATGAGAGATTGAGTAATTTTCTTCTGGAAAAGAATTTTATCAGAGGAAAAGTGGACACAACTCTCTTTTTTAAATTATTTAAGAAAGACTTGTTAATTTGTCAAATTTACGTAGATGATATTATATTTGGATCTACCAATATTACGCTGGGAAATGAGTTTGCTCTATCTATGCAGGCTGAATTTGAGATGAGCATGATGGGAGAACTCAGATTCTTTCTGGGAATTCAAGTTAACCAAACTCCTGAATGCACCTACATACATCAGACTAAGTATGTGAAGGAGCTTCTGAAGAAGTTTAACATGACTGAAAGCAAATCAGCTAAAACTCCAATGCATCCTACAAGCACTCTTGGTAAGGAAGAGGTAAGTAAGAAGGTTGATCAAAAGCTCTACAGAGGTATGATTGGATCTCTTCTATATTTGACTGCTTCTAGACCTGGTATTCTATTCAGTGTTTGTCTGTGTGCCAGATTCCAATCAGATCCTAGAGAATCACACTTAACAGCTGTTAAGAGGATTATAAGGTATCTGAAAGGTACTACTAACATGGGTTTGTGTTACAGAAAATCTGATGACTATAAATTAGTTGGATTCTGTGATGCTGACTATGCTGGAGACAGAGTAGAGCATAAGAGTACTTCTGGAAGCTGCTAGTTTCTTGGAAGTCATCTGATCTCTTGGTTCAGCAAGAAGTAACCCACAATTGTGCTTTCAACAACAGAAGCAGAATACATTGTTGCTGCTGGTTGTAGCACTCAGATGCTCTGGATGAATAGTCAACTAGAAGACTATCAGATCCATGAGAGTAACATTTCAATCTTCTGTGACAATACTTCTGCTATATGCTTGTCTAAAAATCCTATTTTACACTCTAAGGCAAAGCATATAGAGATAAAACATCACTTCATTAGAGACTATGTTCAGAAGGGAATTATCAGTTTAAAATCTGTTGTTACAGATCATCAATGGGCTGATATCTTTACAAAACCCCTTGCTGAAGATAAATTTAAATTTATTCTGAAAAATATAAGTATGGATTTCTGTCCAGAATAAAATGTTAATCAGAAGGAAATTTCCTCAGATGAAAATGTCTTAACTCTGAAGTATTACATCTATTTATTTATTGTTTATTATTTTATTTATTGTGTGCAAATCTGAACTAACAAGCCTCAGAGGATCTGAACGTTGGCTAACGTTTCATTTCTCAAAGAAGTTTCAGAAGCACATGCAAGCAAACACGTGTAACTCTGAATCTGAAAAGGTGGAGTGCACATTACTGAAATGACGTTTGAGGTACTGTTTTTGAATATTGAGTTTCTCGTTTTCCCCCCAAATTGTCAGAATCATTAATTGCTTGAAATGATTATATTCTTTTTATTAAATGCTAAGTGTAAACGTGTTGAACATGTGACTCTTGTGTGCCATAATTTCTTCTATAAATATCACAACACTTCACTTCTCACACTTTTTCACTATCTTGCACTCTTGTATGCATTTCTGCTTGTTTCATTGTTTTCATCTCTCTCCCAAACCCAAAACCGTTTGTAACCCTAAATCTCTCTCAAGAACATCAATGGCTACTTCTTCATCAACTTTTGCTCAGTTTCAATCAACCATGGCTGGTGTCTCATCTTCTAACATGAGTGTTGTTGCTTTCAAAGAACCTGTTAGAACTCTACTCACACCAGTTGACAAACTTGAAGTCTTGTGTGAATCTATTGTGAACTTTGAATCTATTGTTGAAAATGGGTTTGATCTTCGTTCCATTGTTGATGCTCAATGCTGGATAAAGTTATTTGATAGGCTGATGGGACCAGTTTATCCATGTCTGGTGAAGGAATTTTGGATTCATGCTACTACATGCCCTAAGTTCATTGTTTCATATGTTTTGGGTAAGGAAATCATCATAACTGAGGATTTGATCAGGAAGCTCATAGGTTATGAAGAAATTGATGGTGTTACAAATCTGCTAGCTGGGCGTGTTGATATGACAGAGGTCTATAGTGAAGTTTTCTCATCTGGAGAAGCTTCTAACAAAGTGAAAGATCTGAAGCCAAACTACAGGATCTGGGCCAAGATCTTTATGGGTTGCATTCACCACAGGAAGTCCTCAAACTCTCTTGACTATGTAAATACTGCTCAGAAGTACTTCATGTACTGTCTGAGTCAGAGCACAAAAGTGGATCTGCCTTATCTACTTTTCAACCATTTGTGGACTCACATGAAATAGTCAAGGGAAGGAGTCAGAACTAAACATCAGAAGATGAGGAATTGGATTCCAATGAGAAGACTCATTTCAGACATTCTGATTGAGAATGGTCTGGTTGGACATCTGATGGAAGCTAGAATAAAGGAAGAGTTAGCTTCTGTAGTAGGAAAACCTCTGAATGGGAAAAGTCTTCAGAGGATAAGGTTGTAGAAGAGGTCACTTCTGCACCAAAACAAATAAACTCTGAAGAGGTCAGCAAAAGAAGGATACCTCTGGATGATTTTCCTATGTTCTACGCTGATGAACTAAGGGAAATTATTTTGAAGTATATAGCAACGTGTCTGAAAGATGGAACTCCTCTACCAGCAAATCTGGTTCAGAAAGCAGGCGAACCTGCACCAGATCTTTACAATGAAAGACACAAGAAGAAGAGGAAGGTTTCTGAAGAAGGATCTTCAAAACCCAAGAGGAAGGATACTGGTGAAGCTGCTTCTGTTAAACCCAAGAGAGTCAAGAAGCAAAAAGCTAATCCTTCTGAGGCAAGTTTAGATTCTATCTTGCAAACTGTCAAAGAGGTACTAACATCTAATACCCCTGTCTATGAACCTATACCCTCTCCTTCACCTTCTTCTCCTTGTGTTTCTAAACCAAAGAAAACTTATGAAATAACTCCTTCTGTACCCCAACAACAACCAACTCCATCTGAAAAACAACCATCTGATATTCCCCTCTGACAAACAAACATCTGCACCACAACAAACATTTGAAATTCTCCCACCAAAACCACAAACCACTGAACCATAACCAGAACAATCCATTCCTTTTGTTCCTCAACCAGAACAACCAAAACCTTCTAAATCATTCATATCTGATTCTGAGGTTCTTGATATTCAACCCCGGAAAATCATGTTTGATGTTTCTTCCACATCCTGTCATTCTTCTGCATCATCTGATTCTTCTGAATCTGATGTTCCCTCAAAAGTAAACGCAACCTCTCTCTCTGTGGCTATGAACCAAGATCGTCTTATTTTATTTCTTTTGCTTCATTAAAACCTTTACCATCTGATGACCTTCCCTCTGGACTCAAACTTAAACACTTTTATCCAAAACTTCAGGATATCCCTGAATCATCTGGCTAAACATCTCTTTCATCCTTCTCTCGTCCTTTGTTCATTATCCTAACCTTCACAATACCATCCCCATCAGAACAATCCAAAACATCATCTCTAGAAAACTTCCTAAAACCTAAACCTAGAATGGATGTTAGTACGCTATTTGATGGATTCAAGAAGGAGATGAATATGTGGATATCTTTTGTAAAGAAGGAATGCCTGTCTAGTGTGAATCTAGATGCTTCTGAAGCCACTTGGAACAGATTCATCTCAAGGTTCAACTCTGTAGCTTCAAATATTCACACCATTTGCTCTGATGATGCAAAGGTGAAATTTGCTGAAGTTATCAGACAGACTCTTCTGAACATAAGTAGACCTCCAGTTCTTCTTCTGGACAATGTACCTGCTGCAGAACCTATGTCTGAAGATACTCCTCTAGAAGAGGTTGTTGCTGAGGAAACTCTTGTGCCTAATCAGTCAGCTCTGATGATTGTGGAACAAGCTTCTAGTTCTGTGATTCAAGAAACTGCATCTGCTATGGTCACTGATAGTGCTCTAGCTACTGCATCTGCATCTGCTCCTGCTTCTTCTGAAATCAAGACAGAAAGACCAGATCTAGAAGAAAAGTTTGCTCTGCTAGAAGCCAACAACAAAGAGATCAGAACATGGATGGTCAAGCAAGAATAATCCACAGATGAGATTAAGACTTGGATGTCTAGACAAGAGGAATCTACTTCTTAGATCACAGACCTTCTGAAGATGTTAGCCTCTCGCCAACCTTAGTTTTTTTTCCTGTTATGTTTGTGCACTTGTTTGTTGTTTTTTTGTTGTTGATGTTATCTTGTGTTTATCTGAATGTTTTCTGGATTCTGTTTATCAATGAAGTTGACTGTTTCCTTGTCTGTTCTTATATTGTTTTTCTCTGTTATTCTTTTCTGTCTTAAAAATCTTTTCTTTTTGATTATGACAAAAAGGGGGAGAAAAAGAAATTCTAATTGTTCAAATATAAACAGTTACTAAAATGGAATTCAAACATAACAATTTATAACTAACATTGAATTTTATTCTTTCAGAACTATAACGTATCATCTGAAAAAATTCATTGAAGTTACCCTGAGAATCCCCAAACCAGACCTTAATTCAAACCAGGTTCTGATTACCAAGCTCTGATCCTAAAAGTAAACCAGGCTCTGATTCTGGAAAGTAAATCAATTTATTACCAGGCTCTGATTCTAGAAAGCAAATCAAGCTCTGATTCTGGAAAGTATATTCTAACCAGGCTCTTAATCTGAAAAGTATACTCATGCAAAAAGGGAAGTATTTTCTTCTATTAGAGTATTCATTTCAGGGGGGATTCTTTATCTCAGGGGGAGTTATATATTTATCCTTTTTATTCAACAGATTTTCCTATGTTTTTGTCATCATCAAAAAGGGGGATATTGTTAGAACACAGATTGGTGTTTAATTATATCTCTATGTTTTGATGATAACTCTAATGAAATTTTGTATTAAGAAAATATATACTCTAATTTTTTTCAAGTGTTTTTGTTTAAGATATTAAAATAAATATCCTTATGGAAGCAAAAATGCATCTGAACATTACTCTATTCAAAGCTTTGAAGCATCAGAAGCAAGTCATCAGAAGACTCTGAGCGCTGCCAGAAAAGACTCTGAAGCAGAAGCTGCAAAAGACTCTGAAGCAGAAGCTGCAGAAGACTCTGAAGCGTAGTTGAAGATTTTGTATGAAGAGTTTCAAGCATTGTTTCAAGAAGACTCTGAAGGTACTTCACGCTGCAAGTACAAAGGCTTTGTTATTCAAACTCTGCTCTGATTGATATTCACGCTGAAGCACTCTGGCTACAAAACTATGATAACATCAAGACTCTAATGTTGATAACTTTGAGACAAAAGCTTGTTGAAGAAAATATTATTCAGATATATCCGTTGGCATATTCCAAACGACTCTTTCCTTATTCATGTATGGCACAGGAAATCAGACAAAAGAGATTTGTCTGAACATTCCTCTTCTAGGAAAGCTAGAGTCAATAGAAGACAAAAGGCTACAATTACACAACAACACACAGTCTTCAAGCATTGGACTTTCTTCCTATAAAAGGACGTCTTCAACAACATTTCAAAGTTGACGTATTATTGAGAAATCAAATTGAAAACTACTCTCAAGTTCTCATACAATTTTATTTCATAAGCTGAATAGTTTTATTTGTTCTTAAACTAAGTGTAAAAATCACAGTTTGTGATATAGCTTTTTAGAAGCATCTTAAACACTTGTTAGTTTACATTTATTTGTAAAAGGTTCCTTAAGAAGACCAAGTTGTGGTCAGGATTTCTTGAGAATACTAAGATAGTTGTTCTTAGTGGTTGACATTGTAATTTGTTTGAATATAGTGGATTAAGTCCTTGTTGAGAAAGGCAAATCACCTTGGTAGGGTGCACTGGATTAGTTGAGTTCAACAAACCAGGATAAAAATACTGTGTTGTTTTTATTGCTATAATTATTTCAAAACCCTTATTCAACCCCCCCCCCCCCTTCTAAGTGTTTTTCTCACCTTCACTCTTATTTTTAGAAATTTTTATTTTATTTTATGAATTATTTTTCAATTAAAAATGGAATTTATCATTGGAAGTGTTTTATTTGACCTAAATCTTGACATGTTTTGTTCTTGAATTTGTTTCTCTCATTTCCTTTTGATCCAATGAATAAAATTCAATCCTCATATCAATGATGAGTTGATGAATTTTTTAGGACCATTTTGCCCCTGGTTGGTGGATTTTTGAGTTGACTTTTGATGAACTTCATTTGACCCTAAACAATCCTCCTTCACAATGGAGCACCCTTGTGAATCAATTTATATGGTGATGTTGTGAAGTGATTTTGATTGCAATCTTTTGGCCTCTGGTTGCCAACACATTTATGAGCTTCTTGAATTTTATTTGATAATTTTTGAATCATTTTCCTATTTTTAGAGTAACTTGCAAGTCAAGTTACCCAAAGGGAGGTTCATACATACCTCTTGACCTAGTTTGACTTGGATATGACATTTTTGGATCCTTTGAGCTCTCAATGTCTATTGATTCATGTTTTTAACATCTTAAGGATGATGTTTGCTCATTTTTAGGTCATTATATTGTATTTTGCTTGTTCATTTGGTTGTTTACTTTTGAGTTTCCAATTAGGGTTTCTATATGAAACATGCTTGCTTTCCTTTGGGAATTTACTTGCATTTCCTTGTGGTTTACTTCCTTTTTATTTTGAGAACTTTTATTTCATGTCCTTTGCTGTCCAATGACTTTGGAATCTCAATTGAGGTAGCTTGGTCCCTCCTTTGGAGGTATTTGAAGCATGCTTAAAGATGATGAATCCATGAGGACTTCTTTGTGCTTTCTTGTGCACCTTTCTTGTGATGCTTATGGTTGAGTGCCATTATGGGTTCCTTGTTGTCCTCATATTTCCTCCCATCCTCACTTTGATTTAGGTTTTGTTTTCCTTTCATTTGTGTTTATGTTTTGGCATTATGGTTGATGTTGTTTGGTTTAGGCCATTTCATCCCCTTTTTTATGCTCTTGTGTGTTTCAATTGATGCATTTCTTGATCCCTTCATTTCTTGCATTTGTCATATTGTTGCATGAGGTTGAGATGAGCTTGTGGAGGCTACTGCCCCACACCAATTTCCTCCCTCATTTGCATTCTTGCATGTTTATGTTGTTTCCTGTTGTTTCTTTTGTCTCCTTTCCCTTAGGACCTCTAATCTCTCTTGTTCAACGGAGATTATGATAGACATTAGGATCTTAACCATGTATGACAACATTAGGTAGCATTCCTTTATCTCAATCTTAGGATCACCATTGCATGACATCTTTAGGTTTGGATTTAGTCCCTCTTTAGTGTCCTTTCTCTTCTCATCTCAAAACAATCATAAACATCTAATAAAGGTTAAGGATTATTGTACGTTACGAGCCTTAAGCACTTGGGAAAGGGTTGTTGAGGAGTTTCTCTTCAATGGCTTGGATGTTTAGTATAGCACCCTTTGGGTGATATGCGACGCATTCACTCCTATGTCATAGTCTCTAGTGCAATATGAATTGCAAACAATCCAAAAACACTTCTTCTCTAAAAAACACAAAAACAAATCATTCAAACTTCTTTTTGCCCTTTGGGGTCTTTAATCTTGGAAAATCATTTTCATAAGGAGAGTTTTGTTAACTCTTGGTTCTATCGCAAACGGTAACGCCTAAGTCTCCAATGGTCGAGCTGCATACACCAATCTGCTAGAACTGATTGTTAACCCTACTCGGGTAAAACAGTTGAATAAACATGTGTTCCCTTTTGGCCTGAACTACGTTTACTCTGATCTTTCATACCAGATGAAAGTACGTAGGCACAAGACGCGATGTCTTGGAGAGCAACCTTCCCCCCTTTCACTCGTATTTAGCCGAACTACGTTGACTCTGACTTCTGACTTCAGATGAGATACGTAGGCACAAAGCGTCGTTGCTTTGCCGAGTCACTTCTTTTTTCTTTTATCCTCAAGCCTGTAGTTAGATAGTTCCAAACACCCTTTTAGATAGACAACAAGCGTGGATCCCGTCGAGTACGACGGGCGTGAGGGGTGCTAACACCTTCCCTTTGCGTAACCGACTCCCGAACCCGAGATTTGGTTGCGATGATCGATCTTATCCCTCTTTTCATTAGGTTTTCTCTTAGCGTTTCCTTTCCCTCTCTTGGGATAAGTAACGCACGGTGGTGACTCTTCTGTCATTACCGGCCTAGATTTTCGCAGTAGCGACAACTAGCGACTCTGTTGGGGACTGGAATATTCCCTATGTGAGTCAATCCTAGCGCTTGTTTATTTATTTTTGGGTGTGTACATATATGCTTTATCTTTATCTGCTTTCCGCATTTTACTTTCTGCATGATTCATTATTGTTATGTTGTGGGGAGGGATTGTTCCATTGAGAGATAAGCCAGACCCAGGCTTGAGTATAGACTTAGCATTAGAAGTGGAGATTAATGGTGAGCCTATATGCTTGGCATGCACCAGCTAGCCATGAAATTCGCGCTCAGACGAGATTCTCTTTGACGATTTTCTTTCTGACCCTTTGGGCCCGAAGGGATTTTGGATCTGAGGATTGTCGACTCTGGGAACCGATCATTTGTGAGTCAACTAAGTGAGGCCTCTTCAGGAGATAATGATGCCAAACCAGAAATGGTGAACGTATCATCATTTCTAGAATGTTTGTGACGCTGATGAACGCATAGGATGCCAAACCTTGTCAGTGGATAGGTCCTTACCTGTGAGGGGGATGGGTTCGAGCAGGAAACTCTAGCCTTCAGATTACCTGGTTCTTTACAGTTTGGATTCTTGATACCAAGGGGTCCTAATGTCAGTGTTTGGTTATGACTAAAGCAAAGCGCCGGTCTTCTCAAACTACAACACAACAATCTTGATCTCCTGTTTGCATGTGCATTTGCATTTTCATTTTTATTTCATTAACATGTATCTGTGTTGCAGGTGCATTTTTCCTCCCTGATTCTAGTGATATTGTTCCTTTTTTGACATGGAGTCTCTGAAGAAGACAGCTTCCTACAAGCTCCCTTCTCTTGATATCAGTTCCCTATTGAGTTTGATTGCTTCAACAGACTAGAAAGTGAGAGGAGAGTTCAAGGAACCTTATGGGAAGTTACTTAGTTTGGTGTGCAAACCTTCAGTGTTCGAGTTGAATGGATTATATGCTCTGCTACAGTTTTATGACCCTCAGTTAAGATGTTTTGTTTTTCCTGACTATGTCCTGGCGCCGACCTTGGAAGAGTATGATGCGTTACTAGGAGTTCCAGTATTAGATCAGATGCCTTTTTACCATGAAGATACTAAGCCTGATCTAGCTAAGCTTGCTGCAATTCTTCATCTTGATGCCTCAGAGTTCTCAAGAAAATTGACCAAGCTAAATGGAGTGTATGGGTTTCCTCTACCTTTTCTGGTTGACAAGGCTTTACAGTTTGCAAAAGACGGTTGTTGGATCATATTTAATGCCATTCTCGCTCTATGTATATATGTATCATTTTGTTTCCTAACTTGCCATACTTTGTGGATACATATGCCTTCTATATCTCTGCTTCAGGGAATCCAATGCCAACATTGTTAGGAGATGTTTACCATTCTATCCATTACAAGAATGAGAAGCAGAGGGGTAAAAATGTGTCTTGTTGTGTACCCATGTTGTATAGGTGGTTCTTCAGTCACCTTCCGAAGACAGGTTCGTTCGTTTCTACTGCTGGCATCTCAGATTGGTCTGCTAGGTTAATGGGTTTATCTGCAGAAAACATTGTATGGTTTGATCAGGATATACTTGGCACTGAAATAATATATAGTTGCAATGGTTTTTCGAATGTCCCGTTGGTCGGAAGGAAGGGTTGTATTAACTATAATCCCTCTTTGTTAATCAGACAGTTTGGATATGCTTTGAAGAGTCCTCCTAAAGAAGAATAGATGCAGGAATCTCTGTATCTCACAGGCTTGCTGGAAGCTGACACTTTGGTTAGAATAAAGTATGCATGGAGTAAAGTTCACAGACGAGGCAACGCATTGTTAGGAAAGAGCGACAATTGATTTTATGACCCTTATATGGTTTGGATCAAAGATATAGATGCTAAGTCTCTTATGCCATTTCCCTCAGTTGCGCCTTTGTACCCCATCATGATTGAAGAACCCACTACCGTGGATATTCAGAAGTACAACCAACTGTTGCGTGAGAAAGAAGAGTTGAAGAAAGCAAATGAAGAATTAGAGAAAGAAGTCATTCAACTCCGAAGCGAGAAGATTGATGTTATTCACGCCTTCAAGAGACAGACTGAACTTATCAACAAGATAGGTACGGACTTGACAAAAGAGGTTAGTGCCAGAGAATGCTCAGGCCGGGATTTGAACGCTGTCAGTAGTGTGCTTGCTACCAAGAAGAAGGATCTGGACAAGGCTTACTTGGAGATCTCTAAGTTCAAATCAGTATGGAATGCCACGCTCACTAACAACAAAGAGCGCGAGGTGTAACACGGTGGGAGAACTGACTTTAAACAATGTTGCGGATAGCAAGAGTCGCCACCGACTTTTATTTTATCCATAAGGAAAGGTTATAAAAGAACAGGAAAGACCTTAGAGAATATTTTGGGTCCGGGGGGTAGGTTATGAAAAGGGAAGGTGTTAGCACCCTTTTCATCCATGGTTATCCATGGGCTCTTAGGTACTTAAGCTCACTTTTGAATTGTTTTGAAAGTGTAGTGTGTGAATAGAAAATTTTCAGAATAGTTAATAAATAATCCATGTAAGGATGTGTTAAGAACTTGTTTGAAAACTTGTTGAAAATTTGTTTAAGTGTGAAACAGTTTTGAAGTGAGCAAGCACCTAGGAGTAACCTACCCTAATGTTTAAAGGTCTTTCTTATTCTTTATTCTTTCCTTTAGTAAGACTATCCCTACTATAATGGAGTAGGTAGTCCTTACTTTGGATGTTAAGGGACATGTGAGGGACAATTTGACTTTGAAGGCCATTGTGGGATGTAATAAGCACATATAAGGGACCATCATCATTTTTCGAAAGGGACTCGATTCGTAAAGGCAACCATAAGGGACTTTGATGATTTTTTTATTTGAGGGACTTGCTTTATACACCCCACTTAACCATTATTCGTAGGCAACTTGAGGGATATCCTTAGGAAGTGAGACGGCGATTAAAATCGACTTACATGTGTGACGTGTTTATTTTAATTATCTTTATTTAAAAGTGATCTAAATTTATTTTAATATTACATACATGTTGTTACACTCCCTAATTACTAACCATAATAATAATTAAATAATTAAACAACTTTACATCCAAGAAACAATTACAAAATAATAAGCAAAATAATTAAATAAAATATAAATAAGCAATAATAAATAATAAAGGGGGTTAATTCTAAGTTTACTCGGCAAGACATCGCATCTTGTGCCTACGTATCCTTACGGGAGTGGAATCAGAGTAATCGTAGTTCCCCTCAATAGGGAGGTTAGAAACTTCTTGACTGTGGTCAAGGTCTCAAGGGGAATAAACGCATCTTAAGGACACGCTTACGTGGAGTGTAGAAACTCCAAATCTCTACGTTGAAATGTTAAGTTGTAATTAGGGTTAAATTAGGGATTCCACGGCGGGAAACCCTAAAATGAGCGCGGCGGCTCTTTGACCTAATGCTAAGGGTAAAATTGTAATTTTGCCTGCGGCGAGGCATTTGTGAAAATTAGGGTTTGTAGTTTGTAGTTTTGAGGATTTGAAATTGAATGTGTGAAGTTTTACGGACTATTGGCGCGGCGGCCAAACAGTTAGACCTAACCTTCGGATGTGTGCAATGTGACAGAAATAATAGTAAACGCGTGAGATAATTGAATCATGCAAACAGAGAGATAATGTCATAATTTAAACCATGCAAGCAGAAATTTAAAGGCAAAATTTAAAGAGCGATTGTTAAGTTCGCGGGGTTACATGAGAGGAGCAGATACAATATGATAATGAAATTTGAATTGAACAATAATAAAATAAAATAAATAACGGTTCTAGTTATTATTTTAAAAAAAAGATTTTAGTTATTATTTTAAATTTATCTAAAAAAAAGTTTTTTCTTAAAAATAATAGGTTTTCATATTAATTTGGAAAAGATGTTAATGTTATTTATTTTAAAAAACAGATTTTTATATTATAACAAATTTTAATAAATTAATGATAACAATAATAATAATAATGGTAATAATAATGATAATAATGATAATAATAATTAATAATGATAATAATAATAATAATAATAATAATAATAATAATAATAATAATAATAATAATAAAGCAATAATGAATTTTAAATGTGCCAAATAACCCAACAATGTTGCTAACGCAGAAATGCGCTCATCGCAACCAGATCTAAATCGGACGAAACAAAATTTATCGCAAAGAAAAAGAAATTAAGCAAAAAATAGTATTATTGCTCACACAAAAATGCGATCATCGCAACCAGATCGAACTAACACAAATGTCACGCGTCATGCACACAAATGTGCAAACATCGTATCGACATAATTCGATCAAAAATCTTATATATATAAACTCTAACAATTTAAAAATTATATATATATAAACGTAACAGTAATAGATAAAGAAAAAGAAATAACGGTAATAGATGAAGAAAAAGAAATAACGGTAAAAGATGAAGAAAAAGAAACAACAGTAATAGATGAAGGAAAAGAAATAACGGTAAACAATGAAGAAAAAGAAACAATAGTAATGGATGAAGAAGAAAACTAAATAACGGCAAACGGCACTCACTCCTCTTAGGGTTTTTTCATTCTCTCCCTTTTTTCCAACAAGGCAACACATGTATATATAGGGAACAAATTAGGGTTAACACCAAATTGTCAATAATGTCCCTAAAGCCCATTTTAAAGTCCAAACTAAATAATTAGTTAAGAAAAATAAAATTTAAATAATTTAAAATAATTAAGATAAACTTAAAATAAAAACTAATAATCCTATTGATTCCTAAAATAAAAAATATTATAAAAAGAACAAAATTTTTTTCAATATTTTTTATTTTATGATTTTTTGGATATTTTTATGAATAATTTAGAAAAAAGTGAAAAAAATAATATTTTAAAAAATGATTTAATTAAAATACGAAAATAATAATTAAATAATAATAAAAAACTATTTTTGTTATTTTTTTAATGAAAGATAGAAAAATTTAGAGTAAAAATAATAAAAAACAAAAAAAAAAGTGACAAAGGTGAGATTCGAACTCTCAACCTCTCACACTCATAACTCCTTACACATGTCCTCCTGCCAATTGTGCCATTTTTACTTTTTAGAAAAAAAATGCATGCCATATGATATTTACCTGCAAAAAAGTCAAACGACTACACAAATTTGTTAGTAATTGATTAAATGCAATGAAATGCGACGACAAATCTTAGGGCAAAATTTGGGGTATTACAGTTATTATGATAATATTTCTCACCCAACCTCTCTTTGATGTTGGCAAAAAAAAAATCATGAAGTTTGACTTTGGTTTGACCACAGTTGACCTCAGTTTGACCTTTTAACCGCATTGACTGCTTTTGACTTATCTGATCATCTGACTGAGCAAACTTTTGAGAAAAGTCTTGAAACTTGACATGGGGGTTCTTATACACATATAAGATGTTATGAAGCTCACTTGAAGTCTTGGAAGTCCATTTAGCCTGATTAAAGTCAAGACCTTAGTTTTGGATGCACTGCTTAGGAGGTGCATTGTCTGAGGGAATTGTCAACTCTTCTGACCGATTGTGAACTTTGTGAACCTTGTGAATCTTCATAAGATATCTTGTGATACTCATGGGAGGTATTGTGAAGCTTGTGAACCTTGTGAACATCATGAAGTGGCTTTGTAGACCTCATGACCCTTAGGAAAGCTTTGTAAACATTGTGAATCTTGTGAACCTTGTGAACCTTCTTAGAACACAAAGTCTTGTATTGTGAGGGCAAATTTTGGGGTGCAACAGCTGCCCCTGTTCAATTTTCTGAAACCTGAGGGGTTAGATTGGTATATTTGCCAGTCGTAACCTGGAAGGTTGAAGGGGATTGAACACAAAAGCCCAAAAATTTGCACTCACCAGTGCACTAGAGTGGTACAGATGGCTAGTTGAATATGATTGAGTGGGCTTAAAGATGCCACTAGGGGGGAGCAGTTCAAAATATGGGTGTATGATGAAAGCTGTCAGGAGTCTGGAATAATAATGATGTAGCAGCATGTCTTCATGAGGATAGAGCAATCAATAGTGATAACCCTAAAGCAGTCTTGAAGCAATGATATGATTTCAGGAGGATAGAACAATGAATGGCTCTAAAGCAGTCTTGAAATAATAATGTGATATGTCTTCAGGAGGATAGAGCAATCAATAGCTCTAAAGCAGTCTTGAAGTAATAATGTGATATGTCTTCAGGAGGATAGAGCAATCAATAGCTCTAAAGCAGTCTTGAAGTAATGATTTCAGGAGGATAGAGCAACGGATAGCTCTAAAGCAGTCTTGAAATAATAATGTAATATGTCTTCAGGAGGATAGAGCAATCAATAGCTCTAAAGCAGTCTTGAAGTAATAATGTGATATGTCTTCAGGAGGATAGAGCAATCAATAGCTCTAAAGCAGTCTTGAAGTAATGATTTCAGGAGGATAGAGCAATGGATAGCTCTAAAGCAGTCTTGAAGTCATGAGAGTCTATCAGGAGGATAAAATAACCCTGAGGTTACAATAAAGCAGTCCCAAAGTAATAAGAAGCTCATCAGGAGGATAAAGTAACCCTGAGGTTACAATAAAGCAGTCCCAAAGTAATAAGAAGCTCATCAGGAGGATAAAGTAACCCTGAGGTTACAATAAAGCAGTCCCAAAGATCATAAGCTTGTTTGTTGGATAATTAACCTGAAAACAAGGTAGCATTCTGTATAACAACATTAGTTTATGCTTTATGTATGCATGTATGACATGATGCACTTAGGTAATGTACTATAGACATATATGTTATGGTATGATGTAAATGATGTATGTATGCTATGACACTGCTGGAAGTGTCTGGATATCCTTGTATAACAACTGCTGGCCAAGGAAAATAAATCCCGATTCGTTGTTGAAGAATATATAACCCTCCGTCTGCTGGGAATAACAAGGTATAGATAACCTCCCGTTGTTGGGGATAACAAGGTATAGATAACCTCCCGTTGTTGGGGATAGTAGGGTATAGATAACCTTCGTTTTCGTTTGATAGTAGGATAAGTATAACATCCCGTCTTCGTTCATCGTGCCCTTATTGGAAAGTAATTTCCCGTATATCCGTATGAGGATAAAAGAGATGGATATAAATTCCAGGGGAGATTAGACTTTGTGAAAATGGATTAGTCCTACTGATGGTTTGTAACTGTCTTGTAAAGATGAACCGGCGAAGCTTCGTTGAAATCCTTCCCTCGTTCGTCCTTAGTAAATACTATTACTGCATTTTCATGCATTTCTGGTAAACATCAATCATATTAAAAGCATACATGCATTTCTGGTAAACATCAATCATATTAAAAGCATACATGCATTTCAAACACAACCAATGGACGTTTCGCTTATGTAAATAGGGTAAAAGTAAATCTGGATTCAAAAGATGGAGTTTATTTATATCAAAAGTGACCCATACACGAGTAAGTTTGTACAAGGAGACATAAACCCTAGTAAGAGAATTTTGTCATGAAGTTTTACAAAAAGAATCAGCTATGTGGGAAATAATCCTATTGAGTTTCAATTCTACTATTGCCACTCAAGTATCTCATCTTCTTGCTGTTGAGACGGAAACGATTGGATTGAGCTTTATCTGTTTGAGCTTGAGTAAGTAGTACAACTGGTGGCAGTTTCGTGAGTGATCCAAACGAGACATAGTCATACGCTTTAATCCCTAACTTTTGCCTGGATTGCCCTTTCAGGTTTTCAATCCACCGGGATACCCTTTTTTGCCCAAGCCGCCTTTTCAGGTTTTCGACTTGCCGGGTGTACATCTTTTTATATATATATCCCTACTTTTTGCCCAAACCCTTTTGGTTTGCCGGGATGCCCTTATTTTTGCCTAGGCCTGTCAACCTAGCGGGTCTCTTTTTATGCGTAGTATTTTTTAACTATGTCTGCGTTTATAGGTTGTGGGAAGTCTTCACCATCCATTGTAGTCAGTATCATGGCACCTCCTGAGAACACTGTCTTGACTACAAATGGTCCCTCATATGTTGGAGTCCACTTGCCCCTAGGATCACCCTGTGGTAATATGATACGCTTGATTACCAAGTCACTAGCCTGATATACCTTTGGCTTAACCTTCTTGTTAAAAGCTTTGATCATCCGTTTCTGGTACATCTGGCCATGACAAACTGCTGCTAACCTTTTCTCATCAATCAAATTTATCTGGTCAAGTCGAGTCTGAATCCACTCATCTTCGTCCAAGCCTGCATCCTTCATAATTCTCAAGGAGGGGATCTGAACTTCAATAGGCAGGACTGCTTCCATACCATAGACTAAGGAGAATGGGGTTGCCCCTGTTGAAGTACGTATTGTAGTACGATAACCATGCAGAGCAAATGGTAACATCTCGTGCCAATCCTTGTAAGTAACAGTCATCTTCCGTACAATCTTCTTAATGTTCTTATTAGCAGCTTCAACTGCCCCATTCATCTTTGGACGATACGGAGAAGAGTTGTGATGCTTAATCTTGAACTGCGTACAGAGATCAGTAATCATAGTGTTGTTCAGATTAGAGCCATTGTCAGTGATAATCCTTTCAGGGATACCATACCTACATATGAGATTATTCTTAATGAACCGAGCCACAACATTCTTAGTCACAGATGCAAATGAAGCTGCCTCTACCCACTTCATGAAGTAATCAATAGCAACCAGGATGAAACGATGCCCATTAGAAGCAGTAGGCTTGATCTCACCAATCATATCAATGCCCCACATGGCAAAGGGCCAAGGAGCAGTCAACACATTCAATGGAGATGGAGGTACATGTACTTTATCAGCATAGATTTGACATTTGTGACATGTTCTGGAGTGTTGATAGCAATCAGCTTCCATGGTAGACCAATAGTAACCTGCTCTCAAAATCTTCTTTGCCATGGTATGACCACTAGAATGAGTGCCAAAGGTCCCATCATGCATCTCTTCCATAATTTATGTAGCTTCCTTCTTATCCACACAACGAAGCATAGTTGAATCATGATTACGCTTATACAGGATGCCATTACTCAGAAAGAATTTAGCAGAAAACCTTTTCAGGAACTTCCTATCTTTGACAGATGCCCCTTCAGGGAACTCCTGAGCTTCAAGATAGTTTTTCACTTCATAGAACCAAGGCTTCTCCTCTGCCCCTTCAGTGTCAATCTCATTGCAGTATGCAGGCTTCTCAAATCTATCAATGGTAATCTTGGGAGCTTCATCATCCCAGCTGATCTCAAACATAGATGCCATGGTGGCCAATGCGTCTGCCAACTGATTCTCTCTTCGTGGAATATGTCCAAAAGTAATCTCTTTGAAATGTGGGATCAAAGACAACACATGTTCTCTGTAAGGAATGAGATTATCATGCTTTGTATCCCAATCTCCTTTAATCTGACTTACTACCAGAGCTGAATCTCCATACACCTCAAGGAACTGAATCTTCATATCAATAGCAACTTGCATACCCATGATACATGCCTCATACTCAGCCATGTTATTGGTACAATAGAAACAAAGTCTGGCAGTAATCGGGGTATGACAACCTTCAGGGGAACTAATCACAACACCAACACCATTACCATGTGCATTGGAGGCACCATCAAAAACCATAGTCCATCGGGATCCTTGTTCAGGTCCGTCATATTGTCCAGGTTCTTTGGTAACAGACATAATGTCTTCATCAGGGAACTCAAAATTCATTGACTGGTAATCCTCTACTGCTTGATGAGCCAAATGATCAGCAACAACACTCCCCTTAATGGCCTTCTGAGTAGTATACTGTATATCATATTCCGTCAAGATCATTTGCCATCTTGCAATTCTTCCGGAGAGAGCAGGTTTCTCAAATATGTACTTGATTGGATCCATCTTCGAAATCAACAAGGTAGTATGGGTCAACATATACTGTCTTAGTCGGCGAGCAGCCCATGCCAAAGCGCAGCAAGTTTTCTCGAGCAGTGAGTATCTTGTTTCACAGTCGGTAAACTTTTTGCTAAGGTAGTATATTGCCTGCTCTTTTCGACCAGACTCGTCATGTTGCCCCAATACACACCCCATTGAGTTGTCTAATACTGTTAAATACATAATCAAGGGTCTTCCATCAACTGGTGGCATTAAAATTGGAGGTTCTAGCAAATATCTCTTGATTTCATCAAAGGCAGTCTGGCACTCATCATTCCATTCCATCACCTGATCTTTCTTCAACAACTTGAAGATTGGCTCACAAATGGTAGTTAATTGGGAAATAAATCTTGCAATGTAGTTCAATCGTCCCAAGAAACCTCTAACCTCCTTCTCAGTACGGGGAGCTGGCATCTCTCGTATAGCTTTCACTTTTGCAGGATCTACTTCAATACCTTTTCCACTGACAATGAAACCCAAGAGTTTTCCAGATCTAACTCCAAAAGTACACTTGTTTGGGTTCAATCTCAACTTGTATTTCTTCAACCTCTCAAACAACTTGTGCAGATGATCAAGATGTTGCTCTTCATTCTGAGATCTGGCTATCATATCATCCACATATACCTCTATCTCATGATGAATCATATCATGAAACAAAGCCACCATAGCACGCTGATATGTTGCCCCTGCATTCTTCAAACCAAATGGCCTTACCTTATAGCAAAAGGTGCCCCACTGTGTCACAAATGTAGTCTTCTCCATATCTTCAGGTGCCATCTTGATTTGATTGTAACCAGAGAAACCATCCATAAAAGAGAATACCTTATGCTGAGCAGTGTTGTCTACCAGAATATCAATATGAGGAAGTGGAAAGTCATCTTTAGGGCTAGCCTTGTTCAGATCTCTGTAGTCTACACACATACGTACCTTACCATCTTTCTTAGGAACTGGTACCACATTTGCAACCCACTGAGGATAAGAAGTTACAGCCAAGAACCCTGCATTGAACTGTTTCATTACCTCTGCTTTGATCTTTTCTGACATTTCAGGACGCATACGACGAACCTTCTGTTTCTTTGGACGACAATCTTCTTTCACTGGCAAACGGTGAACCACAATGTCTGTATCCAACCCTGGCATATCTTCATAAGACCAAGCAAAGATCTCCACATAGTCACGTAGCGTCTGAATCAACCTGCTCTTGACACTGTCCTCTAAATCAGCCCCTATCTTGACCTCTTTTCTGTTTTCTTCAGTTCCCAGATTCACAACTTCGACTGGCTCTTCATGTGGCTGTATAGCTTTCTCTTCTTGTTGTAACAACCTAGCAAGCTCTACAGGTATTTCACAATCGTCCTCGTTTCCGTCTTCAGTTTGATAGATCGGATTCTCGAAATTGTAATTGGCAATAGTAGAACTGTTATCAACTGGATCCAGAGTGGATGAGGATCTGCATTTTAGTGACGTGGGTGTGTGTAAGAACACATAGCTGATAAAGCAAAAATAAAAGAAAAAGAAAGACAAGGAACACAATATTTACGAAGACGAAACGTCCACTGATTTTATTGAATGAAGTATGCAAATGCAATGATGACCCGTAACAAGCACACCATTGTGCCCCGGGTAAGGCACATGGCTCGAAAGTTTTAATTGTTCCAGAAATTACAAATTTAAAAACATAACACAGTAATAGTATTTACTCCTGACTAAAGGAGATAGGGATAACATCTTCAGCTTTCCAATTATTGAGTCCAGCACCCACAGTAGGAAAAATCCATGCCTCCAAGTTGTAGTCTTTGATCTCCCACAGCATTGATAACCCCTTGATTGGTGATACGAACAGCACGAGCACGACGAACAGCCTTCTGGGACTCTGCAGTGAAACCCAAACCAAACTTGTCAGACTTGTATGGAATATCAGGAAGCTGACCCCAAATAGTACAACCACCTTCTTCCACCACAGCTTTTGCATCATTGAGGGAGGCCATTGCCATTGTTGGAGGGTTTCTGATGACCACAGGAAACTTCTTCACAGCAGAAGGAGTCACACAATCCTTAACAGCCCAGGGAACCACTTCAAATGACTGACATGGAGTTTCAATGTATTCACCTTCTACTTCCAGATACTTGAAAGTGTTTACATGGCTGACAAAGTATTCTTCCTCTCCAAAGACAGTAACAACTTTTCCATTCACCGGATATCTCAACTTTTGATGTAATGTGGAGGTCACAGCACCTGCCCCATGGATCCAGGGACGACCAAGCAGACATGAGTACGAAGGACGAATATCCATCACATAGAATGTAGCAGTGAACACCTGAGAGCCAACCTTGATTGGAAGATCAATTTCCCCATGCACTACTCTTCTAGAACCATCAACAGCCTTTACCACAATATTACTGGGCTTCAATACCGTATCTTCAGGACTCAGCTTGTTCAGGACTTCCTTAGGCAACACATTCAGAGAGGAACCATTGTCTATCAGCACATGAGACAGGGTAGTGCCCCTGCATTCAATTGAAATATGCAAGGCCCTGTTATGATCCCTCTTGGCAGGGGTCAAGTCAGCATCAGAAAATCCTAACCCGTTGTCATAGGTCAGGTGAGCAACACAATTCTCAAACTGGTCCACAGAAATTGCACTGGGTACATGAGCCATCTTTAGAAACTTGATCAATGACTTGGCATGAGCCTCAGAACATAATAACAGGGAGAGCATAGAAATCTTTGAGGGAGTATGCCCCAGCTGATCAACAATATCATAATCACTCTTGCGAATGATTTTCAATACTTCTTCCATCTGCTTAGAGAGGTCATCAGCAGCTGGCACATCAGTAGATACAGGCTCAATAACAGGACCCTTGCCCCGAGCATCAGTGGTGGAAGTAACAGCAGGAGTAACTGCACTCTTAGAAGCAACTGGAGGAGAGAAGACTCTTCCACTACGAGTGATCTTGCTAGATCCAGCAATATTATCAATGTCAACAGGCATATCAGGTAAAGGCTCCTGCTTGACACCATGGATGTAAACATCAGACCCATAGTGCCAAGGCACAGCTTTGTCAGATGTATAAGGAATAGGACCAGGAGTGGTAATGATCAGAGGAGCTACTCTGGCTTCAGCAACAACTTTCACAGGACCTTCAGCAGTAATCTTGATTGGGCCCTGATGAGTGATTTTAATAGGACCCTTTGAAGTGATTCTTAGTGGTACTTTGTCAACCATGTCAACCTCTTCAATCTTCTTACCCTGAGTCAGATGATCCACCATACTTTCTACAGATGCTGGTCTTCTTTCAAACACTATAGTATATATATCCATGAGACGTTGAATCCCATCTCTCAAAATGAAGCAACTATCCGGCTTATAGGTACAATATAGACAATCTTCATGACAACCTGGAAAGATCCCAGCTTGTACTAACCTCTTTTTGATAACAGACAATGGTGTGCTCAACTCCATAACTGAATAGACATGCAGATCTTCATCAATATCTTTATCAATGGCGTTGACAGTCTTCTCGTGATTTGGCATTGGAGCTGTAATCACATTTGGAGTACCTGGTGGATCAAACTCAATTTCTCCAGCATCAATCATATCCTGAATTTTGTTCTTCAAGACCCAGCAGTTATTAGTATCATGTCCTGGACAGTTTGAATGATATGCACATCGTGCATTGGGATTGTACTTGGGAGAGGTAACATTGGGATTCTGAGGAGCCTCCCTCAGGGTAATAAGTTCAGCCTTCAACAAGTGTTGCAATGCCTGAGCCATTGACATGTTGATCTTCGTGAACTGTCTTCTAGCCCTCTGTTGGTTGCCTTGAGGCTGCTCTGTTGTTGCAGGAGTTGGATTTGAAATATGAACTGCACTAACAGACTGATGCCTTCTGTTACGATCAGGCTGACCATACACAGCATTAGATTCTTTCTTCCCAGTGGGAGGCTTCTTTGCAGCACCTGATGAAGAAGTGCCCACTTGGATCTTACCACTCTTGATACCATTCTCTACTCGCTCTCCTGTCATGATCAACTCAGTGAAGCCAGATGATGAGCTTCCAATGAGATGACTGTAAAACGGACCATTCAGCGTACACATGAACATATCAACCAACTCCCTATCAGTCAAAGGGGGTTGAACTCTTCCAGCTAAGTCTCTCCACTTCTGAGCATACTCCTTAAAGCTTTCTTTGACACCCATAGACATGCTTTGAAGCTGCATGCGAGTGGGGGCTAAGTCAGCATTGTATTGATACTGCTTGTAGAAAGCTTCAGCAAGGTCATTCCAATCTCTGATGTTGACACTCTCCAACTGATAATACCACTCTAGCTGAGCTCCAGATAAACTCTCTTGAAAGAAATGGATCCACAACTTTTTATCAGCAGTGTGGGGTTGCATTCTTCTGACATAAGACCTCAGATGCAATTTGGGACAAGAGACCCCATCATAGACAACGAATGTAGGAACTTTGAACCCAATGGGTATGACCACCCCAGGTATCAAGCTCAAATCCTCAAAATCCAGCCCAGATGATTTCTGTAATTCCATAGCATCCATTCTATCCACCAGCATCTTGAATTTGCCTTCGTTAGGCTCATGGTAGTAGTTAGCCTCAGAATCAGAGTCCCCCATAGTGTTGTGGAGACTGCCTCTCTCCTGCTCAGATTCTTCAGATTCATAGTCTTCAACATGTTCCTTGGTCTTGACAGGACCTTTGAACCTTCTTCCCATGTTGAGCAGCCCAGCAGACCTTCTAGCCTTCTTAGTCTTCTTGGCCAGCAGTGTCTTCAATTCATCCTGCCCCTTGGATAGGTTCAGGATCAGCTCTTGGAACTGTGCATTCTGTGCCTGGAGATCCTTAACTGATTGTTCAAGAGCCATTGCTGAAATAAACAGCGAGGAGATGAGAAACCTGTGCACAATCATAAACCTGTGATGCAATGATACGGGAATGCATATGCAATGTTTTCAAGGACCGCAGGATTTAAATTTGCTTAAACAAACAAGAAAGTAACTTTTTATTAGTAATAACTTGTTTTGCCTTTTAGGCTTACAAAAAATGAAAACGAAATAAGTACAAAAGATGGGGTTTTAAGTCTCCCATGGACGTTTCCTCTTTGTGTTGAGGTATGAGTTGAGGTTTCGTTCCTCATGAAGTAGCTTTGTTAGCTCTAGGATCCTTGCTTGGCTTGCTTTGTAATGAGCCTCGAAAGTATCCCTTTGCTCTTTCAGTTGGATCCATGATCTCTGCAAGTCTTCCATATCAGTAGGCATGTCTGGGTGAAGGATGGTATAAGCTGTGTCTCCTTCAGCAACAGGTTCCATGGTAACTGGTAGGACGGCAGGATATGGCATCATGAGTGTCTGAGCACGAGATCGTACCCATCTGAGATAAGCCTCCATAGGAATAGTGTACTTAGGCTCCAGTGTCTTGCTGTCAATCCTGTTTACCTTTCCCCAAGCTCGTATGAATCTCTGACGGTAACCCTGAAGATCGTTGTCGTAGTCAAACACAATGCCCTGAATCAACATGTCATGTGGACCATCGCTCCGGGCGTAACCAAACTGTCGTAAAGCTAGAGATGGGTTGTAGGTGATGCCTCCTCTTATGCCTAGAAGTGGCACATTAGGAAACTCCCCACAACGGTCAATGATGGTGACATTCTCCATAGATCTGGAGCACCAATGGATGTCTGAGTGAGAAAGTGACATGATCCTCTTGGACCATCTGAACCCTTGCTCATTCTTCATTACTGAGCGAGGAAGGTGAGAAATAAACCACCTAGAAAGTAAAGGTATGCAGCACATCAAAGTTCCTCTTGCCCTTGTAGTACGGGTGTGAAGAGAATGTAGGATGTCTCCAAGTAAGGTAGGCACTGGATTGTGACTCAGGAATATGTTGATGGCATGAACGTCTATGAACTGATCAGGATTGGGGAACAACACTAAGCCATAAATCAATAAGGCTAAGATCTCCTCCAAAGCATCGTAGCTCATAGCCTTCAAGAACATTTGAGCTTTATCCACTAATACCTTGGCAAGAATACCTTTAACTCCACTTCTCGTCTCTAGAACAATGTCAGACTTCTTCAGATGTAGAGCTGCAGCAATAACTTCTGGTTTAAGCTCCTTCTCTAAGCCTGTGAATGGCTTCTGATCAAGAACAGGTATACCCAGAAGTTTAGAGAACTCCTCCATGGTTGGAACCAGCTGATAATCAGGAAATGTAAAGCAATGGTGCTTAGGGTCAAAGAACTGAAACAGCACACTCATCATGTCTTCACTGAACCCTGAAGTAACTAGATCCAATAAGTGACCATGTCTCTTGTTGAACTGGGAATGATCAGGCACTAGGGAAACCAACTCCTTGAGCTTAGCAGGTATCCCTACAAAGTTGATCCTGATGGTGTTTCTACGAGCAGAAGCCATGACCTGCAACAAAGAACAAAGATAAATCCTTTGGTCCTTGAAATGGTTAGGGAAAATGATATGCTTATGATGCATGATGATGTCATGATGTTATGTTCAATCACAAACATGTGGCACACACAAACAAGTCACACAATTGCCCTAGGTTTAAAGGCTTGCATGAGGTTTAAAGGTAAGTACCCTCCCCTGAAGTTAGATGGTTCATCCTGTCCTACAAAAGTAACCGGGTTCTAAGGGATCTCAATATCATTGATCCTTCACAAGGGTGGTTGTTCAGAAGGCAACTTACTTGCCAACCAAAACCCTCCAAGTTTAAGATCTCAATGAGCGTAGTATCGAGTGTCAACCAACTTCAGTCTGCACCAAAGCCGGTTACCTCACTACTTTCTAAAGGCCAAGATGAGTTAACTAGGGTTCTAAAAGTCAGTTAGTGCATTGACAACATATGGCAGCCTCAATATTATCCTCAACTTGACTTAAGGAATATAAGCACCAACCAAGAAGTCGCACTAACTATGGCCACCAGATCAACCGTATCGATATACGTCGTACAGTTTCCTTGATCTATTGCCATTTACCTAAGGTACACTAGATCCGGGTTAGGACCTTTCACACATAAGAGCACCCCAACAATATAATAATAAAGCAAACAAGGCAAACAATTTAAAGTGATCTTAATTCCTAAGGGTACCCCTCTTAAATATGGTCCCCAGCAGAGTCGCCAGTTCTGTAACACGGTGGGAGAACTGACTTTAAACAATGTTGCGGATAGCAAGAGTCGCCACCGACTTTTATTTTATCCATAAGGAAAGGTTATAAAAGAACAGGAAAGACCTTAGAGAATATTTTGGGTCCGGGGGGTAGGTTATGAAAAGGGAAGGTGTTAGCACCCTTTTCATCCATGGTTATCCATGGGCTCTTAGGTACTTAAGCTCACTTTTGAATTGTTTTGAAAGTGTAGTGTGTGAATAGAAAATTTTCAGAATAGTTAATAAATAATCCATGTAAGGATGTGTTAAGAACTTGTTTGAAAACTTGTTGAAAATTTGTTTAAGTGTGAAACAGTTTTGAAGTGAGCAAGCACCTAGGAGTAACCTACCCTAATGTTTAAAGGTCTTTCTTATTCTTTATTCTTTCCTTTAGTAAGACTATCCCTACTATAATGGAGTAGGTAGTCCTTACTTTGGATGTTAAGGGACATGTGAGGGACAATTTGACTTTGAAGGCCATTGTGGGATGTAATAAGCACATATAAGGGACCATCATCATTTTTCGAAAGGGACTCGATTCGTAAAGGCAACCATAAGGGACTTTGATGATTTTTTTATTTGAGGGACTTGCTTTATACACCCCACTTAACCATTATTCGTAGGCAACTTGAGGGATATCCTTAGGAAGTGAGACGCCGATTAAAATCGACTTACATGTGTGACGTGTTTATTTTAATTATCTTTATTTAAAAGTGATCTAAATTTATTTTAATATTACATACATGTTGTTACACTCCCTAATTACTAACCATAATAATAATTAAATAATTAAACAACTTTACATCCAAGAAACAATTACAAAATAATAAGCAAAATAATTAAATAAAATATAAATAAGCAATAATAAATAATAAAGGGGGTTAATTCTAAGTTTACTCGGCAAGACATCGCATCTTGTGCCTACGTATCCTTACGGGAGTGGAATCAGAGTAATCGTAGTTCCCCTCAATAGGGAGGTTAGAAACTTCTTGACTGTGGTCAAGGTCTCAAGGGGAATAAACGCATCTTAAGGACACGCTTACGTGGAGTGTAGAAACTCCAAATCTCTACGTTGAAATGTTAAGTTGTAATTAGGGTTAAATTAGGGATTCCACGGCGGGAAACCCTAAAATGAGCGCGGCGGCTCTTTGACCTAATGCTAAGGGTAAAATTGTAATTTTGCCTGCGGCGAGGCATTTGTGAAAATTAGGGTTTGTAGTTTGTAGTTTTGAGGATTTGAAATTGAATGTGTGAAGTTTTACGGACTATTGGCGCGGCGGCCAAACAGTTAGACCTAACCTTCGGATGTGTGCAATGTGACAGAAATAATAGTAAACGCGTGAGATAATTGAATCATGCAAACAGAGAGATAATGTCATAATTTAAACCATGCAAGCAGAAATTTAAAGGCAGAATTTAAAGAGCGATTGTTAAGTTCGCGGGGTTACATGAGAGGAGCAGATACAATATGATAATGAAATTTGAATTGAACAATAATAAAATAAAATAAATAACGGTTCTAGTTATTATTTTAAAAAAAAGATTTTAGTTATTATTTTAAATTTATCTAAAAAAAAGTTTTTTCTTAAAAATAATAGGTTTTCATATTAATTTGGAAAAGATGTTAATGTTATTTATTTTAAAAAACAGATTTTTATATTATAACAAATTTTAATAAATTAATGATAACAATAATAATAATAATGGTAATAATAATGATAATAATGATAATAATAATAATAAATAATGATAATAATAATAATAATAATAATAATAATAATAATAATAATAATAATAATAATAATAATAATAAAGCAATAATGAATTTTAAATGTGCCAAATAACCCAACAATGTTGCTAACGCAGAAATGCGCTCATCGCAACCAGATCTAAATCGGACGAAATAAAATTTATCGCAAAGAAAAAGAAATTAAGCAAAAAATAGTATTATTGCTCACACAAAAATGCGATCATCGCAACCAGATCGAACTAACACAAATGTCACGCGTCATGCTGTCGCTTGCGCGAAAATAAGGTGCCGGCATGACAGAAGAGTCGCCACCTTTCGTTATTTATCCCTCAGAGCGGGAAAGGAAACGATCGGAAAAACCTGACGAATAAGGGTAAGACAAGGTCATCGCAACCATTGTCTGGGTTCGGGAGTCGGTTACGCAAGGGGAAGGTATTAGCACCCCTCACGTCCGTCGTACTCGACGGGATCCTCGCTTGTTTGTTTACTTGGACGGGTTGGTTATAATCTATCTACCTATCAAGGCTGGCTGAAAAAGAAAAGAAAAATGACTCGGCAAAGCGTCGCGCTTTATGCCTACGTATTCTCATCAGAGAATGAGAAATCAGAGTCAACGTAGTTCGGCTAACTACGGGGGAAAGGTGGGGAAGGTTGAAGGTTGCTCGCTAGGATATCGCATCCTATGCCTACGTACTTTCATCTGGTATGAAAGATCAGAGCAAACGTAGTTCGGGAAACTACGGGTAAAAATGGCTCAACTAGGAGGGAGACTATCAAGTCCTACTGTTATCATGCCATGGATTCATCCTATGGTTGAGGTTTGAACAGGGAACTCCTAGATGTTGTCATGCATAGGTTTCAACCTAAAAGTCTATCATCAAATCCTCATCAGAAGAAATGAGAGTCCTAAGGGATCATGTCAATGATACACCAAAACAGACAAAAACATCAGCTTTAACAGTAAAATGCATGCAATGCAAGTGAGGGAGGAAATGTGTGTGGGGCTTCAGCCTCCACAAGCTCATCTCGACCTCAAGCCAGTCATGAAATAACAGTAATCATACTGAAAATAAACAACATGCTGTCAAGCAATAAACAGGTAAAGGAAATGAAATGCCATCAGGCAAACAAAACACATGCCTTGAGAAAGAAAGAATCATCTAATCTCTAATCCTAACCCTAACATAGAATCTGAATAAATCTAGGCAAAGCTCTCAAGCAAAACCCTAGACAAGAGAATCAATCCCAGTCTTCAAGCTTCAGAACAAGCTTACCAAAGAAAGGGAGCTAAGCAAGCAGACTCATAGTGTCTTCCTCAGGAAAACACTAGGAGGTGTATACTCAGGAGTCATACCCTATGTGGCTCAACCACTGTGATCAGTTTACATTCCTCCTCAGGAGAAATTAAACTCACAAGTAGGCTCCAACATCACTGGATATTTAGGAAATCCTATCTGAACTAGTGGAACTAAATGAACAGACTCATAGGACCTTCCTCAGGAAAGTGCTAGGAGGCTTCCACTTAGGAGTTGTATCCCATGTGGCTCAACAACATGTGATCAGTTTACATTCCTCCTCAGGGGAAATTAAACTCACAAGTTGGCTCCAACATCATTGGATACTTGAGAAATCCTAGATAAACTAATGGAACTAAGTGAATAGACCCATAGGACCTTCCTCAGGAAAGTACTAGGAGGCTTCCACTTAGGAATTGTACCCCATGTGGCTCAACAACATGTGATCAGTTTACATCCCTCCTCAGGAGAGACTAAACTCACAAGTTGGCTCCAACATCATTGGATACTTAAGAAAGAGGTGAGAAGAAAGAATGAAAGTCATTCATAGTGCCTTCCTCAGGAAAGTACCATGAACTCCCCTCAAACTTCAGGATCTCAAACCTCACCAACAGGGAACAAGACAAGCTCTGGGTCTCTGAATCTTGGTCTACAATCTTCACTTCATGATGCTCTCCAACAAGCTCTTCAAGGCAACACAAGCCCCACAACAAATTCCTCAGAATGAACCCCACAGATGAGCAGATAACCCACTGAACAGATCAAATCGTCAGGCAACTTCAGAAAATACCTAAAAATACTAAACTAATGGGGAAAAATCTAACAATTATTCACAAGGGTCCTCAACACCTACCCCTAACATCTACATAGGCCTCTACCTAAAAATCAAGATAAAACTCAATCAAAGAAAGGAATTCAACACCTAAACACAATCTAAACCCTAATTAGGATACCTTAGATCTACCCTAATTAAACTAATCAAAATTTAATTCTAAAAATCTAGAAAAAATCCTATGGGGAACTATGATTCATCATCTAATTGCACAAAAAAGAATGGATTAAAAACCCTAAGGGAAGGTTCTAAAACAATTCCTACAAAATCACACATCAAAACTAAACAACATAAAAGCTATTTATTTGGAAAATCTATTAAAAATATTAAACCTAAAAATAAAATCTCATTTTTATTTTTATAATTTTCTACACATTTTCATCTACTCATAGGAAAAAAAAAAAGAATTTAAAAATCGTTTTTTATCATTTTTTAATGAATTAATCAAACAGAGAAAATAATAAAAGAAAATTAAAAGAATTAAAATGAATAAAGGGAGGGGGGGTTAGAATAGCACATCAAACTAGTTAAAACATATGGGCCAGATACACAGGGGGGGCGAATAGAAAATAAGCCCAGAACCGGTCTTAAGTGAAACGACCGTGTTTCACTCATTTGAATTTTCCCTCTCATTTCTCAGACTTAACCACAGCCACACGATCTGAATAAATGGTCAAATATTGGAGCGAATCCAAGGGCGCTCCTTCGTCTTCTCCAAACAGACTAGGGTTTTCAGAACCCTCTCCACCATGCAATCAAATTCGAGCTCCTCTAACTCCTCGCTCAGGCCACGGTTTCACTTGATCCAAAAACGAAAATTGATCTGCTAAATGCCTAGAATAAAATGGTATGATCAGTTTTTCTTGATTCCACCTAGGTTGTTCTAACAGAATGCTTAAACACCTTGGTACAACCATGGTCAACTGACATCAACCTTCATCAAACTTCAGTCTAATGGTCTACAGATGTTCTTGATGTTACCCTGGTCCTAGCATGCTATCACGTATGGATTATCATTCACTATGCTAATGGTTCTTGATCATTAAAGTTTTGCTGCCACTAATTCAAACTCCATGAAATGATCTCTAACTTTCAGGAATTGGTCCTCTAGTTGTTTCTAACAGTTCTACGCTAACAACTCAATCTATCAATGCATAATTAAGGGTGTAAAGAAGAAAATGGCAGACCTGGTTTCTTGATGAACAGATGAGGAATTTGCTCAAACCAAGCCTCAATCTCTTGTGGAATCACTCAGGGAATCACCTCCTTACTTCTGTTTGCACTTGTTGTGAAAGAGAAGGCTTGTGGTGGGAGATATCTTGGATTGCTTCAACTTGAAGAAATTGCTTCAATGGCTATCTCTCCCTCCCTCTCCTCTGACTTGGCTCAAGTTTCACCAACCTCTGATCACTCTTTGATGCACTCTTTATATATTGATGGTTGGATGCTTCTAGATTCATCTAGAAAAGTGTGGAAAGTTCTTGAAAGTTCCATGATATGCCATATTGGTTAGCTCATCTCCCATGCTTCATGCCTTGTAATTTGGTCTTAAAATGTCCTTACATGAGTTATTGAGAAGTGATGAGTGAAAAACAAGTGTATCTTTTGGCTTATGTAGGGTTTTTCAACATTGCCTTCTTTTTCAAGTAATAAATTTCCAAAGGAACCTCATTTTTTAAGCCTCAAATGAAAATTCTACTTAAACCAAAGTTCTTAAAATGGTTTTTCCAATCAAAATGATATATTGGATGACCTATTTTGGATTTGTGGATCTCCCAAATCACTTTTCAATTTCAACTTTTCAAAGTTATAAGCCTTTTTTAGTTCATTTTTGACCAATCATGTAATCTTGTGCTATGAGCTTTTTCAACAATTTGTGACCTTCTTTCTAGACTTAAAATCACATTTTGAGCAACTTTCATGTTTTGAGTTTTTCCATTTGAGGCTTGGAAATAGGAGTTTTAGGCATTGGCTAAAATGACCTATAACTGACAAATGACCAAAATACCCCTGCCTTGTTCAAACCATAAGTTGAGTTCCACAAATCCAATCAAGGACTTCTACCACTCAAATTAAAGCTAAGAAGATCCTCTTCAACATTCATGTTTACCAAGAAATCATAGGAATCATCCTACTAGGGAAAAAGTTGTCTGCAAGTTGGGTGACTTTCAAGGACCCAGATTCACACACCTCTGCTAACCTGTAATTTGTCAAAACCATAACTTGAGCTCTGTAACTCCTATCAAGGACTTCCACCACTCAAATTAAAGCTTAGAACAAGCTCTACAACATTCATGTTATGGGGAAGATGAGATATCAATCACATCTAGAGCTAAAACTGCCTGGAAGATAGGGATCAAATTAGGGTTTTTTCACTGACAATCCTCAGAAACCCTAACTCAAAACTTCTCAAACTCCTCAATCATGATGAGTTGGTTTAGGAATCATCTTTACAACATCTCTATGCATCATTCCATGATCTCATGGCCCTTGGATTAAGTCTCAACCTTCTCCAAAACTTCAGTTACCCTAGGGTTGACCCAGTCAAAACCCTAATTCTACCATTCATGGTTGAATCTTCTGAACTCTTACACAATGACTTCTCTGGGCTTCATGAAGGCTATCAAGACATCTCATAAGCTTTCTCAAAATATCTAGTCCATTCTCAAGGTCTCAGAATCATCTGAGGGGCACCCACAACTTTCAAACTGTGAAGCACACAACCCTGGTTTCAATCCACTCCTCTGAAGATCTCTTGAACTTTCTGATGAAGATATCAACTTTCAAACACTCAATGAATGAATAATTGTTGGTCAAATTTTGGGGTGCAACAGCTGCCCCTATTCAAACGGCTTGAACCTGACTGGGTGAGAAGCGAACGGCTCTCAACCAATCAAGGTACGAGACGGTTGAATATCGGTAAACCCGAAAATTTGCCAACTGCACGAGCACACGGTACCCTGCGGGGAACAAATCTTTGAATACTGCAACACTAGCCGCACGGCAACTAGCTGGAGAAATATCGATCTGACGTCATCGTCAGTTATCCACATTAACTTCTTCTGATATTGCCTTCAGACAACCACAACACCCAACATCGCTGCTGGAAGACTAAACCATCTGACATTGCCGTCGAACAATCAAAATACCCAACATCGCCGCTGGAGAACTAAATCTGACATCGCCGCCGGAAACAAACATCGCTCTGAGAGACACTCGACATTGTCGTCGTACAAACATCATCTCTACTGGGGATTTAAAGAGTCTGACCTCGCCGTCAAACAAACATTCAACCTCGCCGTCGAACACATTCAACATCGCTGCCGGACAAAAATGCAACCCTAAACAACTCCGACCTGGGGTTCACCCCTGGTAAATGGAGCAAAAGGTACACTTGCGTATTCGGAACCACTCCGCTGGGAATGAGAGACCTAACCGAGCACACTCTGATCTGGGGTTCCCCCTCAGAACCATGACGAACATCGGAATACTGCTGCACACTGCCCGTCGTAGAACTTCAACATTAAAGATATATGAAACCCTGGCCCCTGGCCACTCCCAGCTTCAGCTAGAAAAGATCTTTAAGTACTTCTGAATACAAATGAAACCCTGGCCCCTGGCCACTCCAGGTCCGCTGGAGACTCTTCAAGTTCTTCTAAAGATAGATGAAACCCTGGCCCCTGGCCATTCCAGATCCGCTGGAGAATCTTCAAGTATTTCTGAAGATAGATGAAACCCTGCCCGTCGGCTATTCCAGCTTCAGCTAGAAAAAGCATCCTTGGCCTTCAAGGATGTAAACTTTGCCCGTCGGCAACTCTGCAGGAGGCATCTTTGACTTCAGTCTAAAGAAATGGTCCTTGGCCTTCAAGGATACATGGGTCTGCCTTCAGGCAACTCCACCTCTGCTATAGAGCATCCGTGACTTCAGTCAGAGATATACTTCGGCCTTCAGTCCGAAAAATGAATCCTAGGTCATTCATGACCTTGGGGATAACCTTGCCCTTAGGCACCTTCGCTTCAGCCTGGGAAATCTGTGACTTCAGTCAAAGAAATGGTATCCTGAGCCATTCATGACTCTACGGGGATTCAAACACGTTGCCTTCAGGCAAAACTCCGCTTCAGCTGGAGAAACATCTTCGACTTCAGTCAGAAGAAAAAACTATTCACTTGATTGCAATCAATCATCTCCTCAGGACAACTGACTTGGTCTTCAGACTCACACGAATCACCCTGTTGTATCTACAACCTCTGGAACCTTGTCTTCAGCTACCCGTTGATTCTTCAACGCGGAAATCTGGACTCACCGGAACCTTCTGATATCGCCATCGGGCGCTTACGAAATCCATCTTCAGATTAGACATCGTTGTTGGAACAGGCATATCATGCTGCTCGGGACTTCAAGAATCATCTTGAACAAACAGATCCGTCGGACATCTTCAAGGATCGTCCTGAACTAATAACCTTTCTGGAGCAAACATTCTGTTGGGAATTCCAGGAATCTTCCTGGGCAACTCTTGCTGGAGGCGCTATTGGGGAGCTCAAGTATCATACTAGGCGAACAACCCGGGAAGCTGTACTGAGGTCTTAAGAATTGTCTTAAGCAAATGGCCCTGCTGAGGGACTTGAGAATCATCTCGAACTGAAGACTTCGCTGGGGATCTCAAAAATCATCTTGAGCGAGCGACTGCGGGGATCACACCGGGGTCTTTAGAATCATCTAAGAAAACAACCTTGCTGGGGAGAACTTCAAGAATCGTCCTGAGCAATCGGTCTTTCGGTACACCTGTTCAACAAGGATGATAATGACCTAGATCATGCTTATGATGCGTATGCTTCTGCGCTACGCCCTACACGGGAATGATATGTGGTTATGCTAAATGCCATGCAATCATGCACAATGCTATGCAATCATGCACAATGATGCAGTGTTAAATGCTATGCAGTCATGCACAATGATGCGATCCCATCAGCAAGATAAATGCTGAAGGGGGGAATCCTCCTGTCAAGGAGAAGGAACCATTCAGGTAGAGGAGTCATCCTGCTGAGGAGAACGGGAATACGCCAATATCAATCAGGCTTTGTTTGGGAAATTAATCTTCCGTCGACTGCTGCAGGGGAACAACTTCAGCTGACTGCGGCAGGGGATGAAGCTCTACGAGAACTTGGATCTGCTGATATCAATTGCGAGAATGAACTGTGCGGCCGTCTCGGCTACTCTTCTGGGGATGATCACTCTGTGGGGAACCAACTTCAGCTGTTCAATACTCCACTGGGGAAAAACCAATCATGATCTGATCAACTTCCAAGGATTCGGATCCCTTGGACATCTGCAAACTCGGCTGAGGAAGGAGAAATCATTCTGCTTTGCTGGAGAGAGTGCGACTCAGGGGGAAATACAGCATCAGCTGCCCCACGCTCTGCTGGGGAAAATTGATCATGATCTGATCAACTTCCAAGAATTCGGCTTTTCTGCGGACTCAGCCGGGGAGAGAAATCATTCTACTTCACTGGAGAGTACGACTCTGATGGGGGATTTGATTCCACCGGGGGAGAAAGAATCATCTGACTTCGGGGGAGAGTACAACTCTGCAGGGGAATACAACATCAGCTGTTCCAACACTCTACTGGGGAAGAGGGAGTCATCCAACTTCAGGAGAGAACATGATTCTGGTGAGGAATCTCAATTCCACTGGAGACTTCAGTCTGGCATCATTAGTTACTGCATACTTCGGTATACGACTAGCTTCCCGCGAAGCCTGTACTTGTGACCCGGTGCGGGGGAGACACCTGCTTTGGTGACTTTACTGGGGAAAACACGAGCTTCAGCATCCGAACGTTTCTATGAACTCTGCACTTGTGACCCGGTGCTGGGGGAGACACCTGCTTTGGTGACTTTACTGGGGAAAACACGAGCTTCAGCATCCGAACGTTTCTATGAACTCTGCACTTGTGACCCGGTGCTGGGGAGAGATGACATCATTCTTCGATGCTTGGCTCAGCTGGTGAGGTGACATTCCTTCAGGATGCGTCTGCTTGGGGAAGAGAATCACCTCTACCTGGGGAAGACATATCAATGCTCACTATTCTGATTCTGATTCTGCGGAGGAGAGACTACTGAACTCTGCTGGAGAAGGAGGGCTCGCCCTGCTTCGGGGATATCAATCCTGGTTTGTTGAGGGTAATCTTGACCATAACCTGATGAGGGATAAACGCCGTCTCAATCTGCTGCAGTCTCCAACTGTACGGGGGGAACGACCTCAAACCGTACGCCTCTGCCGAGAAACGATCTTGTTTCAACAACGTCAACACAGAGAATATAGGATACCAATCATGGAGTCAAGTAACAGGTTATGCTGTAGGATAGCAATCCAATAACCGCAAGGCTTCTTCAGAAGGTTCAGGTTTTGACGGGGTAATGACACGATTCCCCGATACTCAATTCTTGCTAGGGTGAACAAACTCATTTGAACAATTTGCCCCAGTGCATTTCAACTTGCCCCAATCCGACCTTTGGGAATAATTCATTCCGAGCCGAAAACAACTGGCAACAAGACAATCTTCAGAGGGCTTGCCCCAGCATCTGCACAACGGGAGGATTCATCCTCAACTAATCAACTCTCAGCATGGTCGGCTTCAATATCTTTGAAGTAGTTTGCCCCTGAACGAGCGATGAGCGACTCAACATGCTCTGATCGAACACTGGAGGGATCTGCCCTTAAATCGCAAGGATTCCGGATAACTGCCCCTGATTGGGTCTCGAGAAGATTCACTTCCGATCAACCGCTGCTTGCATAAACTGCCCCTTAATCAACTGATGCTCCGGGACTTGTCCTCAGACAAACCGATTCCAAACTCACTGGAAGTTGATGCCCCAGGTTCACAGGGTTTCGCAGCATACCATTCTGATCCAGACCTCTGGCGATTCAGTCCTGATTGACTATTCCTTGCTGAAGTTCCTTCGTATCAGCTACTAACCTGCAACTAAAATTGTTTATTCACGAATAGTAATTTTAATGCAGTGTTTATGCAAATTTCGAAAAAATGTTGTACTGTCACTCATTTACGTGTCATGCTAGTGAGTGACGAATGAACCCAAGAGTTCAAACGTAGTGCTGATGTGAAAAACGCAATAAGGATATGATTAGCAAATCATGAAGGAGTCAGGTTACTCAACCTTATCGTAATGCGCTCTCAGAATAAACCCTGCCTCAATTAGGTCTTTTAAGGGTTGTATCGTGGTCGGGTTCACGGTTCGTGAAACAAAGGATATTTGGCTCAAATTATAATTTGTACCCACCCCTTCTACGTGATGTTCTCCGATCCTAAAGTTCAGTTAACTTGGGTCGAGCGCTCGCCTCTTCGAGAGGTACGTTGAACATTGGGAACAACTGGTTAAAGAATTCTCAAGGTGTTTCGGAGTGACAGTTACTCCTTTTCGTTTTCGGCGTCCGTATCTACACGACTTTGTCCCTGTTTGAGGATTTTTTCTTTTTTATATCCTTTCTTTTCATTCTTTTGTTTTGATTCCCTAATTTTTGCCTGGACTGACTCCTTTTGAGTTCTTTTCGATTTTTTTCTCTTTTGAAGTCCAGCGGGATGCCCTGATTTTTGCCTAAGTATTTGCTTTCTAGCTTTTCTTTTTTACTTAGCGGGCTTTCTTATTTCTCTTTTTTTTCTTGGAACAAAGTCGTGCGACACTGGTTGTCTTGATTGCTCCGAAAGGATTGTAACTTGTCTCACTCCTGATTAGTGAGGTTTAACCATTGTGGTTGATGAGGTACGACCTCTGGAGAGGGATATAATGTGATTGGCCCTCGAAGGACAACACTCCTCTATAAGATTTGAACGCTCGATCAAGCTGACTGACAACTACCCTGCCCCGGGTTAAGATGCGAGGGTTTAACAATCCGAAAGAAACTCCTACTTCTCGGCTCGAAGTGGTTAACAAGGGATTCTCTTCCTTATCTCTCCGGTGTTTAGGGATTTGAAACAATGCCTTGTACGTCATCGGCAAAGTTTTATCTGAAAGCAATACGATCATTGGCTATGAGTATTCAGTTTCATCATCCTCCCTCCGCTCATTGCTAATCATAGTAAGAAATCGGAGTAAATAAAATGCAAGTGTCAGTGTAATGCAGTAAATGAGTGACAACGACATAACTAATTCAGAAGAAATGCATAGTCACTTTATTATCATTACCATTCGAAACATACAATGTTTAACAGCAAGTAGTAACTAACAGAAAAGAAACTACAAATGCAAAATGGTAAAAAGTCCGAGGACTGCCAATGCTGAGGACGTCTGCCTGTCTGGACCACTGGCTTCCGGAAGTAAACCCTCTGAATCTACGAGCTCAGACAGCTGAGAGGTCGTCACGCACAACCAAGACTCCATCTGGAAAGGAAATGCACCCTTGGTCGATCAATTGCTGCACCTTCGCTTGGAAAGCCTTGCAATCTTCAGTTGAATGCCCCAGAGATCCACCATGGTAGCCACACTGAGCATGAGGATCGTACCCTGGAGTGTAAGGCTCTAGCACGGGCTTGAGAGCTTTCGGTTCCACCAAGGAATTCTGAACCAACAGTGGAAGAATCTGGCTATACGGCACAGGCACTGGATGGAAAGAAACATTCCTTTGTTCCACGTGGTTGCGAGGTCTTTTGTGATCCTGGTGCTGGTATTCTTTCCGCCCAGGAGCAAGAGGTCGTCGTTTCTGAATGGCTACGGTCTCTCGTTTAGGCGCTTGCGTCCTTGAGCTTGATCCAGGTAGAAACTGCGAGCGAGGCGATTCAGTCACCAAAGGTCGTGGGACGTATTCGAGATCTTTCTCAGCTTCAGGCAAAGGAGTGGAATCATCCACCTTCTCCGCAGGGTAAGGGATGAACTTTCCCGATGCTCTCATGCCGCCCGGCACAAGCCTAATTGTCCTTGAGTCAATAAGGTCCTGAATCTTATTCCGGAGAGCCTTACATGTTTCAACATGGTGCCCTGGTGCTCCTGAGTGGAAATCACAACGCATGCTTAGATCAACGTCTGATGACACGTCATCTGGTGGATTTAAGGTCCGAAGCTTGAGAACATGGTTCTGAACCAACAGTGGCAACAGCCGGGCATAACTCACGGGTAGTGGGTCCATAGCTCTATCAAGTAGCTTCTTCTTTTGACCATAACCTTCAGGGTTATTCTGAGATGCCTGGCGCGGCTGCTGACGAGACAGGCCTCGAGCTTCATGCTGTGTAGAGGGTCTATGAGGTCCACTTGGCTTCAGCACAGGTGGCACTGACGGTAACGGAGGAAGCACTCTGGTCTCTTCCTTGGGTGTTTGACCACTCTCCTTATTTAGCATACTTCTCACCACTCCCATGAGAAAGCTCAACTGATTCTGCAGCTGCTGATTCTCCTCTCTGAGTACTTGCTGGTCCAGACGCACTGCCTGTATGTCATTCATGACCTGCCCCAGCTGGCTTTGGACTTTCCCCAGTTCAGCTTGTATCTGCTCCATTAGTCTGAGCTGCCAGATTCTGAGTCAAACCTGCAAACACAAAGGTTAGAAGACAAGTCCCGACTTCTGCCATGCAAGATGAATTATGGGTGTCTGTACGTTCAGGAGATCACCCCTGATTTTGGTGTCAACGTGCCAACATAGTGTCAACGCAATGATAAGACTGGATCCATTCATGGAAGAAGATATCTCATATTGCTCGGGACACCAAGATCAGGGTACAAAACGCGCCTGCAGCACAGACACATGCTAATGGAATGCAAACATGAATATGCAAGCTAATGCAAAATGCAGTCATGCAACAATATATCCAGGTGGCTGCTGTGGAGATTCGATGTCAACAGTCACTGATGAGAAGGAAACCCCGGTGTAAAACCACTGATCTGATCTGCTGTGAATAACCATCTGGTAGGATCGAGATCAAAACTCTGCCCTGACAAGAACGAAGGCCTGATAATAAAGACCCCGGATGCAAGATCAAGGAATATCTGTTGCTGAAGTCTTCAGACCCCAAATCACAAATCTGCCCTCTCAAGAACAAATACGCAGCTGATGATGAGATCTTCAAACCCCACTCCAAATCTGCCCTATCAAGAACAAAATAACAACTGCTGACGAGATCCTCAGACCCCATTCAAAAATCTGCTCCATCCAGAACAAACCTCTGGTAATAATACACTGATCACAGCCTGCTCTATCAAGAACAGACAAACACCCGATGATAAGATCCTCTGATCAAACCCTTGCTCTATCAAGAACATGTCTGCAACTGGGAACCCAACATAACTGATTCACTGTCAAGCAAAACCAGGTAGTCTGGAGGTCAAAGTTTCCTGCAATATCCCAACCCCACTCACAGGTATGATGGACCTAATCCACGGACAAAGGTACGGCATCCTATGCGGTCGTCAGCGTCACAGACATTCATGAGTGACAATACGATTCCCAGAAGGAGTGGCATCGTCAGGTCATGAAGAGGCCTCTCTTAGCTGACTTCCAAATGATCGGTCCCCAGAGTCGACAATCCTCACGTCTGGACTCCCCTCAGATCCTCAGGACCGGAAAGGAGCACCTCTGCAAGAATCTCGTCTGAGCGCAGATTTTCGTAGGGAACTGTGCCTGCTCAGCAGACAGGTTCGTCTACTACTTCTCCGCAACTATATCTAGGTGTGTACTCAAGCCCAGGTCCGGCTTTTCACTCACAGTAACATCCCTCTCCCACAGCAGCACGGATAATCATATCAAACTGGAATTGTTTTGAAAGTGTAGTGTGTGAATAGAAAATTTTCAGAATAGTTAATAAATAATCCATGTAAGGATGTGTTAAGAACTTGTTTGAAAACTTGTTGAAAATTTGTTTAAGTGTGAAACAGTTTTGAAGTGAGCAAGCACCTAGGAGTAACCTACCCTAATGTTTAAAGGTCTTTCTTATTCTTTATTCTTTCCTTTAGTAAGACTATCCCTACTATAATGGAGTAGGTAGTCCTTACTTTGGATGTTAAGGGACATGTGAGGGACAATTTGACTTTGAAGGCCATTGTGGGATGTAATAAGCACATATAAGGGACCATCATCATTTTTCGAAAGGGACTCGATTCGTAAAGGCAACCATAAGGGACTTTGATGATTTTTTTATTTGAGGGACTTGCTTTATACACCCCACTTAACCATTATTCGTAGGCAACTTGAGGGATATCCTTAGGAAGTGAGACGCCGATTAAAATCGACTTACATGTGTGACGTGTTTATTTTAATTATCTTTATTTAAAAGTGATCTAAATTTATTTTAATATTACATACATGTTGTTACACTCCCTAATTACTAACCATAATAATAATTAAATAATTAAACAACTTTACATCCAAGAAACAATTACAAAATAATAAGCAAAATAATTAAATAAAATATAAATAAGCAATAATAAATAATAAAGGGGGTTAATTCTAAGTTTACTCGGCAAGACATCGCATCTTGTGCCTACGTATCCTTACGGGAGTGGAATCAGAGTAATCGTAGTTCCCCTCAATAGGGAGGTTAGAAACTTCTTGACTGTGGTCAAGGTCTCAAGGGGAATAAACGCATCTTAAGGACACGCTTACGTGGAGTGTAGAAACTCCAAATCTCTACGTTGAAATGTTAAGTTGTAATTAGGGTTAAATTAGGGATTCCACGGCGGGAAACCCTAAAATGAGCGCGGCGGCTCTTTGACCTAATGCTAAGGGTAAAATTGTAATTTTGCCTGCGGCGAGGCATTTGTGAAAATTAGGGTTTGTAGTTTGTAGTTTTGAGGATTTGAAATTGAATGTGTGAAGTTTTACGGACTATTGGCGCGGCGGCCAAACAGTTAGACCTAACCTTCGGATGTGTGCAATGTGACAGAAATAATAGTAAACGCGTGAGATAATTGAATCATGCAAACAGAGAGATAATGTCATAATTTAAACCATGCAAGCAGAAATTTAAAGGCAGAATTTAAAGAGCGATTGTTAAGTTCGCGGGGTTACATGAGAGGAGCAGATACAATATGATAATGAAATTTGAATTGAACAATAATAAAATAAAATAAATAACGGTTCTAGTTATTATTTTAAAAAAAAGATTTTAGTTATTATTTTAAATTTATCTAAAAAAAAGTTTTTTCTTAAAAATAATAGGTTTTCATATTAATTTGGAAAAGATGTTAATGTTATTTATTTTAAAAAACAGATTTTTATATTATAACAAATTTTAATAAATTAATGATAACAATAATAATAATAATGGTAATAATAATGATAATAATGATAATAATAATAATAAATAATGATAATAATAATAATAATAATAATAATAATAATAATAATAATAATAATAATAATAATAATAATAATAATAATAATAATAATAATAATAAAGCAATAATGAATTTTAAATGTGCCAAATAACCCAACAATGTTGCTAACGCAGAAATGCGCTCATCGCAACCAGATCTAAATCGGACGAAATAAAATTTATCGCAAAGAAAAAGAAATTAAGCAAAAAATAGTATTATTGCTCACACAAAAATGCGATCATCGCAACCAGATCGAACTAACACAAATGTCACGCGTCATGCTGTCGCTTGCGCGAAAATAAGGTGCCGGCATGACAGAAGAGTCGCCACCTTTCGTTATTTATCCCTCAGAGCGGGAAAGGAAACGATCGGAAAAACCTGACGAATAAGGGTAAGACAAGGTCATCGCAACCATTGTCTGGGTTCGGGAGTCGGTTACGCAAGGGGAAGGTATTAGCACCCCTCACGTCCGTCGTACTCGACGGGATCCTCGCTTGTTTGTTTACTTGGACGGGTTGGTTATAATCTATCTACCTATCAAGGCTGGCTGAAAAAGAAAAGAAAAATGACTCGGCAAAGCGTCGCGCTTTATGCCTACGTATTCTCATCAGAGAATGAGAAATCAGAGTCAACGTAGTTCGGCTAACTACGGGGGAAAGGTGGGGAAGGTTGAAGGTTGCTCGCTAGGATATCGCATCCTATGCCTACGTACTTTCATCTGGTATGAAAGATCAGAGCAAACGTAGTTCGGGAAACTACGGGTAAAAATGGCTCAACTAGGAGGGAGACTATCAAGTCCTACTGTTATCATGCCATGGATTCATCCTATGGTTGAGGTTTGAACAGGGAACTCCTAGATGTTGTCATGCATAGGTTTCAACCTAAAAGTCTATCATCAAATCCTCATCAGAAGAAATGAGAGTCCTAAGGGATCATGTCAATGATACACCAAAACAGACAAAAACATCAGCTTTAACAGTAAAATGCATGCAATGCAAGTGAGGGAGGAAATGTGTGTGGGGCTTCAGCCTCCACAAGCTCATCTCGACCTCAAGCCAGTCATGAAATAACAGTAATCATACTGAAAATAAACAACATGCTGTCAAGCAATAAACAGGTAAAGGAAATGAAATGCCATCAGGCAAACAAAACACATGCCTTGAGAAAGAAAGAATCATCTAATCTCTAATCCTAACCCTAACATAGAATCTGAATAAATCTAGGCAAAGCTCTCAAGCAAAACCCTAGACAAGAGAATCAATCCCAGTCTTCAAGCTTCAGAACAAGCTTACCAAAGAAAGGGAGCTAAGCAAGCAGACTCATAGTGTCTTCCTCAGGAAAACACTAGGAGGTGTATACTCAGGAGTCATACCCTATGTGGCTCAACCACTGTGATCAGTTTACATTCCTCCTCAGGAGAAATTAAACTCACAAGTAGGCTCCAACATCACTGGATATTTAGGAAATCCTATCTGAACTAGTGGAACTAAATGAACAGACTCATAGGACCTTCCTCAGGAAAGTGCTAGGAGGCTTCCACTTAGGAGTTGTATCCCATGTGGCTCAACAACATGTGATCAGTTTACATTCCTCCTCAGGGGAAATTAAACTCACAAGTTGGCTCCAACATCATTGGATACTTGAGAAATCCTAGATAAACTAATGGAACTAAGTGAATAGACCCATAGGACCTTCCTCAGGAAAGTACTAGGAGGCTTCCACTTAGGAATTGTACCCCATGTGGCTCAACAACATGTGATCAGTTTACATCCCTCCTCAGGAGAGACTAAACTCACAAGTTGGCTCCAACATCATTGGATACTTAAGAAAGAGGTGAGAAGAAAGAATGAAAGTCATTCATAGTGCCTTCCTCAGGAAAGTACCATGAACTCCCCTCAAACTTCAGGATCTCAAACCTCACCAACAGGGAACAAGACAAGCTCTGGGTCTCTGAATCTTGGTCTACAATCTTCACTTCATGATGCTCTCCAACAAGCTCTTCAAGGCAACACAAGCCCCACAACAAATTCCTCAGAATGAACCCCACAGATGAGCAGATAACCCACTGAACAGATCAAATCGTCAGGCAACTTCAGAAAATACCTAAAAATACTAAACTAATGGGGAAAAATCTAACAATTATTCACAAGGGTCCTCAACACCTACCCCTAACATCTACATAGGCCTCTACCTAAAAATCAAGATAAAACTCAATCAAAGAAAGGAATTCAACACCTAAACACAATCTAAACCCTAATTAGGATACCTTAGATCTACCCTAATTAAACTAATCAAAATTTAATTCTAAAAATCTAGAAAAAATCCTATGGGGAACTATGATTCATCATCTAATTGCACAAAAAAGAATGGATTAAAAACCCTAAGGGAAGGTTCTAAAACAATTCCTACAAAATCACACATCAAAACTAAACAACATAAAAGCTATTTATTTGGAAAATCTATTAAAAATATTAAACCTAAAAATAAAATCTCATTTTTATTTTTATAATTTTCTACACATTTTCATCTACTCATAGGAAAAAAAAAAAGAATTTAAAAATCGTTTTTTATCATTTTTTAATGAATTAATCAAACAGAGAAAATAATAAAAGAAAATTAAAAGAATTAAAATGAATAAAGGGAGGGGGGGTTAGAATAGCACATCAAACTAGTTAAAACATATGGGCCAGATACACAGGGGGGGCGAATAGAAAATAAGCCCAGAACCGGTCTTAAGTGAAACGACCGTGTTTCACTCATTTGAATTTTCCCTCTCATTTCTCAGACTTAACCACAGCCACACGATCTGAATAAATGGTCAAATATTGGAGCGAATCCAAGGGCGCTCCTTCGTCTTCTCCAAACAGACTAGGGTTTTCAGAACCCTCTCCACCATGCAATCAAATTCGAGCTCCTCTAACTCCTCGCTCAGGCCACGGTTTCACTTGATCCAAAAACGAAAATTGATCTGCTAAATGCCTAGAATAAAATGGTATGATCAGTTTTTCTTGATTCCACCTAGGTTGTTCTAACAGAATGCTTAAACACCTTGGTACAACCATGGTCAACTGACATCAACCTTCATCAAACTTCAGTCTAATGGTCTACAGATGTTCTTGATGTTACCCTGGTCCTAGCATGCTATCACGTATGGATTATCATTCACTATGCTAATGGTTCTTGATCATTAAAGTTTTGCTGCCACTAATTCAAACTCCATGAAATGATCTCTAACTTTCAGGAATTGGTCCTCTAGTTGTTTCTAACAGTTCTACGCTAACAACTCAATCTATCAATGCATAATTAAGGGTGTAAAGAAGAAAATGGCAGACCTGGTTTCTTGATGAACAGATGAGGAATTTGCTCAAACCAAGCCTCAATCTCTTGTGGAATCACTCAGGGAATCACCTCCTTACTTCTGTTTGCACTTGTTGTGAAAGAGAAGGCTTGTGGTGGGAGATATCTTGGATTGCTTCAACTTGAAGAAATTGCTTCAATGGCTATCTCTCCCTCCCTCTCCTCTGACTTGGCTCAAGTTTCACCAACCTCTGATCACTCTTTGATGCACTCTTTATATATTGATGGTTGGATGCTTCTAGATTCATCTAGAAAAGTGTGGAAAGTTCTTGAAAGTTCCATGATATGCCATATTGGTTAGCTCATCTCCCATGCTTCATGCCTTGTAATTTGGTCTTAAAATGTCCTTACATGAGTTATTGAGAAGTGATGAGTGAAAAACAAGTGTATCTTTTGGCTTATGTAGGGTTTTTCAACATTGCCTTCTTTTTCAAGTAATAAATTTCCAAAGGAACCTCATTTTTTAAGCCTCAAATGAAAATTCTACTTAAACCAAAGTTCTTAAAATGGTTTTTCCAATCAAAATGATATATTGGATGACCTATTTTGGATTTGTGGATCTCCCAAATCACTTTTCAATTTCAACTTTTCAAAGTTATAAGCCTTTTTTAGTTCATTTTTGACCAATCATGTAATCTTGTGCTATGAGCTTTTTCAACAATTTGTGACCTTCTTTCTAGACTTAAAATCACATTTTGAGAAACTTTCATGTTTTGAGTTTTTCCATTTGAGGCTTGGAAATAGGAGTTTTAGGCATTGGCTAAAATGACCTATAACTGACAAATGACCAAAATACCCCTGCCTTGTTCAAACCATAAGTTGAGTTCCACAAATCCAATCAAGGACTTCTACCACTCAAATTAAAGCTAAGAATATCCTCTTCAACATTCATGTTGACCAAGAAATCATAGGAATCATCCTACTAGGGCAAACGTTGTCTGCAAGTTGGGTGACTTTCAAGGACCCAGATTCACACACCTCTGCTAACCTGTAATTTGTCAAAACCATAACTTGAGCTATGTAACTCCTATCAAGGACTTCCACCACTCAAATTAAAGCTTAGAACAAGCTCTACAACATTCATGTTATGGGGAAGATGAGATATCAATCACATCTAGAGCTAAAACTGCCTGGAAGATAGGGATCAAATTAGGGTTTTTTCACTGACAATCCTCAGAAACCCTAACTCAAAACTTCTCAAACTCCTCAATCATGATGAGTTGGTTTAGGAATCATCTTTACAACATCTCTATGCATCATTCCATGATCTCATGGCCCTTGGATTAAGTCTCAACCTTCTCCAAAACTTCAGTTACCCTAGGGTTGACCCAGTCAAAACCCTAATTCTACCATTCATGGTTGAATCTTCTGAACTCTTACACAATGACTTCTCTGGGCTTCATGAAGGCTATCAAGACATCTCATAAGCTTTCTCAAAACATCTAGTCCATTCTCAAGGTCTCAGAATCATCTGAGGGGCACCCACAACTTTCAAACTGTGAAGCACACAACCCTGGTTTCAATCCACTCCTCTGAAGATCTCTTGAACTTTCTGATGAAGATATCAACTTTCAAACACTCAATGAATGAATAATTGTTGGTCAAATTTTGGGGTGCAACACATGCACACAAATGTGCAAACATCGTATCGACATAATTCGATCAAAAATCTTATATATATAAACTCTAACAATTTAAAAATTATATATATATAAACGTAACAGTAATAGATAAAGAAAAAGAAATAACGGTAATAGATGAAGAAAAAGAAATAACGGTAAAAGATGAAGAAAAAGAAACAACAGTAATAGATGAAGGAAAAGAAATAACGGTAAACAATGAAGAAAAAGAAACAATAGTAATGGATGAAGAAGAAAACTAAATAACGGCAAACGGCACTCACTCCTCTTAGGTTTTTTTCATTCTCTCCCTTTTTTCCAACAAGGCAACACATGTATATATAGGGAACAAATTAGGGTTAACACCAAATTGTCAATAATGTCCCTAAAGCCCATTTTAAAGCCCAAACTAAATAATTAGTTAAGAAAAATAAAATTTAAATAATTTAAAATAATTAAGATAAACTTAAAATAAAAACTAATAATCCTATTGATTCCTAAAATAAAAAATATTATAAAAAGAACAAAATTTTTTTCAATATTTTTTATTTTATGATTTTTTGGATATTTTTATGAATAATTTAGAAAAAAGTGAAAAAAATAATATTTTAAAAAATGATTTAATTAAAATACGAAAATAATAATTAAATAATAATAAAAAACTATTTTTGTTATTTTTTTAATGAAAGATAGAAAAATTTAGAGTAAAAATAATAAAAAACAAAAAAAAAGTGACAAAGGTGAGATTCGAACTCTCAACCTCTCACACTCATAACTCCTTACACATGTCCTCCTGCCAATTGTGCCATTTTTACTTTTTAGAAAAAAAATGCATGCCATATGATATTTACCTGCAAAAAAGTCAAACGACTACACAAATTTGTTAGTAATTGATTAAATGCAATGAAATGCGACGACAAATCTTAGGGCAAAATTTGGGGTATTACAGTTATTATGATAATATTTCTCACCCAACCTCTCTTTGATGTTGGCAAAAAAAAAAATCATGAAGTTTGACTTTGGTTTGACCACAGTTGACCTCAGTTTGACCTTTTAACCGCATTGACTGCTTTTGACTTATCTGATCATCTGACTGAGCAAACTTTTGAGAAAAGTCTTGAAACTTGACATGGGGGTTCTTATACACATATAAGATGTTATGAAGCTCACTTGAAGTCTTGGAAGTCCATTTAGCCTGATTAAAGTCAAGACCTTAGTTTTGGATGCACTGCTTAGGAGGTGCATTGTCTGAGGGAATTGTCAACTCTTCTGACCGATTGTGAACTTTGTGAACCTTGTGAATCTTCATAAGATATCTTGTGATACTCATGGGAGGTATTGTGAAGCTTGTGAACCTTGTGAACATCATGAAGTGGCTTTGTAGACCTCATGACCCTTAGGAAAGCTTTGTAAACATTGTGAATCTTGTGAACCTTGTGAACCTTCTTAGAACACAAAGTCTTGTATTGTGAGGGCAAATTTTGGGGTGCAACACGAGGACAAACTGAAACAACAGATCGCCAAATTGAAGATTCAGCTTAAAGCAAAGGACGAGAAGATTTCAATGGAAGAATCACTCAGATATAACAATGAGCACAGATTGAGTAAAGCTATTGCAAACTTGGAAGATTGTAGGTTGAGAGCGGACACCAAGAGGAGCAGACTTGAGGCGTGCTTTGGGGAAGGAGCCTGGGAAGACCATGTTGATAGTCTACAGCGCATCATTGGCTGGCAAGAACTGCTTATACAGGGTCTACTCGCCAGACCAGATCATCCCAAGACGCGTAAGATGCTAGAAGATTTCCAGTCACGACACTCAGCTTGACTGTCTTTCTTTGTATCTTGTTCTTTTACTTGTGTATTGACCATCACCAGGCTTGTTGGTCGAGGTCATCTCTATTTTGTACTCAGCTGATGTATGCACACTGTTTGTTAGCCTGTTATTATATGAGGAGTTATTATTTTGTCTGTGGGGTTTTCCGTGGTCGTTTCTTCTTCTGGAAACTAGAATCGAGGGGGAAATCTCCCTGTTGCATATATACATGTCTGCATTTAGCATTTTTCACATTGTAGGTGCATCGGGACTGTTTTCTTATCTCCAGTCTATTTTCAGTTTGTTTCAGGATTGCTGATAACACAAATCACCGGTACGCGACTAGAGGAAGACAGAAAAGGATCATGGAACAGATGCAGAAGCAGATGCAGGAAATGAGAGATAGAATGGCTCAATTTATGAAAGTTATGCAGACTGTAGCTAGTGGACAAGACCAGCTCAAGACCTTGGTGCAACCTCTGATTTCACGGGTTGACAAGGACGGTGTATTACATGGAGGGACTGCTACCAACCCACCTCTTGTTAAGACTCAGCACGCTAATAACGCTATTCCCAATACTGGCGGAAATGGAAATGGTAATGGTGCTGGAAATGGGAACGCAACTGGGAACAATAATGGCAATGTTGGTGGAGGCAATAGTAACACTGGATTTGGTAACACTGGAGTTGGTAATATTGGAATTGCTGGTCAGGGCAATGTGTATGGGCCTGAAGCTAACAGTGTTATTCATGGCAACCTGAATCAGCAGTTGTTTGAGGACAGACAGGATGACATCTTCTCGGTGAGAGATTTTGGTGGTAAAGTGCCTTCTGAGACTAATAGAAGATTCAAATGGTTGGAAGACAAGATAAAGAGCTTTGAGAGTCAGAACTCTATGGGCCTTGATATGGCCAACCTTGGGCTTATCCATGACTTAAGGATACCGCAGAAATTCAAAGTCCCTGACTTTGATAAGTACAAGGGTACTACATGTCCTACAGTTCACTTGCGCTCGTATTACAGGAAAATGTCTGCTTATTCAGACGATGAAAAGCTGTTAATGCACTTTTTCTAGGACAGTATGTCCGGTCCTTCCCTTGAGTGGTACATGGGATTGGAGTCTACCAATGTCCTTAGCTAGAAGGATTTGGCTGGGGCGTTTATGAAACATTACCAATATAATAGTGACCTTGCTCCAAACAGGGCCCAGTTGCAGAATCTTACCCAAAAGAATAATGAATGCTTCAAAGAATACGCCCAAAGGTGGCGCGAATTGGCTGCAAGAGTCAACCTCCGATGGTGGAGCACGAGCTGATCGACATGTTCGTGGCTACTTTATCTGGCATATACTATGAGAAGCTTATCAACTGTATGTCTGGAAGCTTTTCTGACATGATAATCATCGGGGAACGCATAGAGAATGGTATCAAAATTGGGAAGATTCAAGCAGACGAAGGATCCTCAGGAGGAGGAGGAGGAAATAAAGTCTTTGGCAACAAAAGGCGCGAAGGAGAAACCAACTCAGTATCTAGTTTTTAGGGAAGATGGAGAAATCAGCCTCATAATTAATATCATCAACAATATCAACAACGAATCGCTAGCATTACGATCCCTGTACCACAACAACAACAACCTCAGCAACAACAACCTCAACAACAACAACAACAACGGCAGCAGCCACCCCAACAAAATCAGCAGGGTTATCGAAGATATCCGGTTCGGCCAGCAAATAGAGTATTTGATCCATCACTGATGCCATACTCACAAGTGCTCCAAACTCTGTTACAATTGCAGTTAATCCAAAAGAGGACTCTGGCTCCTCTGACAGGCCCACCACTGCCAAGATTTGATGCGAATGCACGATGCGAGTTCCACTCTGGGGCACCCGGTCATACTATTGAGAATTGCAAGGCTTTCAAACATAAGTTGCAAGATCTGATTGATAGCAAAGCAATAGATTTTTCACATGATGCACCAAATGTTGTGCAAAACCCTATGCCGAATCATGGGCCGGCTAGGGTTGATGCTGTTCTGGTAGAGGAAGGGTTAGATCTGATAGCTGACGTAAACGAGTTGAAAACGCCATTAAGTTTTGTGAAGGAGAAGCTGCTGAAAGGGGGAGTATTCCCGGGTTGTATTGAAGGTTGTGTCAACTATTTGAGCCATCCTGAGGGATGTGACGATCTGAAAAAGTATATTCAAAGCATGACAGATAAATGAATGTTACAATTTGATCGGACCGCTGAGAGGAAACCCGTGGAAAAGTAGAGGAAGGGCAGAATGAAATTGCAACGATTTCAATCCAATATAAAACTATCACTATTTCGGCGCCTCCGAGGCCACCTACAATCATCATCACTAAAGCAGGCCCTGTGCCGTATGAAAGTTCAAAGGCTATCCTGTGGAATTACGGAGTCGGGTGTTTTGTAACAGACAGAAGGTAGAATTGAAGAGTTTGCCTGTCGATTCATTTGATAATCTTGTCGGAGTTGGAGGAATTACCAGAAGCGGTAGAATCTTTTCATCGCTCGAAGAAGTGGCTGAGAAAACTGATAAAGGGAAAGGCAAGACAGTGGTAGAAGAAATTCCCTGGGTGAGTAAAAAGGAACCTCTGGCAAAGGATATGGAAGAGTTCATGAAGTTGATTAGAAAAAGCGACTACAAGATAGTCGATCATCTGTAACAAACTCCTTCAAAGATTTATATACTATCACTGCTGTTGTGTTCAGAAGCGCATCAAAATGCGTTATTGAAGGTTTTAAGCACTAGTTATGTACCACAGGAAATACCGGTTAACCTGCTCGAAGGAGTTATGGCGCATATAAACGCAGGAAACGGTCTGGGATTTACAGATTTGGACTTAACACCGAAAGGCAGGAACCACAATTTGGCTTTGCATATTTCACTTGAATGCTGAGGAACAGTGATGTCGCACGTCCTTGTTGATATAGGTCGTCCTTGAATGTGTTGCCAAAGAAAGCATTGATGAAGATAGATCATCAGGGTCTTTATTGTACACCAAGTGATTTGGTTGTACGAGCCTTTGATGGAACTCGAAGATCTGTTTTTGGGGAAATAACTCTGCCTATCTAAGTGGGCCCGGAGGTGTTTGAGGCGGTATTTTACATCATGGACATTCAGCCTACTTACAGCTGTCTGTTGGGTCGTCCATGGATACATTCTGCTGGGGTTGTTACGTCTACTCTGCATCAAAAGCTGAAATATATGGTCGGAGGCAGTGTTGTGACGGTATGTGGGGAGGAAGATATCATGATTAGCCACTTGTCATCTTTCAAATACGCTGAGGTAGACGAAGAAATTCATGAGACTTTATGTCAGGCCTTCGAGACTGTGCAATTGAAGGACAAATCTCCAGTTGTTAACAAAGAACCAGAGGTAGCTATGCCATCTTTTAAGGAGGCTCAAGCGGCAGTTCAGGCTGGGACATCGCAAGGATGGGGAAAGGTGCTAGACATACCTCAGAAGCAGGACAAGTTTGGGTTGGGATACCACCCATCATCCTCGTCATCTTCACAGAGCGCACCGCGCTACAAGGGGCCCATCAAGTTCACCAGTGGGGGTGTTATTTTTGAGCAAATCAATGTTATTTCTAATGATGAAGCCGGAGACAGTGATTGTGACATGGACGCTTGGATCCAGCCAAGCGCTCCCGGACAGAAGCTATGCAATTGGTACATTGAGGAATTTGTCCAAGTGATACGTGAACAGTAATACTTTGTTTTCTTAGTTATTGTGTAACCCTATGTTCAACCCGGAGCATAGCGGTATTTTGTTCACGGCATGCTTGTTTATTTTTGAACTATCTTTTAATCATTAATCAAAAGGCGTTTTTCTCATTCAATTTTGTGATTCTTGTTTTTCATCTTTTTGTTTTCTAACATTAAAATGGCAATGTGGTTTGTGTTTGTTTTGCTTGCATATCATTTAAGCATAAAATCATCATCATTGCAGGTTACACATTTCAGATACCATCGACTCAGACTCGTCTATGACTCGGTGTGACTTTGACAATCTGATCTTTCAAGCAGAAGAAGAGATTGATGAAGATGAAGACCTACCCGAAGAGCTTGCTAGATTGTTGAGACAAGAGGAGAAGGTCATCCTGCCTCATCAGGAGGAAGTTGAAGTCATCAACCTGGGAACAGAGGAAGATAAGAAGGAAGTCAGAATAGGGGCCGCGCTGCAAAGTGATGTCAAGCGAAGACTGGTTGAGTTACTCCAAGAGTATAAGGATGTTTTTGCTTGGTCATATGAAGATATGCCTGGACTCAACACAGATATTGTAGTTCATCGTCTGCCTCTTCGAGAAGAGTGTCCTTCTATTAAACAGAAGTTAAGAAGAACCAGGCCTGATATGGCAGTGAAGATCAAGGAAGAAGTCCAGAAGCAATTGGACGTTGGATTTCTTGCTGTGACTAATTACCCTCTGTGGGTTGCAAACATCGTGCCCGTGCCTAAGAAGGACGGCAAAGTTAGGATGTGTGTTGATTATAGGGACCTGAATAGAGCGATCCTAAAGGATGATTTCCCGCTCCCTCATATTGACGTGCTTGTTGATAACACCGCACAATATTCAGTGTTTTCTTTCATGGACGGTTTTTCTGGCTATAATCAGATTAAGATGGCACCAGAGGACATGGAGAAGACGACTTTCATCATGCCATGGGGGACATTTTGCTACAAAGTAATGCCTTTTGGTTTGAAGAACGCAGGGGTAACTTATCAACGAGCAATGGTGACACTCTTTCACGACATGATTTATCACGAGATTGAGGTTTATGTCGATGATATGATCGCAAAGTCCCAAATGGAGAAGGGGCATCTGGTGAATCTTCTAAAGCTGTTTGAGAGATTAAGGAAGTTCAAACTTAGGCTTAATCCAAACAAGTGTACTTTCAGCGTACGGTCAAGAAAGTTGTTGGGGTTTATCTTCAGTGAGAAAGGTATTGAGGTTGATCCTGCAAAGATCAAGGCAATTCAAGAAATGCCAGCACCAAAGACCGAGAAACAAGTTTGTGATTTCTTAGGTAGATTGAACTGCATCGCTCGGTTCATATCTCACCTCACAGCCACTTGTGAGCCATTATTTAAGTTATTAAAGAAAGATCAGGCGGTCGTTTGGAATGAGAATTATCAGAAAGCATTTGAGAAAATAAAAGAGTATTTGCAGGAACCTCTGATATTGATACCTTCAGTAGCTGGAAGACCATTGATTATGTACTTAAAGGTTCTTGAGAACAGTATGGGTTGTGTCCTCGTTCAACACGATGAGACTGGAAGAAAAGAGCATGTGATTTATTATCTGAGTAAAAAGTTCACAGATTGTGAGTCTCGTTACTCAATGCTTGAGAAAACATGTTGCGCACTTGCTTGGGCTGCCAAACATTTAAGACAGTATATGCTTAACCATACAACCATGCTGATTTCGAAGATGGATCCGATCAAGTATGTCTTTGAAAAGCAAGCGCTTTCAAGAAGAATTGCCAGATGGCAAATGGTACTGACAGATTACAACATTCAGTATGTTTCTCAGAAGGCCATCAAAGGAAGTGTTTTGTCAGAGTATCTTGCCGAACAGCCTAGTGAAGACTATCATCCAATGAAGTTTGAATTCCCTGACGAAGATATTATGTTCCTCAAGATGAAGGATTGTGACGAACCCTTACCAGATGAAGGTCCTGAACCTGGCTCCCAATGACAGTTGATATTTGACGGTGCCGTCAACTCATACGGAAGTGGAATTGGGGTAATCATTACAACTCCTCATGGCACTCATATCCCATTCACTTCCAGATTGACATTTCCGGTCACCAATAATGAGGCTGAGTATGAAGCGTGTATCATGGATCTTGAAGAAGCTATTGATTTGAGGATCAAGAATCTCGATGTATATGGAGATTCGGCGCTAGTGGTTAATCAGATCATGGGAGAGTGGGAAACTTGTCAACCTAATTTGATTTCTTACATGGATTATGCAAGGAGGTTGTTACCTTTCTTCGACAAGGTAGAGTTTCACCACGTGTCGCGAGCGGAGAATCAAATGGCAGACGCTCTGGAAACGTTGTCTTCAATGTACAAGGTTAATTTTTGGAATGAAGCTCCCATAATAGTTATTTCCCGCCTTGATAGACCCGCTTTCATATTCGCCATTGAGGAGGCCTCCGATGGCAAGCCGTGGTATTTTGACATCTAGAATTTCCTTAAGAACAAGGAATATCCGACTGGGGCATCCAGTTGAGATAAGAAGATTCTAAGGAGATTGTCTGGAAATTTTCATCTGAATCAGGATGGTGTGCTTTATAGAAGAAACCATGATTTGGTGCTGTTGAGATGCGTGGATGAAAATGAAGCAAGTCTGCTTATGGAGGAAGTCCACGAGGGTACTTTCGGTACGCATGCCGGCGGACATGCCATGTCTCGAAAGTTGTTGCGAGCTGGGTATTATTGGCTTACGATGGAGTCAGATTGTTTCAAGCTCGTGAAGAAATGTCATAAATGTCAGATCTATGTCGACAAAATTCATGTGTCGCCGTGTCCTTTGAATGTCATGTCATCTCCATGGCCCTTTTCCATGTGGGGCATTGATATGATTAGAAAGATTGAGCCTACTGCATCCAATGGACACCGTTTGATCCTAGTAGCTATCGACTATTTCACCAAATGGGTCGAAGCAGCTTCTTATGCCAATGTCACCAAGCAAGTTGTGGCTCGGTTTATCAAAAGGGACATCATCTGCCAATATGGAATACCTAAAATGATCATTACTGATAATGGATCTAACCTGAATAACAAGATGATGAAAGAGTTGTGCCAGGACTTCAAGATTGAGCATCACAATTCATCTCCCTACCGTCCGAAGATGAATGGCACGGTCGAGGCAGCCAACAAAAATATCAAGAAGATTGTCCAGAAGATGGTTGTGACTTATAAAGATTGGCACGAGATGTTGCCCTTTGCTTTATAAGGATATCGCACCTCGGTGCATACTTCAATTGGGGCAACTCCCTTCTCGTTGGTATATGGTATGGAAGTTGTCCTGCCACTAGAAGTTGAGATACCTTCCTTGAGAGTTCTGGCTGACGTCAAACTAGATGAAGCAGAATGGATGAAGAACAAGTTGAATCAGCTCAGTTTGATGGATGAAAAAAGGTTGGCGTCCATCACATACAGTCGTCTATACTAAAGCAGAATGAAGAAAGCCTTCGATAAGAAGATACGTCCTTGAAGCTTTCAGGCAGGTGATTTAGTGCTGAAGCGGATTCTCCCACCACAGAACGATCACAGGGGCAAATGGACTCTCAATTACGAAGGCCCGTATGTTGTAAGGAAAGTTTTCTCCGGAGGAGCCTTACTACTTTCGACTATAGACGGTGAAGATTTCACGTCCCCTGTGAACGCAGACGCAATCAAAAAATACTATGCTTAAAGAGACCCGCTGGAAAGAAGAAAAAAAAGAAAATCCAGGCAAAAATGGGGCATCCCGGCGAACCATAAAAAGATAGGTTCGAGCAAAAATTAGGGATAATAAGAAAAAATGTAAACCCGCAAAGTTGAAAACCTAAAAAGGCGACTTTGGCAAAAATGGGTATCCCGGTAAATCAAAAACCCGCAAGGGCGATTCAGGTAAAAGTTAGGGATTTGAAAAGCAAACAACTGCGATATGCGTATTGGTCTTTAGGACATAATGGATTATGGGAGAACCCGCGGGAAATCGTTCAAGTCAATCTCTTCCGAAGAAGAAGCATCGGAAAAGCATCGAAGTCATGCGAGTCATAGATGAGTCGTCTCATGGTGGTTGTCTGTACCACATTACCGACATTTTATATATCTTTATGCATTTCTTATTTGTCTTTGGCGCAACTTTCTCATTTCAGAAGTTGCATCCTTTGTAAATTTGCCTATTTTCAGGCCGTTTATCAATAAAACTTGCTATTCAGAAAATCTTTGTGTGCTTGGTTTTAGCTTTTATTGTTTTGTTTGTGAAAAACGCCCAATATTTTTGATGAATTTGCACATACATAAACTCCCAGGCCTTGGCCAATAACTGTTAAAACTTTGACTTAACTGAACAGCGTCACAGATGATGACCAAGATAGCCTTTGTTGTGTAGTATCTTGTCTGTTGTTTTTGCAGGTTTGATACCCTTGGGGCATCTCTCTAAGAAGGTATGGATGGAGCTGTTTTCCCCAGCCAGAGTTTATTCCCCAGCAACTAAAAATGTTTTCCTCATCCCAGCATGGTGGTGTGCGCGTAAGTATACGGTTATCCCCAGCGGAGTTGGTCGATACACGTTTCTAATCCCCAGCATCGTGGCAAAACTACTTTAAAACAAGTTCTCGCTTTCGCGACGAAGTTTATTTCGTAAATCAATTTTTAAACACTTAGACCATAAGTTATTTTTGTGAAAAGAAAGTTTTCAAACAAGAGTTATCAAATCCCATCCGAATTATTACTACATATTGATTACCTAAGTTTAGCTAGACATGGAATTTAGAAAAGCAAAACATAAATAATAATAATAAATAATAAATTGCATTATGATAAGATAAGAGTCGATCAAAATGAAAACCTGTAAATAATGCCAATTGGTCTTTGGGCAGATCCTCCACAGATGTTGGCAGGATTATGTCTTTAGTTCCAATTTGATCGTACAGTGCAGTAACAAATACAGTAGAGCGGAAATGGGAATGAGTAGAATGGAAAGGGAAATAAAGGAAAGGGATACAATTGAAACTGGAGAAATGGATACAAATAATAAAAAGGCTGGAAATTAAATTTGCTCTTGAAAATAAATTTGGGCAGCACTTCGTGGTATGAATGCAGCTCCTTTTTTGAAGTCCCCTGCTTCCCTTTTTATAGAGGTGGGATTCCAACGGTTACCTCTAAGGATGATGGACCTTGAGGCAGATAATTTAGGGAGTAGTGGACCATTTAATGGGAATTGGAACTGCTCTTTTGACGTGTATTCTGAGTGGGGCGTTTTTGCCTGCATGACGGTCGTCACAAGGTGTGACGGTCGTCACCCGTGTGACGGTCGTCATGCTTCTGTGACGGTCGTCACATCAGCAAAAAATGCCTGCTGCGCTTTTCATTGTGTTTTCACTCATTTTTCGTCCATAATTCATCTAGGATTGCTTCTTTTCTTCATGTTGCCTTGTTTAGACGTGATCGTTGAATACCTGCAAAAACATCAGACAAATACATGGAAATAACCCGAAATCGGATCGAAAACGGTTAGCTTTTAGTTGGATTATGCATGAAAATATCTATATGATTTCGTGTTTCAAAGCTCGGTTTGAACTCAAGCGCATTCTCGTGATGCTTTTGCTTTTGAGGAACAAACGAAAGTTTTTGTTTACGTTGAATAATGTGGGGATAGTTTGCGTAACGTGAAAAATATATAGACGAACTTTATTCGCTAGAAATAGAAAGTGTAAAAATGGAACTTACTAAAATTCAAAAGTGCAGTGAAATGGAAATACAGTAAATAAGGGAAGTTCTGAATACAGTGGAAATAAGGCTCCGCTCCCACACTATCTCGATCAGTGTCCTCACTGATTCTTGAAGCATGCGAGAGGGAGATATAACTGAAAATGAAAATACAAAATACTGAAATATAGTAAACAATAAAGGAAAAAATGAAAATCTAGTCCCGGGGCCTGTCACGTCCACGCTGGCGTCCTCTGGCTCTAGCAAGGGCGACTCTATCCTCATAGCTCATGGCTCCAGTGTGGTAGACCATGTCTCGGAGTCCTTCGACCTGCAGGGTCAGATTCGCTAGACTCTCAGTAATCGTAGCTTGGCCGGTGTGAAGTTGTTGCATTTGAGTCCGGTGCCAAGCTTCGAACTGGTCGGCTCGCTGGTTCTGCTGCTGCAGCATCGTGAGTATCTGTGCCTGCTGGTCTAGGGAGCGACGGAGGTCCTCTTCAGTGTAGTCGGGCACGGGATGATGACGGCGGCGGCGGGATGATGTACCTACTGGAGGAGGAGGCTGCGATGCCTCTGGCTGCTCGGACCTGTCCAACTCAGCTTGGATTTCATCTTCGGAATCATGTGTGGGGTCCTGAGTAGGAACAGCGGCAGCAGGAGGGGCAGTGAGGTCGAACAACCAGTTGGTACGGTCCTCAGGATGGATGCGGGTGCGGGACGAAAGGATGATGCTTCTGACGGTCTTGCCACGCACAACCGGATGATATTTCCCGTCAGCTCGGGAGCGGATGAGATGGAAGGCCTTGCAGTGGTCGGTGTCAAGGAACACCGAGGGGATGGACTGGAGGTGCTGGAGGCGGTCGCCAAGGTTCAGCCCAAGTGCAATCGCCGTGACAATCCCGCCAAAGTAGAATGGCTTCGAGCCACGGTTGCAGTTGGCCTGAATGTGGGCCAGCAGGAACGGGGCAGCGTTGACCGGTTCGTTGTTGAAGACGCAATGCAGAAAGAAGAGCTCCTTGGAGTTCACCTTGTGGTTGCTATCTCTGGCGAAGATGATGTTGCTCAACATCCTGTGAAAGTACCTGATGGCGGGGTTATGGATGTGAGTGGCGTGAAGGGAGTCCCAGCCATCGGCATTTAGGCCGGTCAACTGATACCACAGCGCGAAGGCGTCGTGCTGGAACTGGTCAGTGATGCGGCGATGAGCGTTGTCGCCGCGGGGTAACTATAGGATGCCGGCAATCTGGTTTTGGTGCAGCTGATAATTAACGCCAAACATCCGGAAACAAGCGGCACCTGAGTGCTGGTTGAGTTCGCCGTTGCTGGTGATGTAGGAGAACAAACTCAAGAACTCCAGGGTGAGCTGTTCGTAGGTCGGTTGGGGGTTGGAGCAGAGGTTCCAGATGTCTGCTCATTGAAGCATCCAGGTGACACCTTCGAGGAGTCCGAGCTCCGTAAGTGATGGAAGGTGCGGGTAGTGAGTTGGCTGGAGAGACCGCTGATGAAATGCATTGTACTGTGCTCGTTGTCTCTCGCCTAACTCGCCCTCAGGGAAGGAAATGTTGTTGATGTCTGCGTTTCCGGCCATTGTTGAAGATGGAGAGGTTTCGGAGGTTTTGGGGTTTTTCGGCAGAGATGGAAATGTGACAGAACGGTGGTTTGGAGATTGGATTTGGAGTTGGGGTTTATAGTTTAAATGGAGAGGACGAAAATCGTAGTGGGGTATGAATGTTGGAAGTTTGAAAGTGATAATGGGGGGAGTGGAAGGTTACACGACCTCTGTTATACCAGATTGCAGTTCTGGGTTGCGTGACGGTCGTCACAAGGGTGTGACGGTCGTCACCCGTGTGACGCTCGTCATGGGACTGTGACGGTTGTCACAGCAGCAAAATCTGCAGAACGCAGAATTTTGCTCTGAGGGCGTATTCGGGGTGATTTTAAAGCCTAAACCCTGAGTAACACGGTATCCATTTTGTCGGTTGCTTCCTCAGGGATAGGCTCAGGATAAGTATTGTAGTGTGGAGGAGTCATAGGGTCTACTTCATTTTCAGAGGCGGCGTCCTCAAAGTACATGTAATCGTGTGCCTCAGAAATGTGGTCACTGTCATACATATAGTTCTGGGGTGTTGACTGTGGTGAAGGAGGTCCCATAGGCTCATCCAATTCATAGAGCCAGTTATCCTTGTTGTGGATGCTTGTCATCAGATGATCAGGCAGTGTGAATAGCTGTACTGGTTTTTCGTTAATAAGGTACTCATACGATCCAGGTCCCATATTTCCTAAGATGCGCCTGTTAAAGCAGAATTGTATGTTCATGGGTCTGATGGTAACAAAACGAGTGCTGACATTTAGATGGAATCTAAGGCCAAGCTCGTGGGCTATCATTGTTACTAGTCCTCCTATAAGAATAGGTGTCTGAGGTTCCAGCGTGAGGCGTTTGAAGGCTCTCATCATGAAAGGCACTGCATTTACTGTCCGACCTTGAGAAGCACAGAACATGATGAGTAACTCTTCCTTAGACACTGTGGTAATATTTTCTTCTTTTCCAAACAAGGTGTGAGCTAGTATCTTATGGAAGTATCTAAAGGTTGGGTTATGAATGTCATCATTGTACATTCTGTCTGGTTCAGAGTGATAATCGCCTGTTATTCTACCCCAGAAGTGCTCGAGTTGCAAATCAATATCGTCATCTTCTGCACTGATGAACACATGCGGTCCGCTAGGGAATCCTAGGAGGTTGGCTAGTGACATCCGGCTATGAGTTTGGTCCATTCCAAACAATCTGAAGGTAATCAACTCTGAGCGGGTTCCAAAGCCATAGTTAGGTGTGTATCTGAAAGAACTGAGGAATTCGTAGGTAAGATCCTTGTAGGTAGCAAAGCGTGTTTTCAGAGCAGTATTCTCCCAACCCAGTTGATTGAACAGGTATTGAATGCTATCCGTGATCCCTAGTTTATCCATAGTAGCCTTGTCATAATACAGCGTTAAGGCGAATTCTCTTTCGGTCAGTGCTGCAAATCTTGCCTTTTGGGCGAGTCCTTTGAAGTGAACCTTTGTGAAATCGTACTCGGCCATATTCGCAGGTAATTCGGAGAAAACAAAAGAAATGTTTTGAAGACTTTAAAAATCCTGAAAAGTTTGAAACAAGAAATTGAAGTCAGGATTTTTAGAAACGAAAAATGGTAGAAACAAAGAGAAAAAATAAAATAAGAATAAAAGTACGAAAATGAACGAAAGTAGAAAGTAGTAATTTTAGGATTTTTGTTGGATTTTTCAAAGTAGAATTTTAAAGAAAAATGAAATGCAATGACGAGGGAAATTTGGGTTGCCTCCCAATAAGCGCTGTTTTTAACGTCTAAAGCCTGACGATAGCTTGGTGAGAAGCTATTCTGGTGTTTGAGCCGGAAGCTCGAGCAATGTTATATTGCTAACTTGAGGACTGTTGTCGTTCTTATTGTAATGTTTTAGACGTTGCCCGTTTACGATAAACGGTGCATTCCTCTTGTCGGTAATTTCAACAGCTCCACTCTGAAGTACTTTAGTCACTTCATAGGGTCCAGACCACCTAGATTTTAGTTTTCCTGGGAAGAGTTTTAATCGTGAATTAAAAAGCAATACGATGTCTCCCACACTGAATTGTTTCCTGATTGAACGTTTATCATGCCACCTTTTAGTTCGTTCTTTGTAGATACGGGCATTTTCGTAAGCGTCTAATCGAAGTTCTTCCAACTCGTGTAAGTTCAAGATTCGCTTTTCTCCTGCCTCGGTGTAGTTGAAGTTGAGTGTTTTAATGGCCCAGAAGGCCTTATGCTCTAACTCTACAGGGAGATGGCAGGATTTACCGTAAACTAATTTATAGGGGGTAGTACCTATTGGTGTCTTAAATGCGGTCCTATAAGCCCATAAAGCTTCTTGTAGCTTCGATGACCAGTCTTTCCTTGAGGTGGCGACAGTCTTTTCCAAGATCTGTTTTATTTCTCTGTTCGAGACCTCTACTTGTCCGCTAGTTTGCGGATGATAAGGTGTAGCTACTCGGTACTTGACTCCATATCTAGAGAGAAGTTTATCGAATATTCGTGATATGAAGTGAGATCCTCTGTCACTAATGACGAGTCTGGGTACACCGAATCTAGGAAAGATGGTGTTCTTGAAGAGTTTGATTACTACTCGTGCGTCATTTGTTGGAGCAACTATGGCTTTGTTGCACCCCAAAATTTGCCCTCACAATACAAGACTTTGTGTTCCAAGAAGGTTCACAAGGTTCACAAAATTCACAATTGGTCAGAAGAGTTGACAATTCCCTCAGACAATGCACCTCCTAAGCAGTGCATCCAAAACTGGGGTTTTGACTTTAATCAGGCTAAATGGACTTCCAAGACTTCAAGTGAGCTTCATAACATCTTATATGTGTATAAGAACCCCCATGTCAAATTTCAAGACTTTTCTCAAAAGTTTGCTCAGTCAGATGATCAGATAAGTCAAAAGCAGTCAATGCAGTTAAAAGGTCAAACTGAGGTCAACTGTGGTCAAACCAAAGTCAAACTTCATGATTTTTTTTTTGCCAACATCAAAGAGAGGTTGGGTGAGAAATATTATCATAATAACTGTAATACCCCAAATTTTGCCCTAAGATTTGTCGTCGCATTTCATTGCATTTAATCAATTACTAACAAATTTGTGTAGTCGTTTGACTTTTTGCAGGTAAATATCATATGGCATGCATTTTTTTTCTAAAAAGTAAAAATGGCACAATTGGCAGGAGGACATGTGTAAGGAGTTATGAGTGTGAGAGGTTGAGAGTTCGAATCTCACCTTTGTCACTTTTTTTTGTTTTTTATTATTTTTACTCTAAATTTTTCTATCTTTCATTAAAAAAAATAACAAAAATAGTTTTTTATTACTATTTAATTATTATTTTCGTATTTTAATTAAATCATTTTTTAAAATATTATTTTTTTCACTTTTTTCTAAATTATTCATAAAAATATCCAAAAAATCATAAAATAAAAAATATTGAAAAAATTTTTTCTTTTTATAATATTTTTATTTTAGGAATCAATAGGATTATTAGTTTTTATTTTAAGTTTATTTTAATTATTTTAAATTATTTAAATTTTATTTTTTCTTAACTAATTATTTAGTTTGGGCTTTAAAATGGGCTTTAGGGACATTATTGACAATTTGGTGTTAACCCTAATTTGTTCCCTATATATACATGTGTTGCCTTGTTGGAAAAAGAGGGGAGATTGAAAAAAACCTAAGAGGAGTGAGTGCCGTTTGCCGTTATTTAGTTTTCTTCTTCATCCATTACTATTGTTTCTTTTTCTTCATCGTTTACCGTTATTTCTTTTCCTTCATCTATTACTGTTGTTTCTTTTTCTTCATCTTTTACCGTTATTTCTTTTTCTTCATCTATTACCGTTATTTCTTTTTCTTTATCTATTACTGTTACGTTTATATATATATATATATAATTTTTAAATTGTTAGAGTTTATATATATAAGATTTTTGATCGAATTATGTCGATACGATGTTTGCACATTTGTGTGCATGACGCGTGACATTTGTGTTAGTTCGATCTGGTTGCGATGATCGCATTTTTGTGTGAGCAATAATACTTTTTTTTGCTTAATTTCTTTTTCTTTGCGATAAATTTTGTTTCGTCCGATTTAGATCTGGTTGCGATGAGCGCATTTCTGCGTTAGCAACATTGTTGGGTTATTTGGCACATTTAAAATTCATTATTGCTTTATTATTATTATTATTATTATTATTATTATTATTATTATTATTATTATTATTATTATTATTATTATTATCATTATTTATTATTATTATCATTATTATCATTATTATTACCATTATTATTATTATTGTTATCATTAATTTATTAAAATTTGTTATAATATAAAAATCTGTTTTTTAAAATAAATAACATTAACATCTTTTCCAAATTAATATGAAAACCTATTATTTTTAAGAAAAACTTTTTTTTTTAGATAAATTTAAAATAATAACTAAAATCTTTTTTTTTTAAATAATAACTAGAACCGTTATTTATTTTATTTTATTATTGTTCAATTCAAATTTCATTATCATATTGTATCTGCTCCTCTCATGTAACCTCGCGAATTTAACAATCGCTCTTTAAATTCTGCCTTTAAATTTCTGCTTGCATGGTTTAAATTATGACATTATCTCTCTGTTTGCATGATTCAATTATCTCACGCGTTTACTATTATTTCTGTCACATTGCACACATCCGAAGGTTAGGTCTAACTGTTTGGCCGCCGCGCCAATAGTCCGTAAAACTTCACACATTCAATTTCAAATCCTCAAAACTACAAACTACAAACCCTAATTTTCACAAATGCCTCGCCGCAGGCAAAATTACAATTTTACCCTTAGCATTAGGTCAAAGAGCCGCCGCGCTCATTTTAGGGTTTCCCGCCGTGGAATCCCTAATTTAACCCTAATTACAACTTAACATTTCAACGTAGAAATTTGGAGTTTCTACACTCCACGTAAGCGTGTCCTTAAGATGCGTTTATTCCCCTTGAGACCTTGACCACAGTCAAGAAGTTTCTAACCTCCCTATTGAGGGGAACTACGATTACTCTGATTCCACTCCCGTAAGGATACGTAGGCACAAGATGCGATGTCTTGCCGAGTAAACTTAGAATTAACCCCCTTTATTATTTATTGCTTATTTATATTTTATTTATCTTTGCTATTTAATTATTTTGCTTATTATTTTGTAATTGTTTCTTGGATGTAAAGTTGTTTAATTATTTAATTATTATTATGGTTAGTAATTAGGGAGTGTAACAACCTGTATGTAATATTAAAATAAATTTAGATCACTTTTAAATAAAGATAATTAAAATAAACACGTCACACACGTAAGTCGATTTTAATCGCCGTCTCACTTCCTAAGGATATCCCTCAAGTTGCCTACGAATAATGGTTAAGTGGGGTGTATAAAGCAAGTCCCTCAAATAGAAAAATCATCAAAGTCCCTTATGGTTGCCTTTACGAATCGAGTCCCTTTCGAAAAATGATGATGGTCCCTTATATGTGCTTATTACATCCCACAATGGCCTTCAAAAATCCAATTGTCCCTCACATGTCCCTTAACATCCAAAGTAAGGACTACCTACTCCATTATAGTAGGGATAGTCTTACTAAGGAAAGGATAAAGAATAAGAAAGACCTTAAAACATTAGGGTAGGCTACTCCTAGATACTTGCTCACTTCAAAACTGTTTCACACTTAAACAAATTTTCAACAAGTTTTCAAACAAGTTCTTAACACATCCTTACATGGATTATTTATTAACTATTCTGAAAATTTTCTATTCACACACTACACTTTCAAAACAATTCAAAAGTGAGCTTAAGTACCTAAGAGCCCATGGATAACCATGGATGAAAAGGGTGCTAACACCTTCCCTTTTCATAACCTACCCCCCGGACCCAAAATATTCTCTAAGGTCTTTCCTGTTCTTTTATAACCTTTCCTTATGGATAAAATAAAAGTCGGTGGCGACTCTTGCTATCCGCAACATTGTTTAAAGTCAGTTCTCCCACCGTGTTACAGAACTGGCGACTCTGCTGGGGATCTATTTAAGAGGGGTACCCTTAGGAATTAAGATCACTTTAAATTGTTTGCCTTGTTTGCTTTATTATTATATTGTTGGGGTGCTCTTATGTGTGAAAGGTCCTAACCCGGATCTAGTGTACCTTAGGTAAATGGCAATAGACCAAGGAAACTGTACGACGTATATCGATACGGTTGATCTGGTGGCCATAGTTAGTGCGACTTCTTGGTTGGTGCTTATATTCCTTAAGTCAAGTTGAGGATAATATTGAGGCTGCCATATGTTGTCAATGCACTAACTGACTTTTAGAACCCTAGTTAACTCATCTTGGCCTTTAGAAAGTAGTGAGGTAACCGGCTTTGGTGCAGACTGAAGTTGGTTGACACTCGATACTACGCTCATTGAGATCTTAAACTTGGAGGGTTTTGGTTGGCAAGTAAGTTGCCTTCTGAACAACCACCCTTGTGAAGGATCAATGATATTGAGATCCCTTAGAACCTGGTTACTTTTGTAGGACAGGATGAACCATCTAACTTCAGGGGAGGGTACTTGCCTTTGAACCTCATGCAAGCCTTTAAACCTAGGGCTATAGTGTGACTTGTCTGTGTGTGCCACATGTTTGTGATTGAGCATGACATCATGACATCATCATGCATCATAAGCATATCATTTTCCCTAACCATTTCAAGGACCAAAGGATTTATCTTTGTTCTTTGTTGCAGGTCATGGCTTCTGCTCGTAGAAACACCATCAGGATCAACTTTGTAGGGATACCTGCTAAGCTCAAGGAGTTGGTTTCCCTAGTGCCTGATCATTCCCAGTTCAACAAGAGACATGGTCACTTATTGGATCTAGTTACTTCAGGGTTCAGTGAAGACATGATGAGTGTGCTGTTTCAGTTCTTTGACCCTAAGCATCATTGCTTTACATTTCCTGATTATCAGCTGGTTCCAACCATGGAGGAGTTCTCTAAACTTCTGGGTATACCTGTTCTTGATCAGAAGCCATTCACAGGCTTAGAGAAGGAGCTTAAACCGGAAGTTATTGCTGCAGCTCTACATCTGAAGAAGTCTGACATTGTTCTAGAGACGAGAAGTGGAGTTAAAGGTATTCTTGCCAAGGTATTAGTGGATAAAGCTCAAATGTTCTTGAAGGCTATGAGCTACGATGCTTTTGAGGAGATCTTAGCCTTATTGATTTATGGCTTAGTGTTGTTCCCCAATCCTGATCAGTTCATAGACGTTCATGCCATCAACATATTCCTGAGTCACAATCCAGTGCCTACCTTACTTGGAGACATCCTACATTCTCTTCACACCCGTACTACAAGGGCAAGAGGAACTTTGATGTGCTGCATACCTTTACTTTCTAGGTGGTTTATTTCTCACCTTCCTCGCTCAGTAATGAAGAATGAGCAAGGGTTCAGATGGTCCAAGAGGATCATGTCACTTTCTCACTCAGACATCCATTGGTGCTCCAGATCTATGGAGAATGTCACCATCATTGACCGTTGTGGGGAGTTTCCTAATGTACCACTTCTAGGCATAAGAGGAGGCATCACCTACAACCCATCTCTAGCTTTACGACAGTTTGGTTACGCCCGGAGCGATGGTCCACATGACATGTTGATTCAGGGCATTGTGTTTGACTACGACAACGATCTTCAGGGTTACCGTCAGAGATTCATACGAGCTTGGGGAAAGGTAAACAGGATTGACAGCAAGACACTGGAGCCTAAGTACACTATTCCTATGGAGGCTTATCTCAGATGGGTACGATCTCGCGCTCAGACACTCATGATGCCATATCCTGCCGTCCTACCAGTTACCATGGAACCTGTTGCTGAAGGAGACACAGCTTATACCATCCTTCACCCAGACATGCCTACTGATATGGAAGACTTGCAGAGATCATGGATCCAACTGAAAGAGCAAAGGGATACTTTCGAGGCTCATTACAAAGCAAGCCAAGCAAGGATCCTAGAGCTAACAAAGCTACTTCATGAGGAACGAAACCTCAACTCATACCTCAACACAAAGAGGAAACGTCCATGGGAGACTTAAAACCCCATCTTTTGTACTTATTTCGTTTTCATTTTTTGTAAGCCTAAGAGGCAAAACAAGTTATTACTAATAAAAAGTTACTTTCTTGTTTGTTTAAGCAAATTTAAATCCTGCGGTCCTTGAAAACATTGCATATGCATTCCCATATCATTGCATCACAGGTTTATAATTGTGCACAGGTTTCTCATCTTCTCGCTGTTTATTTCAGCAATGGCTCTTGAACAATCAGTTAAGGATCTCCAGGCACAGAATGCACAGTTCCAAGAGCTGATCCTGAACCTATCCAAGGGGCAGGATGAATTGAAGACACTGCTGGCCAAGAAGACTAAGAAGGCTAGAAGGTCTGTTGGGTTGCTCAACATGGGAAGAAGGTTCAAAGGTCCTGACAAGACCAAGGAACAGGTTGAAGACTATGAATCTGAAGAATCTGAGCAGGAGAGAGGCAGTCTCCACAACACTATGGGGGACTCTGATTCTGAGGCTAACTACTACCATGAGCCTAACGAAGACAAATTCAAGATGCTGGTGGATAGAATGGATGCTATGGAATTACAGAAATCATCTGGGCTGGATTTTGAGGATTTGAGCTTGATATCTGGGGTGGTCATACCCATTGGGTTCAAAGTTCCTACATTTGTTGTCTATGATGGGGTCTCTTGTCCCAAATTGCATCTGAGGTCTTATGTCAGAAGAATGCAACCCCACACTGCTGATAAAAAGTTGTGGATCCATTTCTTTCAAGAGAGTTTATCTGGAGCTCAGCTAGAGTGGTATTATCAGTTGGAGAGTGTCAACATCAGAGATTGGAATGACCTTGCTGAAGCTTTCTACAAGCAGTATCAATACAATGCTGACTTAGCCCCCACTCGCATGCAGCTTCAGAGCATGTCTATGGGTGCCAAAGAAAGCTTTAAGGAGTATGCTCAGAAGTGGAGAGACTTAGCTGGAAGAGTTCAACCCCCTTTGACTGATAGGGAGTTGGTTGATATGTTCATGTGTACGCTGAATGGTCCGTTTTACAGTCATCTCATTGGAAGCTCATCATCTGGCTTCACTGAGTTGATCATGACAGGAGAGCGAGTAGAGAATGGTATCAAGAGTGGTAAGATCCAAGTGGGCACTTCTTCATCAGGTGCTGCAAAGAAGCCTCCCACTGGGAAGAAAGAATCTAATGCTGTGTATGGTCAGCCTGATCGTAACAGAAGGCATCAGTTTGTTAGTGCAGTTCATATTTCAAATCCAACTCCTGCAACAACAGAGCAGCCTCAAGGCAATCAACAGAGGGCTAGAAGACAGTTCACGAAGATCAACATGTCAATGGCTCAGGCATTGCAACACTTGTTGAAGGCTGAACTTATTACCCTGAGGGAGGCTCCTCAGAATCCCAATGTTACCTCTCCCAAGTACAATCCCAATGCACGATGTGCATATCATTCAAACTGTCCAGGACATGATACTAATAACTGCTGGGTCTTGAAGAACAAAATTCAGGATATGATTGATGCTGGAGAAATTGAGTTTGATCCACCAGGTACTCCAAATGTGATTACAGCTCCAATGCCAAATCACGAGAAGACTGTCAACGCCATTGATGAAGATATTGATGAAGATCTGCATGTCTATTCAGTTATGGAGTTGAGCACACCATTGTCTGTTATCAAAAAGAGGTTAGTACAAGCTGGGATCTTTCCAGGTTGTCATGAAGATTGTCTATATTGTACCTATAAGCCGGATAGTTGCTTCATTTTGAGAGATGGGATTCAACGTCTCATGGATAAATATACTATAGTGTTTGAAAGAAGACCAGCATCTGTAGAAAGTATGGTGGATCATCTGACTCAGGGTAAGAAGATTGAAGAGGTTGACATGGTTGACAAAGTACCACTAAGAATCACTTCAAAGGGTCCCATTAAAATCACTCATCAGGGCCCAATCAAGATTACTGCTGAAGGTCCTGTGAAAGTTGTTGCTGAAGCCAGAGTAGCTCCTCTGATCATTGCCACTCCTGGTCCTATTCCTTATACATCTGACAAAGCTGTGCCATGGCACTATGGGTCTGATGTTTACATCCATGGTGTCAAGCAGGAGCCTTTACCTGATATGCCTGTTGACATTGATAATATTGCTGGATCTAGCAAGATCACTCGTAGTGGAAGAGTCTTCTCTCCTCCAGTTGCTTCTAAGAGTGCAGTTACTCCTGCTGTTACTTCCACCACTGATGCTCGGGGCAAGGGTCCTGTTATTGAGTCTGTATCTACTAATGTGCCAGCTGCTGATGACCTCTCTAAGCAGATGGAAGAAGTATTGAAAATCATTCGCAAGAGTGATTATGATATTGTTGATCAGCTGGGGATACCCCCTCAAAGATTTCTATGCTCTCCCTGTTATTATGTTCTGAGGCTCATGCCAAGTCATTGATCAAGTTTCTAAAGATGGCTCATGTACCCAGTGCAATTTCTGTGGACCAGTTTGAGAATTGTGTTGCTCACCTGACCTATGACAACGGGTTAGGATTTTCTGATGCTGACTTGACCCCTGCCAAGAGGGATCATAACAGGGCCTTGCATATTTCAATTGAATGCAGGGGCACTACCCTGTCTCATGTGCTGATAGACAATGGTTCCTCTCTGAATGTGTTGCCTAAGGAAGTCCTGAACAAGCTGAGTCCTGAAGATACGGTATTGAAGCCCAGTAATATTGTGGTAAAGGCTTTTGATGGTTCTAGAAGAGTAGTGCATGGGGAAATTGATCTTCCAATCAAGGTTGGCTCTCAGGTGTTTACTGCTACATTCTATGTGATGGATATTCGTCCTTCGTACTCATGTCTGCTTGGTCGTCCCTGGATCCATGGGGCAGGTGCTGTGACCTCCACATTACATCAAAAGTTGAGATATCCGGTGAATGGAAAAGTTGTTACTGTCTTTGGAGAGGAAGAATACTTTGTCAGCCATGTAAACACTTTCAAGTATCTGGAAGTAGAAGGTGAATACATTGAAACTCCATGTCAGTCATTTGAAGTGGTCCCCTGGGCTGTTAAGGATTGTGTGACTCCTCCTGCTGTGAAGAAGGTTCCTGTGGTCATCAGAAACCCTCCAACAATGGCAATGGCCTCCCTCAATAATGCAAAAGCTGTGGTGGAAGAAGGTGGTTGTACTATTTGGGGTCAGCTTCCTGATATTCCATACAAGCCTGACAAGTTTGGTTTGGGTTTCACTGCAGAGTCCCAGAAGGCTGTTCGTCGTGCTCGTGCTGTTCGTATCACCAATCAAGGGGTTATCAATGCTGTGGGAGATCAAGATGAAGACTACAACTTGGAGGCATGGATTTTTCCTACTGTGGGTGCTGGACTCAATAATTGGAAAGCTGAAGATGTTATCCCTATCTCCTTTAGTCAGGAGTAAATACTATTACTGTGTTATGTTTTTAAATTTGTAATTTCTGGAACAATTAAAACTTTCAAGCCATGTGCCTTACCCGGGGCACAATGGTGTGCTTGTTACGGGTCATCATTTCATTTGCATACTTCATTCAATAAAATCAGTGGACGTTTCGTTTTCGTAAATATTGTGTTCCTTGTCTTTCTTTTTCTTTTATTTTTGCTTTATCAGCTATGTGTTCTTACACCCACCCACATCACTAAAATGCAGATCCTCATCCACTCTGGATCCTGTTGATAACAGTTCTACTATTGCCAATTATGATTTCGAGAATCCGATCTATCAAACTGAAGACGGAAATGAGGACGATTGTGAAATACCTGTAGAGCTTGCTAGGTTGTTACAACAAGAAGAGAAAGCTATACAGCCACATGAAGAGCCAGTCGAAGTTGTGAATCTGGGAACTGAAGAAAACAGAAAAGAGGTCAAGGTAGGGGCTGATTTAGAGGATAGTGTCAAGAGCAAGTTGATTCAGACGCTACGCGACTATGTGGAGATCTTTGCTTGGTCTTATGAAGATATGCCAGGGTTGGATACAGACATTGTGGTTCACCGTTTGCCAGTGAAAGAAGATTGTCGTCCAAAGAAGCAGAAGGTTCGTCGTATGCGTCCTGAAATGTCAGAAAAGATCAAAGCAGAGGTAATGAAACAGTTCAATGCAGGGTTCTTGGCCGTAACTTCTTATCCTCAGTGGGTTGCAAATGTGGTACCAGTTCCTAAGAAAGATGGTAAGGTACGTATGTGTGTAGACTACAGAGATCTGAACAAGGCTAGCCCTAAAGATGACTTTCCACTTCCTCATATTGATATTCTGGTAGACAACACTGCTCAGCATAAGGTATTCTCTTTTATGGATGGTTTCTCTGGTTACAATCAAATCAAGATGGCACCTGAAGATATGGAGAAGACTATATTTGTGACACAGTGGGGCACCTTTTGCTATAAGGTAATGCCATTTGGTTTAAAGAATGCAGGGGCAACATATCAGCGTGCTATGGTGGCTTTGTTTCATGATATGATTCAGCATGAGATAGAGGTATATGTGGATGATATGATAGCCAGGTCTCAGAATGAAGAACAACATCTTGATCATCTGCACAAGTTGTTTGAGAGGTTGAAGAAATATAGGTTGAGATTAAATCCAAACAAGTGTACTTTTGGAGTTAGATCTGGAAAGCTCCTGGGTTTCATTGTCAGTGGAAAAGGTATTGAAGTGGATCCTGCAAAAGTGAAAGCTATACGAGAGATGCCAGCTCCCCGTACTGAGAAGGAGGTTAGAGGTTTCTTGGGACGATTGAACTACATTGCAAGATTTATTTCCCAATTAACTACCATCTGTGAGCCAATCTTCAAGTTGTTGAAGAAAGATCAGGTGATGGAATGGAATGATGAGTGCCAGACTGCCTTTGATGAAATCAAGAGATATTTGCTAGAACCTCCAATTTTAATGCCACCAGTTGATGGAAGACCCTTGATTATGTATTTAACAGTATTAGACAACTCAATGGGGTGTGTATTGGGGCAACATGACGAGTCTGGTCGAAAAGAGCAGGCAATATACTACCTTAGCAAAAAGTTTACCGACTGTGAAACAAGATACTCACTGCTCGAGAAAACTTGCTGCGCTTTGGCATGGGCTGCTCGCCGACTAAGACAGTATATGTTGACCCATACTACCTTGTTGATTTCGAAGATGGATCCAATCAAGTACATATTTGAGAAACCTGCTCTCTCCGGAAGAATTGCAAGATGGCAAATGGTCTTGACGGAATATGATATACAGTATACTACTCAGAAGGCCATTAAGGGGAGTGTTGTTGCTGATCATTTGGCTCATCAAGCAGTAGATGATTACCAGTCAATGAATTTTGAGTTCCCTGATGCAGAAATTATGTCTGTTACCAAAGAACCTGGACAATATGACGGACCTGAACAAGGATCCCGATGGACTATGGCTTTTGATGGTGCCTCCAATGCACATGGTAATGGTGTTGGTGTTGTGATTAGTTCCCCTGAAGGTTGTCATACCCCGATTACTGCCAGACTTTGTTTCTATTGTACCAATAACATGGCTGAGTATGAGGCATGTATCATAGGTATGCAAGTTGCTATTGATATGAAGATTCAGTTCCTTGAGGTGTATGGAGATTCAGCTCTGGTAGTAAGTCAGATTAAAGGAGATTGGGATACAAAGCATGATAATCTCATTCCTTACAGAGAACATGTGTTGTCTTTGATCCCACATTTCAAAGAGATTATTTTTGGACATATTCCACGAAGAGAGAATCAGTTGGCAGACGCATTGGCCACCATGGCATCTATGTTTGAGATCAGCTGGGATGATGAAGCTCCCAAGATTACCATTGATAGATTTGAGAAGCCTGCATACTGCAATGAGATTGACACTGAAGGGGCAGAGGAGAAGCCTTGGTTCTATGAAGTGAAAAACTATCTTGAAGCTCAGGAGTTCCCTGAAGGGGCATCTGTCAAAGATAGGAAGTTCCTGAGAAGGTTTTCTGCTAAGTTCTTTCTGAGTAATGGCATTCTGTATAAGCGTAATCATGATTCAACTATGCTTCGTTGTGTGGATAAGAAGGAAGCTACAGAAATTATGGAAGAGATGCATGATGGGACCTTTGGCACTCATTCTAGTGGTCATACCATGGCAAAGAAGATTTTGAGAGCAGGTTACTATTGGTCTACCATGGAAGCTGATTGCTATCAACACTCCAGAACATGTCACAAATGTCAAATCTATGCTGATAAAGTACATGTACCTCCATCTCCATTGAATGTGTTGACTGCTCCTTGGCCCTTTGCCATGTGGGGCATTGATATGATTGGTGAGATCAAGCCTACTGCTTCTAATGGGCATCGTTTCATCCTGGTTGCTATTGATTACTTCACGAAGTGGGTAGAGGCAGCTTCATTTGCATCTGTGACTAAGAATGTTGTGGCTCGGTTCATTAAGAATAATCTCATATGTAGGTATGGTATCCCTGAAAGGATTATCACTGACAATGGCTCTAATCTGAACAACACTATGATTACTGATCTCTGTACGCAGTTCAAGATTAAGCATCACAACTCTTCTCCGTATCGTCCAAAGATGAATGGGGCAGTTGAAGCTGCTAATAAGAACATTAAGAAGATTGTACAGAAGATGACTGTTACTTACAAGGATTGGCACGAGATGTTACCATTTGCTCTGCATGGTTATCGTACTACAATACGTACTTCAACAGGGGCAACCCCATTCTCCTTAGTCTATGGTATGGAAGCAGTTCTGCCTATTGAAGTTCAGATCCCCTCCTTGAGAATTATGAAGGATGCAGGCTTGGATGAAGATGAGTGGATTCAGACTCGACTTGACCAGATAAATTTGATTGATGAGAAAAGGTTAGCAGCAGTTTGTCATGGCCAGATGTACCAGAAACGGATGATCAAAGCTTTTAACAAGAAGGTTAAGCCAAAGGTATATCAGGCTGGTGACTTGGTAATCAAGCGTATCATATTACCACAGGGTGATCCTAGGGGCAAGTGGACTCCAACATATGAGGGACCATTTGTAGTCAAGACAGTGTTCTCAGGAGGTGCCATGATACTGACTACAATGGATGGTGAAGACTTCCCACAACCTGTAAACGCAGACATAGTTAAAAAATACTACGCATAAAAAGAGACCCGCTAGGTTGACAGGCCTAGGCAAAAAATAAGGGCATCCCGGCAAACCAAAAGGGTTTGGGCAAAAATTAGGGATATATATATAAAAAGATGTACACCCGGCAAGTCGAAAACCTGAAAAGGCGGCTTGGGCAAAAAAGGGTATCCCGGTGGATTGAAAACCTGAAAGGGCAATCCAGGCAAAAGTTAGGGATTAAAGCGTATGACTATGTCTCGTTTGGATCATTCATGAAACTGCAACCAGTTGTACTACTTACTCAAGCTCAAACAGATAAAGCTCAATCCAATCGTTTCCGTCTCAACAGCAAGAAGATGAGATACTTGAGTGGCAATAGTAGAATTGAAACTCAATAGGATTATTTCCCACATAGCTGATTCTTTTTGTAAAACTTCATGACAAAATTCTCTTACTAGGGTTTATGTCTCCTTGTACAAACTTACCCGTGTATGGGTCACTTTTGATTCCATCTTTTGAATCCAGATTTACTTTTACCCTATTTACATAAGCGAAACGTCCATTGGTTGTGTTTGAATGTATGTATGCCTTTGAATATGATTGATGTTTACCAGAAATGCATGTATGCTTTTAATATGATTGATGTTTACCAGAAATGCATGAAAATGCAGTAATAGTATTTACTAAGGACGAACGAGGGAAGGATTTCAACGAAGCTTCGCCGGTTCAACTTTACAAGACAGTTACAAACCATCAGTAGGACTAATCCATTTTCACAAAGTCTAATCTCCCCTGGAATTTATATCCATCTCTTTTATCCTCATACGGATATACGGGAAATTACTTTCCAATAAGGGCACGATGAACGAAGACGGGATGTTATACTTATCCTACTATCCCCAACAATGGGAGGTTATCTATACCTTGCTATCCCCAACAACGGGAGGTTATCTATACCTTGTTATCCCCAACAACGGGAGGTTATCTATACCTTGTTATCCCCAGCAGACGGAGGGTTATATATTCTTCAACAACGAATCGGGATTTATTTTTCTTGGCCAGCAGTTGTTATACAAGGATATCCCGACACTTCCAGCAGTGTCATATCATACATACATCATTTACATCATACCATAACATATATGTCTATAGTACATTACCTAAGTGCATCATGTCATACATGCATACATAAAGCATAAACTAATGTTGTTATACAGAATGCTACCTTGTTTTCAGGTTAATTATCCAACAAACAAGCTTATGATCTTTGGGACTGCTTTATTGTAACCTCAGGGTTACTTTATCCTCCTGATGGGCTTCTTATTACTTTGGGACTGCTTTATTGTAACCTCAGGGTTATTTTATCCTCCTGATAGCCTCTCATGACTTCAAGACTGCTTTAGAGCTACTGATTGCTCTATCCTCCTGAAATCATCCTATTACTTCAAGACTGCTTTAGAGCTATTCATTGCTCTATCCTCATGAGGTCATATTACTACTTCAAGACTGCTTTAGAGCTATTCATTGCTCTATCCTCCTGAAGCCATCTAATTATTTCAAGACTGCTTTAGAGTTATCCATTGCTCTATCCTCCTGAAATCATCCTATTACTTCAAGACTGCTTTAGAGCTATTCATTGCTCTATCCTCATGAGGTCATATTACTACTTCAAGACTGCTTTAGAGCTATTCATTGCTCTATCCTCCTGAAGCCATCTAATTATTTCAAGACTGCTTTAGAGTTATCCATTGCTCTATCCTCCTGAAATTACATTATTATTTCAAGACTGCTTTAGAGCTATCCATTGCTCTATCCTCCTGAAATCATTACTTCAAGACTGCTTTAGAGCTATTGATTGCTCTATCCTCCTGAAGACATATCACATTATTATTTCAAGACTGCTTTAGAGCTGTTGATTGCTCTATCCTACTGAAGCCATTCTATTACTTCAAGACTGCTTTAGAGCTATTGATTGCTCTATCCTCCTGAAGCCATTATTACTTCAAGACTGCTTTAGAGCTATTGATTGCTCTATCCTCCTGAGGTCAGATTTATCACTTCAAGACTGCTTTAGGGTTATCATTATTGATTGCTCTATCCTCATGAAGACATGCTGTTACATCAGTATTACTCCAGACTCCTGACAGTTCTCATTATACTACTGAAGAACTTTCCCCTAGTGGCATCTTTAAGCCCACTCAATCATGTTCAACCAACCATCAATATCACTCCATGCGCTGGTGAGTGCAAATTTTTGGGCTTTTGTGTTCAATCCCCTTCAACCTTCCAGGTTACGACTGGCAAATATACCAATCTAACCCCTCAGGTTTCAGAAAATTGAACAGGGGCAGCTGTTGCACCCCAAAATTTGCCCTCACAATACAAGACTTTGTGTTCCAAGAAGGTTCACAAGGTTCACAAAATTCACAATTGGTCAGAAGAGTTGATAATTCCCTCAGACAATGCACCTCCTAAGCAGTGCATCCAAAACTAGGGTTTTGACTTTAATCAGGCTAAATGGACTTCCAAGACTTCAAGTGAGCTTCATAACATCTTATATGTGTATAAGAACCCCCATGTCAAATTTCAAGACTTTTCTCAAAAGTTTGCTCAGTCAGATGATCAGATAAGTCAAAAGGAGTCAATGCAGTTAAAAGGTCAAACTGAGGTCAACTGTGGTCAAACCAAAGTCAAACTTCATGATTTTTTTTTTGCCAACATCAAAGAGAGGTTGGGTGAGAAATATTATCATAATAACTGTAATACCCCAAATTTTGCCCTAAGATTTGTCGTCGCATTTCATTGCATTTAATCAATTACTAACAAATTTGTGTAGTCGTTTGACTTTTTGCAGGTAAATATCATATGGCATGCATTTTTTTTCTAGAAAGTAAAAATGGCACAATTGGCAGGAGGACATGTGTAAGGAGTTATGAGTGTGAGAGCTTGAGAGTTCGAATCTCACCTTTGTCACTTTTTTTTGTTTTTTATTATTTTTACTCTAAATTTTTCTATCTTTCATTAAAAAAAATAACAAAAATAGTTTTTTATTATTATTTAATTATTATTTTCGTATTTTAATTAAATCATTTTTTAAAATATTATTTTTTTCACTTTTTTCTAAATTATTCATAAAAATATCCAAAAAATCATAAAATAAAAAATATTGAAATTTTTTTTTCTTTTTATAATATTTTTATTTTAGGAATCAATAGGATTATTAGTTTTTATTTTAAGTTTATTTTAATTATTTTAAATTATTTAAATTTTATTTTTTCTTAACTAATTATTTAGTTTGGGCTTTAAAATGGGCTTTAGGGACATTATTGACAATTTGGTGTTAACCCTAATTTGTTCCCTATATATACATGTGTTGCCTTGTTGGAAAAAGAGGGGAGATTGAAAAAAACCTAAGAGGAGTGAGTGCCGTTTGCCGTTATTTAGTTTTCTTCTTCATCCATTACTATTGTTTCTTTTTCTTCATCGTTTACCGTTATTTCTTTTCCTTCATCTATTACTGTTGTTTCTTTTTCTTCATCTTTTACCGTTATTTCTTTTTCTTCATCTATTACCGTTATTTCTTTTTCTTTATCTATTACTGTTACGTTTATATATATATAATTTTTAAATTGTTAGAGTTTATATATATAAGATTTTTGATCGAATTATGTCGATACGATGTTTGCACATTTGTGTGCATGACGCGTGATATTTGTGTTAGTTCGATCTGGTTGCGATGATCGCATTTTTGTGTGAGCAATAATACTTTTTTTTGCTTAATTTCTTTTTCTTTGCGATAAATTTTGTTTCGTCCGATTTAGATCTGGTTGCGATGAGCGCATTTCTGCGTTAGCAACATTGTTGGGTTATTTGGCACATTTAAAATTCATTATTGCTTTATTATTATTATTATTATTATTATTATTATTATTATTATTATTATTATTATTATTATTATTATTATTATTATTATTATTATTATCATTATTTATTATTATTATCATTATTATCATTATTATTACCATTATTATTATTATTGTTATCATTAATTTATTAAAATTTGTTATAATATAAAAATCTGTTTTTTAAAATAAATAACATTAACATCTTTTCCAAATTAATATGAAAACCTATTATTTTTAAGAAAAACTTTTTTTTAGATAAATTTAAAATAATAACTAAAATCTTTTTTTTTAAAATAATAACTAGAACCGTTATTTATTTTATTTTATTATTGTTCAATTCAAATTTCATTATCATATTGTATCTGCTCCTCTCATGTAACCTCGCGAACTTAACAATCGCTCTTTAAATTCTGCCTTTAAATTTCTGCTTGCATGGTTTAAATTATGACATTATCTCTCTGTTTGCATGATTCAATTATCTCACGCGTTTACTATTATTTCTGTCACATTGCACACATCCGAAGGTTAGGTCTAACTGTTTGGCCGCCGCGCCAATAGTCCGTAAAACTTCACACATTCAATTTCAAATCCTCAAAACTACAAACTACAAACCCTAATTTTCACAAATGCCTCGCCGCAGGCAAAATTACAATTTTACCCTTAGCATTAGGTCAAAGAGCCGCCGCGCTCATTTTAGGGTTTCCCGCCGTGGAATCCCTAATTTAACCCTAATTACAACTTAACATTTCAACGTAGAAATTTGGAGTTTCTACACTCCACGTAAGCGTGTCCTTAAGATGCGTTTATTCCCCTTGAGACCTTGACCACAGTCAAGAAGTTTCTAACCTCCCTATTGAGGGGAACTATGATTACTCTGATTCCACTCCCGTAAGGATACGTAGGCACAAGATGCGATGTCTTGCCGAGTAAACTTAGAATTAACCCCCTTTATTATTTATTGCTTATTTATATTTTATTTATCTTTGCTATTTAATTATTTTGCTTATTATTTTGTAATTGTTTCTTGGATGTAAAGTTGTTTAATTATTTAATTATTATTATGGTTAGTAATTAGGGAGTGTAACAACCTGTATGTAATATTAAAATAAATTTAGATCACTTTTAAATAAAGATAATTAAAATAAACACGTCACACACGTAAGTCGATTTTAATCGCCGTCTCACTTCCTAAGGATATCCCTCAAGTTGCCTACGAATAATGGTTAAGTGGGGTGTATAAAGCAAGTCCCTCAAATAGAAAAATCATCAAAGTCCCTTATGGTTGCCTTTACGAATCGAGTCCCTTTCGAAAAATGATGATGGTCCCTTATATGTGCTTATTACATCCCACAATGGCCTTCAAAAATCCAATTGTCCCTCACATGTCCCTTAACATCCAAAGTAAGGACTACCTACTCCATTATAGTAGGGATAGTCTTACTAAGGAAAGGATAAAGAATAAGAAAGACCTTAAAACATTAGGGTAGGCTACTCCTAGATACTTGCTCACTTCAAAACTGTTTCACACTTAAACAAATTTTCAACAAGTTTTCAAACAAGTTCTTAACACATCCTTACATGGATTATTTATTAACTATTCTGAAAATTTTCTATTCACACACTACACTTTCAAAACAATTCAAAAGTGAGCTTAAGTACCTAAGAGCCCATGGATAACCATGGATGAAAAGGGTGCTAACACCTTCCCTTTTCATAACCTACCCCCCGGACCCAAAATATTCTCTAAGGTCTTTCCTGTTCTTTTATAACCTTTCCTTATGGATAAAATAAAAGTCGGTGGCGACTCTTGCTATCCGCAACATTGTTTAAAGTCAGTTCTCCCACCGTGTTACAGGCTTCTATCCATTTAGACACGTAATCGACAGCGACGAGTATGTAGTTATTTCCAAAAGAAGGGGGGAAAGGTCCCATGAAATCTATTCCCCAGACGTCAAAGACTTCTACCTCTAAGATTCCTTTCTGAGGCATTTCATCGCGTCGTGAGATGTTGCCAGTTCGTTGGCATCTATCGCACTTTTGCACAGCGATGTGAACGTCTTTCCAGAGATTAGGCCAGAATAAGCCGGCTTGGAGAATCTTAGCGCACGTCTTGGACGTACTAGCATGACCACCATATGGTGCTGAGTGGCATTGGGAAATAATATTTTCTATTTCTTCCTCTGGGACACAACGACGGTATATGTTGTCGGCCCCTCTCTTGAAGAGTAGGGGTTCGTCCCAATAATAGTGTTTCAGATCGTGGAAGAATTTCTTCTTTTGCTGATAAGTAAGATCTGGTGGAAGCACGCTTGCAGCGAGGTAATTAACGATGTCAGCATACCAAGGTAATGTGACTTGGGCATAGACGGCTTCTACGGCTTTTTCGAATTCTGGATCTTCTGAGATTGAGTTGGGTGTGTCACTTTCTTATTTGGCTATCAGACGTTCGTACGGGAAATTGTCATTTATCGGTACTGGTTCGTGTCTGATGCCTTCTATTCGGGATAAGTGATCCGCAACAACGTTCTCGGTTCCTTTCTTATCTTTGATTTCTAAGTCAAACTCTTGTAATAACAGGATCCATCTCAATAGTCTTGGTTTGGCATCCTTTTTGCTTATGAGGTACCTTATGGCAGCGTGGTCTGTGTATATTATAATTTTTGCTCCTACTAAGTAAGAACGAAATTTGTCAAGCGCAAATATAACTGCTAGAAGTTCCTTTTCTGTGGTAGCGTAGTTCATTTGGGCAGGATCTAAGGTTCTACTGGCATAGTAGATGGCATGGAGCTTCTTGTCCTTCCTTTGTCCTAGAACTGCGCCTACAGCGTAATCACTCGCGTCGCACATGATTTCAAACGGTAGTCTCCAATCTGGTGGTTGCATGATTGGTGCGGTGATAAGGGCTGATTTCAATGTTTCGAATGCTTTTAGACAGTCGTCGTCGAAGACGAACTCAACATCCTTCATTAACAGGCCGGTCAGAGGTTTTGTGATTTTCGAGAAATCTTTTATAAATCTTCTGTAGAAACCGGCATGTCCTAGAAAACTCCGTATTTCTCGTACGGATTTTGGAGGTTGGAGATCTTTTATAATCTCTATTTTGGCTTTGTCTACCTCAATCCCTCTATCTGATATGACGTGTCCTAGAACTATTCCTTGTCGGACCATAAAATGGCATTTCTCCCAATTTAGGACGAGGTTTACTTTTACACAACGTTCTAGTACCATTTCTAAGTTTTGTAAGCATCCTTCGAAACTTTGTCCACATACCGAGAAATCGTCCATAAACACTTCCATAATGTCGTCTATGAAATCTGCGAAGATTGCCATCATGCATCTTTGGAAGGTTGCTGGAGCGTTACAGAGTCCGAACGGCATTCGGCGGTAAGCAAAAGTACCGTAAGGACAGGTGAATGTAGTCTTTTCTTTGTCATCGGGATGGATGGGAGTTTGGAAGAATCCTGAGTAACCATCTAGATAGCAGAAATATGAATGTTTGGCTAATCTTTCCAACATTTGGTCTATGAAGGGTAATGGGAAGTGATCTTTGCGCGTAGCCTTGTTAAGCTTCCTATAATCAATACACATCCTACTTCCAGTCACGACTCTTTTTGTTATCGATTCGCCTTTTTCGTTTTTAACTACTGTTACTCCTTCTTTCTTTGGTACGACATGAACTGGGCTAACCCATTCACTATCGGAGATCGGATAGATGATTCCTGCATCAAGCAATTTCTTTACTTCATCTCTGACTACAGTGCTCAGGATGGGGTTTAGTCTTCTCTGATGCTCTCAAGAGGTTTTAGAGTCTTCCTCTATTGTAATTCGATGCATACAGATCGAAGGGCTTATACCTTTTAGATCGCTTATGTTATAGCCTAACGCGGTGGGGTACTTCCTTAGGACTTCTAATAACTTTTCGGTTTCTGGTTGTCCTAAGTCGGCGTTGACTATTACTGGTCTTTTTAGTTCATCGTCTAGAAATTCATATCTGAGGTTTTTGGGTAGAGTTTTAAGCTCTAAAGATGGGTTCTTCGGACCTGGCATATGATCTGGTGTCAGTGCTAAGCTTTCGCTTAGGCTGTCGTCTTTATACGGTTTACGCCAATCGTCGTCTTCAGAAATGTCGGGTATTTGAATTTTTATTATTTCTGAATACGTGGTCTCCTCATTTTCAAGTTCTCTTATGCATTCGTCAATTTCATCTACTAAATAGCAGGTATCGTCTATTGCTGGTGCTTGTAAGAACTTGGTGAGAATGAACTCTATCTTTTCTTCTCCTACTTCGAATGTTAGCCTTCCTTTCTTTACGTCTATAATCGCTCCGGCTGTAGCTAGGAATGGTCTTCCTAGGATAATTGGGGTTACAGTGTCCTCCTTGATGTCTATGATTATGAAGTCGGTTGGAATGTAGAATTGTCCTATGCGTACTGGAACGTTTTCCAGTATTCCGACGGGGTATTTTACTGATCTGTCAGCTAATTGTACGGACATTTTGGTTGGCCAGAGGTCTCCCATATTCAGTTTTTTGCATATAGATAAGGGCATAACACTGATACTGGCTCCTAAATCGCATAGAGCTTTATCTATTACGAACTTTCCTATGACGCAGGGTATGGAGAAACTACCTGGGTCTTTTAATTTAGGAGGCATGCGGTTTTGAATAATAGCGCTACACTCTGCAGTGAGTGTAACTGTTTCGTTATCCTCGATCTTTCTCTTATTCGACAGGATCTCCTTGAGAAATTTGGCGTATGACGGCATTTGAGTCATTGCTTCTGTAAAAGGAATAGTAATATTCAGCTGTTTAAGGAGCTCTACAAATTTCTTAAATTGTCCTGAAGTTTTAGAGTTTATTAGTCTTTGCGGATAAGGGATAGGTGGTTTATATGACGCTGGAGGTGTTTGAGTTTTTTCACTCGCGGTATCCTCCTTCTCGTTGTCTTCCTTCTTCTCTAACTCAGATTCCTTTTCTGCTTGTTCAGCCGGTTTCTGTTGCATGGCTGAGTTTTCAGTCCTTGGATCGATCGGTTCGTCCAATTCTTTTCCACTTCTTAGTATCACAGCATTTGCTTGGCCTTTGGGATTCTGTTCGGGTTGTCCAGGAAATGTGCCAGCAGGTGCGGCAGCAGATGCTTGCTGTTGAGCCACTTGTGATATCTGAGTTTCTAACATTTTGTTGTGGGTGGCTAAAGCGTCTACTTTTCCTGCCAACTATTTAATTTGCTCGCTAGTGTGTATGTTTTGATTCAGGAACTCCTTGTTCGTCTGAGCTTGAGTAGCTATGAACCTTTCCATCATCAATTCGAGGTTTGATTTCCTAGGTGCATTCTGAGCAGCTGGTTTTTGATATCCTTACGGAGCAGTAGGCATTTGCAATGCATTTTCGCTTTTGTAAGAAAAGTTTGGATGATTTCGCCAACCTGGGTTGTATGTATTTGCGTAGGGATTTCCTTGAGCATAATTTACCTGGTCTGGCGGGATTCCGGGTAGCAATGGGCATTCGGGTGCATTATGAGTGGTACTTCCGCATAACTCGCAATTTGGAGTTACTGCAGCGACAGTTGCAGTGGGGTTAACAGTCAGACTATCAATCTTCTGTGCTAGAGCATCTACTTTAGCATTGAACTTTTCAAGGCTGCTGATTTCGTACATCTCACCTTTCGCTGAGGTTTTCTCATTTGGAGTGCGGTCACCTCCCCATTGGTAATGGTTTTGTGACATGTTTTCTATCAATTGATAGGCTTCATCGTATGGCTTATCCATAAGTGCACCGCCTGCGGCAGCGTCTATGGTTAATCTAGTATTGTATAGAAGTCCATTATAGAAAGTATGGATTGTCACCCAGTCTTCTAGACCATGGTGAGGACATGTTCTCATCATATCTTTGAATCGTTCCCATGCTTCGTAAAGAGATTCAGTATCTTTCTGTCGAAATCCGTTGATTTGAGCTCTAAGCATAGCAGTTTTGCTTGGTGGAAAATATCTCGCTAAGAAGACGTTCTTCAATTGCTCCCACGTCGTAACGGAGTTGGATGGTAACGATTGTAACCATGTCCACGCTCTGTCTCTAAGAGAGAATGGGAAAAGACGAAGTCTTATCGCGTCTGGAGTTACTCCATTTGCTTTCACTGTGTCTGCGTATTGTACAAACTTCGTTAGATGTTCGTTCGGATCCTCAGTTGCGTTTCCTGAGAATTGGTTTTGTTGTACAGCCGACAGCAATGATGGTTTCAGCTCAAAATCATTTCGGGTAATAGCTGGGGCAGCAATGCTACTTCTAGGCTCCATCTGAGATGGTGTAGCGTATGCCTTCAGCGGTTTGTTCGGAGGTCCTTCAGCCATCTTCGGCTTCTTAGATGTAAGAAGCACTCTAGTTCTGCGACTGAAGGTTTCAAGATGTCGTTTTGTGGGCGATCACTTGGCATACAATCGACAACACTAGTAAAGGAAAAATGAAAATTGTTTACCTAGTCTATACGGCGTAACAGAAGGTTACACTATTGACTAAACGGGTCCCCGGCAACGGCGCCAAAAACTTGATCGCGACTTTCTATGTCTAATACAACTAACTGCAAGTGCACAGTCTATCGCGTAGTAATAAAAGATATCGATCCCACAGGGACTCGTAATCAAACTAGTGTTCTCGGGAGTTACTATGTTTAGCTAGGTAGAATATGTTTTAAGGGAATAAGATTGTCACTAAGAGGGGAAACTAAGATTACTATTTAGATTTTAATTAATTGAATCGATACGTAGTAGTTATGTTCTTCAGGGATTTGATAAGTTACTAGTGTATGAAATAGTTTTCGCAGTTTACTTAAGCAGAAAGTGGAGATTTGAAGACTCTCGTCTCACGATGGTTATTGACGCTAATCATAATCCTAAGGGCCTAACGTACACTTTCGTGTTCCGTTCGGGGTTAAAACTACTTTTTGGAAATCTCTAAGTTCTAATTAGTTTTAAAGTGCTTTCGCTGTTATTAAAACGAATGCCTAGTGTTTACTATCTGACCTTACCGCAACTTTCGCTTGTTGGTTCGTATCTTAATTAATTTCCCACTTTCGTGGCAAAACTACTTTAAAACAAGTTATCGCTTTCGCGACGAAGTTTATTTCGTAAATCAATTTTTAAACACTTAGACCATAAGTTATTTTTGTGAAAAGAAAGTTTTCAAACAAGAGTTATCAAATCCCATCCGAATTATTACTACATATCGATTACCTAAGTTTAGCTAGACATGGAATTTAGAAAAGCAAAACATAAATAATAATAATAAATAATAAATTGCATTATGATAAGATAAGAGTCGATCAAAATGAAAACCTGTAAATAATGCCAATTGGCCTTTGGGCAGATCCTCCACAGATGTTGGCAGGATTATGTCTTTAGTTCCAATTTGATCGTACAGTGCAGTAACAAATACAGTAGAGCGGAAATGGGAATGAGTAGAATGGAAAGGGAAATAAAGGAAAGGGATACAATTGAAACTGGAGAAATGGATACAAATAATAAAAAGGCTGGAAATTAAATTTGCTCTTGAAAATAAATTTGGGCAGCACTTCGTGGTATGAATGCAGCTCCTTTTTTGAAGTCCCCTGCTTCCCTTTTTATAGAGGTGGAATTCCAACGGTTACCTCTGAGGATGATGGACCTTGAGGCAGATAATTTAGGGAGTAGTGGACCATTTAATGGGAATTGGAACTGCTCTTTTGACGTGTATTCTGAGTGGGACGTTTTTGCCTGCATGACGGTCGTCACAAGGTGTGACGGTCGTCACCCGTGTGACGGTCGTCATGCTTCTGTGACGGTCGTCACATCAGCAAAAACTGCCTGCTGCGCTTTTCATTGTGTTTTCACTCCTTTTTCGTCCATAATTCATCTGGGATTGCTTCTTTTCTTCATGTTGCCTTGTTTAGACGTGATCGTTGAATACCTGCAAAAACATCAGACAAATACATGGAAATAACCCGAAATCGGATCGAAAACGGTTAGCTTTTAGTTGGATTATGCATGAAAATATCTATATGATTTCGTGTTATCAAGCATTCAGACTCCGGCTCCTCCGTTGAACATCTAGGTTCCGACATTTTCTATTTACAACATTTTGCTTTGCCCGTGAAGTGCCCAAACTTCATTTGGTTATATTAATCCTGATAAGTTTTGTGATGGTACCTCTTGCTCCGTTGAATATCCAAGTTCCGGTGAAGGCTTAGTTTGTGACATGTTACCTTTGTTTATCAGATACTCCAGTTTTCAGGTTGCTTCTTTGAGTGTTTAGACTCCGGTTGGTTTACTTTGTTGAGTGTTTAGGCTCTGGTTTATTTTGCTTCATTGAGTGTTTAGGCTCTGGTTGGTTTGCTTCGTTGAGTGTTTAGGCTCTGGTTCGTTTGCTTCGTTGAGTGTTTAGGCTCCGATGGGTTTGGCTTCGTTGAGTGGTTAGGCTCTGGTTGTTTTGTTTCGTTGAGTGGTTAGGCTCCGGGTGGTTGGTTTCGTTGAGTGGTTAGGCTTCGGTTGGTTTGTTTCGTTGAGTGTTTAGGCTCTAGTTGGTTTCCTTCGTTGAGCGGTTAGGCTCCGATTGTTTTACTTCGTTGATTGTTTAGGCTTTAGTTGTTTTGCTTCGTTGAGTGTTTAGGCTCTGGTGAGTTTTGCTTCGTTGAGTGTTTAGGCTTCGGTCCGTTTGCTTCATTGAGTATTTAGGCTCCGATGGGTTTGGCTTCGTTGAGTGGTTAGACTCTGGTTGTTTTGTTTCGTTGAATGTTTAGGCTCCGGTTTGTTTGCTTCGTTAAGTGTTTAGGCTCCAATTGTTTTGCTTCGTTGAGTGTTTAGGCTCCAGTTGGTTTGCTTCGTTGAGTGTTTAAGCTCCGGTCCATTTGCTTCGTTGAGTGTTTAAGCTCCGGTTTGTTTGCTTCGTTGAGTGTTTAGACTCCGTTTCGTTTGCTTCGTTGAGTGTTTTAGGCTCCGGTTGGTTGGTGTCGTTGAGTGTTCAGGCTCCGTTTGGTTTTCATTTGTTGATGTGTTCCTTGTCTCGTTGAGTATCTAGGCTCCGACAGATTTCGTTGATTCATTTGGTTCGTTGAGTGTCCAGATTCTGGCAATTTGAAGCTTTCCCCAAGCAGAGTTACTCGTTAAGTTTCTCTTCCCCCCGACAGGGCATGTTTGTAAGCAAAGCAGTTATCTCCGGAGATTCTCGTTTGCAGTTTATTTCTGCGGTTGAAAAATTTCCGGGTTCTTTTGTAGTCAACCGTCTTTTACCTTGACTGTTTGATAGCCGTTCTCTTTTCATCCATTCAGATCTAAGCCGTTTGAATAGGGGCAGCTGTTGTACCCCAAAATTTGCCCAACCTTTTCTTTACTTGGTTTATGTTTCATTTCGTTGTTCTAGCATATTGCATTGCATAGCATTTTGCATTTTACAAGGGATCAAGATATGTGTGTATGACAAGACGAATGCGCCAAGGGTTCTAAGCCTAATCAAGAGGTTGTATTCAAGTCAACATGGAGATTATCATCATCAGAGACAAGTCAAAGCCCTTTCGATAAGCAGATAAGTGTGTGTGGTTCACCTCCTGTCTAGGAGGCCATTTGAAGATCATCTGAGGATCACAAGGCCATGGTTATGAAGGGAGATTATAATTTAAGCTCATTGGAGGCCTTGAGGGTCATTGTGGAGTTCATTCAAGTGTTTATACCAAGTGTGAAGAACTGCAGTTGAAGATGGTGCAATTAGGGTTTTCATCTGGTCAACCATAAGTCAACTATGAAATTGAAAGAGATTAAGACTCAATTCCAAGTATTTATGGTTATGGAATGTTGTGTTAAGATATATGAGATATCATTTTAAGATCAATTCATCAAGAATCAAGAGTGTGAGAAGTTACTAAGCTAGGGTTTCTAATCCTGACAGTGTAAAATCTCCTATCTCAGTGTCTAACTTCAAGACCACCTATCTCAAGATACAAGTCTCATCTCATCTTGACCCTAACATGGAACTTGTAGAGCATGTTCTTAGCTTTCTTTTAAGTACTATAAGTTATTCATATGATTTCTAGAACTCAAGTTATAATACAGACAAGTTACAGGTCCTCAGATGAATGTGATTTTGGTCAACACACGTCAACCAACTTCCAAGCCATTTTTGACCTAGAAGGATGCTTCTCCTCGACTTTTGGTGAACATGAAAGTTGTTCCTCATGATCTTAGCTTTCCAAATAGTACTAGAAGTACTTCATCTGATTTGTAAAACTTAAGTTATGAGGCTTGCAAGGCAGGGGTATTTTCAGAAAGCATGATTACAGGTCATTTTCATTATAGGTCATTTTCACCATTTTGCACACTTCAAATGGAAATCTTTCCAACTTAAAAATTTCTCCAAATAGGATCATTTGCTCAACCAAACATCAAGGCATCAAAGGTTTGGCTTGGATTGAAGAATCCCTAATCAAATTTCCATGGAAACGACTTTAAAAAGGGAAAAATCAAATTTAATTCATTTGAAAACATTTTGTACCAACCTTGTGCATATTTTGAGTGCCAAACACATTTCAAATACAATGCCATATTTGGATTAGAGATTTGAATGCATCTTGGTGGCCATTTTCAAGCTTTCTTCAAGATTAAGTAACATATCAAAAACATGTCATAAGACCAAATCAAAGAGCCATTCTCAGCCCTTTGATCAACCTACCTCAGATGCAAGCAAAATGAGCCATTTTTACAGCTGATCAAGGTGAATTTCGTGCACTATTCAAATGGCCAAGAAGTGAAAAAGTGAAAATCCAATTGGGCCCAAAGAGCATAGAATTGGGCTTTATTTCCATCTGAATCCATCATATTTAACCCCAGCTTCATTCACATGCCTTCAGAACTGGTTTTGGTGAGAATTTGAGTGAGAACAGATTGAGAAAAAGAGAGGAAAAAGTCAAAACCAATTTCCAAGTTTTATTGAGTTTCAATCCAAACAAAAGATTTCAGAACGTTCCTTGAGATTCATAGAACCTTTCTGGGTAGTTTATTGCAAGCTTCAATAACACAACAAGCTCTGTGGAAGCTTATTTTTAGGTTTCTTTTCTTTCAAAATATCTCTCTGTTCAAGCACTTTTATCACGCCATTTTCATGTCTTTTTAATCCTTGCATATCATAGATGGATTCTGGAATGATTTGGTGGCTGTTTGCAAACTTTTTTCATTTTAGCTTATTTCTTTTTCCGTTCGTTTTAGCTTTTTAAAGCGTGATCAATGAAAATGGCTAGTGGATTCATGATCCACGTAACCTGGAGATCACTTTTGGCTTTTATTTTGCTCGTTTTGGTTAAGTTTTGAGGATCCTGGGTTTTTGGTCGTGGCTTGTTCTTGATGGTTCGCCGAAGAAGACGACCGGAACAGTGGTTTCGGCCGTCTGGTTCTCCCTCCTCTTTTTAAACTCACCAGAGCCACGTGTTTCCTTTCTGTCTTTTGATTTTGCTTACTTTTCATTTCAACGCTCCAGATTAAGACCCATGGTGTTCTTGCTTTGACCAAACACACTAAATCTAGCTGGGATTTCATTAAATGGCGTGTGTGAATGTGAGCCTCTTGATCTGATTACCATTTGATCTAACGCGCCTGTTTGATTTCCACCATATGCCTCTATTGACCATGCTACACCCAACACACACGTTTTTTTATTTCTTTTTCATTTCTAATGGGTTGGGCGTGCTATTGGCACCCCCCTTTGTGAGCCCAATGGTTTTCCAACGTTTCTGGGCTGCTTCCTGCACCCCCCAGCCCTTTGTTTTTTATTTTTGTTTTTGTTTTATTTTATTTCTGTTTAGATTTAAATTATTTTAAAACACTTCCAAGTGTGATAAAATCCCAAAAAAATATGTTTTGGACTCCTTGAGATGTCCTCTTATTTTTAGAAATTTTTATTTTATTTTATGAATTATTTTTCAATTAAAAATGAAATTTATCATTGGAAGTGTTTTATTTGACCTAAATCTTGACATGTTTTGTTCTTGAATTTGTTTCTCTCATTTCCTTTTGATCCAATGAATAAAATTCAATCCTCATATCAATGATGAGTTGATGAATTTTTGAGGACCATTTTGCCCCTGGTTGGTTGACTTTTGAGTTGACCTTTGATGAACTTCATTTGACCCTAAACAATCCTCCCTCACAATGGAGCACCCTTGTGAATCAATTTCTATGGTGATGTTGTGAAGTGATTTTGATTGAAATATTTTGGCCTCTGGTTTCCAACATACTTATGAGCTTCTTGCTTTTTATTTGATAATTTTTGAATTATTTTCCTATTTTTAGAGTAACTTGCAAGTCAAGTTACCCAAAGGGAGGTTCATACATACCTCTTGACCTAGTTTGACTTGGATATGACATTTTTAGATCCTTTGAGCTCTCAATGCCTATTGATTCATGTTATTAACATGTTAAGGATGATGTTTGCTCATTTTAAGGTCATTATATTGTATTTTTCTTGTTCATTTGGTTGTTTACTTTTGATTTTCCAATTAGAGTTTCTATATGAAACATGCTTGCTTTCCTTTGGGAATTTGCTTGCATTTCCTTGTGGTTTACTTCCTTTTTCTTTTGAGAACTTTTATTTCATGTCCCTTTTTGTCCAATGACTTTGGAACCTCAATTGAGGTAGCTTAGTCCCTCCTTTGGAGGTATTTGAAGCATGCTTAAAGATGATGAATCCATGAGGACTTCTCTGTGCTTTCTTGTGCACATTTCTTGTGATGCTTATGGTTGAGTGTCGTTATGGTTTCCTTGTTGTCCTCATATTTCCTCCCATCATCACTTTTATTTAGGTTTTCTTTGCCTTTCATTTGTGTTTATGTTTTGGCATTATGGTTGATGTTGTTTGGTTTATGCCATTTCATCCCATTTTTGATGCTCTTGTGTGCTTCAATTGATGCATTTCTTGATCCCTTCATTTCTTGCATTTGTCATATTGTTGCATGAGGTTTAGATGAGTTTGTGGAGGCTACTGCCCCACACCAATTTCCTCTCTAGTTTTGCATTCTTGCATGTTTATGTTGTTTCCTGTTGTTTCTTTTGTCTCCTTTCCCTTAGGACCTATAATCTCTTTTGTTCAAGGGAGATTATGATAGACATTAGGATCTTAACCATGTATGACAACATTAGGTAGCATTCCTTTATCTCAATCTTAGGATCACCATTTCATGACAACTTTAGGTTTGGATTTAGTCCCCCTTTAGTGTCCTTTCCCTTCTCATCTCAAAACAATCATAAAACATCTAATAAAGGTTAAGGATTATTGTACGTTACGAGCCTTAAGCACTTGGGAAAGGGTTGTTGAGGAGTTTCTCTTCAATGGCTTGAATGTTTAGTATAACACCTTTTGGGTGATATACGACACATTCACTCCTAAGTCATAGTCTCTAGTGCAATATGAATTGCAAACAATCCAAAAACACTTCTTCTCTAAAAAACACAAACAAATCATTCAAACTTATTTTTGCCCTTTGGGGCCTTTGATCTTGGAAAATCATTTTCATAAGGAGAGTTTTGTTAACTCTTGGTTCTATCGCAAACGGTAACACCTAAGTCTTCAATGGTCGAGCTGCATACACCAATCTGCTAGAACTGATTGTTAACCCTACTCGGGTAAAACAGTTGAACAAACTTGTGTTCCCTTTTGACCCGAACTACGTTTGCTCTGATCTTTCATACCAGATGAAAGTACGTAGGCACAAGACGCGATGTCTTGGCGAGCAACCTTCCCCCCTTTCACCCGTAGTTAGTCGAACTACGTTGACTCTGACTTCAGACTTCAGATGAGATACGTAGGCACAAAGCGTCGTTGCTTTGCTGAGTCACTTCTTTTTTCTTTTATCCTCAAGCCTGTAGTTAGATAGTTCCAAACACCCTTTTAGATAGACAACAAGCGTGGATCCCGTCGAGTACGACGAACGTGAGGGGTGCTAACACCTTCCCCTTGCGTAACCGACTCCCGAACCCGAGATTTGGTTGCGATGACTGATCTTATCCCTATTTTCATTAGGTTTTCTCTGAGCGTTTCCTTTCCCTCTCTTGGGATAAATAACGCACGGTAGCGACTCTTCTGTCATTGTCGGCCTCGATTTTCGCAGTAGCGACAATGACATAGAGTGTTTACCAAATCCATAGATCATGAATTTGATATACAAGGTCTCAATTCAACATTTTTCCTCCTATTACTCTCCATGGTACCTGGTTGACCCCGTCTCCCAAGCAATATAGGACAATCCTTCATAGGAAGACATCACAATACTTGCTTCAACACCATCTTCAACAAGACATGACAGATGTCAGAACATTTTACAAGACACCATGCTTAACACAAGCATCATTATCAGCAACAGCGGACAAATCTTCACAGACCACTCAGTCAACCATCAGTAATTGTCTAGCCAGATTTAGAAAACTATCCTCCTAGCTTCCAATCTTCTTTAGGACAACAGTAATTGATGATCTTATCACACAATCTCCTTCCTTGTTCAAAAGATCAGAAAGTATCTTCACTACAACTCATCTAGAAATAGAACATAATGTTTGCTCTGATACCAATTGAAATTTTGGCGTGCATATCTCAAATGTTCCAAGAGATGTCAAGACATTAGTCTCTGTATGACTAAACAAGGCTTAGCAGAACATACCAGAACAAACCGATATGTCAAAAGCAAAACAGTATGATGACAAATGTTTAAATATATGTTAAGACATGTATTTTACAATAAGAGATAAAACTGAAATATTCATAACAAAATGATAAATAACACCAATATATGACAACCAAGTTCGGTGTACAATAACACCTATATCTTGGGGCTACCAAGGCAGGAACGAATCCACTATTAATAGTATTAATTTAGAGCTAAACTCCCTCATTTATAACTCCTTACTTAATCCCTACCTAGTACAATTCTATCTAGAAATCACCATCTAGATAAGAGAACTCCATCTCAATTCCTAATCACCTCAGTGATATCTAATAGTTACAACCTCCAGTGACTATATCAAACTGTTCAATTGAAAGACACCCATTTCAATACAAAATTCAGTCAAGACTCTTGACTAACAATCATGCATGAATTTTCTTAAAAGCTTCATCCAAGAACGATATACAATTTATTACCTATAGATTTCTGAATATGTAAAATAATGTCTACCACAATGTATCAACTGATACAATATGTGACTTACAGCACAAGAAAGTACATGACTCTCAAAACCCTAAATCCTTATAATTACTTTATAAGAATTCGTTACAAGGTCTACTCTCTTATTATGCCTTAGGTCTTGGTCTTCCTTTTATAGCCTTCAGCAGTCCATGGGCTTTGAAGTCTCTGTCCAATCTTTCCTTGATCCACGTTCTGATTGCACATTAAATCGTGGAACAGATCTGCAATAAATCTGCTGCACCAGACCAAGATGCCGAGTCCCCAATGCTAAGACATCTTGTCTGACATGTTGTTCTTTATAAATTTCTTCTTGTTGGAACATCTTGTGCAGCATTATGTTTACCAAAATTTAGTCAAATCTTTAGAGCCTTCAGGAACAATTTCAAAAGCCTATGATTATCATTTAACTCATAATAAGGTAAGGAGATAAATTGTACCATCTTAAAAGGACAATCATGTAGGCTTTGAGGTTATAATTTAAATGTGGCTAAAGGGTTACAAAACTCGTAAATAAGGATATTCAGGGAGGCATTTGAAAGTAGGTGGAGAAAAAATGGTTGAAGAACCCTACTTATGAGTTTGTTAGACTACTAAAGTAGGAAAAAAAGGTTGGGAGAAAGTAGATGCAAGTGGCAAATTAAGGTTCAAGTGAGGCTTGAACTTGATAAAAAAAATGTTCAATAAATGTTGAATTGGTATAGAGAAATAAGGTGGTTGATGGGTAAATTTACATCACCACAGTTTCAACTCAAGATCGAGATTATTCAAGTGTGCCTTAAAACTTTAAGTGAATAAGACAAAGAAAACATGTTTATAGATTTTAGAAACTAGAAATTAGCTTATAACTCGACAGAGGCCGGTGGCGGTGACAAACTCGACGCAGCGTGGCCGCTGGCAGGTATGGTCGTTATCAGGTCTAGGCAATTTTCGTGTAACGATCTTGATTGTTTCGGTTTATGAATTAGTTTGTTAATATGTTATGTTTTTGATCCATTAAGTAATTGATGGTTTTATTAGTTATAAATGCGTATCTCCATAATTATTGTCATCACAGCCTTAAGAAATTTAGAGCTGAAGAAATAAATAAGGGTTTGAGAATCCTATGGTAATCTTAAAAAGACAATGGTAAATTATTAAAAAACGTGTTTTTGAAATTTGACAAACCATTGGAGATATTTATGTAAACTAGGTAACACTTCTAAATATTGAGATTGTGTGATTTATATATAAAGAGTATGAGGGATTAAGAAATACTTTAGGATAAAAAATAAAATTTGTTCTTGAAAATTTGAGTGATTATTTTCTTGTAACTCATTTGTAATGTTTTCTAATAATTTTTAAAAGTATAATAAATCAGATAACTCATCTGTCTTCTAAATTATTTAATCAAATTAGATTAACAAATAATTGTATTTTTTATTTATTTTTATCTTCATCTACCAAATTAAATTATTGCCTTATTATATATGAAATTATAGTTATTATCAGTGTTGTTTATCCTCCTCACACATGAAATTTCTTGATGTAATTAAACATTTCAATTTCACAATAATAACAACTAGAGACCAAAAATCTATGTGAATTACAACTTGTTATATTCTTTTCCTGCCAAGGAATTCTAAAAATTATTGTGATAATCGATTGATCATGGCATTCATGAAAAAAAACGAATAAGAATTTTTTAAAATATATATATATATATATATATATATATATATATATATATATATATATATATATATATATATATATATATATATATATATATATATATATATATATATATATATATATATATATATTCATACGAAACATTTTAATTTTCATTTCATAATTACTCACTTTATTTCTTTTGACATTCTTTCCTTTCACATTTTTTTTTTAATTTCTTGGAATTTAATTGAAAAGTGAAATTTTTTCACGCATATCATAAAGCTAATACATGTGCAGAAGCTTTATACAGGTCTAACTTGATTCCCGAAAAATAAAAAACTCACCGACAAGCCAAACACAATTGCGGCGATTTGTTAATAATGAAAGAAACGCGGAAAGAAAACGGGCCACGGCAGAGTCATCTTCCAGGATTCTCTCTGCGACTTACTACTACTATCACCAGTCGTTACTGTATCTACACAACACAAAACTCAGCGAGACAATAGATCAAACACATCATCATCACAATGCCTTCGAATAAAACCTCCTCACTCTTCCTCCTCCTCATTCTCATTCTCATTCTCATCTTCTTCTTCTTCTCAACAAACTCCCCTCCCTCTCCATCCCTCTCCACCACACGTAGATCACTCCTCACATCATCGTGCTCCTCCGCCAACCCTAACTCCAACGGAATCATCAACTACCACTGCATTTTCCCCCAAACTCCATCCCTCTCCATCACATCTCTCTCCATCCTCCTCATCCTCCATTTCTACATCCTCATCAAAACCGCACAACACCATTTCTCCATCGTAACCACCAAACTCGCTTCTCATCTCAATCTCTCCCCTAGCATGGCCGCCGTTACGCTACTCGCTCTCGGTAACGGCTCTCCCGACGTTTTCTCGTCTCTCGCCGCTCTTCGCGCCGGTCAGTATCGTACCGGATTTGGCGCGATACTTTCCGCTGGCGCTTTTGTTTCTGCTCTCGTTGTAGGTTTCGTCGCGATCTATGCGGCTCCGTTTCCTGTCGATCCGGCGCCGTTTGTTAGAGATGTTTTGTTTTATTTAACCGCTGCTATGTTTCTGTTTTACGTTTATCTTAGTGCCGAGATTTTTCTTTGGCAAGCTGTTGGATTTGTTGCGTTCTATCTCTTCTTTGTTGGTTTTGTGTTTTACATGGATTTAGGAATTGTGAATAGAAGGGAAAAGAGTTCTGCGGATCTCGAGGGACAGGTTGAATCATATTACGATGAAAAATCGCTGGGATCTGGAGAAAAAGAGAAACACGCTTCTGGATTTAGTGGATCTTTTCGTTTGGTATGTTTCAAACTTTCAATTCACTTTGAGTATAGATGTGATTTTATAGTTATTGGTATTTGATTATGCTATCGTCAATATAATAGTTTATGATTTGAATCCATAATCATGATTTAGTTCATTCCAATTCTGGCATAGTATTACTAAATTGATTACTGTCATCTTGGATGGTTCAGTTTTCTTCTTGATTGAAATACAGTTGTTTGATTACTTAAACTTCAAACACTGCTTTGACTCCAATCAATTCAAGGTTGTTTTGTGTTAGTTTGAAAAGTTTGCACTATGTTTTAGATCAGCTTTTGTGTTAGCTTAAAGGTATCTAAACATAAACCACTTGACTTCAAACTCAAAAACCAGTTTAATTCAAAATCAGGTTTGTTAAATATTTTGCCCAAGCACATAATACTTATTAGTTTAACTTGGTTGCACTTGCTAAAATTGGTTACTCCTAGGATGTACAAGAACAAAAGTAAAAGGCTTCCTTCAATAATATAAAAGCATTTTGTATTTTTTTTATTTTTAAAAAGAATAACAAAAGACTGATGCTGGTCTGAACTGGTTATCCAGATTTAACCTTGTAACAAAGCACTTGAGCTATTCATTTGATGTGCACCTCCTAAAAATGATTAAAATTCAACTTGAAAGCCTGGTTTTGGAGAAATTGTTTTTTTTCTGTTTGCATTTTTCTTTTTCATCTTCGATGCAATAAACTGGGAGCTCAGTTATATTTGGAGCTGAAACATTTAATAGTTATTAGATGTAGTAGTGACTTTTTTTTTTCTTTTCATATGATGAGTTTTTGTGATATTTTATTTGTTTCTCAAGTTTTGGACAGGAAAACGTGTACAGAATTTAATTTTGGAAAGAAACAATGCACAGTCAAAGCTTATGTGTGGTTTTTTAAATCCGCACATTGTAGATGACTCCTTGTTTAGTTCATTCAAAAATATTTCTTAAAACTTTATAAAAAGTAGTCAATGTTTCCTGTGTAAAAAATTAATACGGGCAATGTTATACATTACATGAAAAAATTATCTGTTTTTTTATATCATTATTGACTTATATTACTTGAGATTCTCCTGACGTAGTCCATACTTTGCTTACAGATTTCTAAAGCATGGGAGCTTCCTGTCTTGACACTCTTAAGATTGACAATCCCTCAACCAGCACCATCACAATGGAGCAGATTTTACGCATCAGCCAATATTGCTCTTTGTCCACTAGCCCTCTTATATGCATGCAACTCATTCATGCCACTGAATCATCCCATAGTTTTCCTCCTCCCTAATACTCTTTTCCCTCTCTGGTCCGTAGTGCTCATGACAAGCTTCTCTCTTGCGTTTCTTCATTTTGTGTTGGAAAAAGAACCCCCAAAAACAGAACATTTGCCTGTGGTGGTTGTGGCATTTGTTATGAGTGTGTTTTGGATATCTACCACAGCTGGAGAGCTGGTGAGTTGCCTCGAAGCTTTAGGAACACTTCTCAAACTGTCACCGGCATTCCTAGGTCTTACAGTGCTAGCATGGGGAAATTCGGTGGGGGATCTTGTTGCCGATGTTGCAGTTGCTAAAGCTGGTCATCCAGCAATGGCAATGGCAGGATGCTTTGCTGGACCGATGTTTAACATGCTTGTTGGTCTTGGAACTGCTTTGGTCATACAAACATCAAATATATATCCTAAAGCCTATGAACTTAATTTTCATGTGGGTATAGTGATTGCATTTGTGTTCCTGCTATTAAGCCTCATGGGGTCTCTTTTGGTAATCACTTGGTCTCGATTCCGAGTGCCTAGGTTTTGGGGATTCTGTCTCGTGGGCCTCTATATTGCTTTTATGGCGTTGAGTATGGTAGTAGCCATTTTTTCAAGTTGATTGCTTCTAGGAAGATTTAGATAGGCATGTTAAAAAAACCCAGTTCTCTTGAACCATATTTAAAAACAAATCTGGAACGCATTACAAATACTAAACCATTTAAGAAGAAAACTGGCCTATTCAGTTTTCTGCTAAAAATTCAGTTCTATCCCCAGTTTGATACCTGGTTTCTCCTCTTCTCTCGTAGACTATCATACTCGAAACTCAGATTCATAAATTACAGATGAACCCTAACCCCTAATTTGAAACCAACTCATTGCTTGTGATTCCATTCACACATTCTCAAATACTCCTGATTTTATTTATTTGAGTTCGTCCTCAACTCAAATTCATTCATGCTCTAAGCTCTTTGACGGCGTTCTATCTCTTGATTTCATTCATTCACATGATATTCTCTTTATTCTCCGTCGAAGATTAAGGTATTTTTGTGTTGCTCATTTCTTTTGTTCATTTGTGTGCTAGAAATTAGAATGATTTTGTGTGCTTTTGGTTGGTTTCTTGAAGCTTCCTTCCCTTGAAGCTCGGTTCCTGACTGAAGCTTTTTCATACACTTGAAGCTTTTTCTCATCAAACTTCACTCTCCTGGAAGTCCTGAAGGTCATTTCCTACCGGTCTTTTCACACCCACTCTAATTTGTTGGTTTTCTTGCTTAACTATATTATTGTGTGTGATTGTATGAATGATTATGGTTGAATGGTTTTGTGTTTTGGTGGTATTAAGCCCTTGATAGGGTTTTGTGCTCTTAGATATGCTCAGCTTCTAAGTTCCAATTATTTTGTGCAAGTTTGTTTTTTAAGATTAAAGTTTTATCCTAAATGTACTTGGCATAGTAGAATCATTCACATGCATATATTGATGATGCCTTGCTCTACCTGATATCAGTTGAAAAATATCAAATAGAAGGGTGTGCAAGAAGCAAACCTCAGGACGTGGAAAGTATTTATGGAATGGCAAAGATAATGATGACTTGTTGTCTTCATTTTCATTTTTTAAAAAAAAAAGGATTTTATTCAATTTTTTGCTAATTATCTTTACTTGAAGAATAGAAAATGTTTTTCCTGAAGTTATTTTGTAGAAAAAGGTCTTTCATGTCCATTGTATATTTCACCATGTTTGACAAAATGAATCATCATGAAGAGTTATAGGAAACAGAATTGTTGCTGGGAGGGAGTAAAGCTATGATTCAGCTATACGACTTATACATTCACTGTAAAGTCAGTGTACTGGCAAAGCAGTGGGTTTAGTACACAAGCAGTATTATTTATGGCTGTAATAATAGTTTGGCTTATTCTTTGTGCCCTGGTCTGTAAGTAAGAACATGGCTACATATCTGTTATTTGTCATCTAGTAAGTAATACTTTTGTCCTCTTATTTATCTGTCTTGTTCATCAATACCAAGTCCTTGTTTTCAATGATGAAATGAATTTAAGATATTGAATGAATCATTTAGTATAATATATATTTGGGTTGACACACAATTTAATGTTTACGTGGCAGGTATTACAATCTTGTGCTCACTATGAGCGTCAAATGTAAAAAGAGATGAAAAAGGTTTCAACTCAAGAAGGTTCAGGCAACAGAACAAACTCTTCTCAATTATGAAGAACAGCGCAGGTATAGTTTTGAACATGCTGCCTTTACTAATGTGATCTTTAATAAGTTTTCTTTTGGCAATCTGTTTTTCCTACAGAGTTACGCTACACCTGTTAGTTGGCCTATTTTTTTATGGAGCAACAATGTTGAATGTTTTAGTGTTTCTAATTCTTGTATGTTAGATTTTTTAATGACTTGTTTATTTACACACTTTGTCAACTGTATTTGATTACAAAAATCTGTTTATATTAAATTCTTGAAGATTTCATTACAGTTGTGTCAGAATATGACATTCTAAAACGTTGTCCAGGCAGAATGAGATCTATATTACATGATATTCTTAATTTCCTTTTATTGCTCTCCTGAAGGAACTATGCTAAACATAACAAGTATTGTCTCTCTTGACCCAAATTGTTTCACCATTTCATAATAATTTTTCATTGTACCTGTAGAATTGTTCCTGTTGACCAAAATTGTTTCACCATTTCATAATAATTTTTCAATGTACCTGTAGAATTGTTTCTGTTGACCAAAATTGTTTCACTCTTTCAACAAATGTTGGAAGTACGTGAAGAACATGAGGAGTAGCAAAGTGTGACTTGTAATGGCTCAGGGGAAAGTGGAATTGAAAGTGTACACTGTATTTGAAACCTGGAAATTTGTTGCAAGTGCGTCTTGGAAGTAGGGTTGTGCAAAATATCTGGTTATGAGGCCTGAACCCATAACCAGAGTCAGATTTGTTTTAAATATTAAGATTAAGTAATATGGTTACCAACCGATCCATTTCCAATTGGTTGGATATCCGCCTGTCATTTATTTTCCAATCCGGTTGTTATCCAGTTGTATGACTGTTATGCTTCTGTCTGCTATCAAAGTCATTCATTAGTAAATGAGTCATACATAAATTCATGGAAGGATGGAATACCATTGCATATCCCAGAAATTTCTCTTTGGAGTTAAGGTAGGAGAATTTATTGAACCAGACCTTGGAATGGTAAAAGATTCGGTGGTGTTCCAGATATGCAACCCGCCAGAGGTTCAATTTAATTCAGTTTCGTTGAGAATGAACATGAGGTTTACTACACGTTCTCAATTAGGAAACAATCCTTGTTTTCAAGACTCAATGTGAATTCATTAGGTGAACTGGTGGTTATATGTAATGCTGAAATTTGTGTCAAAGGAATTGATTTTGTACTGGTTATGCTATTAGAGATTTTTAATGAAGGAAGTGGTGTTGTTGATTTCTTGTTCCTACTGATTTTGGTCTTTAAGTTAAAAAGTCTGGGTTGTGTGTACAATTTGGTCTTGCAATCTGATTTTTAAACCTAGAAACAAGTTTTTGAATACAGATTTAGAAATAGATTTTGAACCAGGTTTGAGAGGATAACCAATTTAAAATTGTATTAGCTAAAATATTTGGATATGTAACTGTAATCAGAGTATAACCTGTTATGTAGCTGGTTTTGAACAAAAAGTAAATTTAGTTATTAATCATAATTTATTTAAGTGGTTTATAAATGGATATAGTTTGGCTTTTACCTCCTACCTGCACCTGATCTTGTTTCATGTAGTCAAATGATGCAATTCAAACTTGAACTCTTAATGCAGTCCATGACAACGTTACATTTACCACGTCTAATGAAACAGTATCTAAGATTATCTAAGAACATTTGGTTGTTTGTTTATTGTTCTCTATGTGCGGCTTTGTTAAAATGGTAAGTGTATGTATTTGGCATGGTTTTGTGTGGACTGGTATTGTTTCATGTAATGCATTTCTTCGCCACTTCCAAACAATTACCAAAGCTGAAAGTGGTGGCAAAATAGTTAAATTGAATTGATTTGAAAAAACTAAATATCAATTTATTAGCTCTTTTTGGTTTAATTACTTAAACAATGCACGCACGCACAAAGATTTAGGTTTTTTTTTTTATCAACAAAGATTTAGATTTATATTCATAACCTAAAACATTTAGAATCGTCTCATTTTAATACCAATGCATATTTGGTAGTCTCAAATATGAGAAGTACCAGTACTTAGATATTGTTACACTGATTCCATTGGAAGTACTAGTATTTAAATATTGTTACTCGGATTCCGCTGGTATTAAAATGAGATGATTCTATATAAGCATTAAGGGTTTAAAGTGGTAAGATTTTAAAGAAATGCATTAAATATTTAAAGTGGTAAGATTTTTAACAAATGTGCATTGAAAATTGAAACAATTAAATTTTGTAAAAAATATTTTTTTTTTATTTGATATCCTTAAAAGTGTTTTGGAGCACTCCTTAAAAGAAAAACTCAAAGTACAGCTTAAGTGATCATATATTTGATATTTGCCCCTTTTCTTTAAATTGGTAGTCTAATGTCAAAATTATTCTATCACTTGACTGAAATAGTTGAATAAAAAAAAGCTTAATTACTTAGCTTTAACTTTATAACATTGTTTCTATTAATCCCCTCACCAAGAAGTCAATTACAAACCTACTTTACACTAGCGTGGCTAAAGAAATATGGCAGTGCCACTAGCTTCTTAGCCAATATGTTTGCTGTGTGGAAAGAGTCCCTTCTGTTTCCCTCTCAGTGATGGTGCAATATATTGCACGTAGAATTATGCCACTTATACAAATTTCATATAAAACTCGTGATTCATCTAATTAAAAGAGTTGACAAACAATTAAAATAGTTAAAATTGTACCATGGATTATTTAAGTTATTTAATTGTAATGGTTAGTTTTTTAAGTTGTTTTCTACAAATAAAAATTTTAAATTACATAACATCTACACCCTTGTCATTTTTTAAAGAATTCGTTTGAAAAATACATATTGATATTAATATTGGTGATGTGACATTAACGATACTGACATGAAACGAAATAGTCAACTTAAATTTGTGTCTTTTCGATGAGATTTTGATTAGGGGTGTGTAAAAAAACCAATTATTGTTAATCAAATTTGTATCTAAATTGTTTCATTTTTAAAATTTCAAATCAAATGCTAAAATATAAATCTGATTATCCATTTTGTTATCCAAATATAAACTGATTTCCATAATAATAATGTGGTTTAGTTATTGGGTATCCAAATTTTATTATTGGTTAAATTGATATGTTTTTGTCTTTTTCATGTTTTATCATATACTCGTTATAAACCAATTTTATATTTTGAACTATTTTAAAAAAAAAATTTAATTTCATAAAAAAAATCATTTTACAAAATATTCAAAATTTTGTATTTTAAAATGAAAAAAAAAAAATTATTTACAAATTTTCTAAGTACCTAAAATGGTGTACTAATATTTCATAAATTATATGGACTTTTACAAGTTAATTATACGAATTTTCAGTAATTAATTATATAGATGTTAGTGCATCAAGTTTGATTTGGCATGTGCAAAAAAATATACCAAAACTTGATTTGTTGGATTTGACTCTAGTTTTCATTTATAAATCTCGAAGATCATTAAAGCTTTACGAAAAAATAATTATAAATATTATAGATTTCTCCATCAATAAATAGAAGTTTTGAAATATACAAATATATGTATTATAACATATTAGTTACCATTTTAAGTCCATATAACTTGATAAAAAAATTTATTTTAGAATTTTTTATTTTCAATTTTATTTTTAATTTTTTAAATATTTTTAATTTTTAGATTTTTTTTAAAATGTTTTTTTTTATTTTCAAAAAAATAATATTAAAACCTAAATATTTAAATTTAAAAATTCATGTAATTTACATAAAATTAAATTTAAATTTAACTAAATAATTTGAATTAAAACCAAAATTCATTTAGAGTCGGTTTTAAACCGTTTTAAAACAAGTGGTTTGGTTTATAAACTATAACCATAAAAATGAATTGATTCATATTAAATGGTTATCCATGCACACCCCTAATTTTGACACGTAGTTTGTGTCTTACCAATGAGACTTTGACACTTAGTGTTTAGAGGGAGAAAGAAAGAGAGAGAAGTTGGTTCACTTGCTTTCTTTCTTCATTAAAACTCTTAGTTTTTCCACCATTGAAGCTTGAGAGTTCTATCAATTTCAGTGTATTTTCTATGATAATATTTATGGTTGTGGGCACTTGAAGATGTTTGATATATTTGCAAAAAAGGAAGCAAAAGATGGTTGCATCTGCATTAAGAGAGGATGAAACAGGTGACCTTCAAAGTAGCCTTATAGTGGATGGTTCAAAATACTTATTATTCATGATGTGATTAGGCATACAGAAAAATACAACAATACACAAAAAAAATCCTCTCTTCTACATGAATATAAGCACAAAGTAATCCTCTCTCCTTTCAATCAAATACAAACTTTCAAAATCAATTACAAGGCATTTTACAATTTTTGAGAAGCGAAATCAAAATCACAAACATCAAATTTCCATATTTTTACGTCGGAGTTGGGTGGATCTTTGCCGAAACTATGCAAAATATCGTTGACACTATGTTTAAGAGGTGTGCCAGATCTGTTCGCGATACAGACGACAGTGTGCGCGACTTTCATGTGGTTGTAGCAATTTCAGCTGTGCAATTCCAATCAAAATGCAATTGTTTGGATCAGAAAGAATAGCTTGTTTCCAAATGTATAACACCGCAAGTGTTTTTGATGCGGTTGTTTTGAAAAAGCTAGTGATGGATCTATTGTAGCATTTTCACCTCTATTGCCAAACCTAGGAAGAATAAAAAAAAGAACAAGTACACACGACGAATTCAAATGGGCTCATATATGCCAACTTTGAGAAACAACATTTTCTGATGATGATTAAACGAAGCAGAAAGAAGCAAAATGGAACAAAGTTCAATTCATTAAATTAAAACTACTTTAAGTGTCAATCTATTAATTGAGGGGTTGTTGTTGAGGGTGGGGGAAGAGGACAAAATGGGAACGAATAAGTTTAGATTGTGGTGTTGCTTCTATTATCACGTATAAATCCATGTTGTTGTTGAGTGTGGGGAAAGAAGAAGAAGAAAATGAGTTTTTGGATAATTATTTAAAGGTAAATAAAAAAATTCCATGTTAACAAAATTACACTCATGTCTCTCTTCTTAATGTCACATATACATTTTTAGGATAATATTTTAAAAAAATGGTAAATGTGTAGGCGTTGAGTAACTTAAAAGACTGATTTATTGTAAAAAAAAAAAAAAAAAACTTAAAGAACCAACAAGTTACAATAAAATAACTTAGAAGATCTCTTGTGTAATTTTACCATTAAAATAAAAAGTTTGTTTCTTTGGAAGGATATGATATAATCAGGCCAGTCCTGACTTTTTAGAGGCATAGGACAAAATAATAAAAATTGACTCTTAAAAAAAATTGAACAACTAACTTTGAATTTTTATTTTTGCATTATATTTTCCTTTTTGTTTTAAAAAGAGAAAGGAGAAAGTCATTGTGTTAGACTCAAAAAGAAGGAATGTAGCAGGGATTATCATCAAAGTGGTGGCGGCGCGATGCAGACGCGTAGGAGACAAAGGTTTGACGGTGAGAAGCTAAAAGGATATGTGAAAACATAAAAACGTATTGACGAAGGAGATATGAATTTTATATTGACATCGATGCTATCAAATCAAACCAATGTATTAAGTTAGAGAGTATTGCAAAAGAATAATTGTTGAAGATCCACTTCCACAAATGATAATGAATTATATTTAATTATAAAAATTTGATAATAAATAATATAGTCGTATGATGAATTTTTAAATATTTAATTATAAATAGTATTAAAATTTATTAAAAATTGAAATAAAATTTAAAAATTATAATAAATAATCATTTGATAACAAAGCTTGACTTGATGACCATTGTCAATTCCAAAAGATTATATCAAAAAATCATTTGTAATTGGAATATTAATACATTTAATTTTGTAAAATTATAAAATAAAAATATAACAAGTCGAAAACAAAGTTTGACTTGAAAACCCATTATAAATCCCTGAGGGTCCATTATAAATTTCAAAAAATTATATCAAGATGTTATTTGTAATTAGAGAAATAAAATGAAGAAAAAAGTTAAAGTATACTTTAGTAATTATTTGTAATTAATGAAATAAAATGAAGAAAAAAGTTAAAGTATACTTTAGTAATTATTTGTAATTAATGATATAAACCGAAGGAAAAAAGCTAAAGTGTACTTTAGCAAGAATTGAACTAGGGACTTTATGTTCTGCTCTAGCAAAAATTGAATTAAGGACTTTTTGTTCAAACAAAGGTGCCTTAATCACTCACACATATTGCATGTAAAGTGTTAAATATTTAGTTATATATATATATATAACTTTTGTAAATCTTCTTTCGATCTTAAAACTTCTGATTTTTTGGAGCCGCAGACTTGCTTGCCCAGACCTAAAGTTGACTCTGAATATAATACACTTTGAACTCTCAATTAATAAAATATGAATTAAACACTTAATTATGTTAGCATAGAAAGAAGTATCATTGACTTATTATTGATTGAACAATGCATTCATATATAAGGTATATTATAAATATAAATTGTTATTTCCAATGAGTCGAGTCGAACTTGCCTTAATTCAACTCGACTCGTTAAGAATTGATTCAGCACAAATCTCAGTTCGAGTTCGACGCGAACTTTTTTTAAACTCAAATTCGACTCGTTAAAATTTTATGAACTATTCAATTTATTTCGTCAGGTTCAACTCACTTGCTTCACGAACTTAAAGTTATTTTTAAAGTCTATTTTTATTTTTATACATTTGACATTTTAAATGAATATTTTTTTAAAAAGAAAATATTGAAATATAATAAATGTTATGAGTATGAAATTTAACTTTGTTTAAAAAATCTAGTAATTCAAAAACTATACTACTTTCAAGAGATACATTTGAAAGTATAATTCAAAAAACACTCAATTGAAGTTTAAATTTATCTCAAAAATCCATAACTTCATCAAATATTTAGGAAAGTTACAAATTTAATGAAATAGTACACAAAAATGACTAGAATTTGATACATTTTCATCACAGAATGATTACTCCACTTGCAACCTTCATTGCACATGTTGTTTTAGCAAATGTCATAATGTCTCAAATAAGGATGACTCTAAATGTAATTGTTGACTTTAGTGTCATAACTAATATATAAGGGACAATATAGGATTATATTTTGGAGTAAATTTTTAAACATACACTTAATAATAAAATAATCATTCTCATATATAATCGAGTTGACTCATGAACCTAACGAATCGAGCTATGTATAGTTCAAGTTCAACTCATTTAGTTAACGAACATAACTTTTCGCTCATATTCAGCTCATTTGGTTCATGAATCTAGTTCAACGGTTTAATTGTCGAACCGAGTTCCGAATTATTTTTAAGTTGGTTTGGTTCATTACCAGCCCTACTTCCAATTAAGTAATTGGACTTGGCCTAACTAAATCAGTTTTGCCTAACATACACACATATAATTTGAAATTATTGTTCAGATTAAACATACAATCAATAATAATAAAAAGGTAAACAAAGACTATTCAATTTTAGCTTGGTCATACACTTCAAGTCTTGGTCTCAATTTGCAAAATGAATCCAACTTCAAAGGTTTGGTCATAATATCAGCAAGTTGCTCTTCAGAGCTGCAATGAGACATTTCTATCACTTCATCTCTTGTGAGATCTCTTAGGAATAAAAATATGACATCAATATGCTTGCATCTACTTTGCATAATAGGATCATTTGAAAGATTGACGGTTGATCTCTTGTCACATAGCATCATTATGCCTTTCCGTTGTATATGTCCCAATTAATGAAGAACTTTCCTGAGACAAATTCTCTGACATGCATATGACGTTCTAATATAAACTCAACTTCATTGGTGGATAATACAACTATAGTTTGCTTCTTAGATGACCATGAAATGGTTCCTGAGCTAAACATGAACATATGCCCTAATGTGTTTTTCCTATCATCAATGTCTCATGCGTAATCAGAGTCTGATCATATTTGAAGCTCTTGCACGCTTCTCTTTTGTATAGGATACCAAGGCTCAATATCCCTTTGAGATATCTAAGAAATCTTCTTGTTGCAGCTAAATAAATCTTTATTGGTCTCTCCATGTATATAGTTATTAGGCACACCACATATGTCAAATCAGGTCTAATGGCAAGTAGGTACATTAAACATCCTACAATCTACTTGTAATTAGTGGTCATCCACAAATTTACCATTTTTATCCTTTGTTAGCTTACAATTTGGAACAATTGAACTGCAAACTTTGTTGCACCGATCCATGCCAAACCTTGCCAAAATATTTTTGGCATATTTTTGTTGATATATGAAAATTCTAGCTTCACATTTCTTCACCTTAATTCCTAGGAAGTATCTCATTTTCCCAGGTTTCATACAAAATTTTCTCTTTATTTAATTTTTGAAGCTTTCAAACATCTCTTCATCATTTCTAGCGTAGATCAAATTATCAACAATAAACTTACAATTAAAATCTTATCACAGTTGTGTTTCACAAATAAGGTGTGCTCATAAAGGCCTTTTTCAAACATTTCTTGACAGAAGTATGATTCAATCTTGCTATACCAAGCCCTTGATGATTTTATAAGCCCATAAAGGGCCTTTTCCATTTTATAGACTTTATGTTTTCCTCCTTTCTCATATTCTAATGGATGATCAACATAAAGTTTTTCAACTAATTCACTATGTACAAAAGCACTTTTCACATCAAGTTGGTATACTTTAATAAAAGTTAAGGAAGAAAGAAGAAGGAGAATAATAACAAGAAGAAGAATAAGAGGAAGAAGAGAGAGAGAGAGAGAGAGAGAGAGAGAGAGAGAGAGAGAGAGAGAGAGAGAGAGAGAGAGAGAGAGAGAGAGAGAGAGAGAGAGAGAGAGAGAGAGAGAGAGAGAGAGAGAGAGAGAGAGATTCCGTTGAATTTTAAACTCAATTTGGTATTATAAAAGTTAGTTACAATGTAGGGAAAACTAACCTTATATAGTTCAGTTTGATGACTCAAGACATTTTGTTACAAAATTGGTTATCAGCTTAGTAACACTTAACCAAGCTCTTATTATGTTTACTCTAATATCGTCCTCTCAAAGGCAGGGTCATCCTTATGCAAGGGATGACTTATCTTAAACCTAAAGTTTGTATCTGAGCTACAAAAACCTGAGAGCAGATAAATATCTTGTGAGCATATCAGCATACTAATCAGTTCTAGGTATGTGATGGACTACTAGGTTGTTGCTCAGAACTTTCTCCCTTAGAAAAAAGAATACAAGTTCCATGTGTTTAGTTTTAGCATGGAGAACATGATTATGTGATAGAGCAATAATGTTCAAGTTGTCACAAAATGTAATATGTGTAGTGAAAGTAACTCTCAATTCACTAAGAAAGGACTCAATCCACAAAACATCAGAAGTAGCGTTGGCCAAACTCTTGTACTCAGCTTCAGTGTTGGACCTGGCAATCAGATTTTTCTTTGTAGACCTCCAAGAGACCCAATATGGACCTAGATAGATGCGAAACCCCAAAATTGACTTTCTATTATCATATTCAGCTCCCCAATCAGTATCTGAGAAGTCTTTGATCGAGAGAGGACGATTGGTGGAAGAAGGCTTTAGTAAGAGACCGTGATAGAGAGATCCTTTAAGCTAACTTAGTATTCTTTTCATGAAAATCCAATGACTCTCAAGAGGTTAGGATAGAAATTTACAGGCTTTGTTCACTACATAACTAATTCTAGGTCTAGTGATTGTAGCATATTGAACAACTCCCACAATAGACTTGTAATAAGTAGCATCATAAAAATAGTCAGCTCCATGTTTGGACAAATTTAGATTAGACACCATAAGAGTGGGAAACCTCTTTGCATCAGATAAATTAGCTTTTGAGATAAGATATCTAATGTACTTTGTTTTACACAAAAACAAAGCACCACTCCTTTGATGTGAGACTTCTATGCCTAATAAGTAATCAAGATTTCCAAGTTGTTTTAAGGTAAACTGAGAGTTGAGCTTTGTGATCAAATTTTGAATGTGAGCATGTGCGATAACCATGACAATTATATCATCCATATATACCAACATGAGAATGGTTTATATGGGAGTTACAAGAGAGGAAAGTGAAGAATCAAATCTACTTGGAATATAGCTAGCATTGGAGCTACAACGAACCCACCCCTGGTAACAGTGTTTCTCTTCATCCTTTGGTCTTTTGCTATCATTCTCCTCTTGTATGTTGATATTATTGTCTTTCCTATGACTAATCATCATATACTAATTACCTTTATTTTTTGTAGGTTTATCAGAGATTATCCCACTACCAAGATTTATATGCGTATCTGGGTCCATCTCCCTTCTGATCACTTTGCAATTAGAATTAGTTCCTAAGCCTTTTAGAATATTGTTGAAACAGTAAATTTGTTGACATTCGATAACCTCCATGTTTTTTCCTTTCTCCCTTTGATTGAACCTGATCAAATAGTTGTCTTGTTAGAGAGTTTGAATAACATTATTGTTGCTTTAATGCAGCTTGGTAGGTTCCTCAAAATCAATATTATCAAGATTTCCATATTAGTAATTCTCCTGATTCTTTTTTTTTTGCATATTTTTGATGTAGTTTTTTCTTTATGTTACCTTTGTATTAATGATTTTCTTATTGATTGAGTGTTAGCTCCTAAATTCGACGCCTCATGTAGAAGAAAGGTATCCAAGATAAAAGGGTAAAAAATAAGTTGAGTACAAGAGAATGGTCGAAAGAAGCAAGACAGTCAGAAGGAGACGTCGAAGGACTCATCCAAAGCCAGGAGTTCGACCGCTTGCTGAGAGGAATGATTCGTCGAAGGATTTTGAAATTCAAATATTGGAGGGAACGATTTTGCTTGTTGAATATTGAGGGAGACACGTGTCACGCTAGGAGCAGTGTAACCATGCAGTTGTGACAAATGGCGCAAGGAGATGACAATAGAGGTTATTAGAGGTTATATTTTACTACTATAAATAGGGTGTCTTAGACATATCTAAGTGTGTTGTAATTTACTATTGTACAAATTACTCTTGAAACTACTCCAAGTATCCGAGTGTAGAGAAAGAGAGTACTGTAAGAGAATGTACGTGATGTAAACACACCATCTTTTAACTTAATGCAATTTACTTGTTTTTACTTTAAGTTTTACAAAGTCTTTTATTGTCTTTGCCCCTTTTCCTCCTTACTTTATTCCTCTCCTTCCTATGAAATTCTTTTCTCTTCGTCCTCAATCTGACTTCAACCCTACCAACAAACTTCCTTCTCTTTTATTGAAAGCCTTAATTTACCTTTAAATTCACCCGTAGTCGAATAGATGCTCCTTTAGTTCTTTATCCCAATGTTTTTCGAGTGTGGAACTTGAATAGACTCTAAAAACAAAAACAAAATCTTTTAGCACATGTCCTAGGATCAATCTAATCGATCATGTGAGTCACCAAAGTTAGATTTGGAAGATCAGCGGTTGTTTTCCGATTTTCAAGGGAAACAAAATGACACGCCCAGTGAGACAGTGCTAGAAAACCTGTTTTATAAAACTAAACTTATATAAATTCTGTAGTTATACTGGTTCTTTTCGTGAAAGGTACATTTTTATGTTACTAAGAAGTGGTAGAATTACCGTTGTAAACGAAGAGACGCGACCAAGACGAAACAGTAGGAACATGGCTACGGATACGAACCATCCAGATAACCCCAACCATTAAGGAGACAGTTCCATCGAAGGAATAAGAGACGAGGGAGTTCCTCCTCCGATACCGTCGATTGGAGAACAAACGGTGCTTCCTGTAAGACCAGTCCCGACACCTTCCGTACTTAGGGTTGGATCGATAGTGATAAGACCTTATACTCAACCAGTATTAGAATATATTAGTCATCAAACATAGAATCCTCATATTTTGTTAGGAGGAAGTTCGACGTCCAGGCAGTTTGGTCCCCCTGGTTTCACACAATCACCAAGAAATCCCCCATATGGGATGCCCACCGCTATGATGTAAGGGCTCCAAAGCGCACCCCCCATATTCTCAAATCAGGCGATGGCTTCGCCGTTACAAGGGTCAGGGTCAGGTGTGAACATGGGTCGAAACCCCCAAAGCCAGAGTTTAGGGTATTCGACGCAAGGCCCCAACTTGACCAACACCTCAGTTGCCTGTTTAAGACAGCAGATGGACGAAAGTAACCTACAAATGGTTCAGACTTTGTCACAAACCATGGGTGAAATATTTCAACCATTAATCCAAAATACAACCCAGACCAATCAACAATTGGCGATACAATTAACGAGATTGGCTGGATTCATGGGGGTACCTCCCTTAACCAGAAACCAAGCCATAATAGTAGATGCCCCACGAGACAACTTGGCGAATATGGAAGAAGTCGACGTAGGAAACTAAGGAAGGATGGCCCCTCCGGTAGTCAAAGGGCTTAGGGAGGAGCCTTTGCAAAACCAACCCCGTGGTTTGGGAGAAAGAAACCCAGGAGTAGTGGTTGTGAATAGGAACCAAGACACGGACAATGTAGTCCAGGAAGTTCGACAAAACAACGTGGCCGTCGATAATAATCTAGCAGCCATGATCGAGAGAATTATGGCCAGAAATGGGTTAAACAATGGGTTCACCAGGCCAAATTATACTTCACCTATAGTAGACTATATCCTTCAGGCGGAGTTACCTCCTAGGAAGAAAGTACCCAAGTTTACTAAGTTTTCAGGAGATACGACGGAATCTACCGTTGAACATGTAGCTCGTTACTTAATCGAGGCTGGAGAGATAGCGAATGATGAAAGTCTTAGAATAAAATACTTCCCAAGTTCTCTTACTAAAAACGCCTTTACCTGGTTCACAATGCTTCCCCCTAACACGATATGTAACTAGACCCAATTAGAGTGTTTGTTCCATGAACAATTCTATATGGGTCAAACTAAAATTAGCTTAAAGGAACTCGCTAGTGTGAAGCGTAAGTTTTCTGAACCAATAGAGGAGTACCTTAATAGGTCCCGTTTGCTTAAGGCCAGATGTTTCACGCATGTCCCTGAACGTGAGTTGGTCGAAATGGCCGTTGGAGGTCTCGACTACTCTATTAGGAAAAAGTTGGATACCCAGTACCTAAGGGACATGGCCCAATTAGCTGATCGAGTTCAACAACTCAAAAGACTCAAAGACGAGAAGGCTAGGTTTAATAAAAATAAAAAGGTAGCTTTTGTCGAATATAATGAGAACGTCGAAGGTATGTGTGATGAGTCTGTGAGTTTCGACGATGGCGAAGTGGACCTTGCTGAACTTAAGCAAGGACCGCCTTACTTGTGCAAAGTATTGGCTCCCCCACAAGGGAAGAGTTATGTCGAATCTGAAAAGAATGATAGGTTCCCAAAGAAAACATACACTTTCGACATCACAAAATGTGATGAAATCTTCGATTTGTTAGTTAAAGACGGAAAAATGATAGTGCCTCCTGGTGCCCAAATGTCGTCCATAGAACAAAGGAAGAAAAGAGGGTTTTGTAAATATCATAATTTTTTGGGTCATAAAACATTTCAATATTTTCTTTTCAGGGATCTTGTTCAGAATGCGATCCAAGAAGGACGTCTAATGTTCGGAGAGAAAGCTGGTGGCCAAATGAGGGTTGACTCAGATCCTCTGCAAACGGCAGACGCAAATTACACAGAGCCAGTCGAAGCTAATATGCTCAAAGTTGCCGACGGCTACGACTTTTCAATCGAAGTAACAGAGGCTGCCGGCAATCCCATAGACGAAGCGATGATAGTGAAAGTTACCATCAGCTTTGGACAAAAGAGTTGTGTCGAAATGGAAGTTGATAGCTGTGACCAAAGGGATGAAACCAAGGGCTTAAATAACAGGAACAATCTGGGTTGGGAGATATTGACCAAACAAACGGCTGATGACTTCGTTAAGATTGTTCAAGCCACCAAAGGCGTGGAGTTAAGCTTGAAGAAGCTTAATATGGCCAAAGAAATTGAAATTAACATGGTACAAAGCACTCAACATGAGGAGGTAGCGGATAGTAAGTCGAACTACCAGGAAACACACACAAGGGAAGCCTACCCAGAGTAGGAGGAATCCATCATTTCTTTCCTTCACCGCTGCCAGGAGAAAGGTTCTAGTGTGATGCTCTATCCCCAATGTAGCGCCATATTTGACAAGAAGGTTGCACAAAAGATAGAAGGGACACGAAGGCTGAGGCAAGAAAACGAAAGGCCAAGATTCGACCCTCAAAGAGGCCTGCAGCAGAGATCTGACCCTCACATAAGGCCTCCTATGAACAAGCCCACTAGCTTTAAGCCCAATGCTGAGGCCACTGATGGAAAGTGGACGAAGCCCAATAAGAACAAGCAGCTAGGGCAGAAGAGATGGAAAAACTTCGAAGTACAACGAGGATCTTCGTTAAGCTATCGAAAAGAATTTCAGTCTTCGAAGACTGCTCATGTGTCAGAAAATTATAAAGGGAAGAATCCCATGTCTCGATCCCAATGGAGACTGTCGTACCTCGAAAAATACGATCCTCGCGATGGCCGCGGAAAAATACTGTTCGAAACAGAGTCGCCACCGAACTTTATTCATTCCAAGGATGGAATAGGAAAATATCGATAAAACCTTTAAGGAGATAAGAACATGGTCATCGCAACCAATATTTTAGGTTCGGGAGTCGGTTACGCAGAGGGAAGATATTAGCACCCTCTACGTCCGTTGTACTCAACGGGAACCTCTTGATCGATTCGAGAGTAAAGTTAACTATGCTGTTTGTTTTCTTCTAAGGTTTCTCCTATAGGGGGAATGGTGGTTTTAAGATAGGGTGCTCGCCAAGGATTGGGGCCCTTGTGCCTACGTATCTTCACTTATAAGAAGTGGAAAATCAGAGCATTCGTAGTTCGTGGACTACGGGAAAAAGGTAGGGGATTGTGGGGAATTGTGCTCGCTAGGATTATCGCAATCCTATGCCTACGTACTCTCAACAGATATGAGAGATCAGAGCAGCCGTAGTTCGGCTAACTACGGTTTGTGGGTTTGGTAAACGAACGAGTGTTTAGGTCGCATTCTAACTGCTAAACATTGGCTTGTCTGCTCGCTAGGGGAGGCTGAAGCACGAGTTTGTTATGCGCGGAAGAAGGGAATAAACAATGTTCTTGACAAAAGGTGTTTTGGTTGGAAATCGCACGAGGGCGAGGAATCTGTGCTTATCGTATTGGATGTTTTGGTTTGGGAAAGATAATGGATTTGGATAGGTTTAAGGTTTCGATCGCACGGGGGCGAGAAAAGAGTTGGAATGACTGAACATGTATTTAGGGTTTTGATCGCGCGGGGGCGAAGAAGATAAGGTCGGTTAGATATTTTGAGGGAGAATGACGACTACTCGATAAACGAGACGTCAGTCTCGCAACCAATTAGTCGGGATATCGTTGGAATGCTAGATCCCAACGACACCTTTTTCATTCAATTAATTAGGAAATTGTATTTGAATGGACAGTGAATACTTGTCCAAATAGTTAAGGCGCGTGTTTTAGACGAAAGGTCGAATGACACGCTACCTAAGGCGTACGCCTCAATAGTTGTCATTCAAGAATTCAAGGAGTGCGAGACTCCAAGAACTCAGTTCTTTCGTAATTTGATTAAGAAAAATGATTTGAATTTGATGTACGGTTTAGAAACATACTAGTGTTTAGACTCGATCACACGTGAGTGAGGAACGAGGTTAGATGGGTTGAAAACTTTAGGAGGAATGACGACTAATCGATAAACGAGACGTCGGCCTCGCAACCAATTAATCGGGATATTACTGGAATGCTAGATTCCAACGATACCTTTTTCATTCAATTAATTATAAAATATGTTTGTTGGACAATGTAAGTATTGGTCCAAATAATTAAGAAGCGTTTTAGGAACGAAAGTTCGAATGATATACTATTCAAAGTGTACACCTTGATAGTAACCATTCTCGAATTCAAAGAATGCACGACTCTAAGAACTCAATTCAAAGAATGCACGACTCTAAGAACTCAATTCAATTCATTCGAGAACTCAAGAAGTGCTAGACCTCAAGAGCTCGATATCTACATTGTTTAATCGAAAAGAATAGTTTTGAGGAAAAATACTCGAGGGAAGTCGAGGTTTGAATTTTAATTTTAAACGTGTGCACTAGCAAAGTGGGCTAGTCTTCTAAGTGACCAACTAAAAATAATTTGATCAAATAGGTGTCACTGTAAGAAAGCCCAGGATTAAGCTTTAAATGTTGTGTATGGTGATCAAAGGTTGATGGCGAGGCTTTGAAAGCACTCGACTTACAAGGGTAGAAAATGGCTCGATAAATCGAGAATTTATTTTAAAAAAGGTTTAAAGCATTAAAGTATAAATAAGATAAAAACAATAAAAATATTACATTTTGAGGGGAGTGAGATACATTTGATCAAATGGGGATGAAATAAAACAAGTGAATTGAATTTTGAAATTCTTCACTCTTGGCCCGATAAAGTCAAATGTTCAAAGGATCATTTAATTAGATTAATCCAAGTCAATCATTAAAATTATTCGATTAATGTAATCAAATAATTAAGTTAATTGAAATTGATTAATAAAATTAAATTATTGAAATTCAATTAATTAATTAATTAATCATGTTAACTAAAATTAATTATCAAAATCATTTGATTAAATCAAATAATCAAGTTAATTAAAAATAATTAGCAAAATTAAATTATTATACCAAATAAAATAATTATTTAATTCGATTAAGGGATTTTGGTGGCATCATTGACATGGAAACATCGAGTCCACCAATTTATTATGAATGAAGATCAAATTTTAAAAAGAATAGCAGCATACATGATATTTACGGCATTGTTCTTAAACCATTACGATTCTCATCAAAGGGTAACAAGTAGTAATTAAAGAAAAATGAACATTCAGCCCTGGGATTTTCATACACTTTAAAATGAACCTTGTTAAACAGAATGAACAGAATCATAATTGTAATGTGATCATGCTTAATTTCTTCGTCGTGAACCAATAATATATAATGAAAGTCATTACTATAAATTTAGAAAGCAACTGGTACTTTAACTTAAAAGGTAGTTTTAATAATGTTTCTTAAAAACCTTAGTGATACATTTTGCCTTACAATTGCAGTATTTCTCAGCACATTGATATACTTGATAATAAAACCAATGGCAATAAAATCAAATCACAATCACTCATGACTATGCAAATTTTGCTAGAAAACTTAAATAAAATAAAGATTGAAAATTGCCTTTAGTCAAAACAACATACACATCACAAAATTCTAACAGCACACACGTTATTCACAGATGGATGTACTCAATGCGTGAAAAAAAAACAAAATCAAAGAATCAGTACACAGAATATGATGTAGTAGTTACCAATTTGTCGACTTAAGGATTTGAATCAACACTGCAACAGTCTGCTGCTACTATGTTTATCAAACCAACAAAACACGCACACAAATCAAGCTTAAATAAATCTGCACAGAAACGGGAAAGCACCCAAACAAAGTAGAAAAGCAAAGACGAGTTCGAAACCGAAAACGCAATGGAAGAAAAAAAAATAAGAACAGCAGCCACTTTATGTATCTTGCGAAAATTAAAATGGAAAGTGACAGTATTTGAACTCAACTCACACGACATAACTGAACAGTAAGGTATCACGTATTCATCACTAACAGAAAGTTTTTAAATTAGAGGGTTACCGAAACCGCTTCATGCTACAAATCCATGGTTGGTGTTGAATAGTGAGAGCCGCTGCTCAGTCTCACAAAGACGAATGCGACCTCCAACGTAGATGTCGTTGTTACTTGCCGTCGGTTTGTAGTTATGATGTGAGTTGAAACTTGGTTGCTGTGTTGTTCTTGATGTGAACCGCGTTGGATTCAAGTTCTGAATCGTGAATCCAATAACCTGTATACACCAAAGAAAGACAAAAGAAAAACAATGGCTCTGATGATGACTCGATGTTGCTGCAAAAACTCAACCGAAATACATTGTTGTTAAAACCATCTTCTTGTGACAAAAGTTTTGTGCCGGCTCTTATCCGCTGGGTGGTGTTGTTTGAGCGACACTGGAGGATGTGAAGTGGTTTAAGAGCTATGGTGAGATGCGCGGTGAAGCCTTCCATATATTTCAGTTGTTGTTGTTGCGGAAACCTTAAAACACGTAGTCGTCTCTAACGTTGGATCTGATGCGAACTTGTTGCGTGATTTTGTTGCCGGAGTTGTCACTACTTAACTTTCTCATGAACACTAAAATAATGTCGCTCATGTCAACACAATATTGTTAAGCTGAACCAGGAACAAAATGTTGATGCTTTTGCAGTGATGAGATTTTCAAAATAAGCTTGGTTTGCTTAGTTCAGTTGGCGGAATCGACACAGGTTGTTGTGAAACTCGTTGAGAAACATTTCTTAGGCGTTTTGAAACTGCTACGAAGGGGTTCTATGGTGATGAAGTTTGGGTAAGACGGTGAGGGTTATTTAAGGTTTATTTGAGGAATAGAAGGATGGTGGGATTTGAACGAGGGAGAATGAAAGCAGAAAAAATAGAAGCTGGGGGGAAGAAATGAAGGATGGATTGATGGCTGTAGAAGAGAGGTTTTGGTGATGGTATGATTCGCGGATGCGGTTTTGCAGGTGGAGGATGGGACGGCGGCTGGTTTTTTCAGTTTGGGGATGAAAAACAAAATTAGGGTTTTGTCAATTTTGGGGGCGACTAGGTTCATTTTGGTCTTGAAGAGGAGATGAACAATCTCCTAGGGTTTTCTGTACAGTGAATTTCCTCCCCTTATAGGGTGTTGTCCGAAACTCCACGGGCTTCCACTAATGGGCCTCCTTTCCCTTATTAAAATTTTGACTCCTTTCTCTCTTTTTTCTAAATTAACTATTCAATTAATCTTCTTCTTTTACTAACTATTTAATTAAGAATAACATAAATTTAAATAATAACAATAAAATATAAACTAATATAATAAACAAATACCAACAATATAAATAAACTAATATTAACATAAATAAAATTATTATTAACATAAATTAATATATACAAAAATACTATTATTATTAAGATAAATAAGAAAAAGCTTAGGAAACTATAAAAAGAATTAATATTCACAAAAACGTTTTTAAGCCACGTGTCACACCTTAACCGGTTAAGAAGATAAAGTTCTAAAAAATCAACCAATTGTGAGCAGTCACATGTCTAAATAACGAGAAAATAAGCGGGCAACGTAAAACAGAAAATGAAATCGAAAGGTGAAAATAAATAAATAAAAAACGGGTAGGACAAATTTAGGGTATGACAGAGACGTGAGTAGAGAAGAAGAAAAGCACATAGAGAAGGTGCACATAAAGATCAACCACAATCCAACACCAATATCCCCATTGAACAGGAGGGTCAAACAAAGGCCTTCGCGAAGGCACCTGTAGGAAGAAAGTTGTTTCCAACACAGGTCGAAGAACAGAGGAAATCGATCGATGATGAAATGACCGATAATTTTAATGAAGACTCTGATGATACATTGGATATTTTGGTCAGCGTGGTATCAGTAATGCCCAGGGAATTCGACAGGATTTCCGTAGTTGAAAACTCAGACACATATACGGACTGGGAAATAACGGCTCATAAGCCGGTATGCTATTATGTAATGAACAACGGCTGCGTCGAGGAGCAAAATGCCTTCTTTGAACGGCCAACTGAGGCAATGAAAAACCATCTGAAGCCTCTTTATATTACGGTGCAAATAGAGAAGGTCCCAGTTAACAAAATACTAGTGGATTGCGGCGCTACGGTAAACCTAATGCCGCATTTTCTATTGAACAAAATTGGGAAAAGTGAGACAGACACTAAGCCACACAACATGGTGTTATCAAACTATGAAGGAAAAGTGGGTTCGACCATGGGAGTCATTCAGGTAAATGTCACGGTCGGAACAGTTACACGTCCGACTGTCTTCATGGTGGTGGAGACTACTGCCAACCATAATCTACTACTTGGAAGATAATGGATCCATGGAGTGGGGGCAGTGCCATTTTCGATGCATCAGAGGATCGCCACCTGGAGGCCAGATGGCATTGTCGAGAACATCGAAGCAGATCAGGGATACTTCAAAGCGCCTATAAACCATATTGATAGAGGACAGTTTGACAAACATTTGGCCAGTATAGGGCCATGTGAACCCGCAGATTTCGACTTTACACCTGATGACGAAGTGTATTGCTTACTATATCTGCATCCCGTCAAAGGTTTCCGATGGGACAAGGAAGTTCCAGGCAAAAGGTTACCATACCTTGGCGAACTTCCCATAGACCCCACTGGTTGGGGAAGTGAGTTCGATGATGATGACTGAATTTGCAGCGCTTCAAAGGATTTCGGCCTACGTGGCTAAAACTAAACTACAAACGGCCTTGGAGGCCGCTAATGACGAAATGGCTGAGGGAGCCAACGAAAATCCAAACAAGCAGGTCCAGTTGGGTATTTCGACCCTAAGATTCAATACAAGGGGCAGAGACTCGACGCCATATATGACGATGAGCCTTTGGGTTTTGAAAAAGATCCCTTAGCCAGCGACGTTAAAATGTTGGCGCAAGATCCACTGGAGGAAGTTGACCTGGGAGATGGAGTAATCAAAAGGCCAACTTATATCAGCACAAACCTCGACCCCCAACTTAGGGTCGAAACCATTCGGTTGCTACGAGAGTACAGGGATTGTTTTGCTTGGGACTACGACGAAATGTCAGGTCTAAAGAGAGATCTAGTCGAGCATAGGCTACCAATCAAGCCTGGCAAAAAAACCAGTCAAGCAAAATCCAAGGCGTTTTGCCCCTGAAATCCTCTCAAAGATAAAGGAGGAAATCGAAAGACTCCTCTGATGCAAGTTCATCCGTACGACCAGGTATGTCGAATGGCTAACAAATATTGTACCAGTCATTAAGAAAAACGGATCTTTAAGAGTCTGCATAGACTTTAGGGATTTGAACTCAGCAATCCCTAAAGACGAGTATTCGATGCCAGTGGCAGAAATGCTAGTCGATTCAGCCACTGGCCACGAATACCTTAGCATGCTGGATGGATATTCTGGCTACAACCAGATTTTCATTGCTGAGGATGATGTTCCTAAAACGGTGTTCCATTGCTCAGGGGCCTTAGGCACTTACGAATGTGTAGTGATGCCTTTTGGTCTAAAAAATGTTGGGGCAACGTACCAGCGGGCGATGAATTCGATTTTCCATGACTACATTGAGTCCTTTATGCAAATATACATTGATGACATTCTGATAAAATATGTGTCAGGGAAGGCTCACGTGGAACATCTGCGCAAATCCTTTATGAGAATGAGGAAGTTTGGCCTCAAGATGAATCCCCTCAAGTGTGCATTTTGCGTACAAACAGGAGATTTTCTGGGTTTCATAGTCCACAAGAAGGGGATCGAAATCAACCAAAATAAAACAAAGGTCATCATGGAAGCGAAAGCGCCATCCAACAAGAAGGAACTTCAGTCTTTGCTGGGCAAAATAAATTTCCTAAGAAGGTTCATATCGAATCTCAGTGGAAAAACACAAGCCTTCTCGCCATTGCTTCGAGCCACCAAGGAGAAGTTCGAGTGGACGAAAGACCAGCAAGAGGCCTTCGATAAGATCAAAGACTACTTGACCCATCCTCCGGTCCTTGCACCTCCATGTCGAAATAAAAGCATGAGACTGTACATAGCGACGTCAGACAAAACTCTAGGGAGCATGCTCGCTCAAGAGGACGGAAGTGGTGTCGAAAGAGCCATTTACTACCTTAGCAGAGTTTTAAATGATGCAGAAACTAGGTAGAGTGAGATAGAGAAATTATGCTTATGTTTGTATTTCTCATGTATGAAGTTGAAGCAATATATTAAACCAGTTGATGTTTACGTTTCGTCACATTTTGATATTATCAAGCACATGTTGTCCAAACCCATTTTGCTTAGTCGAATTGGTAAATGGGCATTAGCACTAACTGAGTATTCATTAACTTATAGACCGTTGAAAGCGGTCAAAGGGAAAATAGTGGTAGACTTTATTGTCGACCACTCCATAAATGAAAGTACTCTAGACTTTGTTGAACTAGAGCCTTGGAAGCTATACTTTGACGGGTCTAGTCACAAGAATGGGACAAGCATAGGTCTATTGATCATTTCGCCCGACAAAATTCTAAAAAAATTCAAGTATAGAGTCGAGGGCCCATGTTCTAATAACGAAGCTGAATATGAAGCTTTGATCGTCGGACTTGAAATTTATTTAGAATTGGGGGCAACCCAAGTCGAAATAATGGGAGATTCAGAGTTGGTTGTAAAACAGCTAACAAAGGAGTACAAATGCATTAAAGAAAATCTCATTATGTATTTCGTGATAGCCAACAGACTACTAAAAAAATTTGAAGTCTGCTCTATTCGACACATACCACGACTACGCAATCAGATAGCCAACGACCTGGCACAGGTTGCCTCAGGATACAAGGTCTCGAAGGAAAATTTGCAAGAAGCAATCGAGGCTAGAGGCAAGGTTGTGTCCGTGGGTTTGAGACCATCGGACTTGGAAGTTACAAAATTTGGCTACGCTGATGAGGGAACCTTTGAGATTTTTACAGTCGAAGGTCTGACAGACAAAGATTGGAGGAAACCTCTGATCGAATACATTCAGAACCCTTTAGCGACTACAAAACGAAAGATAAAGTATCAAGCACTAAGCTATGTCCTGTTGGGGAATGAGTTATTTAAGAAAACCTCTGAGGGAGTTTTACTTAAATGCCTCAGTGAATCTGAAGCATACTTGGTGTTGTCTTCAGTACATGATGGGACATGCGGAGCACACCAAGTAGGCCATAAGATGAAATGGTTACTATTTCGCCAAGGGATATACTGGCCTACGATGCTGAAAGATTGCATTGAGTTTTCCAAAGGTTGTCAGGAATGCCAAGTCCACGCTAGCATACAACATGTCCCAGCAAACGAGTTGCACTCCATAGTCAAGCCATGGCCATTAAGAAGTTGGGCTTTAGACCTAATAGGGGAGATTCGACCTGCGTCTTCCGAAAACCAGAAGTACATTTTGGTAGGGATAGACTATTTTACCAAGTGGATCGAAGTTATACCTCTACCAAAGGTAGACCAAGAGGATGTTATCGAATTCATTCAGAAGTATATCATCTACAGATTTGGGCTACCAGAGACAATAACAACAGACCAATGGTCAGTATTTGCGGGTAGGAAGATGCAGGAGTTTGCCAAAGAAATGAGGTTTAAACTCCTTACCTCGACACCTTACTACGCCCAGGCCAATGGCCAAGTCGAAGCGGCAATTAAAGTGATAATTGGCATGATAATGAAACAGATTGGAAGCAAGCATATGAATTGGCATAAGACGTTGGATCAAGTCCTATGGGCATGTCGAACATCCCCGAAGGAAGCAATCAACACTTCCCCTTATCGACTCACCTTCGACCATGACACAGTATTACCAGTTGAGATACACATACAGCCAGTGAGAATTCAAAGACATCATGAAATCCCTCGGGAGATTTATTGGGACATGATGCTTAATGAGTTAGTCGATCTAGATGAATAAAGGTTAAAAGCTCTAGAACTCTTGAGAAGACAAAAGAAAAGAGTGGAGAAGTCATATAACAAGAAGGTCAAAGCAAAAACTTTCCTGGTTGGAGATTTGGTATGGAGGGTGATCCTCCCTATGGATCGAAAGGTGAGGTCCCTAGGCAAGTGGTCCCCAAAGTGGGAAGGACCTTTCCAGGTATCGAAGGTATTCTCCAACGGGGCATATGAAGTGACAAAACTGAGTAAGGACGAGAGGATATTGAAAGTAAATGACAAATATTTAAAGAAGTATAAGCCTGCACTTCAAGAGGTAAAAATTTCAACAGAATAATAGTCAAAGATAGATCGAAGCCATAAATGGTAATTTAAAATATGCCAAAATGACCCAATGTCTTACAAACAAAATAAAAATGGCTTACAAAGGCCAGTATAATATGTTATATTATAAAACTTAAGAAAATCAAAAAGGAAGATTCGCCTTCATCTTAAGATAAGTCGATTTTTGGAGTTCGAGACGGCTTTGGCATTGAGCCTTATCTGTCTTCAGCTGGGCAACTTCATATTCCAAACGACGGGCTTCCTCAACATAGGTAACGGCATGTTCAAGCTCAGCTGTTAGGGAGGATTCGTCGAAGGAAGATAATTCAGCATTTTTATTCTTAGCCTTCGCTATCTTACTACAGGGTTTTTTAATCTTCCGCTCCCAGCAGGCGATGTTTGCCTCGTTAGCCAGGACCTCTTGTTTGTTTTTCTCCTTGGTTTCTTTAAATTTAGCAATCCTCTCCTCAGATTCGACAACAACGCTCCAAGCGGCAGCTTCGCTGCCAGCCTTCGTCTCAATCTCACCCTCAATCTGGGGCAACAATCGATAGTCTATATAAACCTGGTCGATCAGGGTACCAACTTCTCGAATAACATTTGCAGCCTCAGGAGTAAGGGATTTAATGTCCACTTTTCGAAGAAGAGCTTTGAGGGGAAGATGGCTGGCTGGGCCCATCTGCAGGAGGGTGAAAAGATCCCCTTTGAAAATCTTTTGCTTAACCTCGTCGAGGGCGCTGTCAGCTGGAGGCTTTGAGGTTTGCCCTTTGGAGGTCGAAGTACTGGGAGTACGGCTAGAAGAATGACTTCTCCTACTCAACAAAAGCCTGATGTATTGTCGAGGGTTGGAAACCTTCAACGCATCCAGTTCGGCGGGAGTAAGTTGAGTTTCGCCTTGGAAGAAGTTCGTTGGAATATCCTTTGGGTGGAAGGAACAAGAGTCTTTGTTGTTTCAGCAGTTGCAGGTTCTTTGACAAAGATGTCTACAGTTTTCAGTTCTTTATCTTGGCTTTCCTTTGCCTCTTCGCCATCCTCCTCCATTCCATCCCCAGCGCCTTTGTCGCTAGACTCATGCATTTCAGGCTGAGGCGTAGTCTGATCCTCAATGGCTTGATCACCCTCGACAACCTTTTCATCCACAACCACTGTCTGACCCAAAGAGGAATTGGTCGTATCAGCCAAAGTTGTTTTCTCCTCCAAAGCGTCGACCTCATCATCCGCTGTAATGGGATCAACTTGAGCATTGTTATCTTCATGATCAGAACCATCAGTTTGAGACTGCTGGGTAGTGGTCTTTGCAGGAGAAGGAGGGGCTGTGAAAAAATCAGGTTTATTAATTTCACCAAGTGAACTCACACCAGAGCCCAAATCAGAAGTGGGATGATAGGTAGGCTCACCTTGGCTATTCAAGGGATAGAGCGACAGAGGAACCTTGGTAGGATTCGATTGTGAAGCCCCAACATCATCCTAGAAAGGGTAGACGTTAGAAAGAATAAAGACTAAGGAATCAGTGCAAAGGCCCAAAGGAAGGTAGATGCGCAATATACCTTAACAATTTCGTCAGCAGAACTTGAATTGTCACTTTCCATGGGGACAACAGCTTCGATCGAAGCATCCCCTACGGGAGTTGGAGTAGGTTCTTGAGGAGGAATGGTGGGCTGAGGTATGTTGGTTACAATAGGAGCGGATGGAGCATCAGGAGCATCCACATCATGGATAATCTTTCTTTTCCTTTTCATTTGAAGACTCTCACGAGGAGACCCATCTTCGTCATCAGAATCAATAATAACTTGGGGAGAAGCCCTTTTTAATCTTCTTTGAGGGGTAGGTGGTTTTCGAATAGCCTGAAAGCAATATAATACGATGAGAGTGATTAAGGATATCGAGATAGTAAAAAGCTGCGACATGTTACCTTTTGATCTTCTTCCTTGACTTCAGTTCTGGCTGTTGGGGCAGCACGTTTCGGAGCAGCTGAAAATAAATAATACTAAAACCAGTTAGCAACAATAAAGCTCAGAAAGGAAAGTCCAAATTGAAGGGAGATGAACCTTCAAGAATGTCGGATTCGATGCGAACATCTTCAATACTGACATGAAGGTGCCCTTTAAATGTATCGAGTGTGTGTTTAGTCGGAACCACCCGCTGTGCTTTGGGTTTAGACTGTTGTCGAAGAATTTTTATAGCGTCTCCACAAATAAACCAATCTGGAAATGGAGGGGCAAGAGCCACGTCAAAACCAGCGGTTGGTAGTCGAGGGACTTTTGGGGGGAAACGTTTAAAGGAAACCTCATACCGTTTCTCGCGAGGAACAAAAGAGGGAATCTTTAAACTATCCAGTTTTTTGGAAAAAAATTTCTTTCAAAGTGACAGCAGCCTTGCGGATGGTTCGACTAACATCATCTGGTCGATAGGAAGTTTCGAAATACTTCTGGAAGGCTTAAATATCTTTGATATGGGTGGACGTACCTTTCTTGATCTTCTCCTGCACATCAATGAAAGCTTGGTCAATCAAGCAAGCAAAACTGGGGGCGTCAAGAAATTCTGAGGCGTAACGTTTCGACCATCAGTCATAGAAGTTTTGGGAGGAAAAGTAAGAAGGTTCAAAGTGAACAGGTGTGAGGTAGGACTTGTGGGCGTGGCGCGCTAGTTGTGTCGAACAGTCCAGAGGAGATAGCACAGTGAAAGGAAGAATGATATGCGATTTCTTATCATACAGGCATTTAGGAAAGGTTTGTATTAACCCGAATTGCCTGGACACCAGGTTCGGTTCGTAAGCTAGCAAGCTGGAGTGACCTTTAACAAGGTTTAGTTTGTGAACTAGTAGTCGGGGAGTGAGAAATCTTTCCCAAATAAGCTTTGACTCCTCTTCCTGTTTCTTTAAGGGAGCAGGGAAGGGTCTGGTAAACCATTCTGGACCACATCTTCGTTCTGCAAAGGGAGCCATCTTCGCGAAAATATCATATCGTTTCGCAAACATATGAACGAAGCTGGATAAATTGGATTGAAGAGAATGACCTTCCTCGCTAGGGGTAAGTTGAGTCAGGCGAGGCCATTTGACCCTTCTCTCAGCAACTAAAGGCGAACGTTCATCAACTTCACCTTTGTTGGGAAGATTGTGCTCAAAAGTGGCATTAAGCCACAGCTGAAGAAGCCAAAAGGGGCCCAACAATAGTAAGTTGCCATGGCTGTCAAGATCTTTCAATTTATCCACGCCTTCGCCTAAGGCCTCATAAAGACTGGCCAGGATCATTTTACTGAGGCAAATGCCTCTCTTCACATGTAGTTGGTTGGCCAGGACCAGATGCTTTCGTGCCACCTGCAAAGATTTGGTACAAAATACACAGCGGGATAACCACATGGCCAAAAAGGCTATGTATTCTTCATCGTCAACAGAGGTGCTAGTTTTATTATGGTAATGTTGGACAAAAGCTATATAAGTATGTTTAGTATTGGCAAAACTAATGTTGTCATGACTAACGATCTCGGGATCATAAACTAAGTCGTAGGGTTTTAGGCCTACAATGGAAACTACATCAAGTATAGTGAGTGTCATCATTCCACAAGGGAGGTGGAAAGTGTTGTGAGTTCTATCCCAGAAGAATAAGGAAGAAGCCAGCATAAGGGGACAGTACGAAGGACCTACCTTCGACATCATAATCATGTCGTAAATCCCAGTGTCCTTCCATTCCTGGGCTTTTACTTTCTCTATTTTCGTCAGCCAGTTGAGATAAAGTTCGGAATCTTTGAAGTAGGGAGTGGCCCTAAATAATCTGGCCCCATCATGAAGATACCTAAAGTCTACGTCGAAAAGGCTCAAGCTATTAGGTCCGTCAGTGGAAATTTTGTTAGAGTCTCTTTGCCCTAGGGGTTTAGTGGTTCGATAAGAGGGGAAGAAATCTTTAATGGCAGAGTAGTCAAAACCTGGAGGATGTAAAGGCCCAGACATGGCTAAAGGTCTCCCTGCAGTAGTAACAGGAATGATTACCTGAGATTCATAAATGTGGCGTTTCTCCTCCGTCAGGGGTTTGCGGATGAACTGTTGATTCTTTACCACCTGGGGGCCGCTCAAGTTATCAAAGGGAGGAAGCGTAGATGCAGAAGTTTGTCCTTTAGATGAAATTTTCTTCTTTTGATGATCAACCATTTTTGAAGAAAGTAAGAGTTTGTTGGTTGGGAAGCAGGAAATTAGAGGAAAAAGCAAGGAAGTTGTGAAGAGTTGCAGAAATCGGAAAAAATGAAAATATTAAAGGGGAACTACTTATATAGTGTATGGAAGACTGAAAGTTTTCATCATTAAGGGGCTAGAGTTAGTAGGCCACGTGTGTGCTTGGATGTGGGATGGCAGAGGCAGTAGTTGCAATTCACGTCCCCGAGGATGGAAAGGTGATGATGGCCCACGATTTTGTTGATTCCCGAGAAAATAGCCATGATGGTAGTGACGTCATAAATGTGCACCAAGGTGGCGGAACAGTGGCTTGCGTGTTCCTAGTTATTTTTCTTCTTTCTCTTTCATTACCTTTCATCTTCCCAGACTTGCATTGGTGGAAAGAGTATCATACGATGCACATGAGGACAAAACGGCGTCGAAGGTCATACGCTGTCAAAAAATGTGCTTTTCTATAGTCGAAGTCGAAAAGATATTTTTGAGGGGCAATTTGTTAGCTCCTAAAATCGACGTCTCATGTAGAAGGAAGGTATCCAAGATAAAAGGGTAAAAAATAAGTTGAGTACAAGAGAATGGTCGAAAGAAGCAAGACAGTCAGAAGGAGACGTCGAAGGACTCATCCAAAGCCAGGAGTTCGACCGCTTGCTAAGAGGAATGATTTGTCGAAGGATTTTGAAATTGAAATATTGGAGGGAACGGTTTTGCTTGTTGAATATTGAGGGAGACACGTGTCACGCTAGGAGCAGTGTAACCATGCAGTTGTGACAAATGGCGCAAGGAGATGACAATAGAGGTTATTAGAGGTTATTTGTTACTACTATAAATAGGGTGTCTTAGACATATCTAAGTGTGTTATAATTTACTATTGTACAAATTACTCTTGAAACTACTCCAAGTATCCGAGTGTAGAGAAAACGAGTATTGTAAGAGAATGTACGTGATGTAAACACACCATCTTTTAACTTAATGCAATTTACTTGTTTTTACTTTAAGTTTTACAAAGTCTTTTATTGTCTTTTCCCCTTTTCCTCCTTACTTTATTCCTTTCCTTCCTATGCAATTCTTTTCTCTTCGTCCTCAACTTGACTTCACTCCTACCAACAAACTTCCTTCTCTTTTATTGGAAGCCTTAATTTACCTTTAAATTCACCCGTAGTCGAATAGATGCTCCTTTAGTTCTTTATCCCAATGTTGTTCGAGTGTGGAACTTGAATAGACTCTAAAAATAAAAACAAAATCTTTTAGCACATGTCCTAGGATCAATCTGATCGATCCAGTGAGTCACCAAAGTTAAATTTGGAAGATCAGCTGTTGTTTTTCGATTTTCAAGGGAAACATCGAGTTCTTTTGGGTGAGAATATTGACACAAAGAAGTTTAGAATGAGGGTTGAATAAACCTTCTCCCTTTAATATAATTTCAAAAATATTTTAGGTCCCATAAGTGAAATCATATATTTTAGGAAGCCCAGAAGCAAAACACAAAACTAGAATGGCTTGAAAGCATACCAATGAATTAAAACAAATGAAATAATACATGATATAACTAAGAACTTGATTACTTCTAGTGCAAGTCAATCACAAGACAACCAAAGACACTTTTAAAAAATCCATTTAAACTCACTTTACATAGATATTGATTCAAGATATAATTGTGTCTATGATAATCCAATAAGATTGGTGCATCACAAACCTAAGCTTATATATTAAAGTCTATAAGCAAAGTCTAACCTATATTACATACAATCGATGCAATAATGAAATAATGCACTAATTCAATAGCAATATTAATTGATACTAGAAAATTAAAAGGTGATAAGGGAAGAGGAAAAGATACATAGAGATATATAATAGTCTAACATTCGTCCTCACTTTGCATACTCCACTCTTTAATGGTGTTAAGTAACCACGGGAAAATAATCACGATCTTCTACTATTTTGATAAGTTTGATAAAAGCATTTTGATTACAACGAACTATCACACGATAATTCCTTTTATTGATGTAGGTGTCGCGACGCAAAAAATACCCGAGTGTATCGCACACTCTAAAATACAACGAAGTCGCCACTGAATTTTATTTATTCTAAGAGAAAGAAAAACATCAATAAAACTCAAAGGGAAGAGAAACGAGTAAGTAAGTCGGTTATGTTAGGGGAAGGTATTAACATCTCTCACATCCTTTGTACTCAATAGAAATCATTTTGATTGTTTTTTGCACGGATGAGTGTTATTATCTAAAGGTTACTTACGATTGATTTTAATTTAGGGGAATTTTTTTCTAATTAGTGTGCTTGCCAAGATTTCAAAATTCTGTGCCTACATATTCTCATTTTGCAATGAGAAAATCAGAGCTTCGTAGTTCGTGGTAGAAAATAAGTATTTATTGTTTTGACGTTAGCTGGTTTGATCTTAGTTTTGATGCTCTAAGCTTTTAGTCTGACTGCTAAGGAAGGGATTATAATAGTTCTTTTATGAAGATATTTTTTTTGGTAATGAATTAAAAAGGTTTGTAAATATGGTGAAGGTGTCGTTTGGACCAAAAGTGTGGTGTTTGAACCCATACATTGGTGTCTTAACCAAGAATGGGGTATTTTAACCAAGAAACTAGGGTTAACCATGAATGAAAGGTATGTTAACTGAGAAATGGTGATTAACCATGAATGAGGTTTCTAAACCAATAATGTGGTATTTTAACCAAGAAATGGTGATTAACCAATGCATTGTTATAGAGGTTTGTATATACTCGAGGATAAGGCCTACAAAGAGGGTTCGCCTAAACCATGGGATTCACAAGGCAAACATGCAAGAGATGAGTATTTTAACCAAGAGAAGATTATTAACCTAAGGATACGTGTTTTAACCAAGAGATGGTGATTAAACTCAAGAGTGTAAGGTTCATAGATGGGTATTTTAACCAATGGATGATGATTAACCCAAAGATAGGTATTTTAATCAAGAAACAATGACTAACCTAAAGATATGTATGGATGTCAAAAATGTATTGTGTTTGATCCAAAGAGAATGGTGTTTTGTTATTGATGGTTGAATTTTTGATTTGGGGATGAAAGTTGAAAGTTGTTTGATTTAAATTGCACTAAAGTTTATGAGTGAAGGTGAATACTATGAACAACTAGGTCATGCGTCCCGTATCTAAAGATATTTAGAATAAGGATATGAATACTCCCTCTTACTCCTTCTCCACTTTTTAAGACTCTTGATGCACAATTCTCATCGTAATTAAATAGTGTTTTATGGTTTAAAAAGAAAGGAGGATTTTTGTTTAAAAGGGATGAGACAAGAAGTGTTTGAGAGAACGAGATGAAGCTTATTATGATCGTGTCTTGATGTTCACCTATTTCTAGGGTTTTAAATGTGAATGGAATTAGGATTGACTTAATGGATCAAGTGTAAGTGCAAGTCTAAAGATCTAATTCTAATCAAGGTATCAAGGGACTTGCGGTCACTTAATTTAATGTGAACCCTAAGGGAGCATGCAAATTGTTTTGAAGGTCATGTTAAAAGTACTAAGCTATTAATCTAATTAATTGATCAAAATAATATTTGATCAACTAATCAACCTAACAAGGGGATCATGGTAAAATTCAAGCTATACACATCAGACACATTGCATTATGAAGGAAAAAATCAAAGGAAATAAAAATTGAATTTAAAGATAAAGCAAGCCTAATTTCTAATCCACCATTAATTTGAACTAAGAACTTAATATAAACAAAATTAAATCTAATTAAGATTTCCTAATATAATGAACTATGTCTATCTAAAATGTTTTCTTTTTTTAATGTGTTAGAAAAAAGTGTTAAAAGAAAATAAAAGTAATAACTAATAAGTAAATTAATCTACCAGGGGGTGATTAGTGGAGAGGGTGTGTGTTTAGTGAATGGGGCACAGGCCCAAGGCTTGGTGAAGCCCAAGTGTTTTGTTTTTGGTGTGAGTGCAAATATGGGTAGGTTAGCAATGTGTGGGTGTGGTGGAAGTAAAACATTGGGCTGGACAAGATGAAGCCCAATTGAAACAAAATCAGAGTGGGAAAAGGGATTGGAATCCCTCATTCATTCAGTTGTCTCCCTATTCTCATTCTCTCCACTTACATGGGCACCGTAAATTGCTCCGATGGCAGAAGCCATAACCCATTGAAACCACCACCTATGAACTCCAACTCTCATCCTATTTCTACATCTCTAATCCATTTCACCTAAACACCACCTAAAAGCTATTTGAAGCCAAACGTCCAAGAACCCTAGAAAATCAAACTGAAATTAAACGGCGTAGGGTTGTGATCTTAGCTAGAGACCTTAGGGCTTTGATTCCCTATCACTTAAGCTGCAATATGGTTACAAGAATAGTAAGAATAAAGATTATTAGATCAAGGCTACCTATAGAGTGATGAATGACTTTGGTGCTTGTTGAAGCATTTAGAGGTGAAAATTGAGCAAATAAATCTAGAGACACACTCAGGTATGAATCTCGAACCTTAGCTCCTTGTGATCCCTTCTTTTTTCCTCTTATTCTTTTATGAAATTCTGAGATTGAAATTATCCTGTAGGGAATTCGTGATTGTTGTAGCTTGATTAGGGATTGAGATATTGAGAATACTAAGGTTTTAACTCTACTATTTCAGAGATTCAATGTGAAGCTCTGAGGAGTATTTTGAAGAAGCTCTAGTGGTGGATTAAGGATGAATTGAGGGAATTGTAGAGGATTTGGAAAATTGAGGGTGAAAGAGAATGTAGTTGTTGATGATGATTGAAGAGATAGATCCTTAAATATAAGAGTTTGAAGAATGAACTAGAGGGAAATTGTGTAACCAACTCAGGTAGCTTAGGGAAAAGGGATAGAAGTTAGTTATATGTTAGGGAACTATTAATTTGGACGTGGAATGGTGATTAGATTTAGTTGAAATGAAAAAAAATAGTTAGTGTGATAGTTGGGATTTTAACAGTGTTACTGAGTGAAGTAATAAGCTAGTTCAGATAGTGTTTTGACAGTTAGAAGTTAGGAATTAGTTTAACTGTTAGAATTAGTGTTAGTTAGTTTGGACTAGTGACAGTTAGTTGACTAGTTAGCTTTAAATTAGTTGGTTTGAATTAGAAACAACTTAACTGATAGAGAATTAGTTGGTTAGAATTAGTAACAACTTAACTATTAGTGAATTAGTTGGTTAAAATTAGTAACAGCTTAATTGTTAGTTAATTAAATTAGAGTCAGTTAATAGTTAGGTTAAAACAAATTAACAGTTAGTTAGGTTTAGGTTGGTGAACAACTTAGATAAAAATGGGAATGTTATTTGACAATTAATTTGGTAAATGAAGGAAAAGTGTTAATGATAGTTAGAACTAGAACCTAAAAAGTTAGTTGAGTTAGATGTTAGAAGTTAGCTTGCTTAGTTAGTTTAGGATTAAAAACAATTAGTTTGAAGTAGTAACAGTTAGTAACAGGGAATAAATTAGAGCTTCTTGGTTATTGGCATAGCTAGGATTGTTAAGGTAATGTTAGTTTGTAGCTATTAATTTGGAAATGGTAAAAGCTATGACAGTTAGATATTTGTTGATAGTCAACTTGGCTTAGTCATTAGTTACCTTGTCGCTGACTTGGAATGTAAGTTCGTGGTGATGTGTTAACACTTGGCTAAGGTTGATTAATCATGGTAGTTAGCTAGCTAGTTGTTACTTCAAAAGTTAGTTAAAGGATAACAACCTATTTGGTCATTTGGGGCAGATATTTGGTGGTTTGTAACTGACCTTGGGTAGTTAGTTTGGATGGTTGATGACTGACTTGGTCAGTTAGCCTAACAATTGAGGTTAAGGTAATGTGGTTTATGGCTTGCATTGCAAGTTGGATTGGGGCTGGCAGTTGGAGATCTTAGGAATTTTTTTTTGCAAAATTGTTGGTATGTTAATGATGGGCTAAAGACGTGTCTACTTATGCGTCTAGCGGTATCTTACTGCAAGTGCACAGCCTATCGAAGTAATATTTAAGATTATCGATCCACAGGGATTCTATCGTTACTTAGTGCTAGATGAACTTCTAGTTTAGCTAAGGCGAATAGTTGTCACGATTGTTGTTGGTTTTCTAAGATTATTGAAGGCGGAATTAAATTTAAGTTTTTAATAAAATAATACTAAGACGGTCGGTATGTAATTATACTAACTTAGGTGGGTCAATCTAACCTAGGCTTATAAAGATGTTCACTTAATCTATTCGGTAGAGATTACTAGTTCAAATACCCTCAGCTCACACTCTCGTGGTCTTGAATCAGATCTTATCCCTAAAGCCCTATGCCTGCTCTCGCTAGCCCATAAGTGTTTAGAGGTAATTTTTGGAAACTAAATAATTCTAATTTATCTTAAAGCGCTCTCGCTGTATTTAATTTAAATGCCTAACTTTAGCTATCTGGTTAAAATCTCACACTCTCGTGGTCTTGACCCAACCTAATACCCTTTTCTTACTCTCGTAACGAAAATGTCGAATTCAATTAAAAAGCATCAGCCAGAATGTTAAGTGATTAATTATTTTAGCCCATGGTTATATTTTACCGGTTAAGTTGGTTATAACTACATACCGCCCTAAGGTATTTAGCTACTCATCGAGGTTAAATCAGACACAGAGTTAAATAATGACTTACTAATGGCAGAAAAATAAATAGACATTATAAATAAATTAAATTGCAATAATTGAAAAACCTGATTAACAAATATCTGAGTAGACTCCTTCTTCCACAGACCGGAAGGCTTGGAGTAGGCGGAAATAAAAATTAAAACGAATGCTGAAGGCTGGAAACAAATAAAAATATAACAATTCCCTAATGTTGGAAATTGTTACACGGTTGGTTTGGATACAAATAAAATAAGACAGGAAATAAAATAATGCTGGAATAATAATTCTGGTGGTAAGGTAATTCGGCAGAGCTTCCGCAGGAAATTTGGATAATGAAGTCCCCCCTGAATTCTCCTGAGCTGGTCCTATTTATAGAGCTTCCAATGGGCTGGTGCCTTGGTCTTTTGCTTCTTGGGCTTTGCTGGAGTGGTTGAGAAAATGTTGGAAAGTGGCAGCAGAAAATGGGAGAAGTCGTCCTCACGTGCTGCCTTGAGGAGAATTACTAGGAGGAGTGGTCTTCAGTGGTGGCTTGACGTAGTCTGAGTCAAAATCAAGTTATATCCTTGTCACGGGCGTGACAAGGTCTTCACGCTCGTTATTTGATGCTTTCAAGTGTCACGGTCGTGACTACTTCCTCACGGTCGTGATGGCCCAAAGTAAGGTGTCACGGTCGTGACACCCTTGTAACGACCGTGGCCGTAACAAATTATGCAGACTTTTTGCAGGATTCTGTCTTGCTTCATTTCTTGTGGTTTCTTTCGTTCTTTTCTTCTTAATTCATGATTTGGCCTCACATAACGATGTACCTGCAAAATAGTAAGAAAAACTCGAGAAATCGAGCGTTAAAATGGTGAATGCGCGATAAAACGTCAATGAAATCTAGCGATATAATCGATGCGTTTTCTCGTCATCAAACTTCCCCAAACTTAAACCTTTGCTTGTCCTCAAGCAAATAGTCGGTTGAAAATCGGCGTACAAGATTTTATTCGCGCATACTCATAACAAACCGTCCGGTGGATCGTTTTGTCGGATAGTCGGGTACTTTGATAGAACACTACCGATACACTAATGACACAAGCAACAAGCTATGTCGTCGACTTCCCGTCAAGCGAAACAATCGGCAATCACATTACGATTTCACCTAGAGTTTTTCGATCTTATTTCACCCAGTTTCGTTCTAGCGCAGTCACATTAAGCCCTTTGCCTTCGCACGCACGTAGTGGAGTAGCCGGTTAGCGATTTTGATCCTTTTTTAGCACGGGGTCTGGTACACGAGTGTGGTAACCCTTCATGTTTTATCCGATGCGGAGGTTGTGGGGATCGAGCCGTAGCACGCCCTACCGAGTTCAGAACCAGTACCTCTGAACCAACCCGAAACGGAGTCCTTCTCATATTTCTCGTTTCTTATCTGCGACCGTGTACTTTGGTGCAATCTCTTTTCATTTTGCATTGAGATACGAAGGATCATTATTGATTAGGCATCAAACGCTTATATTCATTGGCTCCCCACGTGGTTTGTGTTCAGACGGTGCTGACTGCTAGTATAAACTACTGGGGGTTACTTTTGAACTGAAACTAAAGGTGCACTCGCAATGGTGATCGGGATGGAATTTCTTAAGCAGGGGGTCGAAGATGTCAAGATTGTATTGGTCTTGTTTAATCGTTCTCGGCTTCGTGATTACGAACCATTCGGTGGTAAGTCGGGTAATGCGAGTAATTAAAGATTTTTCTGGTATGGCTTAATAATCGGGGAAAGCTCGATATTAAAGAAAATAACGCACAGATTTGCTCATTTCATTGATTTGCTAAAAGGAATACAACGGAATTGAAAGTACACTGAAATGAAAAGTACCTCTCCCACACTATATCAGACATTGCCCTCAATGTTGTGATATAAATGCGGTACAAATACAGTACAAGGCTAAAAAGGAAAAACAACATAAAAGTAAACTACTGCTGCTGAGGACCGCGGGCTCGGCCTCTGGTGCGAGAGCGGCGTCTGGAGGGAGTCGCGTCGGGATCAGAGCCGGTGCCGGAGGTAGCAGTAATGCTGATGCGGAGCGCCTCGAGCTCGCCGAAAAGTTCTCCAAACCGCTCATTAGTGGCCTCCTGGTTGGCAGCAATGGTGCCGAGCAGAGCGTCATACTGTGCCTTCTGCCGACGCTCTAGTGCGGCGTTCATCAGGTTCTGCTGATGAATCGCAAGTAGGACCTCCTCAAGTGTGACGGCGGGAGCAGGTGGCTGCCGGGTAGATGTCTCTGGGATGTCCTGGGCATGCTCAGCTGCATCCATAGCGTCCTGCATCTCGTCCTCTGGAGCGTCTGCCTGATCATCGTGAACCGGGGCGTGATCCGCAGCAGCTGGTAAAGCAAAGAGCCAGTTGGCACGGTTGGATGGGTCGATGTGGGTGCGGAATGGCAGAGTGATGTGGTGGAAAATGGTGCCATTGACAACAGGGTTGTACCTGCCATCCTCTCGCTGCGCGATCAGGTGGGCGGACCAGCAGTAGCTCATGGTCAGGAAATCGGCGGCGAGGTGCGGTTGATTAGCGAGCGCGTCACCAAGCCCCAACTGAATGGCGAGGGTGGTGACAATGCCGCCAATGAAGAACGGGGAGGAGCCTCGGTGCGCAATGGCCTGGATGTGGTAGAGCATAAAGGGGGCAGCGTTGATTGGCTCGTCGTGAAGGGCACAGTATAAGAACAGAAGCTCCTTGGAGTTGAGCTTGTGGTTGCTCTCTCTAGCAAAGATTGTGTTGCAGATGACCCGGTGAAAGTAGCGGATAGCCGGGTTGTGGATGTGTGTGGCGTTGAGGCTCTGGAAGGTGGTCGCACGGGTGTTGGTAAGGTCGTGCCACAGAGTGAATGCTTGTTCACTCAAATTGTCGGGCACGCGACGGTGGGCTTCGGTGCCGTGATCGAAACCTAACAGCTCGGCGATCCTGGTTTGCGTGAGGTTGAACTCCCGGCCAAGCAGTCTGAATGTTACGATGCCGGTAAGCTGACTCTGAGAACCGGGAGGGGTGATGTAGCTGTAAGAGCTGAGGAACTCCAGCGTCAGAAGTTCGAAAGTAGGTTGTGGCTGACGACAGAGGTCCCACAGGCCGACCTTTTGCAGTAGGCTTTGAACGCTGGACAACATACCGAGTTCTTGCAGACAGTCAGTGGCAATGTACCGGGTGGGTTGCAGACCGCAGTTCTGGAAGCGGATGAAACGGTCTCTCTGGGTTACTCCGGCTTCTCCTTCTCTGAAAAGGATGGAATCCATAACATGCAAGAGTGAAGGTTGAGGGTGGAAGGATTTTGTGAGGTTTTGGGAGAAAGAGTGGTAGAATGAGGGAGATTGATATTCGGGTTAAATACGGGACAGTTGAAATGAATTGGTTGATGGTAATGGTGGATTAATGGGGTAGTGGAGAGGTTATGGCGGTTTTGGAATGAGTGGGTAATGTTTTGGGTAGGTTATGGATGGAGAAGAAGAGTGGACACGATGAGAAACAGTTCTGTTTCTCACGATCTCTGTAATAGAGGTCGTCACGGTCGTGACATAGGCGTGACGGTCGTGACACGCTAAATGAGCACGTCACGATCGTAAGTGGGGTGTGACGACCGTGAGGGTGTGCTGTGCTGAATAATTCCCAGAAAAGAAACATTGTCTCACGTTATTTATAAATTAATAATAATTTATTTTATTTAGTAGCACTTATATTAACACACACCATATTATATATCGTTTGCAACACAGTAGTATACGAACCTAAGATAAAATAATGTAATCATAAGTATATGGCCACACAGTGTATAGAAAAAAGTAGAAAAATTATATAAGCTGCGAAAAATGAAGAAATAATTGAAATAAAAAGTGCATGGCATAAAGAAAAATTGAAATTACATCAACTCAAATTATGTTATGAAATCGTTGCGAAAGATAAATTTAACTGGAAATGAAAATAATGATAAAAAATAATGAGAAAAAATTAATAAACTAAATCACTGATAGCCGGTTCAAAGGCGTTTTTTCAGGTCTTCGATGGCGGAGTCCAGATGATAGAATTGTTCGCAGGCCATGTCAGTCAATCCCACGATGTCCAATCGCATACTCTTAATGTCTTCTCTGAATAGATTAATGTCAGTTTGATAGGCATTGAGAGTGTGCATGATGTTCTGTAAGTTGTTAGCGTACTCTCCGTGATTCGCTCCAGGGGTTTCATGAACTTTGTCAGTTGGGTCAATGTCATGGTATCCAGGAGGTGTCTCGGGGTCAGTTTCAACAGCGGTCATTATATCGTCTGTTATCCTGTGAGACTGAGGTGTTTCAGGAGTGGCTGGATAATCAGGTGGGTTTAACTCATAAAGCCAATTATCCTTATTATGAACACTTACTTTAGCATGATCGGGCAATGTGAACAGGGTGACTACTTTGTTCCGGATCAGGTACTCAAAAGGTGGGCGTCCTAAATTCCTTATGATATGTCTATTGAAGCAGAATTTAAGATTCATCAGGCGTATGGTTCCCAGACGGGTGCACCTGTCCAGTTGGTACCTAAGTCCTAAGGCATCAGCAATCATGGTTACAAGACCTCCTACCACTATAGGTAATTCAGGTTCTTCTTGGATGCGGGTGAAGGTTTGCATCATGAAAGGTACACCATTAACACACTGTCCAGTATTGAAACATGACATAATAAATAATTCATCCTTAGAGACTCCGGTAATGTTTTCTTCTTTTCCAAAGAAGGTATGGGCGAGGAATTTGTGGAAGTAACGGAGAGCAGGGTTATGGATCTCATCATTGTTCATGTCATTTGGTTCAGGGTGGTAGTTTCCGGTCAGAGTTCCCCAAAAGAAATCTAGCTCCACATCCATCAATTCTACCTGTGTGGTAGTAAAGGCAAAAGGTCCACTAGGGAATCCTAACAGGTCAGCTAGTTCTTTATGGTTAAAGTCGTATTCTATTCCAAATAGGCGGAAACTAATGAATCCTTTTCTAGACCCAAAACCGCGCTCAGGTAGGTAAAGTAGGGAACTAAGGAACTCAAGGGTGAGCTCACGGTAAGTCGCAAACTTGTGTTGGATCATTGCATTCTCCCATCCGAGTCGGTTGAACAAGTACATGACACTATCATGTATACCTAAGGTTTCCATAGTCCTATCATTTGGGTACAGGGTCAAATCCATTTGCCTCTGTGATAACTCGTCGAACTTTATTCTTTGGTTCCTACCTCTAAATTTGGTTTCCATATAGTTAATTGGTTGGTTAGCCATGGTCAGTGAAAATACGGTGGAAACAAATCAGTGGAAAAGACTTTAGAAAATCTGTAAAAAGTGATTTAGGATAAAAATAAGAAAATGAAATGCTAAAATGTAATGGCGATAATAGTAATGTAATATAAAACTGACAAAACAATTTAAACAAATAGTAATAACTATAATTAAAAATGCTCAAAAAGAAAAGGATAGTTAAAAATAGGTAAATAAGTAAATGGGTTGCCTCCCACTAAGCGCTGTTTTTATTGTCAAAAGCCTGACGTAACGCTGAGGTTTAGACTAATCAGGGGAATTAGCGGACAATTTCAAAAGTTTTAGATCATTCGTATAGTCTCTATTTTTAACTTTATGATAATGTTTTAGGCGCTGTCCGTTTACTATGAATGGTTCATTGTTCCTACCCTTGATTTCTATTGCTCCACTTGGGAATACTTTAGTTATATCAAAGGGTCCTGACCATCTAGACTTTAATTTTCCAGGAAAAAGCCTAAGTCTTGAATTAAAGAGGAGTACGACGTCTCCCACACTGAATTCTTTCCTGGATAGACGTTTATCATGCCATTGCTTAGTTCTTTCTTTATATATCTTAGCGTTTTCATATGCATCTAACCTTAATTCTTCTAATTCGTTAACGTCTAGGGTTCGCTTTTCTCCCGCAGAATTATAGTTCATATTGAGAGTTCTGATCGCCCAATAAGCTTTGTGTTCTAGTTCTACTGGGAGGTGACAAGATTTTCCATAAACTAGTTTGAAAGGTGTAGTACCTATGGGAGTCTTGTAAGCGGTCCTATAAGCCCATAGAGCTTCATTAAGTTTAGATGACCAATCTTTCCGAGATATGGCGACAGTCTTTTCTAAGATTTGTTTAATCTCTCTGTTTGAGACTTCGACCTGTCCACTTGTTTGTGGGTGATATGGCGTAGCCACACGGTGTCTCACTCCATACTTAGATAGTAATTTGTCAAAGATTTTTGAAATGAAGTGCGAGCCACCGTCACTTATGACGAGTCGTGGTACACCAAATATGGGAAAGATTATGTTTTTGAAAAGCTTTATTACTACTCGTGCATCGTTTGTAGGAGAAGCTATGGCTTCGATCCATTTCGAGACATAGTCAACAGCTACGAGTATGTAATTATTACCGAAAGATGATGGGAATGGTCCCATGAAATCTATTCCCCAGACGTCGAAGATTTCTACTTCCAAAATTCCCTTTTGGGGCATTTCATCTCTTCTTGAAATATTGCCGGTGCGTTGACACCGATCGCAACTTATAACAGCGATGTGGACATCCTTCCATAGATTAGGCCAGTATAAGCCGGCTTGCAAGATTTTTGCACAAGTCTTGGAAGTGCTTGCATGTCCACCATAAGGAGATGAATGACATTGAGTAATGACATCTTCTATTTCTTCTTCGGGAATACATCGGCGAAAGATTCCATCTGGTCCTCGTTTGAACAATAATGGTTCATCCCAATAGTAATGTTTCAGATTATGAAAGAATTTCTTTTTCTGCTGATAGGTTAGATCTGGTGGAAGAGCTCCTGCGGCTAGGTAGTTGACAATGTCAGCGTACCATGGCAGTCCTACAGTTGTCTGTAATGTTTCCATGGGTTCTGGTTCATTTATATCTAACTTCGCTAGGTCGCTTCCTATTTGTGCTATCAGCTGTTCATACGGAAAATCATCGTTAATCGGCACTTGTTCGGGTTTAATACTTTCTATTCTAGATAAATGGTCCGCTACGACGTTTTCAGTACCTTTTTTGTCTTTTATTTCTAGATCAAACTCTTGTAGGAGTAAAATCCATCTTAAGAGTCTTGGCTTAGCATCCTTCTTAGTTAATAGATATCGGATAGCAGCGTGGTCTGTGTAAATGATTATTTTCGCTCCAACTAGGTAAGAACGGAATTTGTCAAGCGCAAAGACAACTGCTAACAATTCTTTTTCTGTAGTAGCGTAGTTCATCTGGGCAGAATCCAAGGTTCTACTGGCATAGTAAATCGCATGGAGTTTCTTTTCTTTTCTCTGACCCAGGACGACGCCTACAGCATAGTCACTCGCATCGCACATGATTTCAAAAGGTAATCTCCAGTCAGGGGGTTGCATGATTGGTGCGGTGATGAGGGCTGTTTTTAGAGTTTCGAATGCTTTAAGACAATCTTCATTGAATATGAACTCAGCGTCTTTCATTAATAAACCGGTAAGAGGTTTAGTAATTTTCGAGAAATCTTTGATGAATCGTCGGTAAAAACCGGCGTGTCCTAAAAAGCTTCGTATTTCTCGAATGGTTTTAGGAGGTTGAAGATCTTTTATTACTTCAATCTTAGCTTTATCGACTTCAATTCCCTTATCTGATATTACATGACCTAATACTATTCCTTCGTTGACCATAAAATGACATTTCTCCCAGTTAAGCACGAGATTCACTTTTACACATCTTTCTAACACCATTTCCAAGTTCGATAAACATCCTTCAAAGCTTTGCCCGCATACAGAGAAGTCGTCCATGAACACTTCCATGATGTTGTCTATAAAATCTGCGAAGATTGACATCATACATCTTTGAAAGGTTGCAGGAGCGTTGCATAATCCAAAGGGCATTCGCCTATAAGCGAATGTTCCATAAGGACATGTGAATGTAGTCTTCTCTTGATCATCAGGATGGATAGGGATTTGGAAAAATCCTGAGTAACCGTCAAGATAACAGAAGTAAGAATGCTTGGCTAATCGTTCTAACATTTGATCTATGAAAGGTAGTGGGAAATGATCTTTTCGAGTGGCTTTGTTTAGTTTACGATAATCTATGCACACTCTATATCCCGTCACTACTCTTTGTGATATCGATTCGCCTTGAGCGTTTTTCACAACAGTGATACCTCCTTTCTTTGGCACTACATGTATTGGACTAACCCATTCACTATCAGAGATTGGATATATTATCCCGGCATCTAATAATTTCTTGACTTCTTCCTTTACTACAGTGCTAAGGGTTGGGTTAATTCTTCTCTGAGATTCTCTGGAGGTTCTGCAATCTTCTTCAAGCAGAATGCGATGCATGCAAACTGAAGGACATATTCCTTTGAGATCAGATATGTTATATCCTAATGCAGTTGGATATTTCTTCAAGACATCTAAAAGTTTCTTTGTTTCTATGGTTCCTAAACTGGAATTCACTATAACTGGTCTTTTACATTTAACGTCTAAGAATTCGTACCTTAGGTTATTAGGTAAAGTTTTTAATCCTAATGTAGGTTTATCTTTACTTGGCATGGGATCCGGTGTAAGTGCTAAACTTTCGCTTAGACTATCATCCTGATACGGTTTTTGCCAATTATCATCTTCGAGAATTGGAGGGATTTGAATTTTCATTATTTCAGAATAAGTGGTCTCTTCCAGTTCCATTTCTCTTACACATTCGTCAATTACGTCCATTAGATAGCATGTATCCTCTATAGCTGGTGATTGTAAGAATTGTGTTAAAACAAATTCGACTTTCTCTTCACCTACTTCAAAGGTTAGCTTTCCTCTTTTTACGTCTATTATAGCTCCGGTGGTAGCTAAGAATGGTCTTCCTAGTATGATAGGTGTAGTGGAGTCTTCAGAGATGTCCATGATTATAAAATCAGTAGGAATGTAGAATTGTCCTATACATACTGGGACGTTTTCTAGTATGCCTACAGGATATTTAACAGAGCGATCGGCTAGTTGAACAGACATTTTAGTTGGTCTTAGGTCTCCCATGTCTAGCCTTTTGCAAATCGTTAAGGGCATAACACTGATACTGGCTCCTAAATCGCATAGAGCTTTGTCAATGACGAATTTTCCTATTACACAGGGTATAGAGAAACTTCCTGGATCTTTTAGCTTAGGAGGCATATTATTTTGAATTATGGCGCTACACTCGGCAGTAAGTGTAACTGTTCCGTTATCCTCTATCTTTTTCTTATTGGATAAGATTTCTTTTAAAAACTTGGCATACGAGGGTATTTGGGTAATTGCTTCTGTAAACGGAATAGTAATATTCAACTGTTTCAGAAGTTCGACAAATTTCTTAAATTGACCCGTCGTCTTGGAACTTATTAGTCTTTGAGGGTACGGAATTGGTGGTTTATAGGGTGGTGGAGGCACATAAGGTTGTTCTTTCTCCACTACCTCTTGACTTTCATCTTCCTTTTCTTCTGGATCATTCACCACTTCAGTCGGTTTATCCGGTTTTTGGTACATGGCTGGATTGTCAAGTCTTGGATCGGTAGGTCCGTCAAGTTCCTTGCCACTTCTTAATATTACAGCGTTAGCATGTCCTTTCGGATTAGGTTGAGGTTGTCCAGGGAATACTCCAGCTGGTGCAACAGTAGGTGCTTGTTGTTGAGCTACTTGTGAAATCTGAGTTTCAAGCATTTTGTTATGGGTAGCTAATGCATCTACTTTGCTCACTAATTGTTTAATCTGCTCACTAGTGTGAATGTTTTGGTTTAAGAAGTCCTTGTTTGTCTGAGATTGGCTAGCTATAAAGCTCTCCATCATCAATTCAAGGTTCGATTTTCTAGGGATATTAGGAGCAGTCTTTTGATATCCTGGTGATGTAGCTGGTGCTTGACCTGGTGCGTAATAAGCATTGTTATTCTTATAGGAGAAATTCGGATGATTCTTCCAACCTGGGTTGTATGTGTTTGAGTAAGGGTTTCCTTGAGCATAATTCACTTGATCAGTGGGAGTTCCTGCCAATAGTTGACAATCAGAGACTTCGTGTCCTGGGACTCCACATAACTCACAGTTAGGTGTTACTGCAGCCACGGTGGCTGCAGGTGTTATGGCCAAGTTATCGATCTTTTGGCTTAGTTGGTCAAACTTCGCATTGACTTGGTCCATACTACTTACTTCGTACATACCTCCCTTTGTTGGTTTCTCAGTTGCGACTCTCTCGCTTCCCCAAAGGTAATGATTCTGAGCCATACTTTCGATAAGTGCATAGGCATCATTATATTCTTTGTCCATCAATGCACCACCCGCGGCAGCGTCAATTGTCATTCTTGTATTGTACAAGAGTCCATTATAGAAGGTATGGATGACCATCCATTCTACTAATCCATGATGTGGGCAAAGCCTAAGTAGATCCTTATAGCATTCCCAAGCTTCGAATAATGATTCACTTTCTCTTTGCTTAAATCCGTTGATCTGAGCTCTCAGCATAGCTGTCTTGCTAGGTGGAAAATACCTATTCAAGAAAACTCTCTTAAGTTGTTCCCACGTAGTTACTGAGTTCGAAGGCAGAGATTGAAGCCATGCCCTTGCTCTGTCTCGAAGCGAAAAAGGAAATAAACGTAGTCTAATAGCTTCTTGGGTAACTCCATTGGCTTTTACGGTATCCGCATATTGCACAAAGATCGAAAGATGAAGATTCGGATCCTCGGTAGGATTTCCGGCGAATTGATTTTGTTGCACGGCTGATATCAATGATGGTTTTAGTTCGAAATCATTTCGGTTGATAGCCGGTGCTGCAATTCTTGAATGCGGTTCACCTTGCGAAGGATTAGCGTAATACTTGAGTGGATGAGTTTGTTCTTCAGCCATTCCTGCGTTTTCTGATTTTACGACTGGTTCAGGCGGATCTAATTAAAGATCTGGAATGTTGGAATTATTTTCGAAATCGAGTATACGTCTTCTTACGTGTAAGAAGCGTTCCGATTCAGGGATTAGAGGTTGCAAGTATTCGCTTTTGGAGCGAGTACGTGGCATACACTCGGAGATTAGATTAAATTAAATAGTTGATACCTTAGTCTAGACAATGCTACCTAAGTGCACTAGTAACTAAATTAAGGAATCTCCGGCAAAGGCGCCAAAAACTTGATGGGCTAAAGACGTGTCTACTTATGCGTCTAGCGGTATCTTACTGCAAGTGCACAGCCTATCGAAGTAATATTTAAGATTATCGATCCACAGGGATTCTATCGTTACTTAGTGCTAGATGAACTTCTAGTTTAGCTAAGGCGAATAGTTGTCACGATTGTTGTTGGTTTTCTAAGATTATTGAAGGCAGAATTAAATTTAAGTTTTTAATAAAATAATACTAAGACGGTCGGTATGTAATTATACTAACTTAGGTGGGTCAATCTAATCTAGGCTTATAAAGATGTTCACTTAATCTATTCGGTAGAGATTACTAGTTCAAATACCCTCAGCTCACACTCTCGTGGTCTTGAATCAGATCTTATCCCTAAAGCCCTATGCCTGCTCTCGCTAGCCCATAAGTGTTTAGAGGTAATTTTTGGAAACTAAATAATTCAAATTTATCTTAAAGCGCTCTCGCTGTATTTAATTTAAATGCCTAACTTTAGCTATCTGGTTAAAATCTCACACTATCGTGGTCTTGACCCAACCTAATACCCTTTTCTTACTCTCGTAACGAAAAGGTCGAATTCAATTAAAAAGCATCAGCCAGAATGTTAAGTGATTAATTATTTTAGCCCATGGTTATATTTTACCGGTTAAGTTGGTTATAACTACATACCGCCCTAAGGTATTTAGCTACTCATCGAGGTTAAATCAGACACAGAGTTAAATAATGACTTACTAATGGCAGAAAAATAAATAGACATTATAAATAAATTAAATTGCAATAATTGAAAAACCTGATTAACAAATATCTGAGTAGACTCCTTCTTCCACAGACCGGAAGGCTTGGAGTAGGCGGAAATAAAAATTAAAACGAATGCTGAAGGCTGGAAACAAATAAAAATATAACAATTCCCTAATGTTGGAAATTGTTACACGGTTGGTTTGGATACAAATAAAATAAGACAGGAAATAAAATAATGCTGGAATAATAATTCTGGTGGTAAGGTAATTCGGCAGAGCTTCCGCAGGAAATTTGGATAATGAAGTCCCCCCTGAGTTCTCCTGAGCTGGTCCTATTTATAGAGCTTCCAATGGGCTGGTGCCTTGGTCTTTTGCTTCTTGGGCTTTGCTGGAGTGTTTGAGAAAATGTTGGAAAGTGGCAGCAGAAAATGGGAGAAGTCGTCCTCACGTGCTGCCTTGAGGAGAATTACTAGGAGGAGTGGTCTTCAGTGGTGGCTTGACGTAGTCTGAGTCAAAATCAAGTTATATCCTTGTCACGGGCGTGACAAGGTCTTCACGCTCGTTATTTGATGCTTTCAAGTGTCACGGTCGTGACTACTTCCTCACGGTCGTGATGGCCCAAAGTAAGGTGTCACGGTCGTGACACCCTTGTAACGACCGTGGCCGTAACAAATTATGCAGACTTTTTGCAGGATTCTGTCTTGCTTCATTTCTTGTGGTTTCTTTCGTTCTTTTCTTCTTAATTCATGATTTGGCCTCACATAACGATGTACCTGCAAAATAGTAAGAAAAACTCGAGAAATCGAGCGTTAAAACGGTGAATGCGCGATAAAACGTCAATGAAATCTAGCGATATAATCGATGCGTTTTCTCGTCATCAGTTAACTTGGGTGGAGGTTTGAATGATTAAGTCATGCCTTATGATTAATTAGTATATGGGAACTTGTAAGGGTATGGTGGTTTCATGTGTGCATTGTATGTTGAAATACACACTTACATAACATTGATTATTTTGGGTTTCTGAACTATTGATATGTGTTTCCATGTTTTTATCGTGCTTGTAATGAATGGATATGATAGTATGTCTGCTGCTAGGCCTTGGATTTTTTATTGTATGCATGAGGAGTCTTATGGTGTGGAATTTATGTATGTGTATTTGAGAATTTCTTAATGCACCCTAGATAGTTCTTAGACATCGTGCAAAATTATTTAAATGCCCCTAGATTCCAGAAATGCGTCTCCGGGCGCACCTATTGTTGCATACACATTGATATATTCCATAGATACATATCCGGAATCATTTAAAACATTCAAAACATGTCACTCAGAATCTATTTACATTTGAATTGTTCTGGAAATGCATCTCTGTGAATATTCCGGAAATGCATCTCCGGAATGTATCAGAACATGTATTTTTTACTATAAGTTATGTATTTATGTTCAGATGAAGTATAACACCCGATCCAAAATAAAAAATAGACGTACAAAATAATAAGAGACTAATATTGGATGTGTCGAAAATAAAATAGAAATATATATAGAAAATGTCATACAATCAAGATCCAAAATATAGTAAACCATCAAAGTAAAGTTGAGAGTATAATACACCAACAAAATAATAACAGACTACTGTTATGTGTGTCTAACAACATCTCCTCTACCTTCTCTGCCTGCTCTACCTCCTCGAACATGAATCCCATCTGTCCTCCGGCGATGTCTCTGGTACAACAGTGTCTCATGTGCCTTTGCCATGATAGCATCTAGGACTCGCCTGACACCAGACCCATTAGGGAAGATACCCTCGTTAATGCCTTCCTGAGCAATCTCCACTATGCGACGAAACCTAGACAAGACATCATCAGTATGATCTAGCTAAACTTGTTCCTCCTCTAGTATCTTCTGACGAGTTGGTCATGGCGTATCTTCTGGAGCAGCCTGTATCATATATGAATGTGACACCCTAAAGAACCATCTGATGTACCCCTTGACATAGCTCCATTCGTTTGGGACTATGGTAGCTTGTGCCTCCTCCGGTACTAGATGACTCTCATAATCATCAAACACCTCCTCTATCTGTCTATGAGTCAAGGCAAGAGCAACAGGGTGTCTGGGGATGGTCTGGGTGTACCCAAACTACCTCATGATGTGCTCGAGAAAATGAGGTGTAGTGAGATATGATTCGCAGGCCAACCATCCGGAGTTTATCACTAGTTCGTCAAATGGTCGTGTCTGACGGTGATCCACGTAGTTGCTGAAGTGCATGTCCTCAGTAACTAAACGGTTAAGATGGACTATGAAAGACTCGATTGGCTGGTTCCCTCTAAATGGCATAAAAGTACAGGCACATGACATATCCTCAGTAGACTCAGGCATACTCGCCCAACCAACGATGCACGGGAAGCTGAAGGATCCAAGCCTGAAATAATTGTTTTTGGAACACATGAATCATCGGTTGTGGTTTTGCAAATAAATAATGGAAATGACAAAAACATATTCAAGGATCAAGAATTATTACCACCAGTAGCGTCATGCTGCTTGTATTAGCCGCTAGATGTTGTATCATTATCTCGACTGCCTCGTCTCTTGTCATCCTCCTGTGATAGGAGAATCTCCCCCTGATCAGAAGATGCAACAAACATGAGACATCGTCCAGTGTGATAGACATATCACCATGCGGGAGATGAAATGAAAAGGTCACAAAGTTCCATCTCTCCACGAATGCATTAAGCATCTTGTGGTTGATGATAATGCGAAAACATATATATTAAAATGCCATAATTTCATGCTATTAACGGTCGATTTCACCCCCGATTTCGTACCGCATTCGCATTGTTTGTTAAGTGTTTTGCAGGTTTATGAAGTCAATACTCAAATGAAGCAAGATAAGGAAAACAAGCACTAAAAGACATATAACAGAAGAAAAAGAACGAGAAAAGTAGCAGAAATAGACTCTGCTGATATGAAGGTCGTCACAGGTCCCTTACGACCGTCACGTGCGTGACGACCGTCATGACCGTCACGACCGTCATGGCCTTCACGAGCGTCATGGCTCCCTAACGACCGTCACACCCACAATTTCTGCATAACGTCCACTTACCAGAACATGCAACAGAAGCCCAAAACAAATGCACGACTCCCTGGGTTTTCTGACCCTCAATTGCATTTCCAAAAGCAGTTCACGTACAATTGATTCACTATAAAAAGAGAGCTTGAGGACTGAAACCGGGGAGCCGCATTGAAGACCACGAAGTGCTGCCGGATTTAATACCAGAGATATTTTCTTGTTTTTGTTTCCTTTCTGCTTTGCTTCCTTTCCTTTGTTTCCTTTCCAGAATTCAGTTGTAATTTCTGTTCTTTACTTTTTCATAGAATTATTCGTCACAAGAGTAATCCTGCCGACATTGTGGAGGATTATCCAAGTGCCGAACCAGAATTATTTACAGGTTTCGTTATTATTAATTAATTATATTTGCTTTAATATGTATGTTTACGTGTTCTGCTCTTTAAATTTAATTATGCATGCTTTAAACTTTATGTCTAGCTAAAACCGCATCGATCGGTATGTAATGAACTAGTAGAAGGAGGGTCGATAATAACCGGCATAATCTTCCTTTTTTCAAACTTGTTTCTGGCTCTAGTTTTTAAACCAAAATTGTTAAACCAAACTTCGTCGCGACAGCGAGAATTTATTTAAAGCAATCTCGCCACGACAGTGGGAGATTCACTAAGGTATGAACCGACATGCGAAAGCTAAGGCTAGGACCAGATAGTAAAAACTGAGCATTTATTTTAAACATAACGAAAGCATTTTAAAAGAGATTAGAACTCAATGGTTTTCAAAAATCAATTTTAACCCTGAACGGGATAGCGAAAACATACGTTCCGCCTTAGAGTTGCGACTAGCGTCAACAACCATCGTGAGACAAAAGTCTTTAAACTGTTATTTTCTTCTGAAAACCATTTTGAAATTATTAAACTGCACCGTAACATATTGAATCTTCGAAGCACTAAGTCATTGCATACCGATTCCCGCATTAATATTTTAAGAAAACTTTTAGCATTCCTTTAGTTTAGCCTTTACTTTTGCATATTTCCCCTTAAACCATAAACAACCTAGCTAAACACAGTAACGTCCGAATTCACTAGATTGATTACGAGTCCCTATGGGATCAATATCTTTATTACTTCGTGATAGACTGTACACTTGCAGTTAGTTCGATTAGACTCAGAAAGTCACGATCAGTTGACCAGAGTGTAAACGATCATGTATATGTCCTTCATGCCAAATAAAGACAGAGCCGGCTAAAACCAATCCTCCTCTTGCTGAGGCAATGCATCAATCTTCCTCTCGTGGTTAATAAACTTCTAGGGATCTCCTAAAATTTGTCATAAATAATTAATGTTAGGAATAATCAATGTCACAAATTATCAACATTAGCAATTAAAATTAATGCAATAAAAAAATAAAGAGTCTAACTAATTATACCTCTTTGTCTCGGATATGTCTGGCAGTGTGGTGTGGTATGGATACAGAGGAAGTAAGAATAAATCATATGAACATCCTCCAAAACTCTCTGCCTCGGCATCCGCAACAACCTTCTATCCGGAGGTGGCACTGGATCAGTAGTAGAAGGTGAGTTTAAAACAGCAGCAACATCCATAGAAGGTGGCCTAAGGTGAAGCACGAGCCCTAGGAGTAGACGACGCTCAAGAGGTCAATGCCTCTTCCTGGCCAGAGGTACCTAGAGCCTCCGAAACCTGTTGGCTCCACTCCTGCTGAACATATGCATGCTGAGCAACCCTGTCATGTCTTAGTCTGTCAACTTTGTCAGTCATTATGCCTGTAAGGTAAAGTAAGGTATATCATTAGTGCACACAATTCTAAAGATGCATCTCCAGAAGCACCAGGAAACTAAAACATTGAATAATTTCGAAGATGATCTTCAAAATTTCCTAAAGTATATGAAACAATAAACAATCTCAGAGATGCATCTCCGAAATATTCTACAACTTAGAAGTTACGTCAATCGCGAATGTACCACATGCAACTTGACAAAAATATGATTTGATCACGAATTTCAGCCAACAAACAAATTATACATTAAGTCTAAACTATGTTACATGTGATTCATACACATTTCTAACCATAATCATTGATTTCTACAGATTTAGACTAAAACTCTAAATTTACTAAAAACTCAAAAAAATTATTTGAAATTTATGGTTTTGATGCAGTTGAATGATTTTATAGATGATGTTTGATGTTCCCTTGAGTTCCTTTAAGTGTTGCTTGATGAATTTTTATTTAGTGAAGTTTAAGTGTATTGAGAAGTTGAGTTGCATTTGAAGAAAAATATGAAATGAGGAAGGAGAAGAGTTTGGTGCGACTTATGCTCCAAAATGTTTCAGAGATATATCTCCAAAATATTTCAACATTCACTTACATTTGGGTGCGTCCAAAGATATATCTCCGGAATCAGAGGGTATTTGTGGAATTTTACATGGTGCAGTAGAACTATTAAGGGTGTTATAAGAAACTCTCGTGTATTTATGGACTGTCATGACTTGGTTTGTAGGCTGGCATGTAGGCCCAAAAGTGTTATGATATAGTGCTTTTGCATGTATATGTATGTTGATAGTGTAGTGTGAGTTATCATGACAATATGGATTTATATACATGTGTTTTGAGTTGTTGATGTGTGTATGACAATTGAGAATTATGCATTGAGTTATGTGTATGTGGTTCAATATGTAAAGGCCTATGATGCTGATATGGTTTAATTGATGCAAGGTTGGCTATTACAAGCATGGCATGATGAAAGCATGAGGTCTTAGTCATGGCATGCTTGAATGGGCTATGGTTATAACATGTTTAAATGTGGAACTTGAACATGAAGATGATGAAGGTTTAGAGCCACAAATGGAAGACCGTGAGTATGAAGAGAAAAAGTAGTCTCAGGGTTCAGTTTGACTTTGGTCAACTATTTGACCAAAAGTCAACCTTTGGTCAAATTTTAGGATTTTTTTATGTAATTTTAAATTTTGACCCTTTGTAATGTATTATTATGATTTAGATGTGAATTTTATCCTTTTATGTAACTTGTTCCTTAAGAAATAACATTTCCCTCCCTTTTCATAAACTTGAACTTTTAGAATTTTGAATCTTTGAAATTTGAATTGAATGCCTTAATCAAGAGAACAATTTCCCATTCATAACTAGCATGCAAAAGTCTCATATGAAATTGGTCAACAAAAAGTGAACCTTTCGTGGTTGACCTTGCTGACCAAAAGTTAAACTTTTGTGGATGAGTCCCACCTTCTTTTGTTTATGATGTGTTTCAACACAATCAAATTGTCTTGACCAAAATTAGGAATTCCAATACTTAGGCTAAGAGAAGTGATTGCCCAAAGTTAGTTATGCTTAGAAATTCAAATATAGTACAATGATCCCACAAGCTTGTTTCTCAAGTGCACACCATAAAAAACCATAATCCATGAAGATTAATAGCAACCTTAACATAACTCAATATTTTGTATCATAAATAATAGGAATCCCATAAATCAATGATGTTACATTAAAATAAAGAATTAGGTTATATGCATGCAGATGAATCATGAGCCATGAGCCAGATGAAATGAGAATATGTAGGAAAATTTTTGGGGTATGACAGGAGACACTCAAACTGCTAACAAAAATAAGATCACTAAAGATCTTGATCTAATAACCTTGTTATCAATAATAACCTACTCCAAGTATTCGTGTATGAAAATCCACCTGATCCCACTGATTTCTTGTTTGAGCGCTCCATTAACTACAATGTTTATTGGACAACTCCCAACTTTGTTTGTGAGCCATCTTTCTCCAACGCCCCCAAAGAATGATAACTTCCAACTTCACCTTATGACCATTGATACCTTATCTCACCAAAGTCTCCTTGGAGTATATTAGAACTCTTTTCAAGGTGGATAACAAGACCAAACTGCATTTAAGAAATGATATATGCACCTGTTATCAACAACAAGCTTCACACAAAAATATTAGATAACCTAATGTACCACTAGTTTCCCTTAACATTCACTCTTTAGAATGAAGGTCCTCAACAATGGAAATATACTAAGTATGAAGATGATTAACAATGCCATAATATCTCACAAACACTCTAATTTAAAATGTGTTAGCCAAGTTATTAGAAGTAGGTGAAAGAAGAACACACACATATACAAGGTTCTCTCTAATTTCTAGGTAAATAGGTCTTGGTTATTGATTGATATCACGAGCTTGATTAACCATGATGAACACACAAGATCAATTAACTCACTCCCTTTAACTCACAAGCAACAATAACAAATTGCACAAGAACAAAGTACAACAAAAAGAAGTGAATCTAACATTGATTAACACTCAAGATTTTTTTTGGAGAAGAAGAAGTTGGAATGCCATTAGGACTCGGAGCTGCATTGCTTTTGAGGCGCATGGCAGTGAGAACTTCATTTTGAGTGAAAGGTCTTTCAAGCTGGTTTAACATATCATCTTTTATTCTGATAGGTTGATCTCTTAAATAGTCATCCTTAGGAATAACATTAAAAAACTAAAATTGGTCTCTATAAAAGTTAAGAAGAATATCTTGAATCTTATCTTCACAATAAGAATTATGGACTTCTAAAATAACTAATTATTATAAATTTAATCATTTATATTCTTTTTCAAAATATTATTCTTACATTTTTTTACGTGTTTGTTTTATTCTATAATATATTTTAGGTTTATTTACAATTTTTGTTCCTTATTTTACCTGATTCACGAAATTGATCCCCTATTTTAAATTTAAACAATTTTGGTCTCACTGGCTCATACTTTTGTACTTAAAATTAACATTGTTTTTATTTTTTGAATGACAAGTTTCTTTTGAAACATGAAAAATCATCATATATAAACCTATTCTGGAACTTTATTAATAAAAATAAAAGTTAAAAAATAAACATCTCATGAGTTTTCTATGGAAAAACATGAGAGGAGAACCAACATTGTTTGAATTTAAAATAGGAGGATTAATTTCGTGAATCAAGTAAAATTGAAGGATCAAAATTGTAACTTAACCTATATTTTATTATTGTGTTTTTCTAACTTCTTATACTCCAATTCTCTTGAAATGTTTTATATAGGCTTAATACATGTTTTAGTCCCTTAACTTAATTTAATGTTTCACTTTAGACCCTTATCTAAAAAAATGTTACAAGTTAGTCCCCTAAGTACACTGCTGTTAGCCAATTTGGCCATTTCCATCAAACTTTGTCAAAAACCGTTAAGTTTTGCTGATGTGGCAATCTAGCTGGATATATTTATATGACATGAGTTTTTTGGTTATCTATTTTTTTTTTAAAGTTCAACATATTTTTAATTTTTGTCATCTCTCTCTCTCTCTCTCTCTCTCTCTCTCTCTCTCTCTCTCTCTCTCTCTCTCTCTCTCTCTCTCTCTCTTTCTCTCTCTCTCTCTCTCTCGTTGAAGATGCAACAAATAGTAACCTTCATCATTCATTTCCAGTCTTCCTTACCGCTTCTTTTACATTATAGTTTTTATTTTTCTCTAGACTGGTATATGGTTCATTTTGATTTTTTAAAATCACACTCAGATTTGTGGTTTTTGTTTATTGTTCAGGTCAGGGTTCAACTCGATCAAGGATCTGGTGCTATTGTCACATCTAGCATGCTCAAGAATTAGGGTTTCTATTTTGGAATCACACTAATATGTGGTTTTTATTTGTTCTTTCTAGATAACATGGTCAAGGATCTGTTTGTTTTTTCTAATTGACACTTTGTGGGAACACTTTTGAGTATTTTGTTCTTGGTGTGTTTGGTTTTCTTCAATTGGTGGTTTTTGTTCTTTGTTCCTTTATATGGATGTGGATGTGCTTGGTATAGTCATTTCTTTTATTATTTTCTCTTTCTTCAGTAGTGTGTGAAATTTGTGTAGTGGTATAACTTTATGTTCAATTCAATATGTTGCTTGTGCCTACGTTATATTGTGTATTGATAAATTATGTTAAAAATTGGTGAATGCAAAATTTATGCATTGTTTTAGTGAGTAACTTGGTATATTTTTGATTTGAAACTGAGGGAAAATAAGTATTGGACCCATGCTTTTGTTATTTGTAAGTGTCATTTGGATGTGATGGAGAACTCAATATTTAATTTGTTATTTAATGGTTTTTTATTTGCAGATCTTGGTAGAAATATGCTTATAGAGTTATCTGATTAGATGAAAAATACAAGGTATTTAAGCACACTTTAATTATATTCACAACTTTTTCAGTCTTTTTTATAAGAACTAGTCCATAAAGACACTTCATAAATTAAGGAGGGATCAAGAAATAAAATTAACATAAAATTATGTGAATATTTCAGATGTCAATATTAGAACTTTGCGGGATCTAATGATGATTGTTGATCTTTACTTATCATGTTTAGATGTTTATACTTCATAAAAGCTATGAGTTGTTTCCATACATTATCATCCATAAGCTAACTTATGTAAATAAGTTTAAAAAAAACTTATGGACATCTCATAAGTTGGTGTTTATAGTATATAAGCACAAAGAAGCGAATTAAACCAGACCATTTGTTTGATTTTCCATGGTGTATACTCAGGTTCTTGTGCTTGCAAATGCAGACAAATTATGAAGACATTGAATTTGGTTTCTATCCCGCTGTTGACCATATTTTTAAGCTTGTGAGACTTGGAGGCTATAACACCAAACCTTTCTTTCGGGTATTGTTCTTTTAGAAATAAATGCAAAGCAAATGAATGTTGCAAATGGAAGATCTGCACCGCAAGTGAATGGTTTTGGCTAATTCAATGCTCGGTGGATAAGGGATTTATAGTCCATTGTTAGTTCAATTATGTACAATCTATTAGGTTGCATATATAGTTTTACAATCCTTTGTTAGTTCCATTCTGTATTAGATTTAACTTTTCTTCAAACATTCAGTTCTATGCTTGAATGTAAAGTCAACATATTTCCAGCTACTAGTTACTTAATTTTGACGTGACTGTGATGTTCTTGCTTTGATTATGCATGAAAACTGATTATGAAGAGTTATATTTTTTATACACATTATAAACTATTTGCGGAGGTTTTAACCTCCGAAAATAAAACCACTACAATTTAAATTAATTTTTAAATACATATGCTGACCGAGATTTGTACCAAGTGCGTTGTTGTCATACCACTTCAAGAGAAGTTAACCATTTTTCACAAAATTTAATGGGAATGACCAATTCGACTAACAAAGTGTTTTTAAGGGATTAACCTGTAACATTTTTTTAGTTAAGGAACTAAAGTGAAACATTAAATTAAGTTAAGAGATTTCGCAACTAATTATATCTTTTATATATTATTAGGGATGACATTGGGTATCCATGGGCACGAGTATGAATTTTCTGCTACCTGTTTAGTTGGATAAATAAGATATTCGTGTTCACCTCATATTCAAGAGAGTATTCAAGACAAGTATCCGTAAATTTTGAGATATCCACAAATATTTATATATATTTATTGATATTATTATTTAAATTATAATTTTTTTGAAAAAGTTATAACTAACTAAATTTTTTTAACCTCTTTTAAAGATATATAAAAATAATTTCAAATTTAGCATAAAATAGTAATAATAATAATACAAAAAATAAATAACATTCATTTTATTCCTTCTTTTACCATATAATTATACTATAATAATAATAATAATAATAATAATAATAATAATAATAATAATAATAATAATAATAAAAATCATAAATTTAATAATAATTATAATTTCATATTTAATATAATAATAATAATAGCAATAGTTTTATATTCAAAATAATAATAATAATAATAATAATAATTATGATTATTATTTTAGATTCAAAAAAATAATATTTAAATAATTAATTTTCATAACTATTAACGAATCCATACTCATGGATAGAAGTATCATCAAATTTGTATTCATACCCTTGAATTAACATGTAATTAAATACTCATTAATTTTTTTACCAGTGACTATTCAATAAACCATGAGATCCATACTTGTGATGAGTTTTATCTTGCGAATATCCACAAATATAGTTTTTTTCTATCATCCATATCTATTATTATTATTTGTTATTTTATAACTTTTAAAATTATTTTTCTTTCAATATGTTTTTGGCACAATAGTAATCTATTTGTTTTTTTAGTTAATATACAAAATTAATCTCCTTATTTTAAATTTAAATAATTTTACTCTCCTTTTTATAGTTTTCCATTGAAAATATACATATTATTTTTTAATAATGTGTCATTTCTATTATTGACATGTCACATTAATGAAAGATTCTCATATGATAAGTGACATGTCATAAAAATAGACATATCATTAATTTTATTAAAAAACGTGAGATAAAATAGTTATTTAAATTTGAATCATATAAATTAGGTTAGAAAATAAATCAAGAATAGGAAGACTAAGTCTATAATCAAATTTATTTTTTATTATGTTCAAATGGTTGATTTTATCCGTAAATATCAATTGTAGACAATTATTTTCATTCATAATTAATACTTTTATTATTTTTGTTTTCATTCGTCTGTTATTGTTGATATTGTTATATTAAGTCATTTGGTATTTTCTATTAACAACTCTGCCGATGTTAGCTTTGTTATGCATAAATGGTCCAAAGTTAGGATAAAAGGAAAGAGTTATGTTAGGCAGTCGTCAAAGAACATAATTTTTGTTGAATCTCTATAACATGGATCAACTATGAAATAATATGAATGTTATGTTGTTGTCTGTAAGCAACGTGATGTATGACTTGAGTATAATGTCAAAAGATCAAGAGTCATTGCATCTCCTCCTGGATACATTAAAAAATAAGCAAGGGTTCTCACACTTTTATGAACGAGTATGGGTAAAGAAATTTGTTCACGAGAGCAGGATTCATTTTAGATCATGGAATATAGATACACTTATTGGAAAATCTATGGAAATAATGGACACTATGGTTGGGAGAAAATTCAATTTCATGTGCCTAAAAGAAACTAAGTGGACATGTGAAATGGAGAGGGAATTAGACAACTTAGGATTTAAGCTTTGGTACACCGAAAAACTTAAATTGAGAAATATGGTGGGGATTATTATGGACAAGGAGTGGAAGAAGGATATTGTGGATGTGAAAAGAGTAGGAGATCGAATCATAGCTTTGAAATTTATAGTGGAACAAGACACCTTTAATATTATTAGTACTTACACACCTCATGTTGGATTGGGAGAACATTTTAAGGTAAATTTTTAGGAGGATTTAGAAGGATTGTTTTAGGATATACCCCAAGGAGAAAAAGCTCTTTCTATGAGGAGATCTAAATGGACATGTAGGGAGCGTATCAAGAAGTTTTGAGGGTGTGCATGAGGGATATAACATCGGAGAGGTAAATGCAAAGGGTAAATCCATCTTGGAGTTTTCATCGACATTTTATCTTATTATAGGAAATACTTGGTTTAGAAAAAAAGATTAATATCTTATCACATATAAGAGTGAAATGACATGTTCTCAGATAAATTTCTTTCTCATTTGGAAGTCTGATAGGAAGATTTTCTTGGACTGCAAAGTTATTCCGAGAGAGAGCTTGGCTACCCAACATAGAGTAATGGTTATGTATGTAAGAATCAAGAGGATCGTTAAGTGAATAAGTCACATGGGAGCACCACATATCAAGTGGTGGCATTTGTAAGATGAAAAATAAGGAAATTTCCAACATAAGGTCTTAGAGGGAGAGTTTGAACAACCACAAAAAAATGCAAATGATATATGGAATAAGATGACCCAAGAGATCAAAAAATTAACTAAAGAAAAGTTTGGAGAATCAAGATGTTTTAGACCTAGGGTTAGAAAATCGTGGTGGTGGAATGAAAGTGTTCAGAGTAAAGTTAGAGTTAAAAAGGATTGTTTTAAAGAATGATATATGTGTAAAAATGCTGAAACTTGGAAAAAGTTTAAGAAAGGTAAGAACGAGACGAAAAAGGCAGTGAGTGAAGTAAGAATCCGAGTTTTTGACTGATTATACCAATCTTTAAGAAACAAAGAGGGAATATATATATATATATATATATATATATATATATATATATATATATATATATATATATATATATATATATATATATATATATATATATATATATATATATATATATATATATATATATATATATATATATATATATATATATATATATATATATATATATATATATATATATATATATATATATATATATATATATATATATATATAGTGAAAGAGAAAGAAAGATAAGAGATTTGGATCAAGTGAAGTGTATTAAAGATGAAGATGGTAAATTTTTAGTTCTGAAAAAAGTTATAAAAGATAGTGGAAGACGTATTTCTACAATTTATTTGATGAAGGAAATGATATCTCAAAGGAATCTTGTGGGCTTGACATTAGAGAAGAGAAGTGAAACTATAATTACTACTATCAGATTCAGAAACAAGAGGTAAAATAAGCATTGTAAGATGAGTAGTAGTAAGACGGTTGTGACAAAATACTCATTGAAGTGTGGAAAATTCTTGGAGATAGAGGTATTGAGTGACTCACTTAACTATTTAACGAGATTATGAAATTAAAGCAAACCATTTAAACTAAATTGTCGGATGAATGAAGGAGAAACAATTTAGTCCTAATCTATAAGAATAAGGAGGATATACAAAATTATGCAAATTACTGAGGGATTAAACTTATGAGTCATACCATGAAGTTATGGAAAAAGTAATTGAATGAAGACTAAGAAAAAATACTTAAGTCATTGTGAATCAATTTGATATTATGTATGAGAGGTCGATCATGGAAGCAATCTATCTATTAATACGGTTGATAGGGCAATGCCAATGGACTAACAAAACTTGCACTAAATTTTATTGACTTGGTCAAGGCGTATGAAAGAGTGTTATTGATACTTTATGGAAAACCCTAGAAAAGAAAGGGGTTAGGATCACATATATTCGAGCTATTCAAGATATGTATCAAAGGGTATCAGTTAGTGTACAAACACATGGTGGAGAGATGAACAATTTCCCTATTACAATAGGTTTTCACCAAGGTTCAACTCTAAGCCCCTAGCTTTTTACTTTAATTTTGGATGTACTTAAAGAGAGCACCCAAGAGCTAGCACCAAGATGCATATTTTTTTGCAGATGATATAGTCTTACTTGTAGAGTCGAAGGATAATTTAAATGAGAGGTTGAAGACTTTGAGACGAACTTTAAAAATGCATGACTTTCTCCTAAGTAAAATTAAGACAAAATATACGAAATGTAAGTTTAGCAAAAGGAGAAACATTTCTAACTTAGAGGTGAAAGTTGGAGACCATATTACCCCCATAAGTCACACAGTTTAAATATCTTGGATCCATAATACAAATGATATGGTAAATAAAAGTGAATGTAAACCATCAAATTCAAGCTGGGTGGTTGAAATGGACATGGAGTTCAGGGATTTTATGCAACAAAAATATACTTCTCAAGTTGAAGGGAAATTTTTATCAGATTGCGTTAAAACCTGCAATCTTGTATGGAACAGAATATTGAGCGCTTAAGAATCAACACGAGAACAAAGTACATGTATCATAGTTGAGGATGCTGCATTGGATGTGTGGTAAGAATAGGCATGATAAGATTAGAAATGATAATATTAAAGAGAGTGTTAGGGTAATAATTATAGTATAAAAGATGGTAGAAAATAGACTTCGGTGATGTGAGCATGTATAGAGAAGACATGTGGATTATGTGGTAATGAGAGTAGATCACACGGAGAGGAGTCAAATAGCTATAGGTAGTGGAAGATCTAAAAAAACTATAAGAGAAGTTATTAAGAAAGATAATGAGATTAGCAATTTGGATAAAAGCATGACCTGAGAAAGACCATTATGTTGATCCATGTAAGCGACCCACTTAATGGAATAAGGCTTGGTTATTGTTGTTGTGGTATTTTTGTTGACATATTTTGTTTTATTTTTTAAGAGTAATCCTAACTTGTGTCTCTGAGATACAAGTTAGTATTTTCCATTTTTATATATTATTATGTTTTATTTAAATTCATTTTTTTAAAATTATATCTTTTATTAAATTTTAATTTAATTTAATTATATTTTAGCATAACTCTTCTTATTCAATAGATAAATTATTTAAAAAATATTGAAAACTATTTAGTTTATTATTTGATTTGATTACATATATTTTATGAAATCATAAAAAATTGATATATTTACAAAATCTTCTATATACTAATCCATAACACTAAAGAAATACACTAATTAAATAAAAATCCTAGCAAGTAAGCTCCTAAGACATAATACTATTACTTTTTACTTATAAATGTAGTGGAGCATATTGAATTCGATAAATTCAAAAGAGAGAATTTTAATAAATATATTAATTAAAAAAGTATAACTTGATGCAAGCACAAGCTCTAAGTTTGAAATGTAGTTTTACTTTTCTTTTAATTTATTAATTAATTTATCTACTTTATGCAAAATCCATTTAATGTATACAGATTTATAATTAAATTATTACACTTTTTCTATAAAAAAACACATTTACATTAACTGAATAATAATTAAAGAGATAAACATTAATTAAGACAAGATGATAATAAATAAATACTGTGGGAACTGGGGAGAAGAAGAAGGGTAAATCCGTCAATAAATAAAAAAAAAGATAAAAAAGTAAGAAAATTCTAATATAAATAGCTTCTGAACAAGCGAGTTGTTCTATTCAGACACACACAGCTTTATTGTCTTTGAGAGGTTCGTTTCATTTTCATTTCATTTTCAAAGTAAAAAAAAAAATCATCAATTCTCGCAACAACTTTCTCTGCATCTTTTTCATTCACTCTTTTTTTCTCCCTCTCTCTGAAACCCTAACTTTTCTTCTTTGGGATCTTTCTCAGTTCAAAAGCATTATCAAAATAACTCGTTCTTTGCTCAATTCGCATGCTGTAGATCTTTCAATCAAACGCGATTTCTCATTGTTTTCTCGTTTGATCCTTTTCAGGTTCTTACTGTTTGCGGAACCAAGCATCGGCATCGGTAACAGCTCTTGCTTCACAGTTCATGTATGGTTTTTGTGTGTAATGCATCTGCATTTGCTTAGTTATTATGCTGTAACGCGCTCCTCGTGATTTTGTTTTTTTTTTCGTTTTTTTTTGGGATATTTGTTACGGGAAACTCTTAATTTCATTTGTTGTTGATTTTTTGTGTTTTTTATTGGTGATTTTTATGTGGCGTTTTTGTTTTTTTGTTTTTTTTATATCTGTGTGAAACTGTTATGTGATGGAAGAGAAGAAATTTCTTTGATTTTAGTTGTGTGTGAATATGGAAAGTAAAAGTTTCTACTTTTTTATGCTTTTTTTTCCTTCTATTAATTGATTATTTTTATCAAGTTTATTTATTAATTGATTTGGTTGTTATGTGCATGTCTTATGTGAAAAGATTATTTAGTTGAATTAAATGATAATCCTGTGATTTTTGTAAATGGGAAGCTTATTTTGGTATTCTGGGGGAAGATCCGTTGATTGAATCTGATGTTTATTTTGTGAAACTTTGATTTTGTTGCCTGAGTTGCTTTCCTATAGGGGTTGTTTGGTGTTATCTTGGTAAATCAGTTTTTGTGTTTAAGATACAGTTGTGCATGGGAGTGGGCAGATCAAAATGTGTGTTTTTATGATATATGCATGTTAAGAAAAATATGTGCCGGTTTCGATCATGACATGCAGTTGAGATCTGTTTTTCCGATGAATTAAATGGTTATGCTGGATGTTGTACTTGTGGTTTAATTTCTGATATATCAACAAGTTCGTTTCAATGGTTGCATGATTTGTTGCATCTGTTGCTTGTGAAATGTTGTGCCGATCACATGTTTCTCTCTATAAAAGGGTATCCTATTTTCTTTTTTCCGAGCTTGTGTTGTTTTTTATCACGACACACTGTTGAGAAAACTGCAAGATCACATGTTTCTCTCAAGAAAAGGGTATCCTGTTTTATTTTTTCCGAGCTTGCGTTGTTTTCGATCAGACACGCGGTTGAGAGCACTGCATTGGCAGGCCATTTTCCTATGCATTATATGATTATGCTGTACCTGTGGTATAATTGCTATTGTTTCTTTTATTGCCTGTAAAATGTTACCAATCATGTTTGATTTTATGTCAAAACAGAATGGATCATCAAGGGCATAACCAAAATCCGCCGATGGGTGTTGTCGGTAGTGGAGGTCAAATGCCGTATGGATCTAATCCATATCAGCCAAACCAAATGGCTGGGGCACCAGGATCAGTTGTTACAGGGGGCATGCAATCAACTGGTCAACCTGCTGGAGCGCAGCTGGGTCAGCATCAACTTGCTTATCAGCATATTCATCAGCAGCAACAGCAGCAACTTCAGCAACAGCTCCAAGCTTTTTGGGCAAACCAGTACCAAGAAATTGAAAAGGTTACCGACTTCAAGAACCACAGCCTTCCCCTGGCAAGGATCAAGAAGATTATGAAGGCTGATGAGGATGTTAGAATGATATCAGCTGAGGCACCGGTCATATTTGCAAGGGCCTGTGAGATGTTCATATTGGAGTTAACCCTGCGTTCATGGAACCACACTGAAGAGAACAAAAGGAGGACGCTTCAGAAGAATGATATTGCAGCTGCAATCACAAGGACTGATATCTTTGATTTCCTGGTTGACATTGTGCCTCGCGAGGACCTGAAAGATGAAGTGCTGGCATCAATCCCAAGAGGAACAATGCCTGTTGGTGGACCTGCTGATGCTCTTAACTACTGCTACATGCCACCTCAGCATGCCCCCCAAGTTGGTGCTGGTGGTGTCATAATGGGTAAGCCTGTGATGGACCCAAATATGTATGCTCAGCAGCCTCATCCTTACATGGCACCACAAATGTGGCCACAGCCTCCAGACCAGCGACCACCATCTCCAGATCACTAGATGCTGCACTGCGGATGTTAAGGTGAACTTAACTTTAGGCTCTCTTTCATTTTACAGGGTTTGAGTTGAAATTTATTGAAAAGTATGTTTATTTCAGCACCATGGTAAAACTTAATGGTGCAGGTCTTGAAAACTTACAAATAACCTTTTGCACTCTGCTGTTTTATAAATGAGCTGTATTTAGTTGCTTATTTGATCCTGAGAATGGCTGTTACACCTTTAGCTGTACTATAGTTCCTATTATGTCTGAAATCGCCTGCATTTCTTGGCTTGCAGATTGCAGGGAACTCCAAAGGGGATGGGAGTTAAACTTTGAATCGAGACGGTCCATTGTTGCGATCAGAAACTGTAGCTGAGATAGTTTACTTGCATGGCAGACTATTATGTAGATAATATGCCAGTAAAAACTTATCTTTATGTTTAATTAAGCCGGTAAAATGTTAATTTTCGGTCTAAGTATTATGTATGGTCTTTGAGATTAAATTTTATATGTCCTTGCAGATGCCTATTGGGATATATTTACCAAAATTTAACTTATTGTATGCCCTTTGGATGTATGATGCCTGCAAATCTATGATATTCTTCCCTTTGTAGTCAACTCTCATGGTCTTTTACCCCATCAGAGAGTATAAGGGGGGTTAGAAGGAAGTTCATGTTTATTTGACATTCCAGAAGTCCTTCAACGGCCGTTTGAGTACTTATTTTATTTGATGATATTTCATTTGTTTGAGTGCTTATTTTATTTGATGATATTTCATTGCTAAAATCTGTGTTTAGGATTAGTAATATTGATTTTGATGGAAGCAACACTTGTTTTTCTGTTCAGTACTAGTCTAATTTACCGTTCAAATAAAATAGAGTACTTTTTAACCTACTTTTGGAATATAAGTACGAAACTTTTGAAATTAACTTAATGAAAAATCAGTTTTACTAAAAAATGATTGGCTAAATATATCTTGATTGGCTATAATAATTCAGTTTAAAAAGTATTATGATGAAATGTTTGCATTGTTGTCTTTTTCTTTTTCATCTCTTAAAAAAAAGTCATTTTGCTGATGATGAGACAAGTATAAATTAATTAATTTTAATTATAATTAATTTTTAGTAAAAACAAAAATTTTAAAATAAATTTTTATAGAATTCTTCATCAACCTTCTTTAGCTTTATTAGGTTAAAACAAATTTCTTAAATTAAATTATTGTTTTTTAAAATCATTCAAGTTTATGAGTGTCAATTTAGAAATTGAACAAAATCTAGAAACTCAAACATCCGCGTGGATCCCTATGCTCACAAGAGTCAACTTACGAGATAGAAATGAAGTTGAAGAAATAGAATGACAACCTTTAGAATCAAAGGAATTTTTTTAAATATTGAGATTTGTGGATAATTATTATAATTAGTTGTAGTTGAGATGAGAAATAACTAAAGAGAAGGAGAGTCGGCTAAACATAGAGAGAATGATAACTAATTCTATTTCTATCAATTAAAAATAATAGTGAGTATTTACAACAGAATTATAATGACTAATCTTAAATGCCAAAAAAAATATTGTGTTATAATCAACTACCTACTACCCATTTCTATTCATTGTCAGCATTCTTCCATTAATACCCTTCACACCTAAAACAAACATGCCTAATTAAAGGATATCAACGTAATTAACATATTCTACTCATTTACTTGGCTGAAAACTTCTTCACATCCACCTGTCCTTCACCAATTGGACTAATTAAATATCAATAGGTTAAAAACATTTTCCCACTCTTTTCAATTAATACCTCACTTCATTGCCTCAAATATTGTCTTCAAACAACACCTACTTCCTCTGGTCTTTCTCCCTGCACCACAACTTGCCACAACCAAACAATTTTCTTCCCTTTGTCATCTATCCGCGTCGCAACACAAGCATAAAAATAACAAGGTTCACCCTTCGACAACTTTTTCCCCACTTCCTCACGTATGCTGCCGTCCAACGTTCGACAAGTTTTGTTCAAAATTGTTTTTCCATTGCGACTGATTTTTCCATTGTTCATTGATGGTTTTTCGCCAATGTAACAGTTGGTTATCGATTTTTGCTTATTATTCTTCATTATGCATTACGGAAATCGAAAGTTTCGGTTTTCCCTTCTTTCCATTCATATTTATATTTTGTAGGACTTTGAAATCATTTTGCTAATGGTTTTGGGAAGACTATTTTTTTGTTCAAGTCCTCGTGTATGCACCTGTTTCAACATATGTTTTTTAGATGCTTTTTTGAAATCCTGTTGTTTTATGTTCAACATTTTTCATGTTGTTCAAGATTTATTGTTAGCATTCATGTTTAAAGACAGCCGGGTTCAAGTGCTATTGTTAGAAAGCATGTTATTTAACTATGAAAAAGGTTGTTGTGGTTACTCTTTTTTGTGTGTGTTGTTGGTACTTTTCAGATCAATATGTCTAGGACACCCATTATGGTTGTTGATTTGAAGATAGGTAACAACGTATGGAAGCTTGCAGCTCGTGTCGTTGATTTGTGGATCGTGAAGGACCGTAACAGACAACAACACTTTGAAGGTGTTCTCCAAGATAGCAAGATATACATTTATTGTTATAGAACCTTAATATGTCATGTTACTATTATTAAACTTACAAGGTGTCCTAACTCTTCATTTCATTCATAGTGTGACAAAGTACACGTCGTCACTCGCAATAGGGATTTCGATTTATGGAAGCAGAAACTACGAGAACATCAAACTGTCATGGTTTATAATGGTGACCCTTTAAACAATGATCTTGCCTTGAAAGTATGTGACAACCCGTTGAAGCTTGTTTTCAATGGTGGTACCACTGTAACTATGGTTGACATGCCAGAAATATCAGCTTACCAGTTTTGTTTCAAACTTATTGTTGATTTCTTACACGAAGATTTTCAAGTAAATCGCTTATATGGTATTTGAAATGTTTTTTTTCCTCAAATTACCTGCATGATGACATGTTATTGCAAATCATTATTCTAACTATTTGGCCTTACTTTCATTCAGATGTGATAGGTGTGCTCCACGAAGTCGTCAAGACTTAAGTTGCGGGAGGCGGAAAGAAGGCTTGCGTCAACCTTATCATATCCGATGAAATGTATATATCATACAATGCCTTATTTATCTCTTTATTTGTTATTTTATTGGTGTTTATTAATTACTTCTCTTTGTTTGATATTAGTGGTTCTGAAATTGATCTGACACTGTAGGAAGCATATTCCACTCAGTTTATGGCCTACACAAATGAGAAAACTACACATGGCCCGAATATTATCGTCATCACTCATGCCATGTGCCAACAAAGTTTAAGTAATGCTTGCTACTGATATGCCACTCTAATTTGTTCATGTAATAGTTACTGATATGAAAATGTTTTTTTCGCAGCAACCGGAAAATTGTACATCTCCAATGCGTGGCATGGAACAAAAATGCTTCTCGATTATGTTCATCCTCAAGTCACTTCATTCCAGTCTAAGTAAGCCATAACCTTTAAATCATGTCATGATGCAGTCCCTTTAATGTACTGCACTTTATATAATGCTTCACTTGTTTTTAGGTTAGGTGACAATGTGATTTCCCAAGTGATGTCACAACCATTATCTCAACCCTGTGCATCTCAAGGGTCTTTTGTTGACAGGTCTTTTTCCTACACCAATGACGTTAAAACAATCGGAGAAATCATTAGTTTGCAAAATGTAAGCTTCTTAGTCTCAATCATAAGTTGTTTTATTTGCTTCTTTACAAATGTTGTGATACATTCCATGCCATGCATCTTTACAACAAACTTTTTACAACACTATTGGTACAACTAAGAGGTTTAAGTTAAGTAAGTTTGGTTGGTACTATGAACAATGTCCAACATGTAACAAGACTAACAAGTCACATGGGGAGCCATTCATATGCACTTGCTGTGAAAACATACCTCCACCTATCACCAAGTAAGCACATCATTCTTATTTGATACATATATAAACTTAGCACCTTATATGCATCTGTTTGTTAATTTTATTGCATTGCAACCAATTCATTAGGTATGAGATCGAAATTGAGGTTGAGTATGCAGGAAATTGCGGTTATTTTATGTTTTGGGACAATGATTGTATCAAATACGTTAGAATGTCGGCACATGATTTAAGAGAAATCATGGAAAAGGTATGTACATATTATGTATTTTAACATATGTTTGATACATTATATATATGCTTGAGACATACAATATATGCACATGAAACCATGCTAATACCTAATATCCTTTGTACTTGAAGAAAGCATGTTGTCTTTTACATAGTCATGCTACAAAATTTTGCCTTAATGTGTGAATAATTGTTGTTCTATACTGCACTCATAGGATGAAGACTAACAATGGCAGGAAAATTATACACTACATATTTGATAGTTTTACATATGTTTGATCCATTATATATTTGATAGTTTGACATATGGCAGGAAAACTATACACTACACTCATAGGATGAAGATTAACGTCATTTTGAAATATTGATAATCCCTCATATCCTTTGTACCTGATGAAATCCTGCCGTCTTTTACATAGTCATGCTACAATGTACTTGGAAAAACTATACAATACATATTCTGTATTTTAACATATGTTTGAGGCATTATATATATTCTATACCTCATATCCTTTGGCAACCAATACACTGCATTCTTCCATTTATTGTATGCTACATATGGCAGGAAAACTATACACTACACTCATAGGATGAAGATTAACGTCATTTTGAAATATTGCTAATCCCTCATATCCTCTGTACCTGATGAAATCCTGCCGTCTTTTACATAGTCATGCTACAATGTACTTGGAGAAACTATACAATACATATCATGTATTTTAACATATGTTTGAGGCATTATATATATGTATATATATTCTATACCTCATATCCTTTGGCAACCAATACACCGCATTATTCCAATGTTGAAATACATTTGCTTTGAATCATTTATATTACTATGTAACGTTTACCTTATATATATATATATATATATATATATATATATATATATATATATATATATATATATATATATATATATATATATATATATATATATATATATATATATACATACGTAGTCCAACGAAGATCATCCCCAAATATACCCTGAACACTTGGACAAACTAATAGACAAAGAATTTGCATTTCGTGTGAAGTTTCAACCAAACTATAAGCAAACATTTGTTGTCAAAATTACTGAGGACAAGGAGGTCATCAAGATGATCAAAGAGGCCATTCATCCAATTGAGGTATGATATGAAATGAGGCATCAAAGTTTAATAGTATAAGACAAGTGTTCAGGAGTATACTGATCCTACAACATGCTCTTGTGTAGGAAACTTCTAAAGATGCCATGAAGGCCCCCATTTCAAAAGCAAAGGAAGTTGTTCTTAATGATCACATACCAGACAATGAAGTATTGACTCCTACTTCCCTTCATATAGTAAATTTATTTACAAGTCATATATGTCTTAACATATGTTGCAACTTACAAGTCATAATGCACAAATAACTCATACATTGCACTTGCAACTTCCAGCCAACCATGTCTGCTTCACAAAAATGGAGCGATGAAGTCTATTCAAGCAATACCCCTTCCAAGAGGTTGTCACAAGAGCATTCTATTGAAGACCTTGAAACTTCTACTTTCTTGTCACCCAAGCAATCTGCAACTAAGAGTGCGAAGCAAGCAAAGATAGAATGAACTCTTGGCTTTATCTGAACTTATTTTGGTACAACAACCTGCATATTATGTTGCTATTTTTTATAACCTAATGTTATTGACAACAAACAATGTCAAGATGTATTAGTCCTTTTATTTTGTTAATGTTGAGCTTATACTCCAAAACTTATTGGGCTCTTCATGTGATATGTATGACTCTATTATTTATGTGTAAGGCAATTTCTTATGATCTTTTTTAATGAATGTTTACCTTTAATATGCCACTACAACAAGTAGCATATTCAATAAGTATCCAATAAGATACCTTCAAATAGTAACATTGGTTCATTTTAGTTTGTCCCCTTTACTGTGATTAAAATGTTGATGCAAAACACCACAAAATTATAGTTTATATTTTGTAATCCAATTTACATTAGGTCAGTTGAAGCAAGTTTACAGGTCTGTATCATAAGTTTTCAACTATTGCAATCCATTAGAATTACAATTGAAGGCAACCATAATTGAGAAATGCTTTAGGTTGGCTTTTTTGTAATCCTGAATCTATGGTAAATATAAATGATTTTTCATTTTAAACCATGACAGTTGAGACAGCAAAGCAATGGGTTTAATTTTGTACAATAAAAGAAGAGAAGTATTAGCTAATAAAATAATACAAATATGGTCTCTTTGAAATCCTTTAAGTTTTAAATATGTTTGCTGTGATTTTTTACATAATGCAAGAAATACATGATGTCTTTATAAACTACTAGCGTTCAGACGGGCACTCCCGTGCCCGTCTGTCCGCTTTTTTAATGCGCACAGCATAGAAAAATAAACGCGTGTATATTTTGTATGAAGTTTTTATCATAGTTAAGATTAATTAAATGCATTTGTTTTTAGATATACTCAAGCAGTCATAAAATCAAGATGATAAATATATATATACTAAAAATATTTTAGTGAATTAAGTATACATTAATGCTACTATTAGTTTAAACATACCGAATTAAATAAAATTTAGATAAAAAAATATGTTGTTTAAACATGCTAATAATATTATTACATTTTGAAAATAACAAACAAAGTTATTCTACATTATATTAAATAATTGAAGAGCAAAAAGTATTATTTATACTGTATAATCAATAACGTTCCTCAAGAGGAAGGCCGAACATAAAATCTTTATCTTGAGAATTTTCTCTCTCCCTGCAATTGTTTTCCGTAGTAAAGAAAAAATGTAAGACTCTCACATTAGAATTGCTCTAGGAAAAAATATAGTGAAAGTAATAGTAATTAGTGTAATATATTATTTTTCTACCTTGTAAAGATTCGAATTAATTCTTCATGCATCCATTTATCAATGCGCTCTTGAGCTTTAAAAAATTACAAATACATCATGAAATGTCATATCAACAAAGAAATACATTCAAAACATGTGATTTATTTGATCATAATCTGGTGTACTGAACCATAAATAAATGTATACCTGAAGAATGGAAATATTTTGTTTTAGTTCAGATTTGGTAGAACAACAACCCTGACTTATTTTTGAATTACGTGGATTTCTGGTAAAAAAAGGAAAACAATGAGTTTAATGAATATACATGATTTTACTTACACAAACCAATAATAAAAGTAAAATTCATGCATTCAAAAATATTCTATGGATAAATATTATTAAATGAATAAAATAAAAACCTGTTCATCCTTTGAGATATTATTTCTTTTTTCACCATTTTTCAAAGTTGTGTTTGATTTGTTACCACTGTGGAGCCCCAACCGACAGAGTAAACTTTTAGATGCTTGACCTGTTTTTATAAGGATGATAAAAGTGTTGGTCAAAGAGTGGTGAAAATGCAACAAACATATTTTTTTATACATGTTGCGAAAAAGGTAAATGCACCTTATTGTCTAGCTTGCCGATATATGAAATTGTTTGTTCATCCTTCCAAGTGTTCCGATTTATCTTTAAAGTCCCCCATATAAAGTTTATTCCATATAAGAATAGTGAGAATAAGTATGATCCAATTGATTGATTATAATTAAAAGCATAAAATAAAGGATTAAGTCTAGCTTACCTTTATGTCGAAGCAAGTTTCAACATTCTTCTGTCTCAGCTCCTTACATAATTGGAAGACTTCATTGTGTTCTAGTTTGACTGTATATCAAAGCCACACAATTTTATACTTAGTTATATTTAGTTTTATCATATAAAGAATACAATATAATATTGGTATTTCGTGTACAAATGGGAATCGATGTGTGAGATTATTTGTTTAATGTACGTAATGATACCTGCGGGTGCGATAAAAGAATCTGTTTAAATACTACATTTTTTGTGTAGTCACCATCTTCTCCTTCCAATTTTCCTTCCTTGGATAAAACTTTTGTTGTAGTCTGTGAAACACCTCTAGATAAAGCCACATATAATTGTCCATGACTGAAAATATATCGTGGAAGATATATTCCGACATTTGGGATGGTTTTTCCTTGTGACTTATTTATTGTAATTGCAAAACTTAGTCGCACAGGAAACTGCTTTCTACTAAGGACAAAGGGCAACCCATCACTGGCCGATGTTTTTATTTTAATTCTGGGCAAGAAAGCTCGTCTTCCTGCGTTGTTTCCTGTCAAGATTTCCACATCCAACATATTCATATATAACCCATGACATAATAACTGCGTCCCGTTACACAGCCCATATCTAGGATCTAGATTTCGCAACAACATCAATGGTGCACCCTTTTTTATCTTTAGAATATGCGGGGGCAAACTACCTTGTGCAATTGAGTTTAAGAATTCTTACTGGTATAAATTATTATTATCCCCTTCAACCTCGTCAAATGACAACAAATTATGTTCTTCTCTTGGAAACTGGTCAATAATTATATCATTTAATTTTTAGATATCATCGTTTGTTGGGGTCAAAATAACTCTTTGTACCATATAAAGGGCAGCCCAACCATGCAATTCTAAATTAGGAAAAATATGTTGTATAAGCACTTGTATGGAATGTTCACCTTCCCATGGGACTGCAATCTGTGAAGGCAACCTCACCATGTCATCTAGTTTGGTAGGTTCAACACCATCACCAATGCGCATAAGAAATTCTGCAAACTCTTGATCATGCAATGATCGCATATTTTGACGCAATCGCAAAATTTTGGTATGAGCATATAAATAAGATTGAACAATACACGCAAAAATCATTTGTGCCTTAGTACTTTTTCTTACAGCAGGAAGAACTTGTCGGAAATCTCCCCCCATGATCATAACTTTTCCTCCAAATGGAGCATTGTTGCTACAAATGTCTTGTAATGATCGATCTAAGGCTTCCAAACAATTTTTGTTTATCATTGGGGCTTCATCCCAAATTATTGCAGCAGAAACCCTAATGAGATTTGCAAGATCGTTTTGCTTTTGAATACCACAAATAGAACTCGGTTGTATATCGATAAGTATCTTAAATCGAGAGTGTGCAGTTCTACCATCGGGTAACAACGTTGCATCTATACCAGATGATGCAGTTGCCAAAAAAATTTCTCCTCTACTTCTTAAACTTGCCATTAATGCTCTATAAAGGAATGTTTTACCCGTTCCTCCTAGACCATCAACAAAAAATACCCCACTGTGTTTTTGATCAATTACATTCATAATGGTTTTGAATGCAATCACTTGGTCATTATTTAACTTCGCAACAGACTCAATATCTTCATTGGGGATATCGACCGCTAACTCCTCATGTATGACACTTGGAATCGAATTTCCTTGTACTGTATCAAGGGGTAAAGATGGGAGATCATAATCTTCAATCTTTTTACCGTGCAGGTTTAAGAGTTCATTCAAGTCCTTCAACAACATATTAGTTAAGACCGATTCCACAACATCGTTAGTTGTTTGATAATCCTCTGTTATATGTGTAAAAAACTCATTCCAAAGGCTTCTAACATCAGTAGGTTCACAAAATATGAGAATCGTCACAAATAACCTCCTTAAAGCATATGGCATTCGGAGACTCGTCGCTTCAACCAAACAATCATGAATACTATGGTCAGTCTCTAGAAATCCTCTATCCTCGGCTGATTTTTTTGAATGTACTGAAAGAAGTGCCATTATTTGTAAGAAGATATTCCCAACTGGTCGGACCTCTGACATGAGATAACAATACTCGCAAGTAAAACGTCTCTCCCTCCGAAGGTGATACCGTATAGATTCTCCCGATAACTCTCCTTAGTGAACGTCTACGATGCCATTCCTTCTCCCTATTATTCCAACAATAATGCTCTGGAATCTCTCTATACAGATAATTTCTTGCTTCTGGATCTCTTAGGTTTAAGGCAAAGAATTGTGTGAGCATTGTTTTGGAATTGCGTTCATTATTTAACAAATCCACAATTCGCTGATGATTATAAAAGCGCACTTGATGGAGGTTCGGCAAGTGGATCTGTAATCTTTCAACAGAAGGATATAATCGGTAAAGAGTAAAGCGAAATATTTTCCATAATTCCTCGGGAGCACAAATCCATCTTGCATCAACATATTGTTGAACTTCATCCATGTATGGTCCTTTGTGAATCTCCATAGCCACACAATCAGGGCCCTTGTACACATATTTGTATAGATACTTGATACTTTTAATGGTACTGCAAATCTCTACATTGATGTGGCAGTCGTACTTTAACAGTAACCAAGGGTTATAAGGAACCACCCATCTATTATCGACAGACCTGCCTCTACCTAACGATATAGGTTCATCAAATCGTCTTCTGTACTCAGGATATGAGTCAGTGCCTTGACGTGTTTCATCCAAGAATTGTTTTGGATATCTTTTTTTACAATGTCCGTCTTTCATATATGGGGACTTCCGATTTATAATGCCGCAAGGTCCATGGATCATATGTTTTAGAACCGTTTCATGCAACTGTGGTTCACATTCTAGCTTAGGTATTTCTGCTCTTACCACACTATCATACTCTTCTAGGCCACGCAATTTGTCATTACTTTCTAAGACCAACAACATATGCACATGCGGCAATCCTTGTTTTTGAAATTCAGTGACGTACATGTAGCTTTTAACCTTTCCTAAGACTCCTTTATTAATAACATCATCCTTTAATTGCTCGAATTTCGAACTAAATATTCTTGTTAGTAAATCTGGACGATCTTGTGGTGTTTGAAAAGGAAAAAGTTCTGATGTTATCTCACTCCAAGAAGGATTGCATGTCATTGTCAGAAAAACATCTGGTTTACCGCCATGAAGAACGATAGCCATACCATCTTCATAGCGTTGTGTCATGTCTCGACGACCTCCAATAAATGATGATGGAAATATTGTTCTTTTTCCAATGTTTTCTATGGTGATTCATGAAATGTATTAGTTTCAGAATGCATGAAAGATTATCATTATAATTTATAAGTACAACAACTAATTAGTAATCTAAAAATATATATTTATGCTACATTATTTAGTACCTGCATTAGTTTCACCGACATGCAAAACATCCTGTAAACCTTGGTACACTTCAGCACGTATATCACGTTGGTGCTGTCTAATCCACCTTAACCTCCCTGATTCAAATTTGACATAATTGTCTACAACATATTGTTGCAACAGTCGACCCGCATTTAACAACATTGATTGATCATTTGGGCGAATCTACAATTGATTGAAAAATATGTCGGTGTTAAAAGTGATGTGTTTTAAACTACGCTTATCTAAGTATACTATTTACTAAAATTAATCTAAATTTACCTGAAGCATGTAACTGTAATATGCTCGACATGACAATCTTCGTCCATTACAATTTGTTGTGTTAACGTCCCAACCATGTGTCCCAAAAGGAAACAATATAGGATACTGCAGCGGATCATAATATCCCTTTGTCTCTTGAACTTTCTTTAGATTTCCATCACGACAAATGGAATTAATATCCCTTCCATATTCCATAGAATCTGAATCTCCTCCAACAATAATTTCCGCAACTTGTTCTGTTGTTGGGAGATTATATTGATGGTGATTACTTGGACGCTCTTTAAGTATGAAGCTACATTCACCGATATTTGAAAGTTGTGACAGTTGTTTGAACCTAATTACAAAAGGATTAAACTGATGGAGCATTTTTTGTAATTTTCGAACTACATTTTGGTGGAGTTGTGGATTTTCCTGCATTCTATTATGTAGCTCATTATCTGTGTCGTAGATGCATAGTTGTAAGAAACGCGGTCTGGCACCCTCATTTGGATAGAAACGTCCTATGTTATGGTAAAAAGCACCTTGAGCACGAAATGTATATATACCACGACCAGATGCAAGAATATTCTCATCAACGTGAACACCAATTGAAGTGAATGAGAGCACATGGTTGTAACTTCGAATATGTTGCCTAAAATGCCTTCCTTCTACTGAACCATCCAAAAATAATTGTTGCAATTCTATAGGAGCATTAACTCGTGAAAATGATACTTTTCCACCATTACAACACATATCACGTGATTCATGATGAAACAATTTTGCATTGCAATATCTACAGGAAATTGGATTAGGCAACCAGGATTTTGCCATCATCGAATTATTTTTGAAATTTCGAGCAATATTGTGTCTTGCTCGAAAAGGGCGTCCTGATTCTATAGGAAGGAGTTTGATATTGATTACTAAATATTATTTAAAATCTATAATACAAATAAATAATTAACACAATATTCCTAGATTAGAAGATTTAGCATTGCATAATTTTCAGTTTTATGGCACTTGAGTATAAGCTACATTATTTGGCAGAAAAATGTTTATGAACATACCTTGAGGACGACATGATGCACCATCATTTATTGCTTCCATGTTAACATCTGATATTACTGCATCCTCCAAAGCTTCATCAACATCCATATCGCCTGATATAAAAATAATAATTAACATATATATATATATATATATATATATATATATATATATATATATATATATATATATATATATATATATATATATATATATATATATATATATATATATATATATATATATATATGTTGAAATTATGGCTCATATATGTAGAACAATATCTTGTATACTTGTAGCAGAGTGACTATTGTTGATACGTTGGTTAGGTGATGTGACATTATGATCTGCGGGTTTAAATACATAAAATGAGAGATGACAAATAAACAATATTATACAAAGTACGATTATAATATATATATTGATCATCACCAACCAAGTGCAACATCATTAACATGTGTAATTCTACTTGGGTCGACTTCATTGTCATGAGTTCCTTGAAAGTGTGATATTGAAGATCTCATATTTGTAAAACTTTGAAATGGAACTCTTCTCCGACTGTTCATAGTGCGAGATGTTTGAGCTTGTTTATCTTTCTCTTTTCGCCGACTATAATTGTCACGTCGTATCGATAAATAATTTTCTCTTTGTTCGAGGTTCATATTTTGTCTCCTCTTCCTCTCATTTTCGGCTCTTCTCGCCCTTAGTTGTTGACTTGATATCTGACGGGTATTATTTTCCCTTTTGTTAATGTAACTGCCAAACACATAGGCAATTTATAAGCAACATAATTTCACTAATTATGTTGAAAAATATTGGTAAATATAGATGGGATTTAAAATAAATATATTTGTTTTTGGAAAAAAGAAGTTTACACCAAAAAGTATTATTTGTAAAACATATGTTAAAAATATAAATCAAAACTAAAATATAAAAAAGACGAAGAAGATATGGGCAATCAATAAAAAGAAACATAAATTATGTTGGACAAATAGATGAAAAGATTGTATATTAACTAAACATTAAAATATAAAATGGGGTAAGAAATGAAATTAGTGTAACTTAATTATATGAAAAACTACTACTAAAAAAAATTATATGAAAAACTGAGTTTATTTAAGTTATAGATAAAAGATATATTATTAAAAAAATAATGAGAAAAGATAGTGTTATAGTAACTCATATGAAACTTTGAATAGTGAATTATCTCAAAAAATGTCTTAAAAACTTGATGAAAGCCACAATTTTCAAGTCAAAGATTTATGTTAGCTGACTTAACCAACGTAAATCTTTGTGTGTTCTCTATCTTTTTCATTAACGTTCTTACACTTACAAATTTGGTTTTGGTAAGTGAAAATATTTGAATAGATATAATCAATCCATTATAAGAAATTTGTTACATGGTATAAAATTTTCAAATTCCAAATTGTTTTTTGCATTAAGATTTTGTTATATATTGGTTCTCTGAACATAGAATGATTGCACTTCATATAATCTTATTTTGCATATAGGTTCAAGAAAATTTTTAGTTCCATTATCAATAAAGATAAGGTTCAAAAATTAGTGAAAAGCTCATAAATCTCAAGTTTAGCCACAGTCCAACAAATATGACTTTTAATCATGAATATTGTTTGATGTATGACTGATTAATGGAATTTGACACCAAAAAACTAAATGCTAACTAACCATTATTTATTTTGCTAAGAGTTCAAATCTAAATCAAATAGAGAATCAAATCATGTTAATAGTAAAGAAACACGGTAACTAATATCAAGAAATTGTCTAAGATACTCCAAAATGAAACAAATCCTATGAGATATAATATCAAGATATTGTAACATATGTTTGGATCTTCAAAGGCCCCCTCACAAGCTTTAACCTTGTTACAAATGTGCCATTTAAAAGAAAGTAAATAAACTATTCAGTTCAATATTTAAAATTGGTTTCTATACAATATATACAGGGAATACTTTGTTTTGGTGTGACTTATTTTTCTACCATTTTTACCCTTATTTTATTGTATAATTTACTTAATAACTTCTTATTATTAACTTCCACATAATTTATTATTTTTAACTTCTACGTAATTTTTTATTATTAACTTCCACATAATATATTTTTGAAAAAAATTATTTAAAAAAAATATCGTTTATATTTTTATACGCATTAAAAAAAGTAGAAGAAGAAAAAAAAAGGGAAAACGTGGGGAGCCACCCTATTTTTCTAAAAGTGTGATAAAACATTAAATTAAAAAAATTAACTAATTCAATTGATAATTAAGATGATTTTATGACTTTTTCAACCAAATATATTTTTATTGATTCAATTATCATTTTAATTAAACCTTAAATATATTAAGTATATCAATTAATTCTAATTATTTTAGAACCAAAAATATTAAGTATTGATTTGATGAAGAAAGAAGGAAAAAAAACTATTCTTAATTGATTCAATAATGAATAATTGATTAGTAATTTAAAAAAATAATAAAAGGTTACAAAATGGAAACAGAAAAAGTAAATTTGGGGAACGTTCCACATACATATATTTTTTATATTTTATTTATAATAAAAAATTCAATTAAATAATTTTTTTTTTTACTTTTTCAAAACAAAATAAAAGCTAATGAAAACCCAACATGTGGCATTGCAATTACAAACAAAACAAAATAATAAAATCCAAAACTCAGTAACCGTACTTACAACTTCTCTCCCTCATTCAATTAGTTTTTGTTTTATGTTAAATTTTGGTTTATGTTTTGTAACAGATGTTCATTCCACTGCTTCATTCGCTTTATTGGATGTGTTATGACTAATTTTTTTTTACAGAAACTTGGAGTTAATTTGATTTACACTGTATTTTGATTTAAAACATATATGCCTTTTTTTGTTAATAGCCTTAAAGCTTACTGGACTATAATTATGATTTATGTTAAATGATAATGATAACTATGAACTAACAATTAGCTGTGAAACTGTATAAACATAAGTTGTTTATAAATTTTTTTGGATAATTAAGAAATAAGAATTAACAATTAGATTGTGATCTATCATACACAATTAGTATAACCACATCTTAAAACTCTCTATTTGTAACCTCCCTGAATGTTACAGACTTTAAGAGGACATTACATGAAGGCTATATGAAACTATATTATGCATTAATAAGAGGTACCTGCAAGTCATCCACTTCCCAAATGAGATCTCTAGAACATCTATGTACCCCCCAACCAACTTCTTATTCCCTTGTATAATCCATTCGCCTATATCCATTTGCAAAACATGAATTGTAAAACAGTTAAACAGAAAAGCAAGATAACAAAATAAAGTACATACTCACCTTTCACTTTTAAGGATAATTCATATGTGAAACTGACACGTTTATTGTTCCGAACAACCACCATAAGTGCATGTAACAAATATATATAATTAAGTGCCTATAACAAAGATGTGATGAATGTTTAATAAATTTATTCAATTATATTTTTAAAAAAATTCGTGACAAAAATAATATCAGAATGAGTTTGTTGAGAGCCTTGATCTACACTAATAGAGATATGCACGATTTGACAAAGAAAGGGAGAGAGAGATATGATTAATTTGCAAATAGCTTGACAAATTGAGAGAAATAGTTTGTAAATGGCTTGGAGAGAGACTCACTTTGCATAGAGGAGTTAGTATGAATGTTAATGATAGGAAGGACTATGGAGATAGTGGGAAGTTATTTGTTACAGTTATTATTTAGTATTATTATTAAATAAAAGCAAGTGAGAAATTAAGCATTAAGGCAAAGGGTAAATATGGAATAAAAATATGAAATTAAACATTAATGAAGGGCAATTATGGAACAAAAATAGGCCACACCAAAAAGGTGTATCCCCTTTATATATAGTTATAGATTATGTACTCCAAGAAGTCATGTCCCTTTTTTAGGCATCATTCCATCATATCTGTGATTGTATTTTGTTTTATTTACATGTTTATTGCCTTGAATAAAATAAAACACTGCCTGCAAGTTTTCTACTAAACTACACAACTTGTACAGAAAAACTTATGGATTAAGGGCCTGTTTTAGCTTTATGTATGACATAAAATCATTTCCAATTTTAAGGTATTTGGAGGGATGGAGCTGTTGTGAAACAACTTAAATAATTTTAAGGTTGTGGACCACTTTGAGTGTATGCTATGTGTGGAAGATATTAAACATTTTAATAAAAAGGAACCATTAGTTTTAAGACTACAATGCATTGGGAACTGCTCCAATCCACTGCCCGAAAAACCAGTGACAGGCTGCTATGAGTTGACTTCTTACCTTTTTTCAGCTACATCAATATGGAAGACAATACAACCAATGATTTGTTGTACTAATTTTTACTAATCTTATGCATAACACATGCATGTAAAGTAATCTTATGCGTGTTTTCAATGGTGTATATCTTGGAACCATGTAATTCCCCCCACTACTTTACAAATGGTTGCATCTGAATTTTATTAAAGTAACTACCAATTCATTCTCAACTAGATTGGTTAACACAACAGTTTCTACTTTTTGGAGGAAATTCAAAAAAAATATTATAGCCTCTTTGATATTGACTTTTTTTTCTGCAGGAAAGTCAACTTTTCCTGCCATTGTTAGTCTTCATCCTATGAGTGCAGCATAGAACAACAACTATTCCCACATTAAGGTAAAATAATTTCTTGAACAAGCATCATATACTAATCTCCACCATTCTGTTTGCACTTTCTTTTTCATGATGCAATAGATTCTTACATATGGAGATTAGTATTTGTAGAATATTCATTGTTAAAGAAGGGTCATTGGACATATGAATGTGAGTAATAAGAACAACTTGGCTAACTTACATTGGTATTAAGTGAATAGGAGTCTATCATGTTTTTGTGACTAATACCAGTTTGGCATTTGTGACTAACTTTTATACTCGCTTCCATGGTTGAAAGAGGTCATGGATGGAGATTAGTATTTGTAGAACTTTTTTTGTTGTACTGATATAATCCTATTTTATTGAATTCCTGCTTTATAACCTTGACTATTAATGATCCACTTCTTCCACTTTTATATTGGCAATGCTAACAGGTTCTGTTATTATACTACATATTTAATGTTATGCATAAATTTTACTACAACTATCTGCTGTATAATTATGTTGAATCAACATTGCACAAACACGAGTAGGAACAAAACTGAGCCATATCCTATCATTCCTCTCCCAAACTGCTTCAATAATATCAATTATACCTAAGTAGGAACAACATGAAAAATTAAGCTCATAATGTATTGTTACATTGAGAATTCGTATTTCTGAAACATGATAACAATAACTAGTACCAAGTCTAAACAAGCCAAGTAGTGTCATAGTTGTAACTTGGAAAATAACATTTTCACAGAAGAATTGTTTGCAACATAACAAAATTAACACACTCAAATAAAATATTAACATTGTTTTATATTTATTCTTATCAAAAACATTGTTGTATCTGATTCAACTTGCAACCAGGATATCATATTACATCTTGCAACCAAGTTTTTCACTTCCATTCAACTTTATTATATTATTCATTGGAATGTGTGTTTATGACTTGCTGCATATCATTTCAGACCCATGCTTTGGGTAGCTTGCTGCTACTAACCACATAGTATCACCTATAATCATTTTTCACTAGTTGCTCAATCTCACTTTTAAGGTTCCCTGTGCATTGTTAAAGAATAGTCATTGGTCATATGATTGTGAGTAATAAAAAAAATTAGCTAACTTATGATGATGCTTAGGAATAACTCCATTGCAATGGTATTAATTGAATATGAGTCTGTCATGTTTTTGTGAGTAATACCAGATTGGCATTTGTGAATAACTTTTATACTCACTTCCATGGTTGCAAAAACCAGTATGAATTGCACTTAGATTCTTTGTGAGTTTTTCAAACTTTATTGACCAATGAAGCTTATTGATGTTATCTTGTAGTGGTTTTGGGTTATACATATTGGCACAATCACTATACTATGTTATGAAGCCACTGATGTTACTATAAACTTCAACTTTTTTTTAAAAGAAGGATCGTTGGTCATATGATTATGAGTAATAACAACAAATTGGCTAACTTATGATTATGCAATTGGCTAACTTATTAATAACAAAAACTTGGCTAACTTGCATTGGTATTAAGTGAATAGGAGTCTGTCATGTTTTTGTGACTAATACCAGTTTGGCATATATGACTAACTTTTATACTCGCTTCCATGGTTGCAAAAACCAGTATGGATTGAACTTAGATTTTTTGTGAGTTTTGCAAACTTTATTGACCAATGAAGCTTATTGATGTTATCTTGTAGTGGTTTTGGGTTATACATACTGGCACAATTACTATACTATCTCATGAAGCCAGTGAAGTTACTTTAAACTTTAGCTTTTTTTGACCCACATTATGTGACAGAGAAATGGTGAAAGGTTTAATAGAAAGCTTATTGATGTTTATCAGAAACCATGACTAGTGCAATGTTTATATAAGATTCATATGCTTATAGTGATTTAACTGTAATAGGAACATATTATGCATGACAAAAGAGAAATTGTTAGATTCGTCGATTACTATCGAATACTCCAATGACTAATGTTGCATTTACAATAGTTTGTAGCTCTACATTAACTTTTTCTTGTCTGTTGCTTATAATTTTAATGAATAAGTCTTATCATTCTTCAGTTTTATGTTTTCAATATCTAACTAACATTGACAATGTTATAGGCCAATTATGCACCAGTTATCTAAGGTACATGACTATTCCTAGCGAAAGAGTGGCACCAAACGAGCTAGAATGCAAAGATTTACTTTGCTAAAAGCTAAAAGGAAAAAGAAAATAGCTAATACTACAGATCACCCACATACTAACAAGCAAACTTATTTGATAAGTGGTTGCATTTCTAATTATAGAATTCCACTTTGCGATGTTACTCCACCTGTTTCCAACAGTCAATTAATTGATAAGATTGTAAGTGATAGTAAGAAAATGGATGCTATATTACATGGGATTATGCCATCACCTCCAACACATATATGCTGTACACCGCACACAGTATTTAATGCTCAAAACTTGGGTACAAACCTTATGTCAAGGTTTTCTAATGGAGGGGGAATGTCACAAAAGGAGACTGTATTTGTCGACACCAATGCAGAAGTCCAAAACTCTTCAAATATTGCTCGGTACGTATTACTCTGTATTTTATTCAAGCAAAAGCTATGTTTATTTTTAATGAAGTACACTTTACAGGATTGAGGCAACATGCACTTCTCAACCTGTCAAACATGGTCGTGGTCGTCCGAAAAAATCTCTTGGGGTACAGGATCTGGCGTCCAATCTTATACGGAATGATATAACCAACCTTGTAACGCCACAACTTCAATTTACCAATGAAGCAACAAAGAATCATGTGTAAGTTTTTCCCCATGTGTATTACTCTGTTATCCTTTTTCTGGTGTATTACTCCCCTATTAACTTTGAATTCTTTTTCAACAGTACACAACGAATTGCATCACCATCCATTACTGCCCATAACCGGTGCAAATATCCAATAATAGCCACTGCAAATTCACAAACAAGTTGTGTTATTTCTAAACCATATCATTATAGCTACACCAGTCAATTGTGTAGTCAATTGTAAGTGTATTGATTTTAAATTAAGAATGAAGTTGTTTGATGATATGGTATATTACAATTTTATACACTTATATATGTTTATCCATGAGTGCAAAAGAAATAAAATGAGAGCAACACAACCTTTACGGTTTCAAGAATCTAATGGCGAATCAAATACAATTGATGAGGAAAGCAATATTGCAGATACTATCTTTACACCTACAGCTAATGCTGATTTTGATAGTGATGATACTGAAGACGACTCCGACGATGATCTGTTCATAGGTATGTGCCTTAACTGTAAAGGTTGCTGATTATGTCTGCGACAGTTGTTGGTTTCCATTCATTAATCTATATTTTCAGCTATGGATCTCCATTTCCATGATGTTGATTTTAATGCTTTGATATCTAACACTGATTTCATGAGTTTGTTATTGATTTTATGACAGCATATCAATCTGATAATGACTCAAACCTTGATGATGAACAAAGTTTCCCACCGTTTTCTACCGCCAACCAACCAAACCTACATAACCAAAGAAGTTATGTCTTTATTTGAAATTCTGAAATATACTTATATTAAATTATCAAATTTTTTCTGTCATGCTATTCAACTTGCATATATTCTTACATATTTGCTAGAAATCTCTTTTACTTTAGACTTATATGTTTAGAAAAGTATTCTAATTACATGCTTTATAATGAATATAAAATGGAAATACATTAGTAAGGTATGATGACTCTCTAGAATTTGAGTCACTTAGTTTGTTATTGGTTTGTTGTTACTTTGAAAGGCAATAATTTTTTTTTCATGAGTGGTTTTGTTTGGAATTGTTATTATTTTACGTGTTGAATTTTGTTCCCACTAATGTCTTACGAGAATTATTTCTTATCTATGATTTTAACATTGACTATGTTTGTTATTGTTTGTTGTTAGTTTGAATAGGAAATACCATCTTTTGAAAAAATTACGACTTTTAATGCTAAGTTTTGCAATATGTACAACATATAGCGATTTGGGAGACCCTTTGATTGAGTGTATGTATTGTAAGGCCATGATGTGGTATCAAGAAAGGATGCACAAACCCAAACATTCTGTGAATCCCAAATTATTTTTATGTTGTGGAAATGGTAAAGTTGAACTTCCCCTCTTAAAACATCCTCCACAACCTTTAGCACATCTCTTGTTTGATGCCAATGCTATGGATAGTAAGAATTTTCAATCACACATAAGGACATACAACATGATATTTGCTTTCACTTCACCGAGAGCTAAGTTGTACAACATATTCAATAATGTTCGTGGTCCACCAACAATAAGAATCCAAGGCCAAGCTTGCCACCGCATTGGAAGTTTACTGCCACCTGAAGGCCATCCACCCAAATTTGCCCAGCTTTACATATATGATACAGAGAATGAAGTTACAAATAGAATGGACACTCTCAGGTATTAAATCATATTTTCTCTTTAATTTAACCATTTCTTTTTTGTCATACAAATTACTAACTTATGTATTATATTTTTGTAGAGACAAAAACAACATTCGTCCTGATATAATCCAAAACTTGTCAAATATGTTGTACCGACATAATACACATACAAGAAGTTTCTTAATGGCTAGACAATGGCTTAATAAAAGCAATGTTCATAACTTGAAACTCAAATTAATATCCACAAGATCTACTGATGGAAGATTTTATAATCAACCAACTGTTTCAGAAGTAGCTGCTTTAATCGTTGGTGACATAGACACTGCTGAGGAAAGAGACATTATAATGCAGGCCAAAGGTGGATAACTGCAATGTATTGATGAGTTTCATCCAAGTTATTTGCCATTCCAGTATCCTTTGATTTTTCCTTATGGAGAGGATGGTTATAGAGATAACATTGCACATAGAGATCTTGATATTTTTGATGACTCTTAAAGGAACCGACTATTCGAGAATGGCTAGCATTTAGAATACAAAGTAGGTGTAATGAGGCAAAAACTTTGTTATCATCTAGGAGATTATTCCAACAGTTTTTGGTGGATGGTTACACAATGCTTGAAGGAGAGAGATTGAATTGGATTAGAAAAAACCAATCCAAGCTAAGAGTGTCAAAGTATACAAGTCTACATTCAGAGCAAGATCAAACACAAGGATCAAGCATAGGAAAAAGAGTCATTTTACCATCATCTTATGTTGGAAGTCGGAGATTTATGGATCAATTGTATTATGATGTCATGGCTATTTGTAGTAAGGTGGGATTTCCGGATCTTTTCATTACTTTCACATGCAACCCAAATTGGCCGAAAATTCAAAGATTGCTTGGTCCTCTAAATTTAAAGCCACAAGATAGACCTGACATCATTGCAAGAGTTTTTAAGATGAAGTTTGATAACCTTATAGCAGATGTGACCAAAAAAGGAGTCTTAGGCAAAGTTATTGCATGTAAGTTTACTATGTCATATCAATTGCTTTAACTTACTATCCTTTAACATTATCTAGGCATTTTAAGCTATACATGACATGTTACAACATATTTATCTCATAATTGTTCTTATTTCTAGATATGTACACAAATAAATATCCTACTCCTGAAGACATAGACAAAATCATTTCTGCTGAAGTTCCTGATCCTTTGAGTCAACCAAAACTATATAATCTGGTCAAAACTCACACGGTGTATGGTCCTTGTGGGTTAGAAAATCCTAGATATCCTTGTATGAAAGATGGTAAGTGTTCCAAGTATTGTCCTAAAAATTTCCAAGATGTCACAATTGTTGATCAAGATGAATATCCTGTTTATAGAAGGAGATATCAGGGTAATACAATTGAAAAGAATGGAGTCACTCTACATAGTGGTCACGTTGTACCCCACAACCCAAGTTTGCTGATGAAATATGAGGCACACATTAATATGGAGTGGTGCAATCAAAGTACTTCAATTAAATATCTCTTCAAGTACATCAACAAGGGTTCTGATAGGATCCTGGTTGTTATCATTCCAAACAACACTGGAACCGATGGAAATATTGACGAAATCAAACAATACCTTGATTGTCGATATGTCTCACCAAGTGAAGCATGCTGGGGAATCTTCTCTTATTCAATTCATGGCAGGAAACCAGTTGTTGAAAGGTTATTTTTTCACATGGAATGAGAGAATTTTGTATACTACAAAGATTTTGAACAAATTGGAACTCTCCTTCTTAAACCAAGTGTCACAAAATCAATGTTTACTTCTTGGTTTGTGGTAAATACTCAGTATGAAGAAGCAAAGTTATTAACATATGGTCAATTTGTGTCCAAATTTGTTTATGACAAGAAGAAAAGGTGTTGGAAACCGCATAAAAGAGGTTACACAATTGGCCGACTAATTTGGGTCCCGCCAACAACTAGAGAATTGTATTATATGAGGATGTTGTTGACTATGAAGAAAGGTCCGACAAGTTATGATGATTTAAAGACAATTGATGGGTTCAAACACAAAAGTTTTAGAGAGGCATGTTTTGCATTGGGCTTCCTACAAGATGACAAAGAGTTCATTGACGCAATTAAAGAGGCTTATAACTGGGGTTCTGGAGTATTTTTGCGTAAACTATTTGTTACAATGTTATTATCATCTTCAATGAATCTACCAGAACATGTTTGGTTAAATACTTGGATGTACCTATCAGATGGTATTCTATATGAACAAAGAATATTGTCAAAAGGTCGAGGTTTGTTTATTATATATTTGCTGCTTCTTTGTAACATCTTTTCTTTTATCCTCTTTATCTTATTGTTTAGAACTATGTTTGGCATAACACTATGGATTCTACACATGTTCATTTTAACAAAGTATCAATACTTACTTAACTTTTACCTTTATTTGTAGAATTAAATTTTTCTGATGAAGATATGCAACAACTCAATTTGATGGAAATTGAGAAGCAACTACAGAAAAATAGAAGAAGTTTGAAAGAATTTAAGCCTATGCCATATCCAAATGATTACGTCCTTGACTTCCTTGGAAATAGATTGATATATGATGAAAGAAAATATGATCCCTCGGTACAAGAAGAAATTTTCCATACTATGTTTCAATCATTAACAGGTATTATTTTTATAATTTGACCTTCAAATTATTTATTGAAACAATATCCAAAATTTAGTGCATACGCTATGTTTCTTCATAATATTATGTTTTTCTTTTATTGCCTGGGATTACATTGATATGGTTATTATTGTCTACGATTATTAGCACAAAACTACATAAGTATAAATGCTAATCACATTGATATGGTCATTGTTGTCATTATTGTCACAAGAATTAAAAATTTCACAGATTTTCTTACTTAAATTGTTTTCATGATGCAACTTTATTGGTGTTTTGTTTTTTTTATTGTAGACGAGCAGCTTAACATCTTTAAAGAAGTTATGGATATTGTCACAAATCAAAATGGTGGTGTTTTTTTCCTATATGGTTATGGTGGTACAAGAAAGACTTTCACATGGAACACATTGTCTGCTGCTCTGCATTGTAAAGGAGATATTGTGTTGAATGTAACATCTAGCGGAATAGCAAGTTTGTTGTTACCAGGAGGAAGAACTGCACATTCCAAATTCAAGATTTCAGTTCCATGTTTGGAATCTTCTATATGTAACAGAGAAAAATTCTGATCTTGCCAATCTCTTAAAGGTAACAAAACTGATAATATGGGATGAGGCACCAATGGCAAATAAATTTTATTTTGAAGCTCTTGATAAGTCATTGAAGGATATTATGAGTGATGACGATGTTGAGTGTCAGCAGATTTTTGGAGGAAAAGTTGTAATTTTTGGTGGAGATTTCAGACAAATTCTACCAGTTGTTCAAAGAGGTACTAGATCATATCTTGTGCATGCAACAATAAATGCCTCTTACATTTGGGATCATTGCAAAGTTATGAATCTAACCAAAAATATGCGTTTGCAAAGTGGTTCTAATTTAGACAATTCAGAAGAAATTAGACTCTTCTCAGATTGAATTTTACAAGTTGGTAATGGAAAGGTCTCAGAACCCAATGGTGGATATGCTGAAATTGATATTCCTGAAGAGTTACTTATAAGAGAATTTGTGGACCCAATTGAAGCAATTGTTTCAAGTACCTATCCAAATCTGCTTCAAAATTACACGGATCCAAATTTTCTTTCAGTGTAGAGCTATTCGAGCATCAACTATTGAAATAGTTGATTACATAAATGACTTCATAACTAATCTTCTTCCAGGTATACTTCATTTTCTGTTATAACTATATTTTCATATTTTTTCATACAATGTGTCTTTGGATGTACATATGTATATATTATTTTGATATGTACATACTACTATATTACTTTTTCATACTATTTTTTATACATACATGTTATTCTGTTATATATATATATATATATATATATATATATATATATATATATATATATATATATATATATATATATATATATATATATATATATATATATATATATATATATATATATATATATATATATATATATATATATATATATATATATATATATATATATATATATATATATATATATATATATATATATATATATATATATATATATATATATATATATATATATATATATATATATATATATATGTATATTAATACTTAATTTTGATTTCATGTAGGTGAATCTAAAGAATATTTGAGTTGTAATTCCATTGATAGATCAGAAGCTAATGACAATTATGCTTTCGAGCATTTGACACCGGAATTTTTGAGTTGTCTGAAAACTTCCGGTTTGCCTAACCACTCATTGAAATTGAAGGCTGGTACAATCATCATGTTGGTAAGGAATTTGGATCAACCTGAAGGCCTTTGTAATGGTACAAGGTTAACAGTTAGGAAGTTAGGAAATCATGTCATTGAAGCAAAGATAATTTCAGGTACAAATATTGAAAACATTATTTATATCCCGAGAATGTCTTTGTCTCCTTCCCAATCTCCATGGCCATTTAAATTTATCAGAAGACAATTCCCAATTATAGTGTCATTTGCTATGACAATCAACAAATCTCAAGGACAATCGTTGGACTATGTTGGATTATATTTGCCAAAGAATGTTTTCAGTCATGGACAACTTTATGTTGCCATTTCAAGTGTTAAAAGCAAAGCTGGATTGAAAGTTTTAATACACGACAAAGACAACAACTACTTAACTCAAACAACAAATGTTGTCTTCAAAGAAGTTTTCCACAATGTCATATAGGTACATATTTAGTTTTTGAATAACATTATTTTTTCTTACTATCAATACTAAAATCTTCATCTCTATATTTAACTTTCAAGTAAAATAATTTGATAGTCAAATTTATATTTCACTTCATACTTATATAATTCATTCTTTCGACATCTCATATTTTCTTAGATAGTTCTAATATTTCATTAATTATTGATTTTATTTTATATTTGTAGGTTTTGTAATCTCCATTCTTGCTTCATACAAGTCTTACTACATCATTTTAATCTACAATGTTATTTGCACTTTGTTTCTAAATTTCTTTTGTTGGACATACTATGCTTCAGATATTAAAAGTTATTGTATTTTTATGACATTGAATATATCCACTATTATGAAGTTATTATGAAATTTAAGAATAAATTTACCTGTGCGGAAGCACGGGTCTACTACTAGTGTAGCTTGAAAGACATCCAATGTTTCATCTTGCTCATTGAAAGTCATATTCCTCAAAGATAGGTGGATTCCGTATAACCCAGGTTTTAAGGTCCTTGAGCATCATGGTAATTTGAGTTATGAGACAAAAGTTTATGATTTGATTGATTAGGATTTGGGATGCTGGAAGAGAGAATTAATAGAATTAAATTTTGTCCCTTACAAAGTTTCATTCATTACCAGCATTTCTTTTTCTTTTCAAAGGTGGATGACGAATTGATTTGGCATTACAAAAAGAATGTGGCTTATTCTGTCAGATCAGCTTATCATTTGTGTATGAACAGAAGAGTTAGTCTTCAACCGGGTTCCTCCCATGTGTCTAATCAGAAGCCGTGGAAACTTATTTGGAAGGTTCCCCTTAACAATAAGGTGAGGAATTTCCTTTGGAGAGCAGCCAAGAACATCCTCCCAACTAGAGGTAACCTTTTGAAAAGAGATATGCTATTAGATCCCTCCTGCCCTTTCCGCCACAATGATGTGTAATCAGTTGATCATATCTTATTAAGTTGCAATTTCTCTAGACATACCTATTTTCCCCCCATTGGTCTTCGTATGTAGAGAGATGCAAATTTTTGCTCATGGCTGGAAGATATTATGTCTGGAAATGACAAGTGGGTTATTTAAGTGATTTGTTCTTTGGTTTACAACATTTGGTACGTGAGGAATCAGTTGATGTTTCAGTCATTAGAGCAATTTCCGATGTTGGTGGTTGTAGACGCGGTGTTTGAGTTTAATAGGTGGAATTCGTCTCTTTGCGCAAAAAATCGCATACCTGTGTGTGATGTTGTGGCTGGGAAACAGGTTTACATTCTGCAGTTGATGCAGGGGTATGGGATAATGAAACCATTTCTTTCGGTTGTGTTATCAAGAAGGAAGACAGGATTGTTTTAATTGCGTGTAATGAGGAAATGATGACCATGGATCCGTCGCTTGCGGAGATCCTCACAATTAGGTGGTGCTTACAATTGGCCAAGAATATAAACACAGAGGAGATTGTCATCCAATTGGATTCAAAAGTCGTAGTGGATTGCATCAATGCTTGCTTAGATAATGTAGTTTTAGACCCTATTGTTGGGGATTGTAGGTTTCTTATGAATACTTTCAAAATTTCTTCTGTTATGTTTATCTGTAGGAACTCAAATTTTGTTGCCCATAATTTAGCTAGACATGGACATTTTGTTGACAATAGGACTTAGTTGGGGGCTTGTCCCATTCAGTCCTCCCCATTATGGTGTATCTCAACTTTCTGTTTCTTAATGAAATTATTTCCCCATGAAAAAAAAGTTTCATCTAGCTCATCTAATATGTCTTTAGTTCCTCTTGTGTCTTTCTATCTTTTTAAAATAATGATACCTCGTTTTTTTTGTCAAAGGTAATCTACTCATAGATTTTAAAAGTGACATTTTAATTATCTCTAAGTTTGTGTTTGCTCACCACGCAGATATAAGAATTGTCTTGATTAGTTAGTGATTTGTATAGTTCGTCTTGATTAGTTACATCTCTTTTAAGTAATTGTCAACTCATCCACATGGACGTGTCAGATCTACATTGGTCTCCCTCCTTGTGAAATGTGTGAGATATTGGATCAAACTCTAGTGTTGTGGACTGGGGTGTTGTCAGTAGGAAAAACTTTCATGTTT